>CM033699.1:35349468-36549468 GCA_019514585.1 Dendrobium officinale | reverse complement strand
AGAGTGGTCAGATTTTTATTTGTATTAATTTCCATGATTAGAATAAGGAATGTCCCAAATATGATTTCCCCTCTTCCCTTTCTCAATCTTTTGGTCGATATTGCTTCATCCCATAATATATTTTCCCTCATATATTATTCATGAAGTTATAATCAGATAAAAATAGCCCCTATAGATAAGAAGTTTACTTCATTTTACACCCTCAATGGTGTTTATTTTTATAAGGTGATGCCCTTCGGCCATAAGGATACTAGAGCCACCTATCAACATGTCATAACCATTATTTTTTATGATTTGATTCATGCAGGTTGAATTCTATATGAATGAACTTATGGTCAAAAGCAAGGACCACAGAGATCATCTTTGAGATCTATGAATAATTTTTTAGTGTTTGTGCAAGCATAATTGTAAGATGAACCCCGCTAAAGTGTATACTTGGTGTTACTATGGAAACATTCCTTGGTTTAATGGTAGGATCAATCTTTATTATCGTGGTATAGATATTGGTATGTTATATTGGTATAGAGATTGATCCTATCATGATCAAGGGCATTAAAAACTTGAAATCCCCAAAGAGTCATACCTAGTTGAGGTCTTTTCATGCTTTCTTATAAAAATTTATTTCCAAACATACTTATATTTGTCATCCCTTTACAACTCTGGAGAAGAAGAATGCTCATTTTCATTAGGATAAGCATTATTAGGTCTTTAAAAGTATAAAGCGCTGCCTGATTAGTCCACTTGTGTTAGCTGCATCGATCCAAGGTTTATTGTTAATCCATTACATTATGGCATTAGAGAATAAGGAACGAAAGGAAAATACCTTATATTAACTTAGTAGATGTTCAATTCCTATAGAACTAAAATATTCATCATTAGAAAATAAATGTTTGGTTTTGAATTATGTTGTATAGAAGCTTGGACACTATATACTTTAACACAAGATAAGCATCATTTCTCGAGTCAACCCATTGTATTAGTTGATGACCCATTTACTTTCTCAGGTCACTTAGCTCATTAATTCATGATTTATTATAGTTTGACATTACCATTATTCCTCAATGGGTTATCAAAGGATAGGCTCTAGCAAATTTTCTTGTTGCTCACTTGATTCCTATGAATTTTCCACTCAATGATGGCCTACCCAATGAACTAGTCATGAGTACAAAAAAACTAGAGTTCCCTTGCTGGAAGTTTTATTTTGATGGTGCATCTTTCATCAAGTTCTAGGGTAGTATATCGGTCTTCCTACTAAAGAATCTTGCCCCTAATCTATGACCTCTAGAATTATTTCGATTAGAGTGTTGTCAACCTAACTTTTCAAAATGTGGCCTCAAATCAACATCAACTCTCAGTCCACTCTCTATATTAAAATACCAAAATTTTCCAATATATTCTTGTGAACCTCCGAAAGGAAACTGCTATGGCTGTAGGATTACATAGAGGTATACGATCGCACATACCCCTAGGGATTGAGAAGATCACAGACCTCCACGCTCCTCATAAATGGGCTAATATAAGGGCAAATTAGATTATTGATACTACTAACCACTGAGGATAGCAGCTCTCACCAGCGCACCCCGGTGGGTAGTAATATACACAACTTGATCAAAATAACGGGTTTCTCCCACCTGATACAATAGCTCAGATGGGGTTTAGTAGATGTGGAATTCAATTTCCCATGGGCGCAAGCCCCCGTGGTTAATTACATCTCAGGCCGGAGCCCATGAAAACTCTCGATTAAGGATCATACATTATCCTTTCTAAAATGGGATTGGCACATAGGGATAAGGCTAGGAAGTCCTATTTAAATGGGAAGAAAGGTTTAAATGGCTTAGTCAACATACACGGCTCATACTGACTTCCGGAGGGACTAAGGTAGTGAGAAGAAACTAGAGAAAAGAAATCATGCACTCGACACATACGTGAGAGAAAGATGGAAGTGGCATCATCTATGTGACATAGATAAGCATGATTTATAGTCCCTGAAGAGAAGGGACTTTCCCACTGTTTAGGAATACTACGAGACTGAATGTAGTAGCCTCAAATCCTAAATCTAAATTGGGTTTAATGTTTGACACAACACTAACACCCATGTCCTAGATATTGTAGTGCAAAATCTGGACTTACCCCGGTCTGAATTTGAGAGCCAGCTAACCACCTAATTGATTTAAAATCATGTTGTGTAAGATAGATGTGTGTCTTAGTTTTTCGATGTTAAGGCTGATATCTAGAAAGTTTCCTAATTGACCATGTACTTATGTTGGGTAAATGCCCCCATAGCTTATGCAATTAAAATTTTATTTTAATTAGTTTCTAATGCAATGCATGCTAGTTAAAGTGTCCAAATAATGTATGCATATGACTTTAAATACAGGCTTATCATAAAATAATTTTTAGGAGACTAGACTTCCCCAAGTCTAGCATCTCCTCATAAACCAGATTATTCGAACTCTACCTACAAGCGGGGAAGTGTCTCATAGAAGGAGAAATAGAGTTGCAATAATATGCATGCGACCTCAGATGATTCTACCAGTTCCCTAGGTCATTAAGTTTCTAAATTATTTAATTCTTAAAATTTTAAAGATTAGTTATGAGTAGAAAGAATTTTTAGTCTTTAGAGAGCCTAACAAAATCGAGGCTAAAATAAAAGAAATGGCATGCAAGTCGCCAACAAACTAAGAAACACATGCAACCCTAAAGGCACACAATAATAAATGAAAGACATCAAATTAATCAAACTAATTAATAAATCTCAATAGGCCAACTGCCCTTAATTACAACCCAGAGTCTGCAGAAAATAAAGTGGTCTAGCACCACTGCAAACAACCAAGATTTCTAAGCCTAGGACTGATGAAAATGACTTTGAGTGGGATATTAGGTCTTCAATTCTTTAGTCTTCTTAGATTTTCTCTCCTTTGACTCCTTGGATCTCTCATCCTTGGAGTCCTTGGATCTCTCCTCCTTAGACTCCTTGAATTTTTCGTGGCTTGAATATCCAAACGAAGAGACAATTCCTCCCTTATGGGGGGTATCGCCTTTTCTCTTTAGATATCTAAAATCCATCCGAACTTGATCTTATAAATAGAATAAGACTCTACCCTTTGAGGATGCCTTCTTCTTTTGAAATTTGAGTTGGATAAGAATATCCCAACTCAAATACACTTTCACAACTCTCACAAATATTACAAATAATTACATTAATTAAAAGCAGTAAATTCTAGACTCTCCTACAAGATTATCCTAACAAAAATAACAAACAATTATAATATCCCACTTGAAAGGTAAGAAGGCATCGGGGTCTGCTCAACGGTCTCAAGGTGAGAGAGCTGAACGAACACAAAAACCTAATGGGAAGAACAGAAATGATAAGGTACAAAAAGGCCTATAAGGCTGAAAGGAAATGGATCATAGCTAGGGGAAACCCTAACAAAGCAAGGAACCTAACTAAGAAAATGATCATAACTAAGAGTAAGACGGACCTAATCTAAAGAGAATTAATCATAAAGTACATAGAAGAAAAAATAATATAGATTCCAAATATGGAGAGAGAAATGAGTCTCATCATGGTCGCTAGAAACCTGTGGACTTTTGAAAGGACACCGCTCAGCAGTCATGTAAAAAAAATCATCACAGAGAGTAGAAAAGAATACATAAAAAGAAAGTAAAATCCGACCCTAATCCTAGAGATATAAGTGGTGCCCTAGCACATCTATGTGTGTGTAGTAGGCTTGTGTGGCTTTGGATATATCTTACGTATGATAGTTAGTTCAAGTTGCCTAAATTTCATATTTATTGAAGGTCAAAAGGGGAAACTTTAATTGAAGTTTAAATATTAATAATTTGGGGTCCATTTTAATTAATTTAGTTTATGGATCTATTTTAATTCTTAGGGTAATGACCTTTGAAATTTAAATTATGTTAGCTAGTTTTGGAAAGTCTCGGGTCCTCCTAGGTGCTAGGCTAAGGGGGTCCAAAAGGTCACTATAGAAAATGGGCTAAGTTTGAGAGTTGTAGCATTTTAGTTAAATATTAGGGCTTAAGGGGAGTAGTTAGGCTTTGAATTTTCTAGATTTTAGTTTTCTACGCAAAGTTATGAATTTTAGAAGCTGTGGGCATTTAATGAATTATCAAAAATTGCTTAATTAGGGGTGATTTTGTGGTTTTGATCCAAATCAGCTCCAAACTAATTGGAATCACCCCCAAAGGTCAAAAATGACCTAAGAAGGTGTTTCCAAGTGTTTGGGGAAAATTTGGAATTTTTAATAATATTTAATTATCTAATAAGGGAAAAAAGGTGATTTTTAATTAACGTTAAATTAGGGTTTAGATTAAGCTCAACCTAAGGGTCCCTAATTATCTAAGGTTAAGGACAGAAATGTGAACAATTCAAGCTATTATAAAGAATTTTTTGATTTAAAATGGATTTATTAAAATTTTCTGAATTTATTGGGCCCTAGTTATCGAGTAAATTAGGGTTTATTAATTAAGAAGTCTAAAGGCTCCTAAAAATTCCTATAAAATTTTGAGAGGTTTAGGATGTCATTAAGTTTAAATGTTGAAAATTTTAAGTCATTCAATGATCTTTCCTAGCTCCTAAAAATTTTTTAAGTTCGCTAGACTAGTCCTTAATTATTGTCCTAAGGGTGTCGCTACATTTATATGGGTTTAAATCAAGTGTTTGAGACTAACCCATAAGATAATATGTAGGGAGTACATAAATAAATAAGCACACCATTTCCTAGGATCTAGGAGGGACTAGGCTAAGTGCTCGTGCATCCTAAACATGCAAAAGATGACAAAAGAATAATTAAATACGCTTTTCAGCGTAATTAGTGAATGCTTGAAAACCAATCATCCAGTAATTCCACCTCCCCATGAATGACATCCATGTGCATAACTCATGTTTAAAATCTCAAAGTAAATCGCTCCAAATTAAGAGATTTAATAATATGTATAATTTTAAAATAATTTAAAATACACATATAATAAATATGTAAATTTAAAAATAGGGCAATTCAAAATATTTTAATGTAAATGCATACATAAATATAGGAGAGATCTACTGGTCACTCAAGGAGGTTAAAAAGGGGTTTGAAAATAGTTTTGTAGTTTCAAAATAATCAAGATATTAATTCTTTAAGTATTATTTAAATAGCCATGTAATTAAATAATACAAAAATATTACATAAAAACATAAGTATTTGCATTTGGAAATATTTTTAAATTAAAATACATATTTTTCTAAAAAGACAAGGTATTATACATCAAAATCTGATTTAAAATAACATAGTTATTAATTTTTATAGTTTAAAGTATTTAATTTTTTTTTAAAATAATTTAAATTTAATATATAAAAATAAATATAAAATTAAATTAAATTAATTAATAAAGCTTCTGGAATTTAAAGTAATTTAATAAAAATAATTTTCATAAGTTTTAAAAAATAAAATAATTTTAAATTAATTAGTTATTAATTAAATAATCTAAGTAATTAATAATTAAGAAACAAAGTTTAAAATAAGAAAATAATTATTTAATTTAAAATTAAATGACAAAAATAATCCTCTGATTTTTATATTGATTTAACAAAAATATTTTTTTATAGATTTGGAAAAAAATTAAATTATAAATCAATTAATCCTCAATTAGATGGTTTACGTAATTAATAATTTAAAGAAAGTATTTTAAAATAGGAAACATTTAAAATGAATAAATAATAATAATAATACTCTGATATTTAAGATAATTAAGAAAAATGATGTTCATAAGTTTGGAAAGTAATTAAATTTAAATTAATTGTTTATTAATTAAGTAATTTAAGTAATTAATAATTAAGGAAAGTATTTGAAATATAAAATATTTATTAAATTAAAAAAAATGAAAATAAATAATAAAATTTTTTTTCTAATTTTGAAATTAATTTAATAAATTAATCTTTTTAATTTGGAAAGTATTTAAATTAATCATTAATTAATAATTTAAACATTCAATTTCTTACCTAATTAAGAATTACTTAAAATAGTAATAATATTAAATATAATTAATATTTTTTTAAAATAAAAATAATAATAACACTAAAAAGGTTTTCTGATTTAAAAAAAAACATAAATAAGTATTCATTATTATTATTTTAGAAGTAATTAGTAAATATTACTATCAAATGAATATTTAAAGGTTAAATAATGGAAATTATTTAAATAACATATAATATACCATAAATAAAATTAATTTTAAATTAATATTTTTAAAATAATATTTAAAACATATAATGGAAAATATTTTATTTTTATAAAAATATTTAACATAATATTAATTTAAATATTAATTAAATACTTAAAATAGGTTTAATTAAATAATTTAAAATATTTATGACATTTAAAACTAGTTTTAATTTTAAAATAAAGAGGGTAAAATTTCGAAGAAAATGATATATTATATGTATTTTTTTATTTTAAATAATTTTAAACTAATTTTTAATCATTTTTAAAATGAAAAAAAAATTCATTCTCTCGAACGACTTAGCAAAACATAATGAAATTTTAAACATGAGTAAAACGAATGAAGAGCATTCACGGGGGAGCGATTTCACATTCTAAATTGAGGTATATGAAAAATTATTTAGATCTATGTGTTGTAACCTAGGATAAGGATTTTTTTAAGAATCTCACTGTTGGATCTTCAAGTTTTTTATACAGTTGAGCTTGTAGATTGTTCTCGTACACTTCTTTAGTTATAGTCGAGTCTTAGATCTCCCTCGATCGATGAAAAAATGCTTTAAAAACTCTTTGTCCTCGGCTCGCCGGAAATCACCTCGCCGACGGCTTTGACCGGTGGGTTTTGACTTGGACAAGGTGGAAGAGAGCCTTTTAAGAAGAAGATGCTAGCTGAAGTAAAGGTAAATATCATAGTAAATATGGAAAATGCAAAGAAACAAATGTGTCTGCATATGATGGGACGGGTGAGCTCTGTTAGGAGACAGTAAGAAACGATACGTATTTCAATTGCTTATATATTTATATTTCTAAGAAGTTAATTAAATTTAATTTATTGTAGTCTATATGAGAGTGCCTCTTATTATGGAAAATTAATCGCATGCATAAAGATGGATCATGGTCATCTGAGGAGGCCAGACAAAAATGAGTAAAATCATAAGCATTTCCTCATAGCACAATGACTCCTGGCAGCACTAGTGAAGGCAATACTGCATCTGATCGAGTTGTAAGACTTGAGGAGGTGGTGCATACACTATAAAGTGAGGTGAGACAATTCATAAAGAGTTACCAGGGATAACATCCACCACCAGGAAGCTCAAATATGGTATGTAAAATTTAAAAATTAGATATTTCATTTTTTGATTTATTTATCATTTTCATTTAATTTGCTCTTATGACTTCTATATTATTAACAGAGAGACAATGATCAATTCCTGCCTAATTGACTTCCAATGTGTAGAAGAAGGGAATGCGTACTATATAAATGTGCATGATATCTTCCTTATGTATGGTTGATGTTTTGTTTTGATATGTTATAAAGATTTTGATTTTTTATGTTAGGCTCTAGTTAGTAATATATATTATGAAGTATGACAATATGGATCTTATTATGTAAATAGTTGAAATGTTTGATATTACTTAGCCCAAAGTTATGTTTATATTGTTATTCTCTTAGAGCTACACATGATTATTTTATGTAAATTTTATGTTTACTTTAAATTGTTCTCTTAACTTTATAGAAGTTTTGACATAAGAAATTGTAAAGTTAAACTCTTTGTAGAATGGATATAATTCGTCAAAATTGATAATATCTTTTAGAGAAGATTATTATCTCCTTTGCATAATTGTGATATTGTTTGTCTTAAAATAAGGTGTTTTTGAATCACTCTACATAAAAAAGTTCAGTCATGCTCGGCAGCTTCGCTCCTTCCCAACTTGGAGCACAATAACAACACTTTCTTTTGATATATTCAGTATACAAATAGGAGAAAACTTCTGTAAATTTAAGATGAGGCTAAGGTAAAGTATGTCTAATTCAAAAAACTATTTCATTAAATGTTTTCTTAATTTTTTTTCTTATTTCTTTGCTCTTCACAATAAGTTATGTTTAGTATATGTATCAGAACTGTGGTTTTGGAAAATTGAGATCTGAAGCTAATACAAGGTTCATAATTTTGAAAAATATTACAAAGGTTTTATTATTTCCCATAGACTACGAGTATATTTGTACATATTTAGTTTAAGTTTTTTGAGTTGTTTATATTTCCATACAATTTTTTGATAAAAAAATGACTTTTCGTTCTGTCTATCATCCGAATAAGTGTTAAAAAGAGATGCAATTGTTGTTGATATGCTTATTTGTTTGTGAAAATTTATTAACTATTATTTTTTTTAATTATCTTCTGACACTATCATTGTGTTCCAAAAGAAGTTCACGTATATATGCCATACAATTTTGTAAGTTTATGAATAAGACAGATTCAAGTTACGTGAATGCTTAAAATTATTTTTTTAAAAGTCTGCCAAATTAGCAGCAGTTATAACCACAGGTAAAGACTCATTTTATAGATTTGTAGGTGTTATAATCACTACTATAGGCTTAATGTCCAAATTTGCATGCGTCAAAATCACTGTAATATTACAAAATTGTGGCGGTTAGCACCGCTGCTAAATGAAACGCTGCTAAAAACTACCTATGTAGTAGCGGTTTATGAACCGCTGTGAAAGCCCTTCGCATCTATAACAAATAAAACGGATGTGTAGTAGTTTATAAACCTTTGCTACAAAAATAATAGGTGTTTTAACCGTTGCTAGAGGGTAAAAAAAGTGCTGTTAAAGCTTATTTTTTTAGTAGTGAATAATTTATAACCAAAATAAAATTTAAATAGTAAATTACACTAACAATATAGATTAGAAGAAAAAGTCATGACATTAAAAAATTTGTTTAACATACCTATACAAACTCTGGTTTAGATCCTGCAACCTTTCCTCTACTCAATCTATGCCTTCCCTCTTTCCTGACCTGAAAATATGACCTGAAAATAGATGCAAAAATATGTATGAGCAACCATAGCTCAATAGGCCACATTAAACCAACCCAAGTCTTTAATACAAATGAAGTCGTTCATTATAATTAGTAGAAAAAATTAATTTAAAATTTTTCACTTCCCTTGTATATGAGTGCACAATCACCTAATTACATACACGTTTATACTACCATAAAAAAAAGTATAGACTCGTTTACTTGACATCTTATTCTATCCAATCTTGAGCTTTTAGTGGCCTTGAACAATGTATAATTTATCTATAATGTTAGTGCTCACAAAAAAAAATCCAAAATATTCACTGAGAAAAAAAATTCAATCAATAATATTTGTCATCATAAAAATCACAAACTTGGAGTTCTTGATTGTAAAAATCTTCCTCTTTTTTATGATGACAAACAATGTTGGTTGAGAGGTAAAATAAAATTATCTTCTCCTAAGTTCCCCCCTCACTAGGCGATAGATTTAAAAATTAGGGGTAGCATTTTTAAAATTTTTGTAAATTTTTTTTTTAATTTAGACGAATAAAATTGTACCAAAAAATATAGGCTTCTAATAAAATAAAAACATACAACCAAACATATATTTTCTCCCCTTTTTAACATCACCAAAAATAGGAGGCGCATTAAAAAAAGTGAACATTGAAAGATAAAAAAAATAATAAAACACAATAAGTAAGTACTAAAAATAAGAAGGATCCTAATCAGGATGTTGTGGTTGTTAAAAGTATTTATGTGTGGAGATGAATTGATCTTCAATTTTAGAAAATGTTTCTCGAAATAAGACCATGTCTTACTCATATTATTATGGTAGTTATTGAATGTGATTGTCCAGTCTGGTTTCTAATTGCTCGAGCCTCTAAATTATGTCATCGTGAGGGTAGGAAGGATAGGCAGGTGCACGTGTTGGTATTGTTGGTGGTGCAAGTCCACCTGTAGAAGCATCTTCCCCTTTACGTCAAAATCTAGCTCATCATGCTTTTTCCCCTTATGGAAACTAATATGGAAGGAAGCATCTATGTAGAAAATGGGAAGATTATCCGGAGGAGTGGAGTATTGATTTGGTATTTCTTGTCTAAGACATAGCCTATGACGTATCTTAGTATAGCATTTTGCTTTCTTCTGGTATTGGGATGTCAAGTTGGAGTCATGTTTTAGATATAATCAATAATCATGTGAGCTTCATCAAATTGAGTATTAGATATTAAAAAATAGGAAACTAGGAAAAGAAGTGGAGTGATGTTAACATGATCACCAGCATTGGATATAATAAAGTGCAAAGAATTGTTGACCTCTATTTTTTTTTTAGTGCCCTCGAGGGCCTTTGATCGATTTAATTAAGCCCCGTCAAGTCTAATTCGAGCTCGAATCAGCTCATATTAAGTTGAATTAGACTCAGCCGTGTTTGATTAAGCCCGATTAGTCCGCCTTAGCCGCGTTGAGTTTGTTATGATTCAAGTCGTTATTTTATTTAAATTTAATTGGGTTAAATTGAGAAAATTAAATTGAGTCCCAAATTGACCCGAATCAAATCTGATTTTGAGCTTAAATTTGTTCCTAAATCAAGCAATCAAACTGACAGGTAAATCACCTCAATTCCTTCCTAATTAGCCTTAGGATGAATCCTAGCCATGGATCTAAGGCCTTGATCCCTTAAATACTCTTTTAGGGCTTCATGAGAGGGGGTGTCTTTTATTCTCTCCCTTGCCACTCTTAACTCGGACTTCTTGGTGTCTAAGTATGAACCAAGCAGAATAGACTCTATTATATTACATGGAACCATATTCTAATTAACTTCAATGTGAACCCTGTAGGAGTCCATCATGATGCTCCACAAACTTCACATACATTTTCATTAGACTTATCCTCCCAAAATAATGTGCAATCATTAGGGCATACGTGTATCTTGGTGTAACCATGATCAAAAGCTTTCATTAACTTTTAACTTCATATATACTTCTAGGCAATGAAGTCCCTTCAGGAAATGCTTCAATAAGTAACTCTAATAACATAAAAAAAGATCTTGTAGTATAAGAGTTTAGACATTTCAAATGAAATAAATGTAGTATGAATGATAGCTTTAACAATGTCTTACATCTGGTATATAATTCTACACCCCCATCTTCTAATAACTTTGAATGTTTTTCATCTAGTTTATTTGAATCTTGAGTAAAGTTTTCATGATGACCAACTAAGTCAATAGATTCATTGATTAGAGCAAATGTATCCCTCAATAATCCTTCAATATCATCTATATATTGTTGGTCATTTTGAGTAGTTTGTGATTCAAAAGCAGACATACTAACAACACCTTCATTTTTTGTACCTCTAACATCAACTTGATGATCCTCCCCATGTCGATTCCAAATAATATATCCCATAAAAAATCCATTGGTGATAATGTGTTTCTAGACATCTTGTAGTGAATGGAAGTATCTGTTGATGCATGATTTTCCTGGGCATAATATCTTTCCTGATAGATTCTTACTATGACTTGCAATACCTTAAAAATCTTCAACACCTTTGTTATATTCATGACTCCATCCTGACTTGGTTATCCAACACTTATTCATTTTAAATTCAACTGCAATTTTTAACCATTAAACATAATTAAGAAACTATTTCACTTCATATTTTTAGTACTATCGGCTAGAAATATTAAAAGTTAAAAAAGAAATAAGCATGCCTTCAAACGATGGGCCATATAAACTTTATTCAAATGTAAAAAAGAAAAAAAAAAGGTATGAAATTAATTACATGATTCATGAATTACAAGTGGTACATATCAGTCAACAGTTAAATCTATTATAATTTCTTTATTAAGAAGGCAATATATATGTTCATCTAAAGGATTTTTTTTCTTCTTTATGTGATAGAAATGGCACCACACAAGCATGCCTTCTTTGGAACTAAGCTCCAAATAGGTTGGTTTTAGATAGAATAATTATTTTTGTGTGTCGATCTTAGCTTGCAAATGAAGCCTTAATGATAAAAAAAAAACAATTGAAACATATGAATTCAAAAATAAATAATTTTTATCCACATTTGGAGTACATAATATTGAAATCCAACTTGAGAGAGAGTAGAACTTATCCTCCTATCTTAAATATTTGCATTTAGGATGACATAAGTGGCTTTGTTTCTTATTAATATAGCTTAAAGGGAACATTTTTATGGCATCATAAGCTATTGCCTGCAATTAATTTTCTATGTTTGGTATCTAACTATATCAACAAATTCAATCATCCTACTCTTTAAATAAAGATTAGAATCATTTACCTATCTACTTAAAAAATCAAAGAACAAAAATGAAACTTGTAAAAAGTTTATAAGTCTATCGTAAAAAATTAAGGACCATTTTGATCCTTATGTCTATAACTATATTAAAACATTCTCTATTAACAGTAAGCTAGTCATGTTATACATCAATTACTGCCTTCCAATATTGATACTGGTAGCATACAAATTCTTCAATTTGAATTCAAACCTCTATATACATCATCTGAGTAAAAATAAAACCTAATTAGATGATCAGCACACAAAATAAACATGTAGCTAGTCTTACCTAATTCAAATCAACAAGTCAAAAATAAAACACCAAGAAGATCTCATTGAAGTTTATGGTGCCTTAAACTTGAGTTCTTTTATCTTGCTATGATTGGTATGTTGGTATGTGGTCGGTTGGCTTTGCCAATTTTGGGCTGTATAGGGAAGATGAGCGCTTCAAATTAAGCAGAGTATTCGCTCTGTATATAGCATTAAGCATTGTACATTTTTACAGGTAACTAAAATGGATATTTTGGAATTTTATAAAAAAACACCAAGAAGATCAACACAAACAATTAAAAAAAACCTTATCAGATGACTTACCCAACGTTTGCTTGGTTAAGGTGAGAACGAAAGCGGCAGCGAAGATTTTCTTAGAATGGAAGCAGTGGCGTCGACATCGGTGTCATGGAAGGTTGGGGAGGAGGCGGGTTGCTCGCGGGGAGAAGAGACGGAGAAGTTGGATGGTCTCCTGCGCGCGGTAAAGAGATCGAGAGATCGAATAGGACAACTAGGGCAGAATTCAGGTTTTAATTACTAACACGAACAAATAAGCGGTTTAAGACCGCTGCAGTATCCCGGGTATAACAACGGTTATTAATTGGCTGCTAATATATGCTGCGAACACTCTAAATTTTTAGTAGTGATTCTGTGATGAATGAAAATATTTTGATGATGGGCATTTATGTCTAATTCATGTTTTTGTGACTCTAGTGTTTTAAGTTATTTAGAATTTATATATTTCTCTCCAATTAGCTCTTTTGAATTTCTATCATGTCATGATTCAACATGATTTGACTCTTTACATCTATGGGTTATATCGAGTCAGGTTTTGACAAGTCAAGGAGTTTATGATTTGTGAGTGCAAAGCTAGCTTTCAATCATAAAAAAATAAATTGAACAATAATCATTAAAGACAATGAGTGGAGTGAACATCACTGTGCATTTTTTGCCACGTGCTGAAGATGAATGGTCTAGATTGGATGGAAATCGGGAATATGGCAGAAATAAGAAGTGTCGAGCTATTACAATTGAAGGGTCGTGGAGCTATTTAACGAGGTTTTTTTTTTTTTTTTTGTTAATTCAACAAGGTTACAACTTCGTTTGTTAGAAAACAAGGATATTTTGGTTCAAAGTAAAATTTCAGTCAAAATTCACAAGAAATAAATAGTTTAGCATTTTTCTTCATTTTTTTATATTATGGAACATATAAAAGCTAGCTTATCTTTTTAAATTCTTTATTTTCCACCTTAATAAAGTTATTTAAAATTTGATGTAGAAAATATCATAATCAATTTGCATTAAAATAAAAATATAACCTTAAATATAATATTAAAATTTATTTATTCTCTTATATCCAATAGAAATGTATCATAAAAATTGTCTAAAACTGATACGTCATCACAAAATTAGCTTGATTGGGCACGAATCTCGAGGCAAAAGCTAGTGGGAAACTTCAAAAATTAATTCTGGGAGCACCCGAACTCCGATTTCAGCGAGCTTACAGTCAAACTGAGCGTCTCGGAAATACGAACCCAACGACACCAAGATCAACCAAATCCAAGCCCAAATGAGTTCGAATCAAGGGCTCGAAGCGCTGTTGGAAGGTTCAAACTGCAATTTGAGTTACCAAACGGTCTTCGATTTTGACGAGCTTATATTCGAATCGAACGGCTCGACGGGACAAATCCAACGAGCCTAAGATCGCCAAATTCCGACATCATTAAGGCCTTCAAATGTTCAATGAACGGTACACAATCGTAGGATTCAATATCGGCCGTCCATTTGACCACTCCCTATTTGCCCCTGATCTCACGCCTATTTACGGACCATGCCACTCAAGAAAATCTATAAATAGAGCCCTCATTCTTAAGAAGAGGGGGGTCCAAGCAAGAAGAGAAGAGGAGAAGAGGGGGAAGAGGAGGAAGAAGCTCCTCCTCGACCACTGCCGGAACCTCGCCGGACCACCGCCGGAGCCTCACCGGACCACCGCCGTAGTTTCGCCGCACCACCATCTCAAGGCCCGACGTTTAGGCCCGATGTTCAGGCCCGACGTTCTACTAAAGGTCCGACGTTCAGTCCCTACGTCCTGCTGAAGACCCAACGTCCTGCTTAAGGCCCGACGTTCAGTCCCTACGTCCTGCTGAAGACCCGACGTCCTACTTAATGCCCGACGTCCAGTCCTTACGTCCTGCTGAAGACCCGACGTCCTGCTTAAGGCCCTTGACGTTCTGCTAAAGACCCGACGTCCTGCTTAAGGCCAGACGTCCAGTCCCTACGTCCTGCTGAAGACCCGACGTCCTGCTTAAGGCCCGACGTTCTGCTAAAGACCCGACGTCCTGCTTAAGGCCCGACGTCCAGTCCCTACGTCCTGCTGAAGACCCGACATCCTGCTTAAGGCCTGACGTTCAGTCCCTACGTCCTGCTGAAGACCCGACGTCCTGCTTAAGGCCCGACGTCCAGTCCCTACGTCCTGCTGAAGACCCGACGTCCTGCTTAAAGCCCGACATTCAGACCCCGGTCTCCTGCCTACTACGGTCTTCCCGACCTCCGTCGCATACTATGGTCCTTTCGACCTCCATCAACATTCAAAGGTCTTTCAGACCCCAGTCTCCTGCCGACTACGGTCTTCCCGACCTCCGTCGCCTTCTACGGTCCGTCCGACCAACATCACCAAACAAGGGTCTTTCAGACCCCAGTCTCCTGCCGACTACGGTCTTCCCGACCTCCGTCGCCTACTATGGTCCGTCCGACCAACATCACCAAACAACGGTCTCCTGCCGACTACGGTCCTTCCGACCAAACGAACTTGTATATGTCACTCCTACCATGTAATGCAATCTATATGATGTATATTTGCTACATCAATCCAAGGCCTTCTCCCAAGGAAGGGCCTCATTTGTAATCGACTACAAATACAAGTGGATTCATTCAAACTGGGCCTAGCCCCGTGGTTTTTCCCCCTTTAAGGGGTTTTCCACGTAAAAAACTCTGGTGTCTCTTATAAATGCTACACCCTCTCACTTATCTAATTGTGTGCTGGATCTTCGTACAATACTAAGACATTAAACTATATTTCTCTACCGCCGCGAAGACTCCAGGACGCAACAGTTTGGCGCCGTCTGTGGGAAAGTGATTCCCGACTGTGGGGTAATTATTGCTCCAATATCAAAAGATCGCCCTTATCAACTTCTTGACATCATTCATTACTGCATCAATTTCATAAGAATCAGATGCGGACTGGGGGGCAACCTTAACTCCGACTATGGTCAAGAAGTTTCCACCAATATTTCAAATATCAATAAGATATTTCAGGAAAATCTCAGCAAATGCAAGGATACTTCCTATCAATAGTAAGCTTCATACAGTCCCCTATAGGACTCATACTCCTTGGGCAAGGTCTTGATCTCGAACTCAAAAAAGGTAGTAATGGTCTAAACATAGACCCTTCATTATCTTTGATTCGGGATACACGCGGCATTCGCCCCCTCCCAATAAAGGTAAAATTGATCCCAGGGGGATCCGATTTGACCTCTTCCACACAGGTTAACGTCGTCGAGCAAAAGCTCCGACATACAACCTCGGAAAGGTCTTACATCCTTGGTGGATTCTCCCGACCTCTTCCACACAGGTTAACGTTGTCGAACAAACGTTCCGACATACAACCTCAGAAAGGTCTTACATCCTTGGTGGATTCTCCCGGCCTCTTCCACACAGGTTAACATCGTCGAGCAAAGGCTCCGACATACAACCTCGGAAAGGTCCTACATCCTTAGTGGATTCTCACGGCCTATTCCACACAGGTTAACGTTATCGAGCAAATGCTCCGACATACAACCTCGGAAAGGTCCTACATCCATGGTGGATTCTGTTGAGTCTATTAATTAGGTTGTTAAGCCTAAGTGAGTGTCCCAAGACTACCAAGAGGGGGGGGGGGGGTGAATTGGTAGTTTAAAAAATTAAAATTTAAGACCCTTTTTTTTTAATTTTGTAGAAAAATATTTTTCAACCATAGAGTTTTTAAAACTGAAATAGAAAGTGCGGAAATGTAAAAACAGTAAAGTAAATGACACCAGATTTATAGTGGTTCGGTCTATAACCAGACCTACATCCACTCCTCAGAGACACTCTCTGAGTATTGCACTAATACCAATAGTGACTCTCCTTTTGCACCCACAGCAAGGCGGAGAAGCCTTTACAACACACTCTTTTCACCACTCCCCGGTGCGGCAGAGAACCGTCCGTCCTTTTACACAATACCCAGTGTTGGCAGAGAACCATCCGTCCTTTCACACTCTCCTAGTATGGGCAGAGAACTCTTCGTCCTTTCACACTTTCCTAGTGTAGGCAGAGAACCCTTCGTCCTTTCACACTCTCCTAGTGTGGGCAGAGAACCCTTCGTCCTTTCACACTCTCCAAGTGTCGGCAGAGAACCGGATCTCCTTGATAGATCTTCTCACAAGAATCTAGAAGGAAGAAAGAAAAGAGTGAAGTAATCCTATTTCACAAGTAGAGACTCTTACCTTTGAAATCCAAGTGAAGCCTTCTTGCTTCTATGGTAGGAATCTTCCCTTGAATGCTCTCTTCACTTCTCTCCTTGGCTATTCTCTCAAGAGGCACGAAGATCAAATGACAAAAAGATTGGGTGGCAGTCTAATTTGGGCTATTTATACAAAAGACAAGAAAAACTGCCCAAAAACTGCAAGTTTTCAATTCTGTACGCAGTGGATCGTCCTGTACGATCGTAGATCGTCCTGGACGATTTTACTTAAACGATCTGAAACGACCCTATTTGAATATGTGTACGAAGTGTCTTCGTACAGCTGATCGTCCTGTACGAACTAGGTTCGTCCAGTATGAACGGTTATTACAAGGTCGAATCTAGAAACTGCTGAAAATTGTCCTAAGTCGGTTAATCGTTTGGACGATAATTAATTTCGTCTGGACGAAAATTTTACAGAGAGCCAATCGTACTGTACGAAACTTAATTTCGTCAGGACGAAAATTTTACAGAGAGCCAATCGTACTGTACGAAACTTAATTTCGTCTGGACGAAAATTTTACAGAGAGCCAATCGTACTGCACGAAAATTAATTTCATCTGGACTAAAATTTTACAAAGAGCCAATCATACTGTACGATAATTAATTTCGTCTGGACAAAAATTTTACAGAGAGCCAATCGTACTGTACGAAAATTAATTTCGTCTGGACGAAAAGGACTTAGAAAATTTTTCGAGCAAATTTCTATTCGTTCCATATGCTCTATAGGAGATAACTGTCTGATCGTCCAGTACGAACGAAAATCGTCCTGTACGATCAACACAAATTAAACATGATCTCCTTATTTGTGTGTGCATGTTTTTATTCACTCAAGTTACAATCACTCCCTTTCAATTTGTTTTCTAAGCAAAGTGCAAGCTTCAAAAATTTCAAGGTATCTCATGCTGATTTTAATTTGAAGTCTTGTAATCTGGAGTTCTTTCCCTGAAATGTTAGTATACACAAGAGCAAATACAATTCTTCCAAAATTGTTAGGAGATAACTACACATTTGAACAATAATGTTTGAAATCATCAAAATTTTATAAGTTGCCAAAAATATAATGCATGCAAATAGCAACTATCTTAACAATCTCCCCCTTTTTGATGATGGCAAAACAATTATTGTTTGTATGATTTCAATTTAAACAAATCTTTCTATCTCCTAAACTCCCCCTGAATTGATGAATACATGAAAATAAGGAGGGCTATTTAAATAAAAAAAAAATTAAAATTTTTATTTTTCAGACACACAAAACAAATACAATAACATACAAACATAAAGAACACAATAACATACAAACATAAAGATTTCTCCCCCTTTTTGACAACAACAAAAAGTGAAGAAGAAATAGACAAGAAATGTAAGTAATTATATGAAAATTCATTTGAACATTTAATCTAAATGGTGATTGATACAAGGTATGCAATTTTAAAACTAAAAACATTAGGTCAATCATATAAATTCAGGAAATTTAAAAAGTGATATAACATTGTAAGTAAGAAAATTTAGCAAAGACATGATTCAATTTAGACATTTGAATATATAAAATCATTACAAGAGAGATGAAGAAAAAAATTTTATATTACAATGTTCAAAAGAATATAAATGAACATAAGATCAATTTGAATTTAGAGATTGAAAGAATTTGGAAAGAAAAGAATTACCACATGTGGCGCTTTGCGCATCTTTTTCAAATTTTTGAGCACATTTTTGTGCATCTTTTGATATTGGGCTGATTTTGTGCCTCTTTTTCATATTTGCGAACCTTTTGCGCATTCCTTTTGATTTTAGTACTTTTTGTACAATTTTTTTAAGAGTAATTTAGACCAATTCTTTCAAAAATCAATAATCTAAAATTTCAAATATTTCTAAGTGCATAAATATTATTTGAGCAAGGAAATACTAAATAAGAAAAACATCTAAGTTGCAATAATAATTTTAACTTTTATGTAGTCTAAATGAATATACATGGATTTAAAAATTCTAATTATAACAAGTTATAAACAACTTTTAAATTTAGAAAGACTAGATTTTCTAATGTAGATAATCTCAAATTACAATCTAATTTAAGCACTATGAAGATTAAGTAATTCTAATGAAATTCATAAAAATTAACGACATTTCAATAACAAATCAACATTGAAACAAGTACGAAATGCATTGATAGTTATGAAAGGATTACACATTTCATAATATCAAAATACAACAACAATAAAAAAATACAAACAAAACACTTAACATAAGCACTTGACAAAAAAAAATGAAACTAACACAAAAAAATACAACACAAGTACAACAAAACACATAAAAACATCTCTACTGTTCTGGAGGAGGAGGAGGAGGAATGCCACCGAAAAGGTTGAAGAAGGAGGCCATCAACATTACATTGGTATTGATATCATGTACTTCATTTCTAATTATACCAATGTCATGTTGTTGCTGCACAAGTTGAGCATCAAATTGATCAAACTTTTGATCAATATGAGTCTCTAATCTATCAAATCTCTCAATCAGATTCTGATAATCTGACTGAGGTGCAGAGGTTTGCGCTCCTTCTCCTTCTTCTTCTTCAGAACCACTAACATGTGCTTTTTCTTTTTCTTTTTCCTCCCTGAAGAGCAATCTGAAGGATGCATCATTATAATAAACTGGCTCTTCATAGTCTTCATCAGGATTCACCAAATTATATTTCTTCTCCAAAATGTAGGTAACTAAATGTCCCAAAGAAATATTCTTTTTCCTCTTCTGTTCAGCATGTCCTATTTCTGAAAGCCCATAGAGATGATCTATGATGAGTTGGGCTTCGTCGATAGGTTGACGATCCAAAATAAAAAAGGTTAGAACAGAAAGGAGAGGGGTTATGTTTATCCTATCACCAGCTTTAGGAATGATTGAAGATCTAAGGATATGCTGGATGATACGGGCATTTTTGGTTATCCCAGAAACTCTAGCAACATGATAATTTAAACCACTTTTTCTAATTGTATTATTGACTTCATCCCATCTAAATATATTTTTAGTCATCAAGGTATGGGCTCTATATCCTTCAGTCCTAAGGTTTAGAAATGCACCAATGTCATGCTTAGTGATTTCTACTTGTTGCTTGAAGACAAAGGATCTAATGAAAGAGTGGTCAGAGTTGAAACTCATGTTGGCTAGAAAGTAGAGAAAAGTTTGTTTGTTGTAGAGATGGACGAGAGACAGGATGAAATGGAATTGGGTTGAGTCGAAAAGGTGTATTACCTTGAAATTTATCTCGCTTTGAATCAAGATGCGAGATGGAGTGATTTTTGCAGAAGCAAAACGAGGAAATGATTCCTCATTTGCCTTGGAAAGGAAGTTTTCCGAGGCATTCTTATTTGGCTTCTTCGCTAACACCTTTTGTCTTTTGCTTGAGGAGGCCATTTGACAATTTGAAGTAGAAAGGGATTGAAAGAGAAGTTTGAAAGTGTGATTGTTAAGTTAGAAAGCCTTCATATTTAAAGAAAAATGATACGTTCGTTCTGGACGAAGAAGGTTCGTCCTGGACGAAAATAATCGTTCGTCTGGACGAACATTATTTCGTCAAGACGATCAAATTCGTCCAAAATGTAACGGCTTTTTGTAATCAACACAACTTACGATGCGTCCCTTCGTACAGACCTTTGACTTGACCGATCGTACATACGAACAAAAGTTCGTATAGACGATCGAAAATTAATTCATTTTAAATGTCTTTTGAAAACCGTCCCCTACACTGAAACGACATATGTTCGTCTGGACGAACAAAAATTTCGTACAGACGAAATCCATATTAAAAACTGTCTTATCCACTCAACCTCTGCATTCAATCGTCCCGACGTTTGAGAAAATGAAAAGGTTTGTCCTGGACGATATTTATATCGTACAGACGATTTAATTAAAAACTGCTCTCAAAACGGTTAAAATGCACGCAAACCAACTTTTCACACATCGTCCCGTACGAACCAAAAGTCATCCTGGACGATTTCCTCCAATTTTTGAATTTTTGAATTTTAATTTAAGAAAATCAAACCAAACTATAAAACACAGAAAACATACAATAAAAAACTTACACTCAAAAGAAAATTCATTCAAAACACACAAAAATTCACAAAATTAAAAACAAAACATAAACATCAATGTTGCAAAGACATTTTGTTTAGGCATTTAAATCAATAACACCTAGCCTTGTTCTTAAAGTACTGAAGGTATCAAGGGCTAAAGGTTTTGTAAAAATGTCTGCAAGTTGATTTTCAGTTGAAACATGTGTGAGTTCAATTTCTCCTTTGGATACATGATCCCTTATGAAATGATGTCTTATATCTATGTGTTTGGTTCTAGAATGTTGAATAGGATTTTTGGAAATGCAAATAGCACTAGTATTGTCACAATAAATTGGAATAGTGCCTACAGATAATCCTAAATCAATCAACTGTTATTTTAACCAAAGTACTTGTGCCACACAACTTCCTAAAGCAATGTATTCTGCTTCTGCAGTAGATAGGGCTACTGAATTTTGTTTCTACTGGACCAAGAAACTAATGAATTACTAATGAATTGACATGTTCCAGAAGTGCTTTTCCTATCCACTCTACAGCCTGCAAAGTCAGAATCTGAATAACCAATAATTTCAAATGAACAGCTAAACTTAGGATACCAAATTCCTAAGTTTTGAGTTCCTAATAATTATCTTAAAATCCTTTTCACTGCTGTCAAATGTGATTCTTTTGGATCTGATTGAAATCTAGCACATAAACAAACACTGAACATAATATCTGGTCGGCTAGCAGTCAAGTAAAGCAAAGATCCAATAATCCCTCTATATTTCTTTTGATCAACAGATTTTCCCTTAAGGTCCTTATCTAACTGAACTGAGGAACTCATTGGTGTACTAACAGGTTTAGCATTGTCCATTTCATATTTCTTGAGGATGTCTTTAATATATTTGGTTTGACTAAGAAATGTACCTTCCTCAAGTTGCTTGATGCTAAAGCCTAGAAAGTAATTTAAATCTCCCATTAGACTCATTTCAAATTCACTACTCATTGTATTTGAAAAATCATCACAAAGATTTTTATTTGTAGATCCAAAGATGATATCATCCACATAAATTTGAACAATGAGTATTTCCTTTCCAAATTTCTTTAAGAAGAGAGTAGTATCCACACTTCCTTTCTCAAAAGATCTTTCAAGTAGGAAAGTGCTCAATCTCTCATACCAGGCCCTAGGTGTCTGTTTCAATCCATATAATGCCTTTTTTAACTTAAAAACATGATTTGAGTATTTTGAATTTTCAAATCCAGGAGATTGTTCTACATAAACATCTTCTTCAATAATACCATTCAGAAAGGCACTTTTGACATCCATTTGAAACAATTTAAAACTTTTAAAACAGACAAAGGCAAGTAAAACCCTAATTGCTTCAAGTCTTGCTACAGGGGCAAAAGTCTCCTCAAAATCAATTCCTTCAATTTGATTATACCCCTTAGCAACTAATCTAGCCTTATTTCTAATGACTACTCCTGAGTCATTCATTTTATTTTTGAAAACCCATTTTGTTCCAACAACACTTTGATCTTTTGGCCTTGTAGTTAATTCCCAAACTTTATTTCTTACAAATTGATTTAACTCTTCTTGCATGGCCAATATCAAAAATTCATCAGAAAGTGCCTGATCAATATTAGTGGGTTCTATAGTTGAAATAAAGGCTGAATGATTGACTTCCTTATTTAATCCACGCCTAGTTTTAATACCCTCACTAGGTTCTCCTATAATCAATTCTCTTGGGTGGTTTTTAGAAAATCTTAAATCTCTAGGCAAAGGGTTTTCTTTTTCAAAGTTTTCTTCCACATTTTCTTCCAAGTTTAATCTATCAATCTTTTGGGAGTTTTCCTCAATTTCTTCTTCAACACTATTTGACCCTTCTAAATTTCCAGATTCATCAAATACAACATGTGTGGTTTCTTCAATAACTAAAGTTCTTTTGTTGAATACCCTATAAGATTTTCCAACACTTGAATATCCAACAAAAATTCCTTCATCTGATTTTGGATCAAATTTTCCTAAGGCAGATTTTCCATTATTATGAATGAACACCTTGCAAACAAAAACATGCAAATGAGACAAATTTGGTGTTCTACCTTTTAGTAACTCATAGGGTGTTTTATTTAAATTTGATCTCACATTCACCCTATTCAGAACATAACATGCAGTATTAACCGCCTCAGCCCAAAAATATTTAGGAAGAGAGCATTCTGCCAACATTGCTTTGGCGGCTTCTATTAATGTTCTGTTTTTCCTTTCAACTACCCCATTTTGTTTAGGGGTTCTAGGAGCAGAAAAGTTGTGATCAATCCCTTTTTCTTTACAAAAACTTTCAAATCTTTCATTTTCAAATTCTCCTCCGTGATCACTTTGTATAGACATTAATTCACATCCTAATTTTCTCTGTATCCAAGTTAAAAAAGTTCTGAATTCCTCAAATGATTCACTTTTATGAAAAAGAAATCTAACCCAAGTGAACCTAGAGAAATCATCCACAATAACAAATCCATATACCTTCCCTCCTAGACTTATAGTTCCTACTGGTCCAAAAAGATCCATGTGAAGAATTTCCAATGATTTACTAGTTCTAAGATCATTTTTGGACTTAAAAGAGGACTTCACTTGTTTTCCTAATTGACATGCATCAAAAAGATGGTCCTTAGTAAAGTCTAGTTTTGGTATACCTCTTACTAAATTCTTTTGGGTAATTTTCCTAAGATTTTTCATACTAGAATGACAAAGTCTTCTATGCCAAAGCCAAGATTCATCAGAAATAGTTTTCAAACAGAAGGCAATAGGAGTATGAAATGAATTCAAATCTAGCATGTAAACATTGTTTACCCTTTTTCCATTTAAAACTTCTTTCCCATTTAGGCTTAATATGCAGCTAGTAGGTAAAAATTTCACATTATAACCTTTGTCACATAGCTGACTTATACTTAACAAATTATGCTTTAAGCCTTCAACCAATAGCACATTGTCTATAAAAAAGTTTTTGAAATTACTAATCATACCTGATCCAACCACTTTCTTTGTGGTATTATCTCCAAGTGTAACCTTGCCTCCATTCCTGGCTTCTAGCGATATGAATTGTGTAGTGTCTCCAGTCATATGCTTTGAACATCCGCTATCCAGGTACCATATGCTCCCACGAGGTCTTGTGTGAGAGCAATCCTGCAAAAATATCAAATGTTAGACCTGGGAACCCAAACAAGTTTGGGTTCACCTTTTAGCAATTTATAATCAGATGCATGTATGATATGTCTAGGTTTATGCATCCTAGGTCTCCACACCAAATTAGATTTCATCATCAAGGTACAGGTGTGAGCTATATGTCCCAATAATCCACAATTATTACAATTAACATTAGGAAAAATATTCCTAAGTTTTCTTCCTTGTGTTTGTCTTCTAAGGGATTTCATGAATTTAGGATAATATTTAGGATTTGTAAAATCTTCAAGTCTTGGGGGTTTCTTATTATCCTCGAGAGCTCTTATTGTTAATTTGTAAAATGAATTCATATCTTCTAAGATTCGATTTGTATAATTGATTCTGTATGCTTTGCTCTCAGATTCATCCTTAAAATTTTCAAATTCCTTTTCTAGATCAGTAAAGGTTGACTTTAGATTTTCAAAGTTCTTATTCAAGTCATCATATTCATCAAGTAGTTTCATGTGGTTGTCATCTATTAAAGCATGGTCTTTCCTAAGGATTTCATTTTCTTTCTTGAGCTCTTCAAATTTTAAACTTAAACTAGCATGCATCTTTTTCATTTTCCTATATGCATCATGCATGTGTTCAGAAACTTCAAATAATTCATCATAGGATAAGTCACATACCTCTTCTTGATCTGAGTGATCTACATTGTCAGCCATCAAGCAAAGATTAGTTACTTCTTCTTCTTTTTCTGTCTCAGATGAGTCTGAAGCTGAGTCTGCCCAGAAAGCTCTTTGAAACTTCTTCTTGCCCTTCATTACCATAGGTTTCTCTTCCATCTTCTCCTTAGCAGGAGTGGCTTTGAGTTTTGGGAAATCAGTCTTGATATGACCTGGTTTCCTGCATTCATAACAAATCACTTCATTAGAAACCTTGCCATTTCTG
The DNA here is from genome assembly GCA_019514585.1 of Dendrobium officinale. NCBI lineage: Eukaryota > Viridiplantae > Streptophyta > Magnoliopsida > Asparagales > Orchidaceae > Dendrobium > Dendrobium officinale. The sequence continues at coordinate 36,524,195 of CM033699.1, read as the reverse complement.
TTAAACTTACCTTTATTCCATTACTGGCGTTTCTTCTGCTTCCTCCTTAAAAAGCTTCTGAATTGTCTAGTCATTAGTGCAACATCATCTTCATCCTCAGGTTGTGAGTGTTCACTCTCTGACTCTTCCACTTTTAATGCTATATTCTTCTCCCTTCGTGGTTCACCTGCATCAATCTTCCTTTGACTTACTCCTTGCTCATAAGCAATGAGTGAACCAAGAAGATTGTCAATAGAATAAATGTTTAAATCTTTAGACTCTGTAATTGCAGTAATTTTTGCATCATAAGCAGTAGGTAAATAACGAAGAATCTTATAGACCATTTCAGCATTAGTTAATTCCCTACCAAGTGCATGCAAAGAAGTGACAATTTGTGTAAATCTTGTATACATGTCGGAAATAGATTCATTAGGTTTCATGCGAAACAATTCATAGTCATGTAACAAGATATTGAGCCTTGATTGTTTAACCTCATTTGTCCCTTCATAAGTTATACAAAGTCTATCCCATATGTCCTTTCCACTTTTGCAAGTGGAAACCCGCATGTAGTCTTCAGATTTCAAAGCACAAAAGAAACTGTTTAAACATTTGGCATTTAATTGTGCTAAGTCACGTTCTTCTACAGTCCAATCAGTAAAAGGTATTTCTACCATTACTCCATCAACTAATCTAGTTGGTTTTGTGTAGCCATCCTGGACTAACATCCACATGCGATAATCAAGTGACTGTAAAAAAGTAGACATGCGTGTTTTCCAAAAATCAAAAGGAATATTGTCAAACAGTGGAGGTCTAGTAATAGAGTAACCCTCAGGTGTGTTTCGGTTTCCAAAAGTAGCCATCTACGTTAATCAAAAAGTAGTTCAAACTTATGATATTGAAACGAAGCTCTGATACCACTTGTTGAGTCTATTAATTAGGTTGTTAAGCCTAAGTGAGTGTCCCAAGGCTACCAAGAGGGGGGGGGGGTGAATTGGTAGTTTAAAAAATTAAAATTTAAGAACTTTTTTTTTTAATTTTGTAGAAAAAGATTTTTCAAGCACAGAGTTTTTAAAACTGAAATAGAAAGTGCGGAAATGTAAAAACAGTAAAGTAAATGACACCAGATTTATAGTGGTTCGGTCTATAACCAGACCTACATCCACTCCTCAGAGACACTCTCTGAGTATTGCACTAATACCAATAGTGACTCTCCTTTTGCACCCACAGCAAGGCGGAGAAGCCTTTACAACACACTCTTTTCACCACTCCCCGGTGCGGCAGAGAACCGTCCGTCCTTTTACACAATACCCAGTGTTGGCAGAGAACCGTCCGTCCTTTCACACTCTCCTAGTGTGGACAGAGAACCCTTTGTCCTTTCACACTCTCCTAGTATAGGCAGAGAACCCTTCGTCCTTTCACACTCTCCTAGTGTGGGCAGAGAACCCTTCGTCCTTTCACACTCTCCAAGTGTCGGCAGAGAACCGGATCTCCTTGACAGATCCTCTCATAAGAATCTAGAAGGAAGAAAGAAAAGAGTGAAGTAATCCCAATTCACAAGTAGAGACTCTTACCTTTGAAATCCAAGTGAACCCTTCTTGCTTCTATGGTAGGAATCTTCCCTTGAATGCTCTCTTCACTTCTCTCCTTGGCTATTCTCTCAAGAGGCACGAAGATCAAATGAAAAAAAGATTGGGTGGCAGTCTAATTTGGGCTATTTATACAAAAGACAAGAAAAACCGCCCAAAAACTGCAAGTTTTCAATTCTGTACGCAGTGGATCGTCCTGTACGATCGTGGATCGTCCTGGACGATTTTACTTAAACGATCTGAAACGACCCTATTTGAATATGTGTATGAAGTGTCTTCGTACAGCTGATCGTCCTGTACGAACTAGGTTCGTCCAGTACGAACGGTTATTACAAGGTCGAATCTAGAAACTGCTGAAAACTGTCCTAAGTTGGTTAATCGTTTGGACGATAATTAATTTCGTCTGGACGAAAATTTTACAGAGAGCCAATCGTACTGTACGAAACTTAATTTCGTCTAGACGAAAATTTTACAGAGAGCCAATCGTACTGTACGAAACTTAATTTCGTCTGGACTAAAATTTTACAGAGAGCCAATCGTACTGTACAAAAATTAATTTCGTCTGGACAAAAATTTTACAGAGAGCCAATCGTATTGTACGATAATTAATTTCGTCTGGACAAAAATTTTACAGAGAGCCAATCGTACTGTACGAAAATTAATTTCGTCTGGACGAAAAGGACTTAGAAAATTTTTCGAGCAAATTTCTATTCGTTCCATATGCTCTATAGGAGATAACTGTCGGATCGTCCAGTACGAACGAAAATCGTCCTGTACGATCAACACAAATTAAACATGATCTCCTTATTTGTGTGTGCATGTTTTTATTCACTCAAGTTACAATCACTCCCTTTCAATTTGATTTCTAAGCAAAGTGCAAGCTTCAAAAATTTCAAGGTATCTCATGCTGATTTTAATTTGAAGTCTTGTAGTCTGGAGTTCTTTCCCTGAAATGTTAGTATACACAAGAGCAAATACAATTCTTCCAAAATTGTTAGGAGATAACTACACATTTGAACAATAATATTTGAAATCATCAAAACTTTATAAGTTGCCAAAAATGTAATGCATGCAAATATCAACTATCTTAACAGATTCTCCCAGCCTCTTCCATACAGGTTAACGTCGTCGAGCAAAGGCTCCGACATACAACCTTGGAAAGGTCCTACATCCTTGATGGATTCTCACAGCCTCTTCCACACAAGTTAACGTCGTCGAGCAAAGGCTCCGACTACAACCTCGGAAAGGTCCTACATCCTTGGTGGATTCTCACGGCCTCTTCCATAAAGGTTAACGTTGTCGAGCAAAGGCTCCGACATACAACCTCGGAAAGGTCCTACATCCTTGGTGGATTCTCTCGGCCTCTTTCACACATGTTAACGTCGTCGAGCAAAGGCTCCGACATACAACTTCGGAAAGGTCATACATCCTTAGTGGATTCTCTTGACCTCTTCCACACAGGTTAACGTCGTCGAGCAAAGGCTCCGAAATACAACCTCGGAAAGGTCCTACATCCTTGGTGGATTCTCCCGACCTCTTCCATATAGGTTAACGTCGTCGAGCAAAGAATCCGACATACAACCTTGGAAAGGTCTTACATCCTTGGTGGATTCTCTCGACCTCTTCTACACAGGTTAACGTCGTCGAGCAAAGGCTCTGACATACAACCTCGGAAAGGTCTTACATCCTTGGTGGATTCTCCCGGCCTATTCCACACAGGTTAACGTCGTCGAGCAGGGCTCCGACATACAACCTCGAAAAGGTCTCACATCCTTAGTGGATTCTCTCGACCTCTTCCACACAGGTTAACGTCGTCGAGCAAAGGCTCCGACATACAACCTCGGAAAGGTCCTACATCCTTGGTGGATTCTCCCGACCTCTTCCACACAGGTTAACGTCGTCGAGCAAAGACTCCGACATACAACCTCGGAAAGGTCTTACATCCTTGGTGGATTTTCTTGACCTCTTCCACACAGGTTAACGTCATCAAGCAAAGGCTCCGACATACAACCTCGGAAAGGTCTTACATCCTTGGTGGAATCTCTCGGCCTCTTCCACACAGGTTAACATCGTCGAGCAGGGCTCCGGCATACAACCTCGGAAAGGTCTCACATCCTTAGTGGATTCTCCCGACCTCTTCCACACAGGTTAACGTCGTCGAGCAGGGCTCCGGCATACAACCTCGGAAATGTCTCACATCCTTAGTGAATTCTCCCGACCTCTTCCACACAGGACTTTCAACGGACTAATACACGACGCTGAAATTCTTCCTTTCATCGGACTAATACCCGTCGTCGGACTTTTGCTCGTCGACGAACTTTCGTCGGTCTTCTACCCGATAATACTTCTACCGGACGTCAGACTTCTGCTCGTCAGCGGACTTCTACTCGACGTCAAACTTCTGCTCGTCAGCGGACTTCTACTCAACGTCGGACTTCTGCTCGTTAGCGGACTTCTACCCGACGTCGGACTTCTACTCGTCAACGGACATTCGTCGGTCTTCTACTTGACGCTGCATCTCTACCCGACTACGGACTTCTGCCTGTCGTCGGACTTCTACCCGACATCGGACTTCTCCATGTCGTCAGCCTTCTGCTCGTTAGTGGACTTCTACTCGTCGTCAGACTTCTGCCCGTCGATGAACTTTCATCGGTGTTCTTCCCCAGGCCGTACTTCTACCGGACGTCGGACTTCTGCTCGTCAACGGACCTTCATCGGTCTTCTACTTGACGCTGCATCTCTACCCGACTACGGACTTCTGCCTGTCGTCGGACTTCTACCAGACATCAGACTTCTCCATGTCGTCAGACTTCTGCTCGTTAGCGGACTTCTACTCGTCGTCAGACTTCTGCCCATCGATGAACTTTCATAGGTGTTCTGCCCCAGGCTGTACTTCTACACGACGTCGGACTTCTCCTTGTCGTCGAACTTCTGCTCATCAGCGGACTTCTACTCGTCGTCGGACTTCTGCCCGTCGACAAACTTTCATCGGTCTTCTGCCCAAGGCCGAACTTCTACACGACGTTGGACTTCTCCCTGTCGTCGGACTTCTACTCGTCAGCGGACTTCTACTGGTCATCGGACTTCTGCCCGTCGACGAATCTTTTTCGGTCTTCTACCCGACGCTGCACCTCTACCCGACTTCGTACTTCTACCGGATGTCGGACTTCTACCACTTAATAGACTTTCATCGGTCTTCTGCCTGACGTTGTATGACTACCCGACATTGAATTCCTGCCTGTCATCATACTTCTTCCTGATGCTGGAAGTATGCCCGTCATTTCAACCTCCCTCCTTACAACGGTCTATCCGACCTCCATCGCAAACTGATTAACATCAGACCTCCATATAATGAGGGAGAAGAGAAGGGGGAATCTCCGGACTTCCTTACCAAGAGAGGGGCCTCAGAAAACTGAGGGAAGGCCTCAATAGAAAGGACAGAGGGAGATGAGGAGAGAAGAGAAAATCTCCGAACTTCCTTGCCAAGAGAGGGGCCTCAGATAACTGAGGGAAGGCCTCAATAGAAAGGACAGAGGGAGATGAGGAGAGAAGAGAAAATCTCCGGACTTCCTTGCCAAGAGAGGGGCCTTAGAGAACTGAGGGAAGGCCTCAATAGAAAGGACAGAGGGAGATGAGGAGAGAAGAGAAAATCTACGGACTTCCTTGCCAAGAGAGGGGCCTCAGAGAACTGAGGGAAGGCCTCAATAGAAAGGATAGAGGGAGATGAGGAGAGAAGAGAAAATCTCCGGACTTTCTTGCCAAGAGAGGGGTCGCAGAAAACTGAGGGAAGGCCTCAATAGAAAGGATAGAGGGAGAAGATAAGAAAGGAGGAGAATAAGAGAAGAAAATAGAAGAAGAAGAGGAGTGGAGTGATTTTCTTAAGGCTTTAAGGGCCTATTTATAGTTTTTTAGGGAAGAGAAGAGAAGTTTCTAGAGTTTCTAATTTTCCAAATTTTTTTAAATTTTTTGGAATTTTTTGGAATTTTTTCGGAATTTTTTGGGACCAAAAATAGCAAAAAAGGAGTTTTTCCGGCTGGTGCAGCCCACTTAAGGCGGTGCAGCCAACCGGCCTCTCGAAATGGCACGACCAGCGCATCGATCCGCGGGCACCACGCGCGAATCGCGGCTGGCCGCACAGGGTCAGTGGTCGGCCAAGGCGGGCTGCGGCAGCGGCAGCCGCGGCACTATCGCGCAGGAGCAGCGCGGCGAAGGCACGCGCGCGAAAATAGCCTGGCGCGGGCGCGGTTCGGCCTAGGCTCTGTTCAGCCCAGGCGCGCGGCCGGTTCGGCCCAGGCGAGCGGCCGGTTCAGCCCAGGCGCGGGTGCAGGCGCAGCCCTGGGCGGGCGCGCGGTTTGGCCACAGGTGCGCCACCGGCAACGGCGGTTCCGCGCCACCGGCAACAGCGGTTCCGCTTTTTATTTTCTTTTCTTAGTTTTCAAAATCATCGCTAATATGATACTATATTCCTTGTCCTTGCCTTTGGAAATTTGTAGTCAATATGTTTCTATCTACTCAATCTCTTAGATGGTATGAATATTTTGTGATTGTGTCCCTTTCTCTAACCTATTTTAGTGGCATAGTTTTATTTTCTAATAAAAAATCTATCTCAAGTTAAAGATAGTTTATAGAATTGAAATCTTTTCTTAAACTTGCTTAAGCAAATCTATCTTAAACTTATAATGTTTAAAGTCTTTTTGTCACATCAAGATTTCTCGTTACTCTTGTCCTTGATTACTAATTCTGCTTGTGGTAACTCTTCCCTATGCTAGAGAGAGTGCTCCTATTCTCTAATATCTGAGAAGATATATTCACAACTTTATTTTTAAAAGGTTATAAAAGAGAATATAGCTTGTAAAAATAACAAAATTTGGCCAATGATGCCAACAAAAGATGCGCAAAGATGTCAAAAATTGAAAAAACTATAAAAAGATGCGCAAAGCGCCATGAAATTGACAAGAGGCATAAAATGGGCCCACTCAAAAGCAAGCTATTCTCCCTTTTTAAATCTTTTAAAACTTAGAAGTGTTGGTTTTCAAAGGCTTGACTTTGATTATTTTGCGATTGTGACAAATTTACTTTACTTCATTATTTTATAAAGATGTTTTTTTTTAAGCCAAGTAATGGGTGGATTCCTTTTCTCATATCCAATTAATTTCTTGAGTTAGGTCATTGATTTCAAAAGATGATTCTACCCTAAGAGAACGTCTGAGCTAAGGGTAACCATGATCGGATATTCTACTATTCTATAGATTGATGAGCTTATTAACACATTAACTCACAAATTTTTAAATCAATCACTTGGAATACTATATCATGTTCATGCCTTGGTTAAAAAAAAAAATTAAAAAAAAAAATAAAAAGAGAGAGGGATCTCTTTTGCTTTGCTTTCTTGTACCCTCCTTTTTGATATGTCAAAAGGGGGAGAAGTTTATGAGGTTCTTTTTTCATCAATCCTAAATTTTTGCTATTAACTGTTTTTCGTAGAGTTTTGCCATCATCAAAAAGGGGGAGATTGTTGCAAACCTATTTTTTATGTCTTATGTTTTGATGATTGACAAACACTATGTCTCTTGGACTACTTGTTGCTTCTAACTTTTTAGGAATCGGAGATCGGACGATCAAGAAGGAGCCATGTTAAGGATTGCGTAGGTTTAGGGTTGAGTCAGTCTGTACTTTTAATTTTCACCTTTTGAGTCTACTTGTAATGGTCAAAGAGACTGATGCTAAGTAACCCTACACACACACTTGAGGGGCTTAGAATTTCTGTTTTTTCCCACATCGGCCCGGCCGATATTTATATCGTCCAGGATAATCAACTTAAAATAGAAAGTCTAAGTAAGGATTTTTAATTAAGGCAGCCGTCATTAACATATCGGCCTGGACGATACGTGTATCGGCCAGGACGATAAACTCAAAATAGAAAGAAGTAGCCGCCATAGACAGTTAATGTATACTGTATTTTTTAAATTATCGGCCAGGACGATCCAAGCATCGGCCTAGACGAAATTACCAAATTATGCCTTAATTGATCAGGAAATCAAGGGAGTAATTAGGGATGATTGATACGATCATATCGTCCTGGACGATCACAGGATCGGTCAGGACGATCCAGTCAAAAACCTTAAGTTACTTCAGGACGATAAATTTCGGCCAGCTCGTATCCAGGGCTATTGTCAGGACGATTTTCCTCTGATTTGAACTGATCGGCCAGGACGATCATGAGATCGGCCTGGACGATCAAGCCAATTTTCAATCGTCCAGTTTTTGCATTCAGGGCGATACTCTGGCCGATCTTCTTTGATTTGTACTGATCGGCCAGGCCGATGTCCATATCGGCCTGGACGATATTGTTGGCAACTTGCAATTAATGAGCTCCTTTGAAGCTCTTCTATTTAAGAGCTCTTGTTAAATATTTTTGAAAGACCTTTGGCTGTTGCCTTGACCTGAGAAGACCTTGAGGAGAGAAAGAGAGAGAGGAGAGAGAGAGAGGATTTTGTGAGGGGGAGCTTGTGAGGGAATTCACAAGGGTTGCTTCAAGGATCGCTCTGCTTCGTCTTCGTCTAGAGTTTCTCATCCGTGGAAGGGTCGGTAGAGGTAAGGAGTTTGCTTTTAGTTTTGGTTCTCTGCCAGCTTCAGGAGGAAGCAAAAGGAGGTAGGTTCTCTGCCTTGCCGGGGTGGCAAAAAGGAGGTCTTGTGAGGGCTTCTCCGCCTAGCCGTGGGGGCTAAAGGAGAGTCACGTTTTGTAGTGCAATACTTGGAGGGTGCCTCCAAGGAGTGGAGGTAGGTCGAATCGACCGAACCACTATAAATTTCTGTGTTCTTTTTCTTGCTTCCACGCTTTTAAATTCCGCATTTATTTCTGTGGTGTGATTTGGTTTATGCAATTTTCTTTCTTTGTGAAAAGAGTTTTTAAAATACCAATTCACCCCCCCCCCCCCCCCCCCCCCCTCTTGGTTAGCTTGGGACTAAGTTCATAGGACTTAATATCCCTTAACAAACTTTCAGTAGTGAGATTGTCACATTAGGTGAATTAAAAGAGTGCGTGCTTAAGATACCTCAAGTCTATTGTTAAAATGATGGTGAAATAAAGGGGGATATTATTAGTAAAATTCAAATTGGATGGTTAAAGAGGAGGAATTCATCAAACCTATAGTGTGATAAAAACTTACCCCTCAAACTTAAGGAAATGTTTTATATGATGATGGTGAGGCCTACAATATTTTATGGTGTATAATGTTAACCACTAAAACAAAAGCATAAATTTATATTATGTGCTCAAAGATTAGGATGCTTAGGTGGATGAGTGGCTTACACTTAGAGGTAGAATGTGAAATAAGTATATACGTGAAGAGGTTGGAGTAGCTCCAATGACAGAAAAGATTAGAGAGAGTGATCTTAGATGGTTTGGTTACATAAAATGTCGGCCTTTCGATGACCCTATGAGAAGAGAATATGTTTTTGATCTAGATAAAAAGGTAAAGGTAGACCAAAAAAGTCTTGGCTAGCAAGTTTAAAAATGACCTTATTTTATTAAATTTAAATGAGATTTTTACACTTAATAGGGCGCGATAGAGAAAATAGATTTATGTAGTAGACCCCACATGGTGGGATAAAGGCTTGTTGTTATTTTTATAGATTTTGAAATCTTAGAAAAAAATTGAATTGAGGAAAATTATGCTCGTTACCTATGATATATTGATACGAGCATAGAGATAAGATATGAACATGATATGATAAGAAAATGGAACACACTAACATTAAAAATGTTGGATATTAACAGATTAAATATATTATTATAATATAATAATGTTAAAATAAATATATAATATTAATTAAATAAAATAAATAAATATGAAATGAATTCATATAATAATAAATTTATTAAAATGTATTTAAATTTTTAATTGCCTTCAAATCAATTTAAGAGAAATATAATATTATTGGTTGTTAGATTAAAATTGATAAAATGGATCATTTTGTAATAAATATAATATACATATTATAAAAAGATCATAGACAAATTGAGCATTTTGGGCTATCTCAACGGTTCTCTCACTCTGGGTTCTAGGCGATTTAGAGGCGATTCTAGTTTCCCTTCTCCGCGCGTTTCCGATCCTCCTCCTGGCTATTCTCCTATATTTTTTTTCATAATTTTCCTTCTCCTGGTTCTTTTTTTTTTGTGGCTTAATTTTGAGGTTTTTTGGTGGTTTTTCTTGTGGAGGGAGATGACGTCTCTGATGTCGTCTATCCCAGCTGCTACTTCGATCCCATTTGGTAAGGCTTGTTCCTTTAAGGATGCTTTGGCAGGTTCTTCTTCCTCTACCGCTACAGTTCAATTTGTGCACTATTCGTTTAATGGTTGTCCTGCCCAAATGTTCAAAGATTCGGTGCTTTCATAGCTTGCTGTGCCGTTTGCATTAACATTGGTCGATAAATTTATGCTTCATCGTCTGAAATCTTGATGTGATCTGTAAGTTTTTCCTTAGCCTTAAACTTGTGGGTTCCTTCAATGTCGGTTTATGGATCCTCATCACATTGCTATCCAGCTGACCAATGACTTGGATTATAGTCGCATTTTCTCTAGGAGATCGTATTATATTCAAGCATGTCAAATGAGGTTACTCAAATGGACACCAGATTTTGATGTGAGGGAGGAATCTCTGATTGCACTTGTGTGGATCTCCTTCTCAAATTTATGGCTCCACTTTTTTAATTTGAAAATTCTCTTTGGTTTGGCTTCAGTTTTTTGTAGACCTTTACAAACTGATTAAGATACTGCTTCTCTATCTTGACCCTCAGTTGCCCGTGTCTTAGTTGAGTTAGATGTTTCTAAGAAACATCCTAATGAAATATGGCTTGGGTCTAAATTAAATGGTTACTTTCAAAAGGTGGATTTTGAAAGGTTTCTTATTTTTTGCTCCCATTGTAGGATGCATGATTATGGGATTAACGAATGCTTTTGATTACATCCTCACCTTCAGAAAAAGAAAACTACACCTAAAACTTTATATAGAAATGGCAATAGTGACTGTGATGAGAATGATGAGATGAATAATATTTCTCATGTGTTAGAGGCTCCTGTTGCTAAGGGGCAGGAGGCTATTGATAATCTTGTTATTTCTACCTCTACACAACAGGATGTTTCTAATACTCTTCCTATGTATAATGTGGGGCAAAATAATGTTGAACAATTGTTGGATACTATTTCTTATTCTAAAACAACTATTACTTCTGATAATGATCTTTGTGTGGCTAATAATAACTTGAATGGTTTGGATACTTCTATGATTCCTAGTACCAATACTACTAACTCTTCTATCATTGCTATTCAGGAGAAAGATCAATGGGATTTAGTTGATGATGGAATTCAGAAAGGAAAATCAATGGTGGTGGATAAATGTCCCTTAGAGCAAGAAGAGGTTAATGAACTTAATGCAATTACACTAAAGCTTATTGTGCTTGAAGAGGAATTTTTTTACAACAGGAAAAGCTAGCCACTGTCCAAATTGTGAGTGGGAAGGAATCTAGTAAAGTTGTTGGAAAGAATTGCTCTACCTTGGAAGATAGAGTTTTCTATATGGACTGTCAATTGCCTCTCTCTAGGGGGCTTTCAAGTAATTTAAATGATAGTAAGCTTCCTTTATCTAAAAATTATCTTTCTATTACTTTTACTGATACGGAGGTGGATATGTTAGCTAAATATTATGCTAGAGATGATTACGACTTGAGCTTTTTTGAAGGTCGTGGAAAGAGAGGTTGAAAACCAAAAAATGTTTTCTTATAATCCCCTAGAAACACACATTCACATACTTCGCATTAATTCCTGTTTTTATGTTTAACTCTATTATTTGGATGTTTGGGGTATTGCTTTCCCTTCCTCTAAGCTTAAAGTTAAGAATTTATGTTGTATTTATAATGTGTCTATTTTCGTTTTACTTGCGATTCTTATTTTTGGTTATAAATTACTTGGAAGTGCTAAATTTTTGGGTTTCAAACATGCTAAGTTGAATGCGTCCAAAAAAATTTGGGTGTTCTGGAAAGAGTTTGTTAGAATTGATTTTATTGGAGATTTTACCCAAGTCTTGCATTGTAATATTGAAAGTTCTAATCTTCAATGTTGTGCTTTGTTTGTTTATGCCGCTTCCACTCATTATACTAAAAAGATATTATGGGATCAAATCATTCAATTTCATAGCATTTGTAACCTTCCTTGGCTTATTGGTGGAGATTTCAACACTATAACCAACCCGGCTGAGCATATAGGGGGTTCTCTCCCTATCTATCAATCGATGGAGGATTTCAATGATATAATAATGGATTGTAACCTTAATGATATTGGTTTTTCTGGTAATCAATTCACCTGAAATCGTGTCCATTTGTGGCAAAGGCTTGATAGGGTTTTATTTAATGACACTTGGCTTAGTTCTTTTGAGATCACTAAGGTTGACTATCTTAATCGCACCCTCTCGGATCATTCTCCTCTTCTTGTTAAAATTATGAATCGTGCTAGTGGGTTCCCTTCTAATTATAGGTTCAAAATATGTTGTTACTTCATGAATCTTTTCTTTATGTGGTTAAGCATAATTGGCATGCCCTGCTGTTCCCTGATGATTCTATATCTGGTATGAATAGACCGTGGCTTAAGTTGTAAAGGCTTAAGCAAGTGTTGAACTGATGGAACCATAATATCTTTAAAGATCTTTTTTCTAACATTTTAATTACAGAAGAGAAGGTGAACTCTTTTGAGGATCGTTATCAATTGGATCCTTATGCTAATAACTTTTGTTCTCTAAAAGAAGCCAAGGATGAGCTTTGTAATGTTCAAGCTCAGGAAGAAATTTTTTGGAAACAGAAAGCGACTGTTAAACATTTTGTTGAGGGTGCTAATAATACTAAATATTTTAATACTTTGGTTAATAAGAAACATACTATTAATTGCATTCATAAAATTAATCGTTATGATGGTTCTATTTCTGAGGATACTATTGAAATTACTAATTTGGTTCTTTTTTTATTTTTCAGAATCATCTCAATAAAACCTTTATCCCTTATACTATTGACAATCTGTCCATTATCCCTAGTCTTATTTCTCTTGAGGATAACTCTGGCTTGTCTAAATCTCCCTATCTTGAGGAGGTTAAGAATACTATTTTTGGTATGAATGCTGACTCTGTTGTTGGTCCTGATGTTTTTACGACTAAGTTTTATTCAGAAAATTTGGCCTATTATCTATAATGATCTTTTTTTGTCTGTTTCTGATTTCTTTAATGGTAATCCTATTCCAAAGTTTTTTTTTTCTACCTCGATTATGCTTATTCCCAAGAACAATTCTATGAATTCGTGGCATGACTTTAGACCTATTAGTCTGCGTACTATCTTTTATAAATTGCTTTCTAAAATTTTGATGAATTACCTTACTATTTTATTGCATTAGTTGATTTCTCCTTTTCAAATGAGCTTTGTCAAAGGTTGAGCTATTGCTGACAATATCTTGTTGGCTCAAGAATTTTGTCAAGATTAGAATGTCAAGGTGAGAGGTGGTAATATGATTCTTAAACTAGATATTGCCAAATGCTATAATAATATTAACTGGACTTTTATTTACAACATTTTGAATTTATTTGGTTTTAATTTTAATTTTATAAATCTCATCAAGAATTGCATTGAAAGCCCTTATTTTTTTATTATTATGAATGGTAACAGCCATGGTTTTTTTAAGGCTTCCCATAGGCTTTGAAAAGGAAAACCTATTTCCCCTGCTCTCTTTATCATTTCTACTAAGTACCTCTTTATAGAACTTGCTGATATTTTTAATAAGTATCCTATTCTCTACTTTAGACTTTTTGGTCGCATTAATATTTCCCATTTATGTTTTACGGATGATTTTATTATTTTTACGAATGCCTCGATGAATAAGATTAATAGAATTATGTGTTTCTTTAACCATTTTGAATTGATTAGTGGTTTATCTTTTAACAAACATTAGTGTTATTTTATTACTTCTAAGAATATTCCCTCGGCATGTTATGGCTATCAAGACTCTTACTGGTTTTACTCAAGGTTTTTTTTCCTTTAATGTATCTGGGTGTTCCTCTCTATAATGTCAGAAAGAAGTCATTCCTCTTTGATGATTTAATTTCTTTTGTGCAGAACACTTTCTTCCTGGGATTCAAATTTCTTAAGTTTTCATGGTCGCCTTATTCTTATTAAAAGTGTTCTTTCTTCTATTCGGATTTATTATTTTCAAACTCTTCTCTCCACTAAAACTATTTGTAATAGAATTGATAGAATTTTCAATAATTTGTTTTTGGAAAGGTACTGGGCACAATTCAAAAATTCATTGGTATTCCTGGGATAAATGTTGTGGGATTTTACATGAGGGGGCTTTAGGGTGTAAGTCGATGTTGGATTTTTATTATGCTTTTTTGTTTAAACTTTGGTACAATCTTAGGGCCAATGTGAGTCTTTGGGCTAACTTTATGCTTGTAAAGTATTGTGGGGGGAGGCACCCCTCGATGTGTTATTTTAGTAAGGGTCACTCTAAAGTTTGGCAGCATCTTTGCTCTGTTAAATGGGATGTCAATCCTTCTATGTTGGGGAGTCTTGGTAAGGGTAACTTTTTCTTTTGGCAAGATCGTTGGCTAAATGATCAGTCGATTAACTCTTTAATGAATTTTTTCTCCATTGATTATGTCAAGGATAATTACTTCTTTTCGAATAATGGTTGGGATTTGGAGAGCTCTCTATCTTTCTTCCTAAGTTCATTATTAAACTTATTTTAAAAATCCCTCTTAGCTCTAATTCGATGGATGTGTTTCTTTGTGCTTCTACGAAAGATAGTTGTTTTAGAGTTAAAGATGCTTGGCATTCCTTTAGAGCTAAACATGAGACTTCCAAGGTTTTTCATATGATTTGGCATAAAAGTAAACCTTCCATGGTTTTTTTTTTATTTGGAGAGTTTTACATAAAATTATTCCTACTGATGAGAATTTTAGGAGAAGAGGTTTTATCTTGCCCTCTAAATGTCAATGTTATTACCATGTTGATAATATGCATTGTGATTTCATTTCGTGCCCCTTCGTTGTTAAAGTTTGGTCATATTTTGAGGACATTTTTCATTTCAACTATTTCAATGTGAAGGATTCTATAATTCTTTACTTGATTGTTGGTTTATTAATTCTAAAGGCCATGTTAAAATGTAATTCCCTTTCTCATTCTTTGGTTTGAGAGGAATAACTCTCGCTTTAATGGTGTGGGTATGAGCCACCAAAGAATTATTCACAATATTAAGGAGAAAGTGGTGGCCCTTTTCTCTAATAACTTACTTTCTTTCAAGAATTTTAAGAACTATTCCTTTACTGCTGCTTATGGCATTAACTTGGAGATGGGTAACTTGCATAAGGCTCCCAACTGTATTACTTGGTTGAAACCCCAACCTAATTTCTTTAAATTGAATGTGGCTAGTGCTAATTTTGGTTTTATAGTTGGCTGTGGTGGTGTGATCAGAGATCATAATGGCAATTATATGTTGGGTTTTGCTAGGTCGGGGCCTAATGATGATGAAAATTTGGTTATTTCCCATGCTGTTCTTCACGGTTTAAGGCTTTGTGCCCATCTTTTTTTCATGAATGTTGTGGTAGAGGTGGGTTCTTACTTTTATTATCAATTTCTTAATGATAAGGAGGAAACTATTTGTTCTTCTCCTTTATTTTATATTCAGAGCGACATTAGGGAGCTTTCGAATACTTTAAACTATACTTTTTCTGTGATTTTGGAGGAGGGAAATGCTTGTAATCATTCTATTCCTTGTAAGGGTGGTGAGTTTAATGTAATGACTGAGCTGTCGATTACTAATATACCTATTTTTGTTAAAGGCCTCTTAATATTTGATCAAGTTGGGTTATCATATGTTAAGAACTAATTCTTGTGGTTTTGCCTCCTGCGGGGGGCTACAGGTTTCTTCTTGCCCATTTTGTTTTGATTTTTTTCTGTTGGGTGGCCTGTTAACCTGAAGTTTTGCGTTTTGGTGTTTTGCTGCTTCGAGTTCTTGATGAGGTTTATTCAGTTGCCTTTTTTTGGTTTGTTTCTTTTCTGGTGTTTGTTCTGTTGTTATCTGCTTGACTTCTAGGTTGTTTGGAAGGTGCTGGCTGGGTTTCTTCGGGTTTGCAAATATTATGTCGGTTTGAACTGCTTTGCTGTTGGTATTTTTCCCTGTAACGTTTGTTACTGGGGGCTGTATGTTTTAGGTGTTACTATGACTCTGGGTGGTTATGATTATTTTAGTTTATTCACTATGTCTAGTGCTATCTAGAGCTTCTTGTTGTTGAGTTGGTGGGTCTTTTGTTGGGTGGATTCTAGTGTTCTCTCGAGTTTTATTTTTTCTGTCCTTGTTGTTTATGTCTGAGATGTGGCAGGGGTGCATGATGGTTTTGTTCAATCCTGGGTTATTAAACATATCAGTGTGTGTTTTCTTGTGTTACCTGGATATTATGGTTATGGCCTGGGCTGAGTTTCTTTTATCGGGTATGGCTGCCTGGTATGTTTTATATGCTGGGAGCATTGGTGCCTTATCTTGTCTTGAACCTTTTTGGATGATTATGGAGAAGAGTTATGGTAGCCTTATTCTCATGGACTTTGGTGGATTTTCTCTGTTCTGTCATATGGATGTTGAATTGCTATTCTATCTTGTTGTAATTGTGGAGTGGTATCAGGTGGTTTGCTTGGTTACTTATGTTCCCTTTGTCTATTATTCTAATAGTTTTGTTATTAATCTATTGGACTATCCTTACATTTTGCTTAGCCCATATTACTGCTATATCTACTTTGCCTATCATCCTTTTTTGCATTTTTTTTTTTTTGTAAGGATGGTGCGGGGATTGGTTGCATGGAGCCTTTTGTTATTTTTGTTCAGCTCCTTTTTGGGTGCTTTCTCTTAAGCACCAGAGAATGTACTTAGGGATTCTTATATTATTATATAGTGGAGAACTCAAGGTCTTAGGCTTTATTTTTCTTTATTTTTGTAGCTCTTTGAGCAGTAGCGAGCTTGAGATCCCCTTAAGGATAGTGTACTATTTTTCCTTAATTAACGCGTAGGCCCCTATGTGTGTTTCCCTAAAAAAGAAAAAAATACAAATTTAGGGGAATAAGAAAATTAAAATAGATATTAAGCCGCTATTAAGTTAATTAAGTATTATATTTTAAAGTAAAAGATAATAAATGGCTTAACTTAAATTATTTTTATTATATTTTTTTGAAGTTAAAATTTATTATTCATGACACCTGCATCATATATTCTTATTTGTTATTCCTTTAATTAATATGTAGATGGCGTGTCTACCATGTGTTAGTTATCCGTTAGGCAAATACACATGTTTAATATGATATACTTCATTATTATGAGATATCGACTTATCATAAGTGATTACTTAATTTGATGTGTAACTACTAATTCTTATTTGAATTATTTCTAAGAAATAGATTAAAATTTGAAGTGATCATTATAGTTATAGTTTTTGTTGCGTCCTGGAGTCTTCGCGGCGGTAGAGAAATATAGTTTAATGTCTTAGTATTGTACGAAGATCCAGCACACAATTAGATAAGTAAGAGGGTGTAGCATTCATAAGAGACACTGGAGTTTTTTACGTGGAAAACCCCTGAAAGGGGGAAAAACCACGGGGCCAGGCCCAGTTTGAATGAATCCACTAGTATTTGTAGTCGATTACAAATGAGGCCCTTCCTTAGGAGAAGGCCTTGGATTGATGTAGCAAATATACATCATATAGATTGCATTACATGGTAGGAGTGACATATACAAGTTTGTTTGGTCGGAAGGACCGTAGTCGGCAGGAGACCGGGGTCAGAAAGACTGTTGTTTGGTGATGTTGGTCGGACGGACCGTAGTAGGCGACGGAGGTCGGGAAGACCGTAGTCGGCAGGAGACTGGGGTCTGAAAGACCGTTGTTTGGTGATGTTGGTCGGACGGACCGTAGTAGGCGACGGAGGTCGGGAAGACCGTAGTCGACAGGAGACTGGGGTCTGAAAGACCTTTGAATGTTGATGGAGGTCGAAAGGACCATAGTAGGCGACGGAGGTCGGGAAGATCGTAGTAGGCAGGAGACCGGGGTCTAAATGTCGGGCTTTAAGAAGGACGTCGGGTCTTCAGCAGGACGTAGGGACTGGACTTCGGGCCTTAAGCAGGACGTCAGGTCTTCAGCAGGACGTAGGGACTGAACGTCGGGCCTTAAGCAGGACGTCGGGTCTTCAGCAGGACGTAGGGACTGGACGTCGGGCCTTAAGCAGGACGTCGGGTCTTTAGCAGAACGTCGGGCCTTAAGCAGGACGTCGGGTCTTCAGCAGGACGTAGGGACTGGACGTCGGGCCTTAAGCAGGACGTCGGGTCTTTAGCAGAACGTCAAGGGCCTTAAGCAGGACGTCGGGTCTTCAACAGGACGTAGGGACTGGACGTCGGGCCTTAAGCAGGACGTCGGGTCTTCAGAAGGACGTATTGACTGAACGTCGGGCATTAAGCAGGACGTCGGGTCTTCAGCAGGACGTAGGGACTGATCGTCGGACCTTTAGTTGAACGTCGGGCCTGAACATCGGGCCTAAACATCAGGCCTTGAGATGGTGGTGCGGCGAAACTACGGCGGTGGTCCGGCGAGGCTCTGGCGGTAGTCCGGCGAGGCTCCGGCGAGGTTCCGGTGGTGGTCGAGGAGGAGCTTCTTCCTCCTCTTCCCCCTCTTCTCCTCTTCTCTTCTTTCTTGGACCCCCCTCTTGTGAAGAATGAGGGCTCTATTTATAGATTTTCTTGAGTGGCATGGTCCGTAAAAAGGCGTGAGATCAGGGGCAAATAGGGAGTGGTCAAATGGACGGCCGATATTGAATCCTACGATTGTGTACCGTTCGTTGAACATTTGAAGGCCTTAATGATGTTGGAATTCGGCGATCTTGAGCTCGTTGGATTCGTCTCGTCGAGCTGTTCGATTCGAGTATAAGCTTGTCAAAATCGAAGACCGTTTGGTAACTCAAATTACAGTTTGAACCTTCCAACAGTGCTTCGAGCCCTTGATTCGAACTCATTTGGGCTTTGATTGGGTTGATCTTGGTGTCGTTGGGTTTGTATTTCCGAGACGCTCAGTTTGACTGTAAGCTCGCTGAAATCGGAGTTCGGGTGCTCCCAGAATTAATTTTTGAAGTTTCCCACTAGCTTTTGCCTAGAGATTCGTGTCCAATCAAGCTAATTTTGTGATGACGTATCAGTTGCCCCCCTATTTTCGGACGTCGAAGCTCCAGGAGTCCGAAAATATTTATTCCGAACTTTTAAATTGGCCGAATCGAAAAAATTGTATTCCAAAAATTGAATATTTGCACAAACTTGACTGTAGAGGCCTCGGTGAGTTCCGAAAGTATCAAAATTGAGTCCGGAACGTCAAAAAACGTGTCCGGGGCCAAAAACGTTGAAATCGGAGCTTTCAGGACAAAAATCATGCCCAAAATGGGCTAGGAAACCGAACCGGCCGAACCGGCCGGCCGGCCACCGCCGTTGCCGGTGGCGCGGAACCGCTGTTGCCAGTGGTTTAGTAAAGATGTCAATCAAACCCAACCTGGTCCTTAAAGAGCTGAAAGTATCGAAGGACAGTGGTTTAGTAAAGATGTCCGCCAGTTGATTTTCAATTGTCACATGGTGTAACTCAATGTCTCCCTTAGTCACATGATCTCTAATGAAGTGATGCCTAATGTCAATGTGTTTAGTCCTTGAATGTTGGATAGGATTCTTAGAGATGCATATGGCACTAGTATTGTCACAAAAGATTGAGATGGTACTTACATGTAATCCTAAATCCAATACCTGTTGTTTCAACCAAAGGACTTGGGCCACACAACTTCCAAGAGCAATATATTCAGCTTCAGCAGTGGAAAGAGCAACAGAGTTTTGCTTCCTATTAGACCAAGAGACCAAAGATTGTCCAATGAATTGACAAGTTCCAGAAGTGCTCTTTCTATCCACCTTGCATCCTGCAAAATCAGAGTGAGAAAAACCAATAATCTCAAAGGAAGTGTTATGTCTAGGGTACCAAATCCCTAATCATTGTGTCCCCAAAAGGTATCTAAAAATCCTCTTAACAGCAGTCATGTGGGATTCCTTAGGGTCAGCTTGAAACCTAGCACAAAGGCAAACACTAAACATGATGTCAGGTCGGCTCGCAGTCAAGTAGAGTAAAGATCCAATCATGCCTCTATACTTCTTCTGATCAACAGACTTACCACTTGGGTCCTTATCCAATGGAGCACTAGAAGTCATGGGAGTGTTAATTGGCTTGGCTTTGTCCATCTCATATTTCTTCAAAATGTCCTTTATGTATTTTGTTTGATTTAGAAAAGTTTCATCTTCCAATTGTTTTATGCTAAACCCCAAAAAGTAGGACAACTCTCCCATCAAACTCATCTCAAACTCTCTACTCATTGTTTTAGAAAAATCATCACACAAATTTTTATTAGAAGATCCAAAAAGTATATCATCCACATAAATCTGAATCATCCCCAACTCTCCTAATAAAAAGGGTGGTATCTACACTTCCCTTGACAAACTCCCTCTCTAGTAAGAATGTGCTAAGCCTCTCATACAAAGCTCTTGGTGCCTGCTTTAAACCATACAATGCCTTTTTCAATTTAAACACATGATTTGGAAATTGGGAGCTCTCAAAACCTGGAGGTTGTTCTACAAACGCATCTTCTTTTATCTCCCCATTTAAAAAGGCACTCTTGACATCCATTTGAAAAAGCTTAAATCCTTTATAACAGGCAAATGCTAATAGCACTCTAATGGCTTCCAATCTAGCTACAGGGGCAAAAGTCTCCTTAAAGTCTATCCCTTCTATTTGATTGTACCCCTTAGCCACCAATCTTGCTTTATTCCTCACCACCACTCCTGAATCATTCACTTTGTTCTTAAAGACCCACTTTGTCCCAACTACACTTTGTCCCTTAGGTCTTTCCACAAGTTCCCAAACATCATTCCTAACAAATTGATTCAACTCTTCTTACATTGCTAAAATCCAAAATTCATCAGAAAGGGCTTGGTTAATGGTGGTGGGTTCAGTCATAGAAATAAAGGCAGAGTGGTTCACCTCCTTCCTAAGTCCATGTCTAGTCTTAACTCCACTAGAAGGGTCTCCTAAGATCAAATCCTTGGGGTAACTTATAGAGTATCTCCAATCTCAAGGCAAAGTGTGTGAAGTTTCTCCCCTTTCAACAAGGTTCTCTACTCCTTGGGTGACTCCTTCTACTCCTCCATTACTTAGGTGCTCACTCCCCTTTCCCAAATTTTCTACTCCACTTGTAATCTCTCCAACATCATCATCTTCTATTCCATGTTTCTTAGGATCAGACTCATCAAAAACTACATGGGTTATCTCTTCCACCATCAAAGTTCTCTTGTTAAACACCCTAAAAGACTTCCCAACACTAGAATATCCCAAGAATACTCCTTCATCAGATTTAGGATCAAATTTTCCCAAGTGAGACTTCCCATTGTTGTGAATGAAAACCTTACAACCAAAGACATGAAGGTGGGAAAGATTGGGTGTCCTACCCTTAAGGATCTCATAGGGTGTCTTTTCTAATTTGGCTCTAACATTCACCTTATTCAACATATAACAAGCTGTGTTAACCGCTTCAGCCCAAAAGTATTTTGGAAGTGAATACTCAGCAAGCATGGCTCTAGCGGCTTCCACCAAGGTCCGGTTCTTCCTTTCAACTACCCCATTCTGCTGAGGGGTCCTAAGGGCTGAAAAATTGTGACTAATCCCCTTGTCCTCACAAAAATCTCCAAATCATTCATTTTCAAACTCTCCCCCATGATCACTATGGATGGTCAAAATCTCACAACCTAGCTTCTTCTGAATCCAAGTAGAAAAAGTTTTAAACTCATCAAAAGACTCATTTTTATGAGAAAGAAATCTAGTCCAAGTGAACCTCGAGTAGTCATCAACAATCACAAAACCATAGACTTTCCCTCCCAAACTAGTTGTGCTAATGGGTCCAAACAAATCCATGTGAAGGACTTCTGAAGGTCTAGAGGTGCTAATGTCCTTAATGGGGTGAAAAGAGGAGTGCACTTATTTTCCTAATTGACAGGCATCACAAATGTGGTCTTTTGTAAACTTAAGTTTGGGGACACCTCTAACTAGGTCCTTTTGGGTCACTTTCCTAAGGGTTTTCATACTTGCATGACAAAGCCTCCTGTGCCACAACCAAGAATCATCAATCACAGTTTTTAAGCAAAAAGAAGCAGCACATTCAATGTTATTTAAATCAAGCATGTAGACATTGTTGATCCTCTTTCCCTGCAAAATAGTGTTGTTACTTAAACTTACAATGCATGAATCCGCGAAGAATTGCACGATGAAGCCTTTGTCACGGAATTGACTGATGCTGAGCAAGTTGTGCTTCAATCCATCTACAAGCAAAACATTTTCAATCATAAGGTTCTTGGAATTACCAATTATACCTGCTCCTACCACCTTCCTGGTGGTGTTGTCTCCAAGAGTAACATTGCCTCCAGTCCTGGACTCTAGTACAACAAACTGGCTAGCATCACCAGTCATATGTCGAGAGCATCCACTGTCCAGGTACCACATACTCTCACGAGGTCTTTTGTGAGAGCCCTCCTGCAAAATTATCAAATGTTAGATTTAGGAACCCAAGCAGGTTTGGGTTCCTTCTTATGAAGAGAAGAATGCAATGCATGTGTGATATGTTGTGGATCATGCACCTTAGGTCTCCACACCCAATGTGTACTATGGTGAATCGTGCAAGTGTGTGAGATGTGTCCTAGCATGCCACACGAAAAACATCTAACTTCAAGAAAGAGATTTCTTAAGTGATTTGAGTTATAATGCCTCTTCCTAGGTTTTGGTAATTGATTAAAAGTAAAAGTCATCCTAGTTTTCTTACATGCTTCTAAATCATTTTGAAACTTCAAATTTGTGCTTTTAAAAACTTCATTTTCAATCCTCAAATTTTTCTCTATCTCCTTTGACTTCTTAAAATCAGATTCAAGTGATGTGTGTGATATTTTTAATGCATCAAGCTCTTCAACTAACTCACCATGATTTTTATTTAACTCATCAAATTCATCAAGTAAAGTCATGTGATTTGAATCAATTGTTTGATGGTCTTTAATTAAAATTTTATGCTCTTTTTGTAGATTTAAGAATTCTAATTTCAAGCTAGCATGAGTTTTCTTTAATTTCTTATATGATGCATGAATTTTTTTTGAAACTTCAAGAAGTTGATCGTAGGAAAGTTCACATACCTCTTCTTGATCACTTTGATCTTTTCCCATGAAACACAAGTTTGTAGTTTCTTCCTCTGGTTCAGTCTCAGAGGAGTCAGTACCAGATTCTGCCCAAAAGCTCCTTTGATTTTTCTTCTTGTCCTTCCTAGACTTAGCTTTCTCCTCACCTTTTTCTTTGCTTGATTGATCTCTAAGCATTGGGCAATCAATTCTCACATGTCCAGGCTTCCTGCATTCAAAACAAACAACATCAGAAGACCCTTTAATATGTTTATGATCCTTACCTTTTCTCCAACTTTGATGATGCTTTTGTTTCTTCCTTAGAAAGCTTTTGAATTGCCTTGTGATGAAGGTAATTTCATCGCTTTCAGACCCAGGAGATTCAGAATCCGATTTGTGTGCCTTCAATGCAATTGTTTTCTCCTTTTTCTTTTCGCCTGCATCAACATTTCTTTGATTCACCCCTTGCTCGTAAGCAATGAGTGAGCCAAGTAAGTTATAAATAGAATAGGTGTTCAAATCTTTAGATTCAGTGATGGCAGTAATTTTTGCATCATAAGACGAATGCAAGCATCTCAAAATTTTGTTAACTTTTTCATAATTCGAAAGTTCCTTTCCTAATGCATGCAATGAAGTAACTATCTGAGTAAAACTAGTGTACATGTCAGAAATCGATTCATGAGGTTTCATACAAAAAAGTTCGTAGTCATGCAAGCGAAAGTTCAAACGGGATTGTTTAACTTCATTAGTACCTTCATAAGTGATGCATAGTTTATCCCAAATTTCTTTACCAGTTTTGCAAGTTGAAACACGCATGTAATCCTCAGATTTTAAAGCACAGAAAAAACAGTTCAAACATTTCGCATTTAATTGAGCTAAATCACGTTCATCAAAAGTCCATTCAGTAAAAGCAACTTCAGTTTTCACACCATTAATTTCATGAGAAGGTGGAGAATAACCTTCTTGAATAAGCATCCACATACGATAATCAGAAGATTATAAAAATGTTGACATGCGAGTTTTCAAAAAATCAAAAGGTAGGTTATTGAACAGGGGAGGTCGGGTAATAGAATACCCTTCCGTAGTGTTACAATTCCCAATGTTAGCCATGGATCAAATTCAAAAAGTTTTCAAACTTTAATTTTCGAATCCTGCTCTGACACCACTTGAAAGTTCGCTAAGGGATGCTAAGCCCTATGAACTTAGTCCTAAGCTAACCAAGAGGGGGGGTGAATTGGTATTTTAAAAACTTTTTTCACAAAGAAAGAAAATTGCATAAACCAAATCACACCACAAAAATAAATGCGGAATTTAAAAGCACGGAAGCAAGAAAAAGAACACAGAAATTTATAGTGGTTCGGTCGACTCGACCTACGTCCACTCCTTGGAGGCACCCTCCAAGTATTGCACTATAAAACGTGACTCTCCTTTAGCCCCCACGGCTAGGCGGAGAAGCCCTCACAAGACCTCCTTTTTGCCACCGCGGCAAGGCAGAGAACCTACCTCCTTTTGCTTCCTCCTGAAGCTGGCAGAGAATCAAAACCAAAAGCAAACTCCTTACCTCTACCGACCCTTCCACGGATGAGAAACTCTAGACGAAGACGAAGTAGAGCGATCCTTGAAGCAACCCTTGTGAATCCCCTCACAAGCTCCCCCTCGCAAGATCCTCTCTCTCTCCTCTCTCTCTTTCTCTCCTCAAGGTCTTCTCAGGTCAAGGCTGCCAAAGGTCTTTCAAAAACGTTTAACAAGAGCTCTTAAATAGAAGAGCTTTAAAGGAGCTCATTAATTGCAAGTTGCCGACAATATCGTCCAGGCCGATATGGACATCGGCCTGGCCGATCTGTACAAATCAAAGAAGATCGGCCAGACTATCGCCCTGAATGCAAAACTGGACGAATGAAAATTAGCTTGATCGTCTAGGCCGATCTCACGATTGTCCTGGCCGATCAGTTCAAATCAGAGGAAAATCGTACTAACAATAGCCCTGGATACGAGCTGGCCAAAATTTATCGTCCTGAAGTAACTTAAGGTTTTTGACTGGATTGTCCTGGCCGATCCTGCGATCGTCCAGGACGATATGATCGTATCAATCATCCTTAATTACTCCCTTGATTTCTTGATCAATTAAGGTATAATTTGGTAATTTCATCCAGGCCAATCCTTGGATCGTCCTGCCCGATAATTTAAAAATACAGTATACCTTAACTGTCTATGGCGGCTACTTCTTTCTATTTTGAGCTTATCATCCTGGCCGATACACGTATCGTCCTGGCCGATACACGTATCGTCCAGGCCGATATGTTAATGACGGCTGCTTTAATTAAGAATCCTTACTTAGACTTTCTGTTTTAAGCTGATCGTCCTGGACGATATAAATATCGGCCGGGCCGATGTGGGCAAAAACAGAAATTCTAAGCCCCTCAAGTGTGTGTGTGTAGGGTTACTTAGCATAAGTCTCTTTGACCATTACAAGTAGACTCAAAAGGTGAAAATCAAAAGTACAGACTGACTCAACTCTAAATCTACGCAATCCTGAACTTGGCTCCTTCTTGATCGTCCGATCTCCGATTCCTGAAAAGTTATAAGCAACAAGTAGTCCAAGAGACAGTGTTTGTCAATCATCAAAACATAAGACATAAAAAATAGGTTTGCAACAACTACTAGATCTATTAATACTAAAATTAATCTCAATGTATTCAATTTTAGATCTACTAAAATGATAATCTTTAAACTCTAAGTTTGACCTCCATAATTCAAGTTTTTCATTAACTTCCTTGCTAGTCTTATCAGTAAATATATAGCATCAACAAATGCATACACCAAGGTACATCCTCTTTCTAAATGTCATGTAAGAACATCCATGATAAAAGAAAAACATATGAGTTTAATGCTGATCCATGATGTAATGCAATTAAAATATGAAAACACTTAGTGAAACTATCTTGTATTTAAACACAAGCAATACCTACTACATATATATCTCTAATGACTTGAATATAAAAATTATGAACTCCTTTCTAAAACTCTCTAGAGCGCTTCTTTAAAACTATTTTTAGAACATTTAGGCCAATTAAGACAAACTCACACACACACATCACATACGTAAGAATCGAACCTAAGGCCTCTTAATTGATAATGGAAGCTCCCAACTAGAGCATCCTCTTAGAACTTTATCACATGCTTTGCCTATATTCATATGTAAATCCTCCTTACTTTATCTATACGTCTCCATCAAACCTCTAAACAAATGTATAACTTTCAAAATAGATCCACCTGGCTTGAATCCAAATTGACTTTGAGAAACATTAGTATCACAATATAACTTATCTTCAATTACTCTCTCCCAGGATTTTAATTTTGAAACATTAACTTAATTTTTCTATAATTCGTATAATCATATGCATCACCTTTATTCTTAAAAAAAGGAATCAACATACACATTGTTTTAAATTTTAAATAATATTAAAAAGTTAATTAAACCATGAAATTTATTGATCTCCTAACCATTCTCACACTTCTATTGAAATGTCATCATGTCCTACTATTTTTTCACACTCCAATTTCTTTAAAGTCTATCCAACTTCAGTTTTATTAATATGATGATAAAAATAAAAATATTTATTTTTTTTAGGGTGATAAGATCACCAAAGTCAATCTTATTTTACACCCTTAGTAAAAAATTTATAAAAATATCTTGTCCACCTATGTTGAATATCATCTTTTAAAAAATGTACTTTTTTTTTAAAACTTTGTCCATAATATACTTCACTTGAGCTAAATCTTTACTTTTCCTATCTCTTAGCGTGGCTAACTTACACATATATCTTTCTCCTCCCTAGTATCAAATATATTATATAAATTATTAAGGCTAATTTCTTTAAGTCAAACATTACTTTCTTAGAATTCCCACTGGCAGCTCTATATTTTTCCAATTTTTTATAGATTTTTCTTCTAAATTAACTTCATGAATAAAACTACTTATTTTTTAATGTTTTCTTGCGTATTTTAGTTCCACCGCCAATTATTTTTACTATTAGAATTTTTTTTTATTCTCTAAGCGCATATTTTATAACATTCTTAATAGCACAAGTTAATTTTTCCCACATAATATAAGTTTTCTCATGAATAACTTAAATTTTAAGATCATAAATCTTATGCTAAAAAATATTTTTATTATCATTCTTTACATCTAATCAAAGGATAATCTTTTATTTAAGTTTTTATTTATATGCCTTCATATTAAAGTCCAAAAATAAAAAGCAATTCTAAGTACATAAACTTTAACTTTAAATATCTTCATAATCTTTGCTATCTAAATGATCTATTTTTTCCTTTAAGAAAATAATTAGGGGTGTCAAAATGAGTCAATGGGATAGATTCAAGCCCAACCCGAATTGACCAAGATCTATATGGGTTCACCCTAACCCGACTAAGTTTTGCAAATGGTTAGGAATTCCAACTCGAACAAGACCAACATGAGTTACTAGGCTGGCCCAACCCGACCCATGAACTTGGACGTGATTGCCTCACTATATTGTTGGATCACGCATTTGCATTGTGCTGACTATCAAGATTGAACCATATGTCAGATCGATGCGAGGCAGATGTAAAGAGGCAAGATAGTGGAAACTTAAGATTGGACATCAGATGAGAGGCGAGATCGTTAAAATGCTAGAGTAGTGCGGGTTTGGAATTTATGTCGGGGGGGGGGGGGGGGGGAATTTAATGCCGCCATATAGATTTTGTGTTTTCATATTTTGTAATTTAATATTGTATTAAGAATAAAGTACAGTCTTGGGAGACTAACATAGTATTCTACAATGCAATCATTGTCAAAATAAGATTTTAGAAAATAATATTTCTATAATCAAACTTAATTCCCATAATAGCATATCATCTCCAAAGATGAACATGCAATTCTATAGAGTGTGTTTAAAAATATAAATAGGATTTTGAAAATTTATTCATTTTTTTATTAGATGTAATAAGGAAAATATTATAACATCTTAAAAGATGAATATAATATTCTTCAAGACATCTAAAAGTAAGAATGAGTTTTATGAAATTCATCATCCTAAAGTAAAATATAACAAATAGAATATTATATTACATGAAAAAGATAATAATAACATTCTACTAATATATTTAAAATTAGAAATGAGATTTTTAAAAGATATATGCATTCTCAAAAGATTTTCCCTTATTTCATAGGAATAAAATAAAGCTTATTTTAATCTGGAGTTCTCAAATCCCTATAGGGATAAGCTCCTATAGTTAATTACATCTTATGAGGGGTACGCTTAAGAAAACTCTTGATTAAAGAAGTGATTTCATACCCTTTAATAACAAAGTAAAAGGCAAGGAAAGAAGTAGGAAGTTTTAAGGAGAAAGCTCAACATTGAACAGTTCTTAACGAGTCAAAGGAGAAAAAGTATGAGGTGCTAGATTCTTAGAAGCTTAGAGGCAACCTCAGTCTACCATATGTTATGCTTTATATTTTAGGAGAGAGTTTTGTTGCAAATTCAGGTCCATGTACTATGTTTTAATGATTGGCAAACATTCTTACTTATCTTGGACTGTCTTTTACTACTGACTTTTCAGGAATCAAATATCAGACTAAAAAACAGAGCCAGCTCAAGAATGGGTAGATTAGGGTTGAGTCAATCTATAATTTTATTTTTTCCCTTCTTAAGTCAATTATAATTTTTGGTGTGACTGATGCAAAGTAACCCTACACACACACTTGAGAGACTTAGAATTTCTATTTTTTCTCATATCGGCCAGGACGATATTTACATCGTCCTGGATGATCTGGCTTAAAATAGAAAAATCTAATCAGGGGTTCTTAATTAAGGCAGCCATCATTAGCAAGTCGACCAAGATGATACTTGTATCGGCCAGGACGATAGGCTTAAAATAGAAAGAAATTGCCGCCATAAATAATTAAGGTATTCTATACTTTTGGTAATCATCCAGGACGATCTCTTATCATCCTGGATGATATTCACAATTATACCTTAATTAATAAGACAATAAAGAAGGTAATTAAGTATGATTGATACGATCATATCATCCTGAACGATCGCAAGATCAGCCAGGATGATCTATTCTAAAATCCTTTGTTGCTCCTGGACAATAAATATCGACCAGCACAAATTCAGGGCGATGTGCTGGATGATCTGGATCAGATAGCTTGAATTCAGGGCGATGCTCTGGATAATTTTCCTTTGATTTGAATTGATCGGCCAGGACGATCGTGAGATCGTCCTGGACGATCAAGCCAATTTTCAATCGTCCAGGTTGCATTCAGGACAATGCTCTGGCCGATCTTGTGAGATTTGTACTGATCGTCCAGGATGATTTCCAAATCGACCTGGACGATATAGTCAGCAACTTGCGATTAATGAGCTATTTTGAGCTCTTCTATTTAAGATCTCTTGTTCAACTTTTTTGAACATCCTTGGTCGCTGTCTTGACCTGAGAAAACCTAAAGGAGAGAGAGAGGGAGAGAGAGAGAGGATCTTGTGAGGGGGAGCTTGTGAGGGAATTCACATGGGGTTTCTCCAAGAATTGTTCCACTTTTTGTTCCCTAGAGTCTCTTATCCTTGGAAGGGTTGGGAGAGGTAAGTTTCAGCAAGTGATCGTGGTTCTCTTCCAGCTTCAGGAGGAAGAAAAAGGAGTTGGGTTCTCTGCCTTTCCGAGGTGGCAAAAAGAAGGTGTCTTTATAAGGGCTTCTCCGCCTAACTGTGGGGGCTAAAGGAGAGTCACGTTGGTAGTGCAATACTCGGAGGGTGCCTCCAGGGAGTTGAAGTAGGTCGAGTTTACCGAACCACTATAAACCTTTGTGTTCTTATTTTTACTGCTTCCGCACTTAAATTTTCGCATTGTTTATTTTGTGGTGATTTGGTTTGTGAAATTTATTGAGCTTTGTTTAAAGTTTTTAAAATACCAATTCACCCCCCTCTTGGTTAGCTTTGGGACTAAGTTCATATGGCTTAACATCCCTAACTAGCTTTTAAGTGGTATCAGAGCTACTTTCATAAAATAAGTTTTTAAAAAGCTTTTGAATCTGATCCATGACTAACTTTGGGAATTGTAACACTACTGAAGGATATTCGATTACACGACCTCCCTTGTTTGATAACCTACCTTTTGTTTTTTAGAAAACCCGTATGGCAATGTTTTTACAATCTGCTGATTATCACATGTGGATGCTTATTAAAGAAGGATATTCTCCACCTTCTCGTGAAATTAATGGAATTATAACTGAAGTTCCTTTTAGTGAATGGACTTTCTATGAAAGAGATTTAGCTCAATTGAATGCAAAATGTTTGAACTATTTTTTTTGTGCTTTGAAATCTGAGGATTACATGCGTGTTTTGACTTGCTCAACTAGTAAGGAAATTTGGGATAGGTTATGCATTACTTATGAAGGAACCAATGCAGTAAAACAATCTCGCTTGAACATTCTCTTGCCTGACTACAAACTTTTTTGTATGAAACCTTCTGAATATATTTCTGACATGTATACATGGTTTACTCAGATTTTACCTCATTGCATGCTTTAGGAAGAGAACTTTTGAATTTTGAAAAAGTAAACAAAATTTTGAGATGCTTGCCTTCATCGTTTGATGCTAAAATCACTGCTATAACTGAATTTAAGGATTTAAACACCTATTCGATTGATAACTTACTTGGCTCACTCATTGCTTACGTGCAAAGAGTGAATCAAAGAAATCTTGATGCAGGTGAGAAGAAGAAGGAGAAAATGGTGGCACTGAAGGTGCATAAATCGGATTTTGAATCTTTTGGGTTTGAAAGCGATGACTTTTCCTTAATCACAAGACAATTCAAAAGCTTTCTAAGGAAGAAGCAAAAGCATCATTGGAGAAAACGTAAGGATAATAAATATTCAAAAGGATCTTCTGATGTTGTCTGTTATGAATGCAGGAAACCCGAACATGTAAGAGCTGATTGTCCTACACTTGAAGATCACTCAAGAAAAGGAAAGGGTGAAGAGAAACCCAAGTTCAGGAAGGACAAGAAAAGACTCCAAAAGGCATTTTTGGCAGATTCTGCATCGGATTCATCGGAGACGAAACCAGAAGATGAGACAACAAAATTGTGTTTGATGGCAGACTATCATCTTAATCAAGAAGAGGTATGTGAACTTTCCTACAATCAACTTCTTGAAGTTTCTGAAAAAATTCATGCATCATATAGGAAACTCAAGAAAATACATGCAAGCTTAAAATTGGAATTTTTGAAGTTACAAAAAGAGCATGCAATTATGACAAAAGATCACTCAACAATTAATTCTAATCATATAACCCTACTTGATGAATTTGATGAGTTAAATAAAAAGCATTGTGAAATAATTGAAGAGCATGAGTCACTAAAAGTTACACACACCTCACTTAAATCAGATTTTAAAAAATCTAAAGAGATGGAGAAAAATTTAAGGATTGATAATGATGCCCTAAAATTTTCTAACATGAGGATTCAAAATGAATTGGATACTTTTAAGAAAACTAGGATGACACCAACCCTTGATCAAAAGCCAAAACCTAGGAAGAGGCATTATAACTCAAACCATTTAAGAAATCCTTTTCCATATGTTAGATGTTTTTCATGTGGCATGCTAGGACACATCTCACACACTTGTATAGTGTACCATAATATACATTGGGTGTGGAGACCTAAGGTGCATGATTCATAGCATACCACACATACATTGCATTCTACTTTTCATAAGAAGGGACCCAAACCTGTTTTGGTTCCTATATCTAACATTTGATAATCTTGCAGGTGGGCTCTTACAAAAGGCCTCATGAGAATATGTGGTACCTGGATAGAGGATTCTCTCGACATATGACTGGTGATGCCAATCAGTTTATTTTGTTGGAGTCCAGGACTGGAGGCAAGGTTACTCTTAGAGACAACACCATCAAGAAGATGGTAGGCTCAGGTATAATTGGTAATTCCAAGAACCTTATGATTGAAAATGTTTTGCTTGTAGATGGATTGAAGCACAACTTGCTCAGCATCAGTCAACTTTATGACAAGGGCTTCATCGTGCAATTCTTTGCAAATCCATGCATTATAAGTTTAAGTAACAACACTACTTTGTAGGGAAAGAGGATCAATAACGTCTATATGCTTGATTTAAATAATATTGAATGTGCTGCTTCATTTTGCTTAAAAACAGTATTTGATGATTCATGGTTGTGGCACCGGAGACTATGTCATGCAAGTATGAAAACCCTTAGGAAGGTGACCCAAATAGGCCTAGTTAGAGGTGTCCCCAAACTCAAGTTTTCAAAAGATCACCTTTGTGATGCCTGCCAACTAGGAAAGCAAGTCCACTCCACCTTTCACCCCATTAAGGTCTTTAGCACCTCTAGACCTTTAGAAGTCCTTCACATGGATTTGTTTGGACCCATTAGCACTGCTAGCTTGGGAGGGAAAGTCTATGGTTTTGTGATTGTTGATGACTACTCAAGGTTCACTTGGACTAGATTTCTTGCACATAAAAATGAGTCTTTTGAGGAGTTTAAATCATTTTTTACTTGGATTCAGAAAAAATTAGGTTGTGAGATCTTGACCATCAATAGTGATCATGGGGGAGAGTTTGAGAATGAAAGATTTAGAGATTTTTGTGAGGACAAGGGGATTAGTCATAATTTCTTAGCTCCTAGGACCTCTCAGCAGAATGGGGTAGCTTAAAGGAAGAATCGAACCTTGGTGGAAGCCGCTAGAGCCATGCTTGCTAAGTATTCACTTCCAAAATACTTTTGGGCTGAAGAGGTTAACACAGCTTGTTATGTGTTGAATAGGGTGAACGTTAGAGCCAAGTTAGAAAAGATACCCTATAAGATCCTTAAGGGTAGGACACCCAATCTTTCCCACCTTCATGTCTTTGGCTGTAAGGTTTTCATTCACAATAATGGGAAGTCTCACTTGGGAAAAGTTGATCCTAAATCTGATGAAGGAGTGTTCTTGGGATATTCTAATGTTGGGAAGTCTTTTAGGGTGTTTAATAAGAGAACTTTAGTGGTGGAAGAGACTACCCATGTAGTATTTGATGAGTCTGATCCAAAAAAGCATGGAGTTGAGGATGATGATGATGATGATATTGGAGAGAATACTAGTGGAGTAGAAAATCTGGAGAAGGAAGTAGGTCACCAAAACACATAAGGAGCAGTAGATGTCACCCAAGAAGTAGAAAATTTAGATATGGAGGAAAGGGTTGGACCTTCTAATATCTTACCTAGAGATTGGAGATACTCTACAAGTCACCCCAAGGATTTGATCTTATGGGACCCTTCTAATGGAGTTAAGACTAGAAATAGACTTAGGAAGGAGGTGAACCACTCTGCCTTTACTTAAATGACTGAACTCACCAACATAAACCAAGCCCTTACTAATGAGTTTTGGATTTTAGCCATGCATGAGGAGTGTTGAGTCTAGTAAATAGGTTGTTAGACCTAAGTTAATGTCCCAAGGCTACTAAGAGGGGGGGTGAATTGGTAGTTTAAAAAATTAAAACCCTCTTTTAATTTAAGTTGAACCGAAATGAAAATTTTCTTTTAAGTTTTTGCATTAAACATTTTTCAACCACAGAGTTTTTAAAATCAAAAATAAAATGCGGAAAAGTAAAAATAGTAAAGTAAATGACACCAGATTTATAGTGGTTCGGTCTAAACCAGACCTACATCCACTCCCTAGAGGCACCCTCTGAGTATAGCACTAATATTAATAGTGACTCTCCTTTTGCACCCACAGCAAGGCGGAGAAGCCTTTACAAAAGACTCTTTTCACCACTACCCGGTGCAGCAGAGAACCGTTGTCCATTTACACAATCCCCAGTGTTGGCAGAGAACCGTCATCCTTTTACACAATCTCCAGTGTTGGCAGAGAACCGTCTTCCTTTTACACTCTCCTAGTGTGGGCAGAGAATCCTTCGACTGATCACACTCTCCAAGTGTAGGCAGCGAACCCTTTGGCTATTCACACTTTCCAAGTGTAGGCAGTGAACCCTTCGTCTGTTCACACTCTCCAAGTGTCGGCAGAGAACCGGATCTCCTTGACAGATCTTCTAACAAGAATCTAGAAGGAAGAAGGACAAGAGTGAAGTAATCCCAATTCACAAGTAGAGATTCTTACCTTTGAACTCCAAGTGAAACCATCACGCTCCAGTGGTAGGAATCCTCCTTTGAATGCACTCTCACACACTCTCCTTTGCTATTCTCTCAAGAGGCACGAAGATCAAATGACAAAAAGATTAGGTGGCAGTCTAATTTAGACTATTTATACAAAAAATAAGAAAAACCGCCCAAAAACTGCAAGTTTTCAATTCTGTACCCAGTGGATCGTCCCGTACGATCGTGGATCGTCCCGGAAGATTTTACTTAAAAGCCTTGAAACGAACCTGTTTGCATATGTGTACGAAATATTTTCGTACAAGCTGATCGTCCCGTACGAACTAAGTTCGTCTGGTATGAACGGTTATTACAAGGTCGGTTCCAGAAACTGCAGAAAAACCGTCCTAAGTCGGTTGTATCGTCTGGACGAAAATTGGTTCGTCCGGACAAAATTTTTATAGAGAACAGATCGTCCTGGATGATTTTTAATTTCGTTTGGACTAAAATTTTATATAGACCAAATCATCATTTACGATAATTTAATTTTGTCTAGACAAAAATTTTACAGAGACCAGATCGTCCTGGACGATATTTAATTTCAACTGAACGAAAATTTTACAGAGAGCAAATCATCATATACGATAATTTAATTTCATATAGACGAAAATTTTACAGAGGATAAGTCATCCCGGACGATTATTAATTTCGTCCTGGACGAATAGCACTTAGAAAAAATTTTCAAGCTAGTTCATATTCGTTCCATGTGCTCAATAGGAGATAACTGTCTGATCGTCCTGTACGAACTGATATCGTCCCGTACGATCAGTATAAATTTTATTATCTCCTTATGTGTGTGTGTATGTTTTTATTCACTCAATTATAATCACTCCCTTTCAATTTTATTTTAAAGAAAAGTAAAAGCTTCAAATTTCACAAAGTATCTCTTGCTGAATTTTATTTGAAGTCTTTGTAGTCTGGAGTTCGATTTTCCTGAAATATTAGTACACACAAGAGCAAATATAAATCTTCTAAAATTGTTAGGAGATAACTACACATTTGAATAATAATGTTTGGAATCATCAAAATTATACAAATTACAAAAATGTAAAGTATGCAAATAGCAACTATCTTAACAATCTCCTCCTTTTTGATGATGGCAAAATAATTATTGTTTGTATGATTTCAATTTAAATAAATCTCCTAAACTCCCCCTGAATTGATGAATGCATGAAAATAATGAGACATTTTGAACAAAAGAACACAATTTTTTTGTTTTCAAAAATTTTTAACAAAAAATTAAAAAATACCAAGACAATATCACAAATCAAAATACAAGTATACACAAAATACAAGCATACAAACACAATAATTTCTCCCCCTTTTTGACAACAACAAAAAGTGAAGAAGAAATAGACAAGAAATGTAAGTAATTATATGAAATTCATTTGAAAATTTAATCTAAATAGTGATTGACATAAGGTATGCAATCTAAAACTAATAACATTAGGTAAATCATAGAAATTCATAGATTTTAAGAAGTGATATAACATTGTAAGTAAGAAGAATTTATCAAAGACATGATTCAATTTAGACATTTGAATATAGAAAATCATTACAAGAGAGATGAATAAAAAATTCTATATTTCAAAGTTCAATAGAATATAAATGAATATAAGATTAATTTGAATTAAGAGATTGAAAGAATTTGGAAAGAAGAGAATTACCACATGTGGCGCTTTGCGCATCTTTTTTCAAATTTTTGGCACATTTTTGTGCATCTTTTTACATTGGGCTTATTTTATGCATCTTTTTCACATTTGTGAACCCTTGCGCATTCCTTTTGATTTTTATACTCTTTGTATAATTTTCAAGAGTAATTGAAACCAATTCTTTTCAAGATCAATAATCTAAAATTTTAAATTTTTTTAAGTGCATAAATATCACTTGAGCAAAGAAATACAAAACAAGAAAACATCTAAATTGCAATAATAATATTAACTTTTATGTAGTCTAAATGAATAGACATGAGATTAAAAATTCTAATTATTACAAGTTATAAACAAATTTTAAATTTAGAAAGATTAGATTTTCTAATGAAATTAATCTCAAATTACAATCTAATTTAAGCACAATTAAGATTAAAAAAAATAAAATTCATAAAAATTAAGCACATTTCAAAAACAAATCAAATTTAAATCAACTACAACAAATATTGATATTGATGAAAAAGATTACAAGATCATTTCATAATATCAATACAAAAATACTAAAAGAAAAATACACTGAACTTTTAAAAATTAACACAAATAAATACAACTAGAACAAACACTAGAACAAACACTAATACAAACACAAATACAACAAATATAAAGAAAATCATCACTCAAATCTCTATTCTTTTGAAGGAAGAGGAGGAATGCCACCAAATAGGTTGAAGTAGGAGGCCATCAACATAACAATTGTATTGATTTCATGAACTTCATTTCTAATACTACCAATGTTCTGTTGCTGCTGCAGAAGTTGAGCATCAATTTGATCAAATCTTTGATCAAAATGAGTCTCAAGTCTATCAAATTTCTCAATCAAATTTTGATAATCTGATTGAGGTGCAGAAGTTTGCTCTCCTTCTTCTTCTTCTTCAGAAGCACTGGCATGTGCTTTTCTTTTTTCCTCCTTGAAAATTGCTCTGAAAGAAGCATCATTGTAGTCGACCGGCTCCTCATATTCATCATCAGGATGCACTAAATTGTATTTCTTTTCCAAAACATAGGTAACTAAGTGTCCTAATGAGATATTCCTTTTTCTTTTCTGTTCTGCATGCCCAATTTCGGAAAGCCCATAAAGATGGTCTAGGATAAGTTGGGCTTCATCGATAGGCTTACGATCCATAATCAAAAAAGTCACAATAAAAAAGAGCGGGGTAATATTGATCCTATCACCAGCTTTAGGAATAATTGAAGATCGAAGAATGTACTGGATGATTCGAGCATTTTTGGTCATTCCTGAAACTCTAGCAATATGATATGTTAGGCCACTTTCTCTAATCACCCTATTGACTTCATACCATTTGAAGGTGTTCTCATTCATAAGGGTGTGGGCTCTAAATCCTTCAGTTCTTAAGTTTAGAAAGGCACCTATGTCGTGCTTAGTGATTTCAACTTTTTGTTTGAAAATAAAAGAACTTATACAGGAGTGGTCGGAATTGAAACTCATATTGGCTAGAAAATAGAGAAAGGTTTGTTTGTTGTAGAGGTGGACGAGAGAAAGAATGAATCCAAACTGGGTGGAAGCAAAAAGGTGCATTACCTTGAAGTTTATCTCGCTTTGAATCAGAATGCGAGAAGGTGTGATTTTGGCAGATGCAAAACGAGGAAAGGATTCCTCATTTGCTTTTGAAAGGAAGTTTTCAGAAGCATTCCTGTGGGGTTTCTTTGCTAACACCTTTTGTCTCTTGCTAGATGAGGCCATTGCTGATTTAGAAGTCGAAAAGGATTGAAAGAGATGTTTGGAGATGTGATTGTTGAGTTGGAAAGCCTTCATATTTAAAGAGAATGATACGTTCGTCCTGGACGAAAACAGTTCGTCTGGACAAAAATTATCATTCGTCTAGACGAAAAAATTTCGTACAGACGATCAAATTCGTCCAAAATATAACGGCTTTTCGTAATCAACATAATTTATGATACGTCCATTCGTACAGACTTTTTGACTTGACCGATCGTACAGACAAAAAATTTTCGTACAGACGATCAAAAGTTAATTCGTTTTAATGTCTGTTGAAAACCGTCCCCTACTATGAATCGACGTCTGTTCGTCTGGATGAACAAAAAGTTCGTACGGACGAACTTCACAATTAAAACTGCCTTATCCACTCAACTGCTGCATTCAATCGTCCCGACGTTTGAGAAAAAATATTTTGTCCTGGACGATCATCCGATCGTACAGACGAACTACATTAAAAACTGCTTTCAAGACGTTTCATATCACGCAAACTGAATTTTACACACATCGTCCAATACAAAAAATTTCATCCCGGACGATTTCCACATTTTTGGATTTTTGAATTTTTATTAAGGAAAATCAAACAAAACAAACAAATTACAGAAAACAATGACAAATCCACAGACTCTAAAATAAAATCACTCAAAAACGGACAAAAATCATAAAAATAAAAAAAATAAACTACGAAAACCTAAATATCAATGTTGCAAAAACATTTTTATTTAAGCATTCAAATCAATTACACCAAGCCTTGTTCTTAATGTACTGAAGGTATCAAAGGCTAAAGGTTTTGTAAAAATGTCTGCAAGTTGATTTTCAGTTGAAACATGTGTAAGTTCAATTTCTCCCTTGGATACATGATCCCTTATGAAATGATGCCTTATGTCAATGTGTTTGGTTCTAGAATGTTGAATAGGATTTTTGGAAATGCAAATAGCACTAGTATTATCAAAATAAATTGGAATAGTACCTATAATTAGTCCTAAATCAATTAATTGTTGTTTTAACCAAAGTACTTGTGCCACATAACTTCCTAATGCAATGTATTCTGCTTCGACAGTAGATAGGGCCACTGAATTTTGTTTTCTACTGGACCAAGAAACTAATGAATTTCCAATGAATTGACATGTTCCAGAAGTGCTTTTTCTATCCACTCTACAGCCTGCGAAGTCAGAATCTGAATAACCAACAATTTCAAATGAAGAGCTAAACTTAGGATACCAAATTCCTAAGTTCTGAGTTCCTAGTAAATATCTTAAAATCCTTTTCACTGCTGTCAAATGTGATTCTTTTGGATCTGATTGAAATCTAGCACATAAGCAAACACTGAACCTAATATCTGGTCGGCTAGCAGTCAAGTAACGTAAAGATCCAATAATCCCTCTATATTTCTTTTGATCAACAGATTTTCCCTTAAAGTTCTTATCCAACTGAACTGAGGAACTCATTGGTGTACTAACAGGTTTAGCATTGTCCATTTCATAATTTTTGAGGATGTCCTTAATATATTTAGTTTGACTAAGAAATATACCCTCCTCAAGTTGCTTAATGATAAAACCTAGAAAGTAATTTAAATTTCCCATTAGACTCATTTCAAATTCACTACTCATTATTTTAGAAAAATCATCACAAAGATTTTTATTTGAATATCCAAAAATGATATCATCCACATAAATTTGAACAATGAGTATATCCTTTCCAAATTTCTTTAGAAAGAGAGTTGTATCTACACTTCCTTTTTCAAAAGATCTTTCAAGTAGGAAGGTGCTCAACCTCTCATACCAAGCCCTAGGTGCCTGTTTCAATCCATATAATGCCTTTTTTAACTTGAAAATATGATTTGGGTATTTTGAATTTTCAAAGCCTGGAGGTTGTTCTACAAAAACATCTTCTTCAATTACCCCATTTAA
This sequence comes from Dendrobium officinale, assembly GCA_019514585.1. NCBI lineage: Eukaryota > Viridiplantae > Streptophyta > Magnoliopsida > Asparagales > Orchidaceae > Dendrobium > Dendrobium officinale. Next base: position 36,484,777 of record CM033699.1, on the reverse strand, counting down.
AAAGGCACTTTTGACATCCATTTAAAACAATTTAAAACCTTTAAAACAGGCAAAGGCAAGTAAAACCCTAATTGCTTCAAGTCTAGCTACAGGGGCAAAAGTCTCCTCAAAATCAATTCCTTCAATTTGATTATACCCCTTAGCAACTAATCTAGCCTTATTTCTAATAACTACTCCTGAGTCATTCATTTTATTTTTAAACACCCACTTGGTTCCAACAACACTTTGATCTTTTGGCCTTGAAGTTAATTCCCAAACTTTATTTCTTACAAATTGATTCAACTCTTTTTGCATGACCAATATCCAAAATTCATCAGAAAGTGCTTGATCAATATTAGATTGGTTCTATAGTTGAAATAAAGGCTGAATGATTGACTTCCTTGTTTAATCCACGCCTAGTTCTAACACCCTCACTAGGTTCACCTATAATCAATTCCCTTGGGTGGTTTTTAGAAAATCTCAAATCTCTAGGCAAAGAGTTTTCTCTTTCCAAATTCTCTTCCACATTTTCTTCCAAATTTAATCTATCAATCTTTTGGGATTTTTCCTCAATCTCATCTTCAACAACATTTGGTTCTTCCAAATTTCCAGATTCATCAAATACAACATGTGTGATTTTTTCAATGACTAAAGTTCTTTTGTTGAATACCCTATAAGATTTACCAACACTTGAATATCCAACAAAAATTCCTTCATCTGATTTTTGATCAAATTTTTCTAAGGCAGATTTTCCATTGTTATGAATGAACACCTTGCAACCAAAAATATGCAAATGAGACAAGTTAGGTGTTCTACCTTTTAGCAACTCATAGGGTGTTTTATTTAAATTCGATCTCATATTCACCCTATTCAGAACATAGCATGCAGTGCTAACCGCCTCAGCCCAAAAATATCTAGGAAGTGAGTATTCTGCCAATATTGCTCGGGCGGCTTCTATTAATGTTCTATTTTTTCTTTCAACTACCCCATTTTATTGAGGGGTTCTAGGTGCAGAAAAATTGTGATCAATCCCATTTTCCTTACAAAAATTTTCAAATCTTTCATTTTCAAATTCTCCTCCATGATCACTTTGTAAAGAAATTATTTCACATCCTAGTTTTCTTTGAATCCAAGTTGAAAAAATTCTGAATTCCTCAAACGATTCACTCTTATGAAAAAGAAATCTAACCCAAGTGAATCTTGAGAAATCATCCACTATAACAAATCCGTATACCTTCCCTCCTAGACTTATAGTTCCTACTGGTCCAAAAAGATCAATGTGAAGAATTTCTAAAGGTTTACTAGTCCTAAGATCCTTATTGGACTTAAAAGATGACTTCACTTGTTTTTCTAATTGACATGCATCACAAAGGTGATCCTTAGTAAAGTCTAGTTTTGGTATACCTCTCACTAAGTTCTTTTGGGTAATTCTCCTAAGGTTTTTCATACTAGAATGACAAAGTCTCCTATTCCAAAGCCATGATTCACCAGATACAGTTTTCAAACAAAAAGCAGTAGGAGATTGAATAGAATTCAAATCTAGCATGTAAACATTGTTTAGCCTTTTTCCATTTAAAACTTCTTTCCCATTTAGGCTTAATATGCAGCTAGTAGGTAAAAATTTAACATTATAGCCCTTATCATATAGCTGACTTATACTTAACAGATTATATTTTAAGCCTTCAACAATTAACACATTATCTATGAAAAAGTTTTTTAAATTTCCAATCATACCTGATCCAACCACTTTCTTTGTGGTATTATCTCCAAGTGTAACCTTTCCTCCATTCCTGGCTTTCAGTATTATGAATTGAGCAGTATCTCCAGTCATATGCTTTGAACATCCGCTGTCCAGGTACCATATGCTCTCACGAGGTCTTGTGTGAGAGCAATCCTGCAAAACTCTCAAATGTTAGACCTAGGAAGCCAAACAGGTTTGGGTTCACCTTTTAGCAATTTATAATCAGATGCATGTATGATATGTCTAGGTTTATGCATCTTAGGTCTCCACACAAAATTAGATTTCATCTTCAAAGTACATGTGTGAGCTATATGTCCCAAAAATCCACAATTATTATATTTAACATTAGGAAAAATATTCCTAAGTTTTCTTCCATTTGATTGTCTTCTAAGGGATTTCATGAATTTAGGATAATATTTAGGATTTGTAAAATCTTCAAGTTTAGGGGGATTCCTATTATCCTCAAGAGCTCTTATTGTCAGTTTATAGAATGAATTCATATCTTCCAAGATTCAATTTGTATAATTGATTCTATATGTTTTGCTCTCAGATTCATCCTTAAAATTTTTAAATTCCTTTTCAAGATCAGCATAGGATGATTTTAATTTCTCAAAATTCTTATTCAAGTCATCATATTCGTCAAGTAGTTTAATGTGATTGTTATCTATTAATGCATGATCTTTCCTAAGCATTTCATGTTCCTTTTTAAGCTCTTCTAGTTCTAAACTTAAACTAGCATGCATCTTTTTCATTTTTCTATATGCATCATGCATGTGTTCAGAAACTTTAAATAATTCATCATAGGTTAAGTCACATACCTCTTCTTGATCTGATTGATCAACATTGTCTGCCATCAAGCAAAGGTTGGTGACTTCTTCTTCTTTTTCAGTCTTAGATGAGTCTGAGTCTTCATCCTCAGGTTGTGAGTGTTCACTCTCTGACTCTTCCACCTTTACTGTAATTTTCTTCTCCTTTCATGGTTCACCTTCATCAATCTTTCTTTGACTTACTCCTTGCTCATAAGCAATGAGTGAACCAAGAGGATTGTCAATATAATAAATGTTAAGATCTTTAGACTCTGTAATTACAGTAATTTTAGCATCATAAGCAGTAGGTAAACATCAAATAATCTTATTAACCATTTCAGCATTAGTTAATTCCCTACCAAGTGCATACAAAGAAGTGACAATTTGTGTGAATCTTGTGTACATGTTAGAAATAGATTCATTAGGTTTCATGCGAAATAATTCATAGTCATGTAACAAGACATTGAGTCTTGATTGCTTAACTTCATTTATCCCTTAATAAGTTATACAAAGTCTATCCCATATGTCCTTTCCGCTTTTGCAAGTGGAAACCCGCATGTAGTCTTCAGATTTTAAAGCACAAAAGAAACTATTTAGACATTTGGCATTTAATTGTGCTAAGCCACGTTCTTCTATAGTCCAATCTGCAAAAGGTGTTTCTACCCTAACTCCATCAACTAATCTAGTTGGTTTTGTATAACCTTCCTGGACTAGCATCCACATACGATAATCAAGTGACTATAAGAAAGTAGACATGCGTGTTTTCCAAAAATCAAAAGGTATATTGTCAAACAGTGGAGGTCTAGTGATAGAGTAACCCTCAAGTTTGTTTTGGTTTTCGAATGTAGCCATCTATGTTAATCAAAAAGTAGTTCAAACTTATGATTTTAAAACGAAGCTCTGATACCACTTGTTGAGTCTAGTAAATAGGTTTTAGACCTAAGTTAATGTCCCAAGGCTACCAAGAGGGGGGGGGGGTGAATTGGTAGTTTAAAAAATTAAAACCCTCTTTTAATTTAAGTTGAACCGAAAAATTTTTTTTTTTAAGGTTTTTGTAGAAAACGTTTTTCAACCACAGAGCTTTTAAAATAAAAAATAAAATGCGGAAAGTAAAAACAATAAAGTAAATGACACCAGATTTATAGTGGTTCGGTCTAAACCAGACCTACATCCACTCCCCAGAGGCACCCTCCGAGTATTGCACTAATACCAATAGTGACTCTCCTTTTTCACCCACAGCAAGGCGGAGAAGTCTTTACAAAACACTCTTTTCACCACTACCCGGTGCGGCAGAGAACCGTCGTCCTTTTACATAATCCCCAGTGTTGGCAGAGAACCGTCATCCTCTTACACAATCGCAGTGTTGGCAGAGAACCGTCGTTCTTTTACACTCTCCTAGTGTGGGAAGAGAACCCTTCGGCTATTCACACTCTCCAAGTGTAGGGAGCAAAACCCTTCGGCTATTCACACTTTCCAAGTGTAGGAAGCGAACCCTTCGTGTGTTCACACTCTCCAAGTATCGGCAGAGAACCGGATCTCCTTGACAGATCTTCTCACAAGAATCTAGAAGGAAGAAGGAAAAGAGTGAAGTAGTCCCAATTCACAAGTAGAGATTCTTACCTTTGAACACCAAGTGAAGCCTTCACGCTCCAGTGGTAGGAATCCTCCTTTGAATGCACTCTCACACTCTCTCCTTTGTTATTCTCTCAAGAGGCACAAAGATAAAATGACAAAAAGATTGGGTGGCAGTCTAATTTGGACTATTTATACAAAAGATAAGAAAAACTGCCCCAAAACTGCAAGTTTTCAATTCTGTACGCAGTGGATCGTCCCGTACGATCGTGGATCGTCCCGGACGATTTTACTTAAAAGCCTTGAAACGAACCTGTTTGCATATGTGTATGAAATATTTTCGTACAAGCTGATCGTCCCGTACGAACTAAGTTCATCCGGTACTAACGGTTATTATAAGGTCGGTTCCAGAAACTACAGAAAAATCGTCCTAAGTCGGTTGTATCATCTGGACAAAAATTGGTTCGTCCGGACAAAATTTTTATAGAGAACAGATCGTCCTGGACGATTTTTAATTTTTTCCGGACGAAAATTTTACAGACCAAATCGTCATGTACGATAATTTAATTTCGTCTTGATGAAAATTTTACAGAGACCAGATCGTCCTGAACGATATTTAATTTCGTTTGGACAAAAATTTTACAGAGAGCAAACCGTCATGTATGATAATTTAATTTTGTCTGGATGAATATTTTACAGAGGACAAATCGTCCCAGATGATTATTAATTTCGTCCTGGATGAATAGGACTTAGAAAAAATTTTCAAGCCAGTTCCTATTCGTTCCATGTGCTCAATAAGAGATAACTGTCTGATCGTCTTGTACGAACTAATATCATCCCGTATAATCAGTATAAATTTTATGATCTCCTTATGTGTGTGTGCATATTTTTATTCACTCAATTACAATCACTCCCTTTCAATTTTATTTTAAGGAAAAGTACTAGCTTCAAATTTCACAAAGTATCTCATGCTGAATTTTATTTGAAGTCTTCGTAGTCTGGAGTTCAATTTTCCTGAAATGTTAGTACACACAAGAGCAAATATAAATCTTCTAAAATTGTTAGGAGTAACTACACATTTGAACAATAATGTTTGGAATCATCAAAACTATACAAGTTGCAAAAATGTAAAGCATGCAAATAGCAACTATCTTAACAAGGAGTTGAATCAATTTGTTAGGAATGAAGTTTAGGAGCTTGTAGAAAGACCTAAGGGACAAAGTGTAGTTGGGACAAAGTGGGTCTTTAAGAACAAGGTGAAAGATTCAGGAGTGGTGATTAAGAATAAAGCAAGATTGGTGGCTAAGGGGTATAACCAAATAGAAGGGATAGATTTTGAGGAGATATTTTCCCCTGTAGCTAGATTGGAAGCCATTAGAGTGCTATTAGCCTTTGTCTGTTATAAAGGACTTAAGCTTTATCAAATGGATGTCTAGAGTGCCTTTTTGAATGGGGAAATAAAAGAGGATGTGTTTGTAGAACAACCCCAAGGTTTTGAGAGTTCCCAATTTCCAAATAATGTCTTTAAATTAAAAAAGACTTTGTATGGTTTAAAGCAGGTACTAAGAGTATGGCATGAGAGGCTTAGCACATTTTTACTAGAAAGGGAGTTTGTTAAGGGGAACATAGACACCACCCTTTTTTTAGAAAAATTTGAGATGATTTACTCATTGTTCAGATTTATGCGGATGATATACTCTTTGGATCTCCTAATAAAAAACTTTGTGATGAGTTCTCTAAGAAAATGAGTATAAAGTTTGAGATGAGTATGATGGGAGAGTTGTCCTATTTTTTAGGGTTTAACATAAAACAATTGGATGATGGAAAATTTCTTAATCAAACAAAATACATAAATGACATTTTGAAGAAGTATGAGATGGATAAATCTAAGCCAATTAATACTCCCATGACTTTTAGTGTTCCATTGGATAGGGACCCAAGTGGTAAGTCTGTTGATCAGAAGAAGTACAGAGGCAAGATTGGATCTTTACTCTACTTGACTGCGAGCCGACCTGACATAATGTTTAGTGTTTGCCTTAGTGCTAGATTTCAAGCCGACCCTAAGGAATCCCACCTGACTGCTGTTAAGAGAATTTTTAGATATCTTTTGGGGACCCAAAGCTTAGGGATTTGGAATCCTAGACACAACACTTCTTTTGAGATTATTGGTTTTTCTGACTCTAATTTTGCAAGATGCAGGGTGGATAGAAAAAGTACTTCATGAACTTGTCAATTCATAGGACAATCTTTGGTCTCATGGTCTAGTAGGAAGCAAAATTCTGTTGCACTTTCCACTGCTGAATCTGAGTACATTGCTCTTGGAAGTTATGTGACCCAAGTTCTTTGGTTGAAACAACAGGTATTAGATTTAGGATTACATGTAGGCACCATCTCAATCTTTGTGACAATACTAGTGCCATATGCATCTCTAAGAATCCTATCCAACATTCAAGGACTAATCATATTGACATTAGGCATCACTTCATTAGAGACCATGTGACTAAGGAGGACATCGAGTTACATCATGTGACAACTGAAAATCAACTGGCTGACATCTTTACTAAACCACTGGCTTTCAACACTTTCAACTCTTTAAGGACCATATTGGATGTGATTGACATAACTACATAAAACTTGATCTTCTATTTGCTTTACTTTGTTTTTGTTCATTTTTCTGTTGCTTTTCATTTTTGCTCTTTGTTTTATTTTCTTTTCTTTTAGTTTTTTTTTGTTTGACTTGATTGCTTTTCTTTCTTAATTTTAGCTTTCAAAATCATCGCTGAAATGATATCGTATGCCTTGTTCTTGCTTTTGATAATTTGTAGTCAATGTTTTGTATCTCTTAATCTATCAGAATGGTAAAAATATTTAGTTGATTTTGTCCCTTTCTCTAACCTATTTTAGTGGCATAATTTTCTTTTCTAATCAAAAATTTATTTCAAATTAAATATTGTGTATGAATTTAAGATCTTTTCTAAACTTGCTTAAGCAAATCTATCTTATATTTATAATGCTCAAAGTCTTTTTGTCACATCAAGATTCATCATTACTCTTGTCATTGGTTATTGATTTTGCCTTGTGATTAGTTCTTCCTTATGTTAGAGAGAGAGCTCCTATTCTCTAATATCTAAAAGATATACCCACAACTAAGATTATTTTTAAGAGTTTTTGAAAGAGAATGAAGCTTGCAAAAATGAAAATTTTCTTTTGGCCAATGATGCCAAAATTAAGAATATATACACAAAGTGTATCAAAAATCAAAAGATGCGCAAAGCGCCATCCAAATTGACAAGAGGCATAAAATGAGCCCACCAAAAGTAAGCTCTACTCTCCTTTCAAATCCTTTTAAAACTTAGAAGTATTCATGTATCAAAGACTTGATTTCGATTGTTTTGCGATTGTGACAAATTTACTTTGGTTCATTATTCTATAAGAAATTTTTTCTTAAACCAAGTGATGAATGGATTCTTCTTTCTCATATCCAATTAATTTTTTGAGTTAGGTCATTGATTTCAAAAGATGATTCTACCCTAAGAGAAAGTGCGAGCTATGGGTAATCATTATCGGATATTCTACCGTTCTTTGGATTATTGATGTTGTTAACTCAATGACTCACAAGTTTTTAAAATCAATCACATGAAATACTACATCATCTTCATGCCAAAAAAAAAAAAAAAGAATGTCTTGTGGTTTTCTTTTGTTCTTGATTCCTTCCTTTTTGAGATGTCAAAATGGGGAGTAGTTTTAGGAAGTTTCTTGCACTTTCAATTCCGTGTGTTACACTGCTATTTTTTAAAATATTTATCGTAGTATTTTTCCATCACCAAAAAGGGGGAGATTGTTGCAAATTCAGGTCCATGAACTATGTTTTGATGATTGGAAAACACTCTTACTTGTCTTGGACTGTCTTTTATTACTGACTTTTCAGGAATCAAAGATTGGACGGAAAAATGGAGCCAGCTCAAGAATGGGTAGATTAGGGTTGAGTCAGTCTGTAATTTTATTTTTTTCCCTTCTTGAGTCAATTGTAATCTTTGGTGTGACTGATGCAAAGTAACCCTACACACACACACTTGAGAGACTTAGAATTTCTATTTTTTTTCATATCGGTCTGGACGATATTTACATCGTCCAAGACGATCTGGCTTAAAATAGAAAATCTAATCAGGGGCAGCCGTCATTAGTAAATCGGCCTAGACGATACTTATATCGGCCAGGATGATAGGCTCAAAACAGAAAGAAATTATCGTCATAAATAATTAAGGTATTCTTTACTTTTGGTAATCGTCCAGGACGATCTCTTATCGTCCTAGACTATATTCACAATTATACCTTAATTAATCAAACAATCAAGGATGTAATTAAGGATGATTGATACGATCATATCATCCTGGATGATCACAAGATCAACCAAGATGATCTATTCTAAAATCCTTTGTTTCTCCTAGATGATAAATATCGACCAGCACAAATTCAGGGCGATGTGTTGGACGATCTGCATCAGACAGCTTGAATTCAGGGTGATGCTCTGGACGATTTTTCTCTGATTTGAACTGATCGACCGGGATGGTCTTGAGATCGTCATGAATCATCAAGCCAATTTTCAATCGTCCATGTTGCATTCAGGGCGATGCTTTGGCCGATCTTATGAGATTTGTACTAATCGTCCAGGATGATTTCCATATCGTCCTGAACGATATAGTCGGCAACTTGCAATTAATGAGCTATTTTGAGCGCTTCTATTTAAGAGCTCGTTCAACATTTTTTAACATCCCTGGCTGCTATCTTGATCTGAGAAAACCTAAAGGAAAGAGAGAGATAGGATCTTGTGAGGGGGAGCTTGTGAGGGGATTCACAAGGGGTTGCTCCAAGCATTGTTCCACTTCTTCTTCCCTAGAGTCTCTTATCCTTGGAAGGGTTGGGAGAGGTAAGTTTCAGTAAGTGATCATGGTTCTCTGTCAGCTTTAAGAGGAAGCAAAAGGAGTTGGGTTCTCTGCCTTATCGGGGTGGCAAAAAGGACGTGTCTTTGTAAGGGCTTCTCCGCCTAGCTGTGGGGGCTAAAGGAGAGTCACATTGGTAGTGCAATACTCGGAGGGTACCTCCGGGGAGTGGACGTAGGTCGAGTTGACCGAACCACTATAAACCTTTGTGTTCTTATTTTTACTGCTTCCACACTTAAATTTTCGCATTGTTTATTTTGTGGTGATTTGGTTTGAGAAATTTCTTGAGCTTTGTTTAAAGTTTTTAAAATACCAATTCACCCCCCCCCCCCCCCCCCCCCCCCCCCCCCCCCCCCCCTCTTGGTTAGCTTTGGGACTTAGTTCATAGGGATTAACATCCCCAACGAACTTTAAAGTTTTTATATTTGAGTTGGCATTTTATTAAAAATTTGAAATTATGTTTCTGGTGGGTGAGAACTTAAGATTTGAAAATTTGCCTCATAAGATATATCTAAATTTGATACTACAAAGTATGACCTGAGCATATCTAATGAAGCGCAAATTTGGAGTTACCCCATCCTTGACTGGGGAGCTAGCTAACCACCTAGGAACTTTAAAATCATGTGTTCGGTCTCTTTATAAAAGATGGGGAGAGACTATTGCAACTTAACTTTCAAAACTATGTTTTTATTTCTTATGAGTTTTTTATGATACCTACATATTATTGTGTTGATTAATTTTTCTGCTAATACATAATGGAAAATTTTTATTTGTGTGTACTAATATTTTAGGAAAATCATACTCTATACTACCAAAGACTTCAAGTCAGTTTAGATTAGGGTTTCTTATAATTAAAGTCTATACTTTTTCAATTTTTCTTGAGTATGAGAGAGTGTGATTGTAATTGGGTAATTGTACACACACATACTTGGGAGTGAGTCAAAACTTATAATTTTAAATAAATTATATTGTACGATTCTTGAATGATACTGGATGTGTTGACCTGAAAGTTCCTCCAAAACTAAGTTAATCAAATCACGCCTTAGCATTTCTTCTGAATTGTTCATATTGTATAAAATTTGGTTTATACAAATGACATCTACAGTATAAAATGCTTACGTAGCAGTTCATCCCAAATAAACTCACCATTTATTGAACTAATCATACTGTATGACGTGGAGTTTATACATACGGCATCTAGAGTATGAAATGGGTGTGTACCAATTCATACCATATGAAAAGGTAAATTTTTTGAACTTTTTGTACAGTACAAATTTTGTTTTGTACAGACACCATCTAGACTATGAAATGTGATAGTCTATGTTCATACCATATGAAGCATGATTTGAATTAACAATTCATATTTTACGATATATGGTTCATATAGATGACATCTAGAGCATGAAATGGGTTTATACAAAATCGTACTAGACAAAGTTGTTCAATTTTGGACTATTCGTATAATATGATGTCAGTTCGTACATACGCTGACAGAGCACAAAAGCAGGTTCGTATGGATTTTTGAATTATTCATGCATATAAATTATGATCGTACTTTATGATCTAAGTATGTCCAACTTGAAATTTTCAATTTTATAGATGGTTTTTCTTATCCTTTCTATATAAGGGTCCTAAAAATTGACTATCATAGACTCTTCATAAATTTTCTTTTAGGAGTGAGAGTGAGAATGTTAGGCAGTGTGGATTAAGAGATCTAGCAAGTAGAAATTGTGAGGGTTCATAAGGTTGTCCAAAGGTGAGGATCACTTTATTTGTTATTTAAATATCTACCCTTCTTCTTCAAAGACTCTTAAGAGAAGATCTTTCGAGAAGATTTGGTACTCTGCCATTACCAAGAGGGTGAGAAAGGATGTCAGTACTCTACCATCAATAGGATGGAGAGAACAGACACTGGTACTCTTCCATCACTAGGAGGGCGAGAAAGGATGTCAGTACTCTACCATCATCAGGAGGGTGAGTAAGGATGTTGGTACACTACCATCACCAGGAGGGTGAGAAAAGATGACGGTACTCTGCAGCACTGAGGATGGTGGAAGTGAGTTTATTATAAGGGTTTCTTAGCTTTACTATGGGAGCAAAAGGAGAGTCACTTTCGCATAGTGTAATACCTGAAGAAGGAGTCTTCAGGGAGTAGACGTAGGTCTAGTTAGACCGAACTACTATAATATTCTGTGTTCTTCTGTCTTTACTCTTTACTGTATTTAAATTTTTATACGTTTAAATTTTAGCGGTTAGAAAAATATTTTGAAAAAATTTAATCATTGTAGTAAAAAATCTTAAATCCCTTTTCTAAAAATCCAAGATAAATTTTTAAATAATAAATTCAACCCTCACCCCCCCCCCACCCCTCTAGGTTAGCCTTGGGATAATTATATTAGGTCTAACATCCTATTTAAGCTTTTAAATGGTATAGGGGCTTTTTTTTTTAAAAAAAAAATTAAGGTTTATACAACTTATTGAAAATGATCATGGCTACTTTTGGAAACCATAACACTCCTGAAGATTATTTGATAACATTCCTTTTAACTTTTAGAAAACCTATATGTCTACTTTTCTTCAGTCGCTTGACTATCACATGTGGATTTTAGTATAAGAAGGTTACACTAGAATCACTAGACTTATTAATGGAGTTAGGACTGAAACACCATTTATTTATTGGATAATAGAGAAAAAAGAACTAGCTCAGTTAAGTACTAAATGTTTATATAATTTTTTTTGCACTTAATCTGAGAACTATATACATGTTTCAACTTGTAAAATGGGTAAAAAAATATGGGATAGACTTTGCATAACGTATGAAGAAACAAATGAAGTGAAACAGTCTAGATTGAACATTTTATTACATGACTATGAACTTTTTTGCATGAAACCGAATTAAATAATCACTAACATGTATACTCATTTTATACAAATAATCACTTTATTGCATGCTTTAGGTACGGAACTAACAAATTCTAAGAAAGTTAAAAAAATTCTACACTGTTTGCCTACTGCTTATGATGCAAAGATAACATTTATTACTGAATCAAAAGACCTAACTATTTATTCAATTGACAATCTACTTGGATCAGTGATTTCTTACTAGCAAGGAGTGACTCAAAGAAATATTGATGAAGGCGACAAGCGGAAGGAAAAAAAATATTGCGTTGAAAGTGGATAACTCAAAAAGTGATCAATCATGGTCTGAGGATGAAGATGATATTGCACTCATGATGAAACAATTCAAAAGATTCCTGAGAAAAAAGCAACGGAGATGTCAGCAGTGGAATAAGGGTAAGTTCCAAAAAAATTTAAAAGATTCTAATGATGTAATTTATTATGAATGCAGGAAGCCTAGACAAATCAAATCTGATTTCTCGAATCTCAAAGATAATCATAGCAAGGAGAAAATTGAGGAGAAAACTAATGTTAGGAAGGGAAAGAAAAGATTGTAGAGAGCATTCTGGGTGGATTCGGCATTTGATTCTTCAGAAATAGAAGTAGAGGAGGAAGTCAAAAACTTATACTTAATGGCTGACAATCTTGGCCACTCAGATCAAGAAGAGGTATGTTATTTATCTTATTATGAGTTATTTGAAGTTTCTAAGAAAATTCATACTACATATAGGAAACATAAAAAGCTGCATGCTAAGTTGAACATAGAGTATTCAAATTTACAAAAAGAGTATAAAATCCTTAGGAATGATCATGCATCAATTGATAGCAACGACATGAAATTATTGGATGAATTTGTTGATTTGAACAAGAAATATGAATTATTAAAAATATCTTATACTGATCTTGAAAATGAATGTAAGGTGATAATAGATAAAACAATAAAAAGAGAACATGAGTTAAGTGCTGACGATATTATTTTAGAAAGTGTAAACTCATATCTTAAGGAGAAACTAAAAGCTTTTGAGGAAATAGGACACCACCAACACTTGAATAATTTTCTAATCCTCTTCATAAGCTTAAAATTTTAAAACCTAGGAAAGGACAGTATAACCCATGTAGATTGATAAATCATTTTCCTGAAGTTAAATATTTTTCATGTGGAATGATTGGTCATGTTTTTCACACTTGCACGATTCATAGTAGAACATATCTAGTATGGAGACCTAAGATACATAAATCACATCATATAAAATATTCATTTCAATTTTTATTACCAAGATGAGAACCCAAACTTGGTTTGGTTACCCAAGTTTAATGTTTGATCATTTTGTAGAAATACTCTCATAGAAGTCCTTGTGAGAACATTTGGTACCAAGATAGCAGATGTTTGAGGTATATGACTAAAGACACAACACAATTCATATCGCTGGAAGCGAGGAATAGAGGCAAGATGACACTTAGAGACAATACCCCAAGGAAGGTGGTAGGTAAATGTATGATTGGAAACAAGAAACATTTTTTCATTAAAAATTTATTACTGGTAGAAGGCTTAAGCATAACTTGTTAAGTATTAGTTAGCTTTGTGATAAAAGTTATAGTGATAATTTTTTTCCCACAAGTTGTATAATAATCCCAATTGGAATTAATGTGTTGCATGAAAATATGGTAAATAATATATATATATATATATATATATATATATATATGCTTTATTTAAATTTTTTTAAATCTTTTATAGATTTTTGTCTCAAAATAATTACTGATGAATCATGATTATGGCATAGAAGACTTTGTCACGCAAGCATGAAAAATCTTAGAAAGATTACCTAAAAAGAATTTGTTAGAGGAATATCGAAACTAGGCTGCACTAAGGATCACCTGTGGGATGCATATCATATAGGAAAAAGGTGAAGTCCTCCTTTCATTCAATTAAGGATCTTAGAACTAGCAAACTGTTGGAAGTCCAATGCATGGATCTATGGACCAGTTAGCACTGTAAGTATAGAAAATAAAGTTTTTGGTTTTGTAATAGTTAATGATTTTTCAAGATTCACTTGAGTCAAATTCTTATTTCATAATAGTGAATTATTTAATGAATTTAGAAGTTTTTATACTTGAATTCAGAGGAAATTAGGGTGTAAAATTTTATCAATTCAAAGTGATCATAAAGGAGAGTTTGAAAATAAAAATTTTGAAGATTTTTGTAAAGAGCAAGGAATTGATCATAATTTTTCAGCACCTAAGGCCCCTTAGCAGAAATGGGTTATTGAAAGAAAGAATGTAACTTTGATAGAAGCCGTAGATCCATATTGGCAAATACTCACTTCTAAAATTTTTTTTGGGCTGAAGCAGTTAGTACGGCTTGTTATGTTCTTATTAGGGTTAATATTAGATTTAAGTTGAACAAGACACCCTATGAACATCTTAAGCATAGAACACCTAATTTTTCACATTTATATATTTTCGAATGTAAGGTGTTCATTCATAATAATATGAAATCTCCTTTAGGAAAATTTGATCCTAAATCTGATGAAGGGATTTTTCTAAGATATTCTAGTCTTGGCAAATCTTATAGGGTTTTTAATAAGAGAATTTTGGAAGTTGAGGAGATGATACATGTAGTTTTTATGAATCTGACATTTTAAAATAGCCAAAGTTAGGAGAAGATCATATTGAAAATATCTCCTAAGTAATTGAAAAGAAAAATTTGGAAGAGAATGTTGGAGTAGAAAAAACTTTTCTTAGAGAATGGAAATTTTCTAAGAGTCAACCTAATGAATTGATTTTATGTGAACCTAGTGAGGGTTTTAGAACTAGGTCTAGACATAGTAAAGAAGTGAACCATTCTACCTTTATATCAATGATTGAACCCATTAATATAAATCAAGCACTTTTGAATGAATTTTAAATTTTAGCCATAAAAGAAGAATTAAATCAATTTGTTAGAAATGATGTTTAGTAATTCATTAAAAGGTCTAAGGATCAAAGTATTGTTAGAATTAAGTGAGTGTTCAAAAATAAAATGAATGATTCAGGTTTTATGATTAGAAACAAGACAAGATTGGTAGCCAATGGGTATAATCAAATAGAAGGAATTGATTTTGAAGAAACTGTTGCCCCTGTAGTCAAACTTGAAGTGATAAGGGTATTGCTAGCCTTTACATATTTTAAATATTTTAAATTAAATCAAATTGATGTTAAGAGTGCATTTCTTAATGGGGTGATACAAGAAGATGTTTATGTTAAGCAACATCTAGGTTTTAAAAATTCAAAATTCCCAAATCTTGTGCTTAAATTGAAAAAGGTATTATATGGACTAAAATAGGCATATAGGGCTTGGTATGAGAGGTTAAGCACTTTCCTATTAGAAAGATCATTTATTAAAGGAAGTGTGGACACCACTCTCTTCTTAAAAAGGATAGGAGATGATATACTCATTATTTAAATATATGATAATGATATCTTATTTGAATATACCAATAAAAATATTTGTGATGATTTTTCAAAAACAATGATTAATGAATTTGAAATAAGTTTGATGGGATACTTGAGTTACTTTCTTGGTTTTATAAAATGAGAAATAAATATTTATTAATTAGTCAAAGTATATTAAGGATATCCTTAAGAAATATGAAATGGATAATGCTAAACTAGTGAGTACACCAATAAATTCCTCAATATAGTAAGATAAGGATCCTAAGAGAAAATATGTTGATAAAAAGAAATTTAGAGGTAGAATCAAATAATTGCTTTACTTACTGTTAGCAAACCAAATGTCATATTTAGTATTTATTTGTGTGCTACATTTTAAGCTGATCAAAAGAAATCACATATGATTGTTGTTAAGAGAATTCTGAGATAACTTTTGCGAACTCAAAATTTAGAGATTTAGTATCCTAAACATAGCTCTTATTTTGAAATCATCAGATATATTGATTCAAATTTTGTAAGATGTAGGGTTGATAAAAAAAATACTTTTGGAACTTATCAATTCATAGGAAACTCTTTAGTTTTTTGGTCTAGCATACAACAAAATTCAGTAGCCCTTTCTATTACTGAAGTATAATACATTGCTTTAGGTAGTTGTGGGGCATAGGTTCTTATTGAAAGAACAACTAATTGACTTAGGATTTTCAATTAGCACTATTCTAATTTTTTGTGATAATACAAGTATCATAGGCATTTTAAAGAATCCTATTCAACATTCTAGAATCATGATTATTGATATAAGACATCACTTCATTATAGATCATAGGACTAAAGGAGAAATTGGATTGAACTATGTTGATAATGAGAATCAACTTGAAGACATTTTCAGAAAACCACTAGATTTTAAAACATTTAGCATTTTAAGAACCAGATTATGTGAGATTGATCTTAATGCTTAAATTAAAATTCTACAAATTTGATTTTTAATGTATTGATGTGTTTGCTTATCTTTCTCTGTTTGTTGTTTATTATTTTGTTAGTTTTTTTTTGTTAGTATTGAGTTTTTAGTTTTATTTTTCATGGTTGCATGTCATCAGATCTTGAGTGATTAGTTTTTAAAAAAGTTTTCTATTTATCTTGCCTTATTTTAATTATTTTCTTCGTACTGTATGGAAATTTTTAGGAATATATGAATTTTTTAGCGTATACATGATATTTTCTGAGTTGAGCATGCAAAACTAAAATTTTTATTACATATCATATTGTATAATGTCATATTCGTTTGTACAAACTTTTAGTTTTTATCTGTACAATTGGGGTTGGTTTTCCAAAAATTTAATTATTTATCACAGATCGTACATACAAAATCACATTTTATCTGTATGATCCTGTTGTAAATTTCTCTTGTGGACGAACCTAACCTTCATAAATTGATATTTAATGTTTTAATCATTCCATACAAACAGGTGTTCGCCTGTAAGATTGTATAGTCAAAAAGCCTATACAAAATGACGCCTCAGGAATGACATTTTATAAAAAATTGTGTCAATTTTGGCCATTTCTATTTGTATGTACAAAAAATTTTTTGTCCCGTATAATTTTAAAATCATACATACGATCAAAAATTCATACAGTACGATAGATCATTTTTCTTTAAATTAAAAGGTCATAGATGGTTTTTTCTTCACATTCTCATTCAAACCCAAACCATCTCAAGTCCAAGCATTATGAATGGCGAGTGGTAGAAAATGTCTTTATAATTCTAAGGGCTCATCCTCTCGCACTGTTAAAGATGAGAGCTTCCTTTCTAAGAAAAATGAGAAAGCTTTTGATCGTTATGTTGTAGCCAAAATTACCCCATCTTCACGCTTTATTTAAAGTGACATAAACGTCTCTGTTATGCCAATTTGTGCCTCAACCCAATTTTTCTTTTATCCTCACCTTGATCCATGCCTACTATCAAGAAACTTTCTAGACTTTTCTTGCGAACATGAAAGTGAACCAAAATCATACTAGGATAACCTGTTATGTCTTTAAGCAGCACGTTGAAATAACTAAGGAAGATATAGGCAACTTCCTTCACCTTATAACCCAAGGAGTTAGAGCATACACCATGAACTCTAGAGAGGATTTTGATTAGTCAAAAATATATCAGACTCTTAGGGGGGTTGAATAAGTAAGCCGACTTTCTCGTGTGTACACTCTTAACCAGAATGTTAGGATCATCTAGCATATCTTGAGAACTTCTATAATTTCCAAAGCTGGTGATCGTATAAATTTAACTCCTCTTTTATCTACTATCACATACTTGATAATGATTGAAACTCCTATTAATGAAGCCCAACTTATCATGGACTACACCTACAAACTTTATGATATTGGACTTCCTCACAATAGGAGGAAGAAGAATGTGGCCTTATAACACTTAGTTTCCTACATCTTAGAGAAAAAGTATAATTTGATCCATCCTAATCCTCCCATTCAACTTCCCATTTACTTTACTAATGTCAATTTTCGTGCACTGTTTGGTCGGGATCAAAGTTATGAGGGAGAAGGAGCCTATTCTCCAGCACCTGCACCTACACCTAGACCCGACCATAATTTTTATCAAGAAATTATCTAGCATTTCGACATATTGGAAACTTATTTTGATCAACGTTGTGATCAAATTGAGATTCACCTGAACCAGCAAGATGCTAGGTACAACAAATATATGTGGTGGATTTGAGGGAAATTCAACTCGATCAATACTAATCTAGTTATCATCAGTAGTTACTTTCCGATGTTCAGTCCTCAACCACCTCTAGACCAAGGCTCCTATGGATTTTTATTGTTATTTATGTGGTATACTTGTTAATGAAACTTTTGTACTAGTTCTTGAGATTTTTTTTTTTTGTGATTTCATGTGTTTTTATTATGGTTTTTTTAGTTTCTAGTATGATGTAATATTTGTATATATTTTAAATGATGCATGAAATGATGGACTGATGTTTTGACGTGCATTGAAATTACTCTTCTTGAAATGTTTATGGTTTTGGAGACAAATCATTTGTGGTTGATCTCTAGAAGGGAATTTTGAATCACTTTGGTCTACAAATTAATTTCAAAGCAAAAATTTAATCTCTTAAAATTTTAAATTATATTATGACTGAATGTAGATTAGAAGATCAACTTCATGTTCTTATAGACAAGTATTACTTAGCTATAATTGTTACAAAATAGATATCTTATTTTTTATTTTATTTCTTTTTCAATGTGTTTATTTTTATTAAATTATTGAAATTTGTGTAAAGATTTATTTATATTTGAAAGACCAAAAATATCAAAAGATGCACAAAGAATGACAAGCTTGAAAAGATGCACAAAATGTGCCACTTGTTTAAAAAGATGTGCAATATTCGTCAAAGTGAAAAAGAGGCACAAAATTAGCCCAAACTGAAAAGATATGCACAAATGTGCCACAAAAATAGAAATGATGTGTAATGTTGTCAATTGAAAATTTCATATTGTTATTTCCTTTATCATTCTATCTCTTATACAAATCCATATAATTGGCAATAATATTCACTATTGAATTAGAAACTAACTAATCTTTATTTCATCATTTTTGTAATAATTATTTTTATTTTTTATTTTTCTAAAATAAATAATGAATCTGGTTTACTTTTCTTATCTTAGTTGTTCTTTGATTTAAAATTTGAGTTTTTGTTTTTAGCATTAGAAAGTAAATGTCATATTTGCAATTAGTTTAAAATCTTCTTCTTCATCAACTATTTGATTTTTTCATAGAAACTTATCATTTCAAGATGTACTTCCCTTTTTGATGTTGTCAAAAGGGGGAGCCATTAGTTATTAAATTATATTTTATTTATTTGATGCATTGGTTATTTGATGTGTTATTTTTTATATGTATGTGCGTATGTTTGTTCGTGTTATTTTTGTTATGTGTATGTTTATTCATGTTATTCTTGTTGTGTGTCTGTTTGTTCGTTTTTTTTTTTTTTTTTTTGTTTAATTTTCATTGGAACCCCTTGTTTTAAATTGGTCATTCGTTTAGGGTGAGCTTAGGAGAAAAATTGTCTTAAGTTTTAACTGAAACAATAATTATTTTTCCATCATAAAAAAGAGGGAGATTGTTACAACTTAGCTTTCAAAACTATGTTTTTATTTCGTGTGAGTTTTAGATGATACCAAAATATTATTGTGTTGATTACTATTTTTCCTAAAACATATTGGGGAAAATTTTATTTATGTTGTTTGTGTGTACTAACATTTTAGGAAAATCATACTCCAAACTGTCGAAGACTTTAAGACATATTAAATTAGGATTTTTTATAATTGAAGTCTGCACTTTTTCTATTTTTCTTGAGTCTGAGAGAGAGAGTGGTTGTAATTTGGTAACCATGCACACACACGCACTAGAAGAGTGAGTCAAAACTTGTATTTTTAAAACTAATCATACTATATGATTCATGAATTGTATTGGATGATTTGATCTTAAAGTTCCTCTAAAACTAAGTTAATCAAATCATGCCTTAGCAATTTCTTTTAAACTTTCATACTGTATGACCTTTGGTTTATATAGATGATGTCTAAAGTATGAAATAGATACGTATTAGTTTGTCCCAAATAAACTCACCATTTTTTGAACTGATTGTACGTACAGTACGAAGTGGTGTTCATACAGATGACGTCCATAGTATGAAATTGGTGCATACTAGTTCGTCCCATACAAACAGGTAAAGTTTTTAGATTGTTCATACTCTATGAAATTAGTTTCGTACATATGATGTCCAGAGTATGAAATGGGATAGTCCATGTTCGTACCATACGAAGCATGATTTGATTTATCAGTTCACATTGTATTATATATGGCATGTTTTATTTTTGGACATCGTATAGGATATTGTCCTGGACGATGTAGTGCAATTATACTTAAATTAATATGGTAATTAAGGAAAGCAATTAAAGTTTGATTACTCGATCATATCATTATGGATGATCACAGGATCATCCAGGAAGATTAGTTCACAAACCTTAGTTTTTTATGGACGATCAATAATCGACCTAGCTCCATTTAGGGCAATGCTCTAGATGATATGTATTGAATTGAACTAATCGTCTGGGAAGATCATGAGATTGGCATGGATGATCAAGTTATTTTTTCATCATCCAGACATCCATTCAGAGTGATGTTTTGTATGATATTTCTCATTTTGTACTAATCAGCCCAGATGATCGTGAGATTGTCCTAGACGATCTAGTTATCTTGCCATCGTTGAAACAAAATTTTATTTCAATTTTAATTATAAAAGATTTTATTCATACCCTCACAAAACTCCAATCATATCAAGGCTAAAATAAAATACGGCATGCAAAAAAATCTAAAAAATAGGCAATTTTTACTACACAAGAAATATAAACAATTAAATTAAATTATCTAAAATATAATATCCAATGTTCATATGGCAAGTGCCATTTTATTTAAAATCTAGAATTTGCTGAAAAATAAAGTGTACAAGTACCACTTTCAATAAACGCGGATTCTAATCCTTAGAATGTCACAATTGATTTAGAAATGGGATATCTCTTCTTTTCTTCACTTCATTATCTTATCTTATTAGTCTTATTTCCTTCAATGTACTAATTGAATTCACCAGATTTTGATATCTAAATGAAAATAAACTCATCCCGGAAGGAGTATTTTTTTTCCCTTTGGATATTAAAGTAATCCTAACTTGGCCTTTCAAAACATAAGAGAATATTCCTCTGAGGGATATTCAATTCTCTTTGGATTCCAAGTTGGATATGATATTGCAATTTCAAATCACTTTCACAATATAACTCTTTTAAATATATTTACATTATATCTCAAATATATAAAAAAATTTAGGCAACCTACAAGATTATCTTTAACAATAATAATAAAATCATCCCAAACAATTATATATATTTACATTTAAATTTAAATTCACCAGATACACTTGGCCATGCTCTTTTAATTTTAAAGGGGTCTTAGCATTTGTGACCTATATAAAGTTACGTCAATCTAAATCTTTAATGTGCCCCTTTGATTTAGCTCTGAATGACTATAGCTACCTGTTAAAAATTTTGTGACCATGCAGATCGTTCCTACCTAGGGACAATTTATTGCCCATCATATCAATTCTCATATCATAGGATTAACTAAATAAATAAATATATCAACCACTACAACAAGCATGTAGAGAAAACCCAAAAGAAAGCCTGTCACACAACATCAAAAAAGTAAATACTAGCCTAACCTAAGGCAAGAGTTAGTTGTCCTAGCAAACAGATCTCAGTGTGTTTAGTAGGCTGTGTGGAATGGGTATATCCTAGGTTAATTTGAAGTTTTCTAATTGATTAGATTTAGTTTGTTGAAAGGTCAAGGGAATTTTATGTTAAAATTTAAATTTTAATGTCTTTAAAATTTTGAAGTTTATTTTAAATTTAATTTTAATTATTAAGGTTGTTTAAAAAGATTACTTATTTATGATGTCTTAAATAACCATTTTTAGTCCATAAAATTTTTAATTTAATAATTTATTAAAATTTTTAATGATTTATTAACTTTTTTATGATTTGTTAATTTTAAATCATTTATTGAATCTTAAATTGATTTATTGAATTGTAAATGTTTATTAAAATTTTAAAGATTTATTTATTTTTTAATATTTTATTAGAATTTTTAGATTTTTTTATATTATATTACTATTATATTTTTTATCAATTGTAATTTTTTATTTAACCTCTCTTTAAATTTTGTTTAGGATTATTTTGATTATAAGTTTATGATTTTTATGATTCTAATGATTTTTGTTTTAATTTAACAATTAATTTATCCCTACTATTTTCATAATTTTAATTTATACATTTTTTTAATTTTATAGTAAGTTTGAATTATTCTTTATAATTGTAGTTTCCAATTTTTAAAGAGAATTTTAATGATTTCTTGAATTTAATTTAGGATTGATTGTGTTCAGGTAAAAGGTATTTACTAATCCTAAAGTGAGATGTCACTAAATTGTCTATGTTTAGTATTTTCTTTCCAAAAGGGTGTTGCATCCTAAATCTAAGTTCTATAAGACCCATCCTTAATTTTTGTCCATAAGTGTCACTAATGTTTTGTAGGATGATAATTATTATCACTAATCCTTTGAACATACACGTAAATGTAAACTAATGATTTTTGGGTTCTAAATAACAAAATAAAATTTAAATAGAAGAATAAAAATAACATTCAATTAAATTTGAATTTAAAATGTAAAATAAAAAAGCTAGGGTTTCTAGATGGCCCTATGGTAAGGAGCTTGCAAAATCACATTAAGGGTTTTGGGCCTTATGGCTATCTAAGTTTTTAGAATACGCACAGCATATCGTAGCCAACATCTAGTGGTTCAGCACATAGCACCTCTACCTGGTTGGATAGAGGCAGTTGACACCTTTAGTCTATTCTCATTTGTCCACTTTATCGATATCATTCCTCACAATTCATACAATTAAAGAAAATAAAATAGAGATTAGAAGCACATTTAATAATTATAATTGAAATAATTAAAAAATATATAATTTAAATCCAAAAGTAACTTTTTTTGGGCTTACACCAGGTTGTTGACTTTTCTTTTGGAACCTTTCACTTATTAAAGCTTACTTTGTATTTTTTCAACATTCACCTCGAGGAACAACAAAGGGGAAGAAGAAGGGGAGAGAGAGAGAGAGAGAGAGAGAGAGAGAGAGAGAGAGAGGGAGAGAAAGAGAGCTCTTGCTTTCTTTAAGACTTTCATCTTCTATAAAATACCGAACTAACACACACTCTAACACCTACGCCTTTCACCTTTCAACATAAACTTTCACTTATATAAATTTACTCTTTATCAAAACCACTTTTCATTTTAAAATCCCACATTCCACATTTCATTTTCCACACAAAACCTTTCAACACACACACTTCTCACTTCCTAAAAAAACATACATTTACTTTTAAAACAGTCACTTTTCTCTTTTCAACACACACTTTTCCAACATAGGCTTTCAACAAAAATAAACCATTTACTTTTGAACACTTACACATGTCACCCTTCAAAACATACACATGTTAAACTTAAAAAAAAAAAATATTTACCAACATATACACATTCCAAAATCATACACTTTCATCTTTCAAAAAAACATACTATTTGCTTTTTAAAAGTTCATACATTTCACTACTCAGCATACATTCTTTTCAAAAAAAGTCTTTCCTTTCAAAATCACATACTCATTTGAGCACAACAAAGTAAAGTCACTTTTCCAACCAACGCTTTAAATTTTAGAACATACAACCTCCACTTCCAATTTTCACAGACCTCAAGTTTTACTTTACAACTCACACACACAAATCACTTTTTCAAACACATCATTTCATTTTCAGAGAGATACACACATACACCTTACTTCTCACATACACAATTCCAACTTTCCAAAACACACAATTTTCACCTTTTCGAACCCACAAACCTAACTTTTTATTTCTACACATATCACCTTTTCAAAACAATTTTTTTTTCTTTCTCCAATAATCAAGATTCACTTCAGCATTCAAAGATCACACGCTAAATGTTTCATTTGAACAATACACTTTTACTTTCAAAAATTACAAAAATTCATTTTTTGAACTATAAACACATTTCTTCTCTTTCAGCATTCACAAAACGATCGAAACCATTATTCACCACTTTATATAAATGCAAAGGAATAATTAACTACCTCTTTTTCCACAAACATAACATGAAATACTTCAAATTATCTTCCATAAGTTTTATCACAAAAAAAAGGCTACAAATGCATATGCTAAAGTTTTACAAAGACCTCAATTTCCTTTTAATAACTCAAAATATCTCTCAACAACATGTAATAACTTTTGTAGAAAATCTAAGAATGCTCTTTTTTTTTTTTTCAATGCATGAATCGTAATTGTTATAACTAAACAAATCTCTTAAAATTTTCATTTCAAACATCTTCTAGCAAGTGAAGGGAAAAGTTCATGGTTATCATCTTCAAGGTTTCTATACTTTCACTTACATTTTCTTTTAATAGGCGATATATATACAATTTAGTTCACTGTTATGTGGTGCATTAACACATAAAATCTATAAGAGAGTTTCAATATATCATACATGTTTTCCACTAAACACGATAACACAAGAACTTTCATACAAGCCAAAAAGTTTTGTAGTCATTTATTTAACATATCTCAAACTCGAGAACTATAAGAAGGAAAATGTAGATTTAACCTTTGCCTATTGAACATCTTTATTTGCTCAAGGTTTATAAACATATATTTTCTTAATAGGCATTGCTACAAACACTTTCCATGCTCTTGGTAAAAAAATTCTATGATTTCTCAAAATTTACATTTGAGGCTCTAATCTCACATGAAATGGTATACACCATTAAAGAAAAAAATTTCTTCAAATTTTAGACATTAAAAAAAGTGATTCCAACAACATAAATCTTACTATAGGACACATTCACACTTTGAAAAATCATCCAAGTTGATCTCTTAAATGAAAGATTTATGAAATAGAGTGTTTCATTCATAATGACTAAAGGAATTTAACAATAACAACAAAATATGAATTCTATACAAGTTCATTTGATGGGTTAATCATATATCTGTTATCATTCTTTAAGAAGAAGGATGGGGTGAATAGAAACAAGGAGAAAAGGGATGAGATAATATACCTAGAGCAAGTGGCACAGCCAGAGACTAGGGTTGATTTCCATGCAAGCAAGGGAGGCAGATGGGACATAGGGCTTATAAACCGAGAGACGTTGAAGGGGAGGTGGTTTGCAACTGGCCTTGGGTTCGTGTGAAATAAAGGGAGACGGGCGAATAAGGAGCTTCGCCTGAGGTATCTCACGCGATCGAGGGAGGGAGAGAGGGTTAAGTTTTTTTATAAATCCAAGGGAGCAGTTAGTTTTTGTGAATGAATAGAGAGAAGTGGGGTTCAGTTCAACCAGACTAACCGTCCCATAAAGCTATTTTTTAATTTAAGTTTTGTTTTCATTAGGATTAAAATTATTTTAAATTTAATTTTTAAAAAAATCAATAATGAAATTTTTTATTATTTTAAAATAGATAGAAAATTTGTTTTAATAGAAATATTATATCAATTTAAACAAAATTTAGTCAAAACTTTAATTTATAATGATTCAATTTGATGTATTTAATTCGACTAGTGGGAATTCAAATTCAAATTAGATCACAATGAGTTAGTTCAATATAAGCTGATATCCACCTAAAGGGATCTAAAGGATGACATTTTTGGGCCTTCGAAAGGATTCCACTCGACCAGGAACATAATATAAACGATACGATAGCATTATCCCATAGGATAAAATGATCGTGAGCCTTTGCACTCTTCGCAAGTAGGCTAATGGGAGGGTAAATGAGATCATACATATGATTATTGTTGATAGCATCTTTTGCCTACGCACCTCAATGGGTAATAATATGTATAACCTGATCAAAGTTATAAGATTTCCCCCACCCCATACATTAGCTCCGATGGGATTTCTTTCATGTGTGATTTGGTTTCCCACAGGCGTAGGCCCCTATGGTTAATTACATCTTATGTTGGGCCTAAAAAGACTCTCGATTAAGGATTATATATTATTCTCTAAGATGGGAATGACAAATAGGGAGAAGTCTAGGAACGTCCTATTTAAAGGGAAGGAAAAGTTCAACTTGGCTTAGTCAACATGCACGGCTCACATCATCATCTGAAGGGTTAAGGTGGTGAAAAGAAATTGTAGAAAAGATGAAACTTCTCTCTGAGCATACAAGAGAAAAAGATGGATGTGGAATCATATATGTTACACATATAGGTGGGAATTATAGCCTTAGAAGGATAGAGGACTTATCCATCGATGTGGCATACTACGGCTCACATCATCACCTTTGACTTATTCCCTAGGTCGATATCTTTCTATGTTATTAAATTTTTAAATTTTTAAATTTTAATTATGAGTAGAAAAATTTACATCCCTAAAGAGCATAAAGAAATTAGGCACATACACATGTAAGAAAGAAACTTAAAAAATAGGCAATTTCTATTGTGTAAGTAAAGTAAACACATCAATAAAATATCAACCAGAAAAAAAGAGTCCAAAAGTCCATATCAAGTGTCATATAATGTACAACTCAGGGTCTGTAGAAATGTAATCCTAGCAAGGCTCCATTGAGAACAACATGGATTCTAATCTTACAAAATGATGCAAATCTTCAAAATAAGGCATTTATTCTTGATCCTCATCTTCTAGTCGTTTAATGGATTTCTTTCCTTCAGCCTTCTTATGGTTCCTCCTCAATTGGGTACCCAAAGGAAAAGAAATTCCTTGTAGAGGTACTTTCTTTTCTCTGATATTTTATTAAAATTCCTTTTTTTTTTAACAAAACTTTTATTAAAAAAAAAAGAAAGAGGTTATAAGAGGCTGAAAACAAAGTAAAAGTGATAAAAGGAAATACAATAAAATAGAAAAATTAGGCTCAGTAATTGGTTGAGGCTTCCAGCTCCCCCGAAGCCACGCACCGACCCTCCAACGCCGCGATAAAACCATAACAGCCAACTAGCCAAGGCAGTAAAATATAAACACCAAAGGTTGCCAGGAGGCATGAGAATAAGGAAGCAAGCCTCAGCCACATCATCGCCAGTCACAACCATAACCAATATAAAAATCAGACGAATCAGCTTCAAATAAACCATCCACAGAGCAAAACAAGGATCCAAATAAACTAACGACCCCGTCTTCCCCTCCCACGGGGTCTACCATGAGAACCGGAAAAAACTGGATGATCACGAACCATTTTGAAATCATGTCCAGGATCCGAACCTCCACAATGATCCGAAGAGGAATCAGACTCGGCTTCCGATGAACAGTGAAGCCAATCGAGATGAAACCACACATCCATCCCAGAATTATCACCCACATGATAAACCATAGCATTTGTTTCTATTAATCACAGGCACATCCACAAAAGAGTTAGGAATAACCAATCCAGCACCTGAATTAATCTCACTTCTAACAACCTCACCACCCAGAACAGCCTCAAAAGACCGCACCTCAACATCAGGTGAGGAAGAAACGATAGAGTTCAAAATAGTGAGCATTACATCAGAGATAGAAGCCCTACCCCCCACATCGATAGAAGCAAGGACACGATTGGAGGGAGAGCCAGCACTAACCAAATTAAAATCAGTCGTCGAATTAACATTCGCAAAAGCAGGTATGACTACAACATAATCGAATCCATTCTCCGCACCAAAATTTTCAACAGAACAAACAGGTAAATCAGATAAAGCCCCAGTAACCGAAATACCACAGGCTAAACTAGAGTCCAAAATAACATTGTTAACCCCTAAACTATTATCAGCACAACTAAGAACATGATCAACATTACCCGAATTAAAAGCAATACCAAACTCCACCATACCAACTGGGGAAACAACCCACCCAACGACCTGGCCAGCATCAACATAGATCAAAATAGAAGAGGGATCGATAAAAGCTAAAGGTGCAGAGTTGACAATGGGGTCAGAAGCAGGTGTAACCGACGGTGGAGCCGATTCCACAGTCGATCATAAATGAGGAAATAATTTAATACAATCTGACTTTTTATGACCCACATCTTTACAATGCATACAAAAATTAGGCATTCCTTCAAAAACAACTCTCTGAATATACCTCAGATTATCTGGACCCAATCAAACAGAGTCCGGGAAAGATTTGGAGATGTCAATTTCTACAAGAATACGAGCGACTGAAGGATGCAAACCAACGGCCATGGCATTATCGGTGTGAATCAGGCGACCAAAAAGAGAACCCAAACCAAAAAGAATTCTAGGAAAGAATTGGTGAGGATGAAGCCCCGGAAAAGAAATCCACACTGGGACAATCGGCGACTGCTCCGACAGGTCAAGTAGAGGCAACCACTTGATCACTTTCATGAAATAACCAAAAAAGAAATAAGATCGATGCGCAAAAACCATCCCATAGTCAAGATCATTAGAAAGCTTGATCAGGACATTTGACTGAACCAACAAAGTAACAAAGAAATCCCATGATAATTTAAGATTGAAAAAGAACCTACGAATCGAATCCAAAGTCGATAGTTTAAGCGGAAACTTCCCCACTAAAGCAAACTCAAAAGGTTTCCCAAGATGCAAAAACTCATCGTCCGAAAACCACAAAGCTGGCAAACCCCGAATCGTAGACACACAAAAATCCAGAAAAACCTTAGATGCATCAGAACCAGACAACACATCTTTGAAGGATTTGGAATGCTTACCCTCAAGAAAGCCAGGGTCTAACCTTTTACTCGCCATAAGAAAAGGGGAGCGAGAGAGAGACGGCACCGGAGAGGAAGGCGGCTAGGGCAAAAGCCCTAACCGACCAGAAAAAAACCCTAGCAAACGAAGGTTGCACATAGCTTTTTAGGTTTTATTGAAATTCCTTATTTTTATAGACTTACACAACTCTTTACTTCAAATATATTACATCATAAAAAGGAAAATCTAAACTCTACTGTAGAGTTATCCTAATTATTTAAAATAAAACATACTATGTAGTTATAAATGAAAGTGAAAGTACTCATAAGCCACACTTGGCCATGTTCTTATTTATTTTGGGGCTCAGAGGATAAAGTACCAATAGCAGTTATATATATAATTTATTTATTTTATCCCCCTTTTTAGCGGTGCATGAGCATGCCCACATATATAAAACATTGTTAGTAGCAAGGGCACCCCTAACCTACATGTAATTTATCGCACATCACCTCATAAATCTAATATATTAATAAAAATTATCATTATAGCAATTATCATAAAAAAATCAAAACAACCTGCACACGTGCCACATGTAAAGTGTTACATCACAAAAATAGAAAGAAAATACTGACCTAACCTAAAGCTAGAAGTTGTGTTATAACAAATAATTATATGTGTGTGTAGTAGGTTGTGTGTTTCTGGATATGTCTTATATTGGATAATTAGTTCATGTTATTTGTGATTTCATTTGTTGAAGGTCAAAGGAGAATATTTAATTAAAGTTTAAATATTATTGTCTTGAGATCAATTTAAATTAATTTAGTTGGTTGGTCAATTTTAATTCTTAGGGTATAATTCTCTAAAATTTAAGTTGAGTTAACAAATTTTCGAAGGTTCGAGGTCATCCTATCCGCTAGGTCAAAGGGGTCCAAAAGTGACTTTTAGAAATAAGCTAGTATTTGGAGTTCTAGTATTTTTATTAAATATTCGACCTTATTAGAAGTAATTAGACTTTGATTTTGCTAGATTTGGAATTTTATACACAAAGTTATAATTTTTAGAAGTTTTGGGCATAATTATTGAACTACGGTAGACTAAGGAGTTTACTTTTTTATTTAGGTTAATATTTAGAATGTTAATATTATTAATAAATACTAGATTTTAATTGGAGTTGAATGTCTTTTAGTTTATTCAATTTTGAGTTTTCATGAATTAGTTATGATTTTTCAAAATTTGGGTATTTAATGAATTATTATAATTGCTTAATTAACAGTATTTTAAGGATTTTCATTTAAATGAATTCAGAACTACTTGGAATCTCCTTTAATGGTTAGTAATAATCTAAGGACGTTTTTTGAAGTGTTTGAGATATTTTTGAAATTTTTAATTAATTAATATAATTAAAGGGTGATTTTTAATCAAAATTTAATTAGGGTTCAAATTAAGGTCAAATTAAAGGGTTGTTAATTTTCTTGGATTAAATATTAAATTCAGAACTGTTTGACATATTATTAACAATTTTTTAGTATAATTTAGATTTATTAGGATTTTTTGAAATTATTAAAGTTTAATTAAAGGGGTGAATCTAGGTTTATTAATTAAGTGACATAAAAGGGAAGATATAAATTTCTAGAAAATTCTAATAGGTCTGAAATGTCACTAAGTTTAAATATTTTAAGTTTCAAGCCATTCGTAGGTGTATCCTAGTCCCTAGAACATCTCTAAAATTTTTAGACGGATCCTTAATTATTATCCTTAAGGTGTCAACTAGGTTGCACGGGTTCAAATCAAGTGCCCATGACTAACCCTTTCGTAAGAAAAGGAAAATGTAACATGCAATCACAAGTCATGTCCTTAGAACTCAGAGAGCATAGGTTAAGTGCTTGTGCACCCTAAACATATAAAGACTAAGCGATAATTAACATGATTAATGATGTGATTAGTGAATAATTGGAGTACAACTATTCACTAATTATTTCCCATGAATTCTTTTTATCTGCTCATCCTATCTTTAAGTTTTTGAAAGGGGTCTCTCAAAATTAAAATATTTAAATTTATATATAATTTTAAAATATTTTAAAATACATATATATTAACTTATATATATCACTGATAACATCTAATGCGCTGGTGCTCTCGGGCGATTTCATGGCGATATAGGGTTCTTCTATTTGGTTTCATTTTTTATGATTTCTGGCAAGGTTTAGTGGTTTTTCTTTTCTTATTTCATTCATCCTTCTTATTTTGTGCTGGTTTTGCTTTTTATTTTGATCATTTTCTTAATTTTTACTGCTTAGGGTGATGACGACTCCATCATCATCCTACCCTCCGAACACTGATGTTCCTAATGCTAAGTCTCATTCATTTAAGGAAGTTCATGTTGACTCTTCCTCTTCTTCACCTAAGTTTCAGTTTGTTCATACATCATGCAAGGGTTGTCCTGCCTTGATGTTTGATGACTTTGTTAGTTAGAAACTAGCTGCTCCTTTTGCTCTTACTCTAGTCAAAAAATTTCTTCTCATGTGTCCAAATATTAATGTAATTCGTATGATCTTCATTAACCTAAAGCTTTTGGGATCGTTATATATCAGTTTACTTGAGTCGAGACATGTTGTGATGCAATTAACCAATGATTTGGATTATATTTGAATCTTTTCTCAGATATCCTACTATATTCAGGCATGCCAAATGAGATTATTCAAATGGACACCAGATTTTGATGTCTGTGAGGAATCTCCTTTTTTTTGTGTGGATTTCCTTCCCCAACCTTAGGCTTCATTTTTTTAAATTGCAAATTCTTTTTAGTTTAGCTTCTATTCTTGATTGACTGTTGCAAACAGATCAAGCAACAGCATATGTTTTACGTCCATCTGTGGCCCGTATTTTAGTTGAGCTAAATATCTAAAAAAAAAAAAACACCCTAATGAGATTTGGATTGGTTCTGAATTAAATGGATATTTTTAGAAAGTGGAATTTTAGAATTTACCTATTTTTTGCTCTCATTATAAGATTCATGAGCACGACTTTAACGAGTGTTAGAAGCTTCACCTAGGAGGGATAAAGAGCCTTCCAAACAATCCTTGATAGAAGATCTATTAACTAATCATGTTAAAGTCACTTCTAATTTGGTTACTACTAAGAATATTGGTTCTAAGGCATAGGATTACTTTAATACTACTGAATCGTCCTCACTCAATGGTGTTGATCCTCTCATCAATCAAAATATTAATCTCAACCTGGATGCTAGTTTACCTGGTGCCACTCAAAATTTGGAGGAACAAACATTGCCTATCATTCCTAATATAAATAATGTCCCTTCTTCTTCTTCTTCTTATAATCCTTGTACTTCAAATTTGACTAATATGGAGGTGGCCTTATTAGATGCTACATGTATTAATGTGTTGCAATCTCATACTATTATGAATGATTAGGTGGCTGGCCTAAATAGTTTGATGGAGAATGTTGTTCATAATGAGCAGAGTAATAATATTAATAAAGAATAAGTTACTTTAGTTGAAGAGGGTGATGTGCCTCGAGTTGAGGGGTAGGCAGGTATGAATAATGAGAGTAATTTTTCATTAAATACTCATTATTATAGCGATACTTTTACTAATACAAATGACATGGACATTATGGCTAAATATTTTGTTGAAGATGATAACGACACTATTTATACAGAGCCTAACTCATCCTGGCACGATTATAGATTTCGTCTGAACGAAATTTTTATAGAGCCTAACTCATCCTGGGATGAAAATAATTTCGTCCTAGACGATAAGGACTTAGAAAATTTTCCTTTAACTCCTGTTTGTTCCATTGCTCTTACGAGGAGATAATTGACCTGATCGTCCTGTATGAACTAGGTTCGTCTCGTAGGATCAGTACAAATTTTGTAAGATCTCCTTAAGTGTGTGTGTGTATGTGTGTTTTTATTCACTCAATTACAATCACTCCCTCTTAATTCAAGAAATAATTTAAAGCTTCAATTTGCAAAGGATTGTATGTTGAATTTGATTTGAGGTCTTCATAGTTTGGAGTTCGATTTTCCTGAAATGTTAGTACACACAAGAGCAAAAACAAATCTTCCAAAAAGTGTTAGGAGATAACTATACATAAAACAATAATATTTGGAATCATCAAAACTATACAAGTTGCAAGAATGTAAAACATGCTAATAACATCCCTCTTAACAAATTCAACAATCTTGCAAAAGATTCCTATGCGATTGAAAAAATGTAGGGAGATGAAAAAAATCAGTTTAATATTCCAATTTAAAATATGATGAAGATTTTGAATCAAAAGTAAAATAGCCTCTTTAAGAAGATAGAAAGAGAAATAAAATCATGAGTTCCCTTCCTCTAACTATTTTTAGAGAAATTAACCACAACTTTCATAAGAATTCAAGAAAAATACGGGAGGTAGATTTTTCATTTTTTAGAAAAGTGATCGTGTGTGTTAATCAGAGAGAAACCCCAAAAAGAATATTTAACAAAAAAAGAAAAAAAAAGAAAAAGATAAAAAAATCACAAAAATAAAATATCAAAAAAAATGCAAATAAAACAAAAAACAAAAAAAATACAATCAACGGTTTAAGCACTATCTTGCTCCTGATCCGATGCTTCAGAGACCAGGTCTGCCCAATAAATTTTTTGCTTTTCATAATTTGACCAGTTTATAATTTGCTTTGCTTTAACTTTTTCTTTTATAGGAAGAGTTCTCAAATTATGACACTGATTTTTCATATGTCCAAGCTTCCTACATCCAAAGCAAATAATGTCAGAAGAAATCTTGACATTTTTACCATTTTTACCTTTATTCCACTTTTGTTGATACTTATGCTTTGATGAGCTTTTTAATTTGGTTGACCAGTTATTGCTTTCGTCACCAACTAAGCTACCTCTTTCCGTATCTTCAGCATTTAGCACTATCGTTTTACCTGCATCTAAAAGTCTATTAACTTTGCTGAGTGAGCCAATCAAAATATATATAGAATATTCATTCAAATTTTTTTATTCACAAATAGCAACAACTTTAACATCAAATTTATCTAATAGACAACGAAGAATTTTATTAATTTTTTCAAATTTTAAAAATTCTTTACCTAAAGCATGCAATGATGTCATAATTTGAATAAACCTAGTATACATGTCTAAGATCGTTTCATAAGGTTTCATGGAAAATATTTTATAATCATGCATTAACACATTCAACTTGGATTGCTTGATTTCAATAGTGCCTTCATATATGGTGTGTAGTTTATCCCAAATTTCCTTACCAGTAGTGCACGTGGATACTAACATAAAATCTTCAAAATTTAAAGCACAGAAAAAGCAATTTAAAGATTTTTCTTTCAATTGAGCATCAATTCGTTCGTCTCTAATCCATTGACTAAAAGGAATGTCAGTTTTAATTCCATTTAAAATACGTGACAGTAATGAATAACCAGTTAAAATCATATGCCACATGCAAAAATCAATTGATTGCAAAAAAGTAAACATGCAAGCTTTCCAAAAATCAAATGAGATATTTTCAAATAAAGGAGGTCTGGTGATTGAATAACCTTCCGCAATATTACGATTTAAAAAATTAGCCATGGATCAAAATTTAAAAAGTTTTAAAACTTAGTTTCTATGAATCCTGCTCTGATACCACTTGAAAGTTTGTTAGAGATGTTAGTCCCCTTATGAACTGGCCCAAGGCTAATTAAAACGAGAGGTGAATTGGTAAAGAAGAATCTTTAAACAATGCAAAAACCAAAACCAATATCACCACATATAAAACAAAAGCGGAAATTAAATGTGGAAGCAATAATAAGAAAAGAACACATTGGATTTATAGTGGTTCGATCAAACCTTGACCTACGTCCAATCCTCGGAGGCACCCTCCAAGCATTGCACTAAACTAAGTGTTTCTCCTTTAGCTCCCACAACTAGGCGGAGAAGTCCTTACAAAATCACTTCCACCTTCCCCGGTGCGGCGGAGTCGCCGGGTCCTTTAACACCAAAGAGATCTTCTTCTTTGTTAAACTTCCCTCATGGCAAGCCTTGAATGCAAAGGTATTCAGGTGCGAGCTTGCGGGAGAAACCATGTGGAACCCCCTCCACACTCCCTTTAGTCCCCCCTCACAGGATCTTCTCCCTCTCTCAAACTTCACCCTTTCTTTACTCCCTTTCAAGCTCTCTCTTCAAGTCTCCCTCAAAAGAACGAAGCTACAATGGCTGTCAAAGACACTTACAAAGTGTCATGTCATAGCTTAAATAGATGATCTCAAAATGAGCTCATTAATGCAAGTTACCGATATTATTGTCCATGACAATACTAATATTGTCCTGTACGATCAGTGTAATTTAAGCCCAATCAACCGGGATGATTTGAGACGATTAGAAGAAATTTATTCATATCGTCCATGACTATAATACATCATCCTGGACGATCAGTACAAATTATAGAATATCGTCCTCAACATCGCCTTGAAAAATAGCTGTCCGATGACTAATCATCCAGCGTATCGGCCAGGACGATCTAGCGATCGTCCAGGACGATTTGATCATGCAATCAAGTCATAATTGCTATCCTAAAATTCCAGAGAAATTTTGGAAAAATTGTCCTGGATCGTCCTGGACGATATTTTATAGTCCTGGCCGATCCACCTGGACGATGTCCAAAAATAAGTAATTCATAAATAGATTTGGCAGCAGATTCTTTCTATTTGTAGCCTATCGTCCTGGCCGATACAAAATCGTCCAGGATAATATTTTTTGCATAATGACGGCTACTTTAATGAGGATGCCTAATCAGGGTTTCTTCTTTTGAACCGATCGTCCAGTCCGATATAAAATCATCCTAGACGTTGTTACCAAAAATAGTAAACTCTAAGGAGCAGTAAGAAATCTTCCAAGTTATAAAGCACCAGGATCCACACAAAAAAAAAATAGACTCAAGAAAGGAAAAAGGGTACAAACTGACTCAGGCCTAGTCTACCCAATCTTGAGCTTGTTCCAAATTGCAGTCCAAGTTATAAAACATCAGGCCTAGTCTACCCAATCTACTTCTGTTGAACATTTGAGTAGAACTCTTTCTGATCATTCTCTATTGCTCATTTCTATTAAGACTATGCATATTATAAATTTTCCCTCTCAATTTAGATTTCAAAACATGTGGTTGCTCCATGATTCCTTTATGGAATTGGTTAAGGATAATTGGCAAGATCCTTTACATTTGGATAACTATATCATGGGTATGAGGAAGTTTTGGTTTAAGCTTAAAAGGTTTAAACAAGTTTTGAATTAGTGGAATCATAATGTTTTTGAAAATACTTTTTTCTAATATCTTAAACGTTGAAGAGTTTGTTAACACTTTTGAGTATCAATGTCAAGTTACTCATTCTGATGAGAATTTCAGTCTCTTGAGAGATGCTCATGAGGAGATTTTTTGGAAATAAAAAGCTGTTGAGGATATTTTTTGGAAACAAAAAGCTGTTGTGAAACATCTTATTGAAGGTGATAGCAATACCATGTACTTTGATGCTCTGGTTAAGAGGAAGCGTGCCAAAAACTTTATTCCAAAAATTATTCGTAATGATGGTTCCACTTTTGAGGATGTTTTGGAAATTGCCAATCTTGTTGTTAATCAATTTCATAATTGTCTTAATAAAGATTTTAGACCTGCTCATAATAATAACCCTAATATTATTCCTAAACTTATTTTCTCTTGAAGATAATATGTTTCTCTCTAAAACTCTTATTGAGGAGGTCAAAGAGATTATTCTTGGTATGAATGGGGAATCTGTGGTGGGGCCGGATGAATTAACCACAAATTTTTTCAACACACCTGAAAAATTATTTGTGATACCTTTACTCTCCTATTAAGGACTTTTTTTGTTGTAATTCTATTCACCTCTACCTCTATTGTGCGTATTCCCAAAAGAATCATATTTATCACTAGAATGATTTTAGACCTATTAGTCTTTACACTTTTTTTAATAAATTGATCTCCAAAATCCTTATGAATCATTTAACCAGTTTCTTACCTAAAATTATCTTGCCCATCAAATGGAGTTTGTTAAAGATAGGGACATTGCTGAGAATATTCTTCTGGCCCATGAATTGTGCCAAGATTTGGATGTTAAGGTTAGAGGTGGCAACATGATTTTAAAACTTGATATTTCCAAAGCTTATGATAACATTTGTTAGGATTTGTTGGTATTTACTTTACAATGTTATAAAATTGTTTGGTTTTGACATAAAAATTATTAACCTTATTAAGAGTTGCATTGAGAATTCTTAATTTTCTATCATTGTTAATGATAAAAGTAATGGTTTTTTTTTAAAACATCTCATGGTCTTAGACAAGGTGATCCCATATCACCTACTCTTTTTATTATTTCTGTTGATTACTTATCTAGAGGCCTTCCACAACTCTTTGATAATTCTCCTAGCCTCTATTTTAGAACTATGGGGGGTTCCCAATTTCTCACCTCTATTTTGCTGATGATTTTATTATTTTTATTAATGCTTCTGTTAATAGGGTTAAGACTCTTATGGAATTTTTTAATCATTTTGAAATGATTAGTGGTCTTTCTCTGAACAAACAAAAGTGTTACTTTATTCCTTCCAATAAAGTACCTAATGATCATATTTTGGGCATTCAAAATGCTTCTGATTTTTTTCATAGGTACTTTTCCTATTAAGTACCTTGGGGTGCCTCTTTATAAAGGTAAGAAGAAGTCATTTCTATTTGATGATTTAATTACTAAGGTGCAGACAATATTATGTCCTGGGATTCTAACTTCCTGAGTTTTGGGGTTGGTCTTACTTTAATCCGTAGTGATCTTTGCTCTTTGCATGTTTATATTTTTCAATCTCTTGTTCCTACTCAAGTTGTTCGCAAAAAGATTGAAAAACTTTTTAACAAATACTTTTGGAAAGGTGTTAGTACTAACTCCAAAATCATTTGGTCTTCTTGGGACAAATGTTGTGGTGTTTTGGATGAAGGAGATTTGGGTATTAAGAGAATGAATTATTTGGCTTGTGTTTTCTCTTTCAAGTTGCGGTAAAATTTTCATGCTAAAGTGAATTTTGGGCTAAATTTATGTTTGCCAAGTATTGTGTGGGTAAACATCTGACTACTTGTTGCTTTAAGCAAGGTGATTCTAAGGATTGGAAATGAATTTGCAAAATTATATGGGTGGTTGAACCATTTCTTAACTAGGGGCTTAGTGGTGGTGACATCTTCTTTTGGCAAGACTGTTGGTTGGGGGCCAATCTATTAATTCTCTTACCAACTCCTCTTCCAATTTGGTAGTTAAGGTGAACTTTTTATTTTCTAATAATTGTTGGGATTTTGACAAGATTGCTAATGCTATTCCTGATTCTATTATTTAACAAATTTTGAATATTCCTCTTAATATGGAAGCTCATGATATTCTGCTTTGTGGTTTATCCAAAGATGGTGTTTTTAGAATCAAGGATTCTTGGCATGCCATTAGAGTCAAGAATGAGGTTATCAATATTTTTTTCCTTATTTAACATAAAAGTATTCCTTCCATTGTTGATGTCTTTATTTAGAGAATTTTACATAAGCTAATCCCTACAAATGATAACTTAATTAAAAGAGGTTTCATCTTAACCTCCAAATGTCAAAGTTGTTATTATCTTGAGACCATGCATCATGTTTTTCTTTCCGGTCCTTTAGTTGTCAAAACTTGGATTTATTTTGATGATATGTTCCAATTGAATTTCTTAAATGCTAAAATGTCTATTTATACCTTACTTAATCGTTGGTTTATTAAGTCTAAAGGGCATATCAGAAATGTGATTCCTTATCTTATTCTTTTGCATTTATGGTTGGATAGAAATAATTCTATTTTTAATGATGTTGGTATGAATCACAAGAGGATTATTCACAATGTGAAAGATAGAGTGGCGGCTCTTTATTCGATTAATTTACTTTCTCAAAAGAATTTTAAGAACTAATTTTTTGTCGCTCTTACTTTAGGTATTAAGCTTGAGGAGGAGCCTCCTCCTAAAAATCTTAGGCTTATTTGTTGGTCTAAAGCCCCTACTAATTTTTATAAGCTTAATGTGGATGGTGCTTGTTTTTGGTCTTCTTCGGCCTATCGTGGGGTTATCAGAGATAATTTGGGTAACCTCACTTTAGCTTTTACTAGTTGTTTACATAATTATGATGTTAACAAAGCTGTCA
This sequence comes from Dendrobium officinale, assembly GCA_019514585.1. Classification (NCBI taxonomy): domain Eukaryota; kingdom Viridiplantae; phylum Streptophyta; class Magnoliopsida; order Asparagales; family Orchidaceae; genus Dendrobium; species Dendrobium officinale. The sequence continues at coordinate 36,445,878 of CM033699.1, read as the reverse complement.
CTATGGCTCTTCTCTATGGTTTAAGGCTTTGCATCTCTTTGGATTTAACTAACATTGTTATTAAGGTGGATTCTAAATTTTGTTATCAATTATTAAATGGTGTTGATGAGTTGATTTGCAACTCCTCTTTGTTTTATTTGGTTAGGGAGATTAAGAATTTGCTGATTTTTATAAATTTCTATATTTCTCTAATTCATAAGGCTCGTAATGCCTCTGCTAGCTGGCTTGTCAATTGGGGGAAAGATCTGGATTGTATGACTTATATTACTGCTAATAATTTACTATCCCCTTGTGGGGACTTTTAAGGCTCGATAAGATTGATATGCCTTATGTTAGATTCTAATTTTTGCTGGTGGTTGGGGCCTTGGCTTCTATTTTTTTGCTGGGGCCTTTCATGCTTTCGATCTCCTCAGTTTGGTGTTGTTTATGTTTTGTTTGCAGTGTTGTTCAAATATTTTGTTTGCTAGGTAGCCGTGTGGTTTTGGCTGTGAGGTAGGTTTTCGCGTGTGATATTTTATGTTTGGTTATTCACTGCTGGCTGATGGTCTATATCAATACCTGGCGGTTAATTTTCGTGCTGCTGGTAGGCTGTCTTGGATTTGGTTCCAGGTTACTTTATGCCTGAATTTGGAACTGGAGGGATTCTACTACTATTTTACATTAGATCTATTTTTTGCTGCTTATTTCTCTAGGCTTGGTTCACTCTGGTATTTTCTTACTTATGTTGGTCTTAAAAATTAATTTAAAATATATTTTTTTGTAAGATCGAGTGGTCACCCAAAAGTAATTTAAATTAATTCAAAATAAATTTTTAATCTTGAAAATATTTAATATAATATTAAATTATATAATAATTAAATATTAATGTAATTTAATAATAAATAAAATTTAAGGAAAATTAATATTAATTTTAAATAAAAAAAACTTAATTTTTTAAAAATTTTATGGTATTTAATTATTTTATAGGATTAAAATTGAATTTATTATGAATTTTTAAAGTTTAAAGTAATTAAAAGGGTATTTAAAATAATTTTAAAATTGTAAATATTTAAAATAAACGTTAAATTAAACTAAATTAAATTTTGAAAGCTCTTTGAAATTTAAAATAATTTTTATTAAGTGTAAAAATATTTGAGTTTTAATTTAATTAAATATTAATTAAGTATTTAAATATTTAATTAAATAAAAATTACTTAAAATATAAATTTCTCTTATATTAAACTTAATTTATAATTAAATATTTTAAGAAATAATTCTCTCATTTTTAAAAAAATATATATATTATAATTATTTAAAAATAATTAATATTAAGAAATAATCATTAAATATTTAATGATTTAATTAATTAAGATTTATTTAAAATATAAGAATATATCATAAATTAATTTAATTTTAAATTAATAAATTTTAAAATAATCATTTAAATAGTTAAGGTATATTAATATGAAATTTTTAATTTTTACAAATATTTAATATAAAATTAAATTAAATATTTATAAATAAGAGTTTTTTTAAAATAATTTAAAATATATAATATATTTTAAAATTATTTTAATTTTAAATTAAGGTTTTTTAGTTTCTGAAAATTTTGATATATTATATGTATTTCTTGGATTTAAGAAAATTTAAATAATTCTAGACAAAAAAGAGAATTAAAATTAGTTTTAAAGTAATTTAAATAAAAACGGCTAAATACACGTGACGAGCCCTTATTGGCTACCTTAAACCATGGCCAATCCTTACATGGCGGCGCAATGGTTACGTTGTCGGCAATGATTGCCCTAGTTTATACAGGATGATTAACCGCGACCACGGTTTCATTAACTAGGTCAGTGGCATATCTACTCCGTCCGATCCTCCGTTGAAACAAAACAACGACTCAGATTGAGCCGGACAGAACGGTTGAACACAGGATGAGATTCATAGTAAAATGAATACCACATAACGGACAGATCTGGACCGTTGATCGTGCGATTAACGGTCCAGATCTTATGTAGCACTAAGGCTACTTAACTTGAACCCTAAATTAATACAATGTCTCATTCTCTCCATCAGGTAGATCAAATCGAATGAAATTTTAAATGAAGGGTCTATGCCTGAAGGGAGTTCATGGGGGACCATTTTTGTGGTCTAAAACACACTTAATGTAAATCTATTTAACTCTAAGTGTCCTGGACTAGAGTTTGAGATTTGACCTAATCCAATGAATAGATTCAGAAGTTCTTAGACTTATTGCACTTGTAGACTATCCATGCTCCTTTTTGTAGAAGAATTCGCGTTCTTTAAAGCTTTGGATCAACGAAAAATCATCTTGGAAGGATTAGGGCTTCAGGTCGCCGGAAGATCGCCGCTAGCAGGGTCTCAACGGTGGATTTGGCTTGGGAGAGCTGGAGGGAGACTAGGGGAGCTCACACAAAGGAATTCTCAAGCTTGGGGAGGCTTGGGAAGGAAAAATATTGAAGGTCCCTCTAATGAAGCCCTAAGACCCATATTTATAGTCTTAACCCTTTAATGAACGGCTAGGTTTTTTTTAGGGTTAATTAGAAGGGATCAAGTCTTCCTTGGCCATGGTTTGGATTAAGGGGAGGTTTGGAAGAGATCAAATGCTCAAGGGAGCATGATATTGACCTAAATAGGTCAAATTTGACAAAAAAGGCTTGGTTGACCAAGCCAAGTGTTGATTAGGTCAACATGGTCAATCAAGTCCAAATGGATGAGGGATTGAGCAAAGGAGGCTTTAAAATTGATTAAAACTCAAATAAGGGTGCTTTGGGCTAGTTTGGTCAACCAGATTAACCCAATATCTGGGTCTAGGTTCAACAGACTTGGTTTCACCCAATGAACCCAATGGGAGGGGTCTTAGGGTCTAGCTTATTCAATTTAACCAAGTCAACCCCCTTGACCTAAGTTTTAGTGAAAAGCAAGATTAACAAATAGACCCCCAACAGGGGCGACGAACAAGTAGTGAACCGCACGTGTTAGCATTGACCAAATGTGATAAGAGAAGTAAAATATAGAACACATGGAGATCACCAAAGAAAGAAAGTGGGGAGATTATCTATTTATGTTAAACTTTCGTAAGGGCAGTATATAGAGAAGAAAATAAAGACAAAGGGGACTCACATTCAGCTGTCCATATCAAAATAGTGAATATAGACAACTCGATGTTCACCTGACCATATCAAAACAATGAAACAAAGAGCAAAAAGGGGAAAGTAAATCAACTACCTGCCTGATCATATTAATATAGCACAAAAAAGGTAGAAGCATCTCATATTCACCTAATCTTATCGAAATAGTGAATGGGGGTAACTCAATACTCACCTGACCATATCGAAACAGTGAATAAATAGCAAAAGGAGAAAGTAAACCAACTACCTGCCAAACCATATCGAAATAGCAGAAAAAGGTAGAAGGATCCCACATTCACATGACCATATCAAAAGAGTGAAAGGAGGTGGCTCAATACTCGACCATATCAAAACAGCAAATAAAGAAGTCATAAAATCTATTGTTCGCCTGACTATATCGAAATAGTAAGACAATCATGAAAAGGGTACGACATCCACCTGAATATATTAAAATAGTAAATATAGACAACTCGATGTTCACCTGACCATATCGAAATAGTGAAACAAGAAGTGAAAGAAAGCTCAACAATCCCCTAACTCGAGGTATAAAATAGGGGGACTGAAGAGGTGGTGAAGTATGTCTCGCAAGGACTCTATTGGGAACCAAACCAAGAAAGGTTCAACATTTGCTTAACCATATCAAAATAGCAAATATGAATGACTCGATACTCACCTAATCATATTGAAATTGTGAGTTAGAAGTTAAAGGTCTAATGTTTGCCTAACCATATTGAAATAACATAGCAAAAGAGAAAAGCCATCTCAACAATAGTCTGACACACACCTACGTAGGGATGTGAGGGAAAATGAAAAAGAAAATGAGAAAATTCTGAGGGAATAGTTATTTAAGAAATCCTGAGCAAACATTTCAGTTACAATGTAGTAGAGGACAACTCATCGTGGCTACGAGTACCCAAATGCCGTCGAAATTTCTTAGGGTAACACTAAAATCATATAAAGTGGTAGTATTAGATAGATACTTTGGTGGGAAACAAAAAGAGATATGCCCTTAGTGGAGAGTGAGAGGGGCAATTCCATTCCAAGTGAGTAACAACTAAAGTAGAAAGGGGACACACTCTCTATAAAGAACAAAGCTATATCAAGGAGAAGTAATCATTGAGTAATAGTGGTATACCCATACTAACTTATGGGACCCTGTAAGAAGTGAAACTATCGTCAACATATCCAAGGAACCTCTCTGGAAGCCGTGAGTTGGGTCCCAATGGGGAAGTGTATGGCTAAAGAAACCAAGGAGACGTTCTTTTACTAAAAAATAAAAGCTCACAAAGAGGTGATATTAACATCTGAGACATGATGTACCACCTCACAAACGGGGAGACAAATTGGAGTAGTGATGGGATACACTTGCTACCAATGATAAAAATTTTGAATAAAGTCAACAATCATTAAAAGATCACAGTGGCAATACCCACACTAACTGGTGGGACCCTATGAGAGGTGAAATCAACACCAATGCATCCATATAACTATTTTGGTAGCTAAGAGAAAAATATGAATGAGAGAGTAGGTTGCCAAGAGAGAGCAGAAAGGGGGCTGACCTTTCCTTAAAAAAATCCAAGCCCATGAAGAATTGATGGTAACATCCAGAACAAGATGTACCACATCACCAATAAAGACAATGAATCATAACAAAACAAATATAGGGTCATCCCTGAAGCAATCACCTAGATGCTTCAAAGGAGGGGGGAAGGTAGAGAAGTCTGGGAGGCTTGAGCTCTCGGAGAGTAAAGCCGGGTTCTATTTGTGACAAGGGAAACCCATTTTGCTTAACTAAGATCTTCCCTCTGTTTTATCACCATATTTTTTTATATATTTTTATGTTCACAATCATAGATCAAGCATATTACATAAAGAGGGAGATATGGTTGGCTTTCATAACCTAGGCTATAGTCGCCACATGAATAAAATTGGGGAGAGGGAGATTATACACGATCTTATAAAGAAGTAACACATTGGCTTTGATAACCCATACCACATTTAACTCACATGAATGAACTAGGGAGCATAACAAAATTAATGTATGAATGAAATCCATATTAGGATAGTGTATCAACATTATCATTCGTGACTAACATAAGTTAGTATGGACCCAGTATCACATTTCCTAAGGGATCTAAGCTAGTGGTTTTGATATCCAAGCCACATTCAACCCATATGAATGAATTGGGGAGTACAACTATCATGACAAAATTGATGCAAAAAAGAAATTCACATAGGGATAATGGGTCAACATTACCACCCTTGACTAACATAGGTTTAGTATAGACCCAGTATCATATTTCAAAAGGGGTTTTAACAAGTAGTTTTGATATCTTAAACCATACTTGGGGGTGATAAGTGAAACTTGGAAGAACCAACCCTTGCAAAGGGGAGATAAATTAATGGTTCTATATAATAACACCAATTTGATTGGTGTACACAGACATAAGCATAAACATCCATATGTCGTATTAACATATCACCTTTATGGATAGCATTATACTCTTCGTAACGAACATCGTGTGGTAGAGGACAAATCATCATGACCACACAGACTACCGAAAAGTAAAAGGAATCCCTTCATGTGGAACCTATACATAGGGACATTTACAAGCTGCAGGGAGGCTCCCCCTACAATATATGGAACTCAAGCAAAGTACTTTTTCAAGTACTACACGTTGATGATAGACATAGGAAGAACTACCACATGTAATGAGAGGAGATCGTCCTCAAGTGGGAGGATAGTCTTAACCCCAAAGGCCAAAGTATAGGGGGTAGACTGAGTAGGAATATGGTTTATTGTCTTATAAGCCCATAATCATTTGGGTAACTTATCGTGCCACTCTTGTTTATTTTCTACAAGAATTTTCTTATCAGTTGCACTAGAGTTTTATTAAATGCCTCTGCCAAGCCATTAGCATTAGGGTAGTAAATCAAAGAGTATCACCAAATGATGTTATGATGGCAAGAAAATCTAGTGATCTTAGAGCATCTAAATGATGGCTCATGATTAGAAATTATACAACACTGAACACCAAAGAGGTAAATAATGTGATTGTGAAATAAGTGCATCTTATCCTTTGATTTGACTTTCTTAAGTGGGATAACTTATGCCCACTTAGAGAAGTAATCAGTGGAAGCTAAAATAAACTTATGACCCTTAGAGGAATGAGGGTCAATAGAACCCACTACATACATGCCCCAACCTTCAAATGGACAAGATGACACTGAATGGTGTAGTGGATTAGGAGGTTAGTGAATTATTATGTCATAAATCTAGCACTGGTGACACTTTCTAGTGTGCTCCATATAATCATGAATAATGGTCGACCAATAGTAAACAAGGCGTTTAATTCTGCCCTTCATCTTTTGTCCAGACTGATGATCACGATAAAGCTCTTCGTGTATCTCGCCCATGACCTTATGAGCCTCCTCGTTGTTAAGGAAATACAATCACATTTGGTCAAAAGAGTGTCGATACAATGTGTCATTTACATAAACAAATAATAAGCATCTCTTTCTAATATGATCTGCAAGAGATCAATCATCATGGAGTCTACCATATTTCAAATGCTCAATAAAGAGGGCTCTCCAATCTGAATCTTCCTCAAAAGTAAAGACTACAATTGTTTGATTATGATAAGATAAGTCTGTATGGCACATAACTGGACGATACTGGACAACAATAGACACTTAGTTTCCAGGTGGTTCAGCTAATTCAATAGCTAGTTTGGATAATGCATATGCTTTACCAGTTATGGATTGAGTGCTTATAACCAAGTTTACATCATGAATTAAACATAAGAGCTTTATTGCCTTGTTGTGATAGGATAAGAGCTCAAGCTTAAGCACTTTGTGAAAGTGCTCAGATGACACTAGAAAGTGCTCTGAGGCCACTTGAAAGTTTGTTGGGGATGTTAGGCCCTATGAACTAGTCCCAAGGCTAAATAAAGAGAGGTGAATTGGTAAAGAAGAATCTTTAAGAAAAGCACAAACCAAAATCACCACAAATAAAACCAATGCGGAAATTAAATGCGGAAGCAACAATAAGAAAAGAACATACTAGATTTATAGTGGTTCGGTCAAACCTTGACCTACATCCACTCCTTGGAGGCAACCTCCAAGTATTGCACTAAACTATGTGTCTCTCCTTTAGCCTCTATAGTTAGGCGGAGAAGCCCTTACAAAATCCCCGGTGCGGCAGAGTCGCCGAGTCCTTTGACACCAAAGTGAACTTCTTATTTGGTTAACTTATCTCAAGACAAGCCTTGAATCCGACGGTATTAAGATGCAAGACTGCCAGAAAAACAGTGTGGAATCCCCTCCACACTCCCTTGAGTCCCCCTTTACAGGATCTTCTCCCTCTTAGACTTCACCCATTTCTCACTCCCTTTCAAGCTCTCTCTTCAAGTCTCCCCCAAAATAACGAAGCTACAATGGCTGCCAAAGACACTTACAAAAGTGTCTTGACAAAGCTTAAATAGAAGCTCTCAAAACGAGCTCATTAATACAAGTTGCCAATATTATCGTCCAGGATGATAGGCATATTGTCCTGGCCGATCAGTACAAATTCAGCACATCAGCTCGGGACAATTTGGGACGATCAGAAGAAAAATTGTTACATCGTCCTGGCCGATATCATGATCGTCCAGGCCGATTAGTTTAAAATCGATTTCAATCATCCTGGTCATCGCCCGAAATAGATGCTGGCCGATGTAAATCGTCCAGGACATCGTCCCGGCCGATCCTATGATCATCCAGGACGATGTGATCGTATAAATCAACCATTAATGCTTACCAAAGATACCAGATCAATTTAGGCATAATTGAGTTAGATCGTCATGGACGATAGTAACATCGTCCTGGCCAATTTCCTAAAATAAAGAATACCTAAATTGATTATGGCAGCTGATTCTTTCTGAATTGAGACTATCATACTAGCCGATATAGGTATCGTCCAGGCCGATCAGATAATGATGGCTACTTTAATGAGGATGCCCTAATTAGGGTTTTTATTTTTATATAGATCGTCCAGGATGATATAAATATCGTCCCGGCCGATGTTATCAAAAACAAAAATCATTAGGGAGCAACATAAAATCTTCCAAGTTACAAAACATCAGGTGTCACCCCAAATATAACAGACTCGAGAAAGGAAAAAGAGTACAAACTGACTCAGACCTAGTCTACTCAATCTTTAGTTGGTTCTAAATTACAGTCCGATCGTGTGAACCTAAAATGTCAGTACATAAGGCAGTTTTAGAGAAATAAGAATGTTTGCTATCATCAAAATCATAAACCATTGATCCACAACAATCTCCCCCTTTTTTATGACGGCAAACAATTCAATTTGAATTTTCAAAAAAAATAATTTCTCCTAATCTCCCCCTCACTAGAATAAACCTTTTAGAAAAAGTAGGGGAGATAAAAATATTTTTGTTATTTTTAATTTTTTGAGAAGAAAAAAATGATACAAATTTAACATTACGTTCTCCCCCTTTGACATTATCAAAAAGAGAGGAGGCACATATAATAAATAAAACAAACAAAAGACAAAAACGCTCCGTGATCTAGTGAAAAAACAAATATTGTTAAAATGAGAAAGTTACCTCTTAATTTTAATCAAAAAACTTAGTAGAATTGGATTGACAACGCATAGCCCAGAAAGATTAGAAATTCAAAATTTGATAATCCAAACTCAAGTTCTTTTAAAAAGGCTAAAAAACTTTTTTAATTCAATATCTAAATCATGAAATAAATTAGAGAAAGAAACAGTCATTTTCCAAAAACTCCTTCCATAAAATATATCTAATAGATGATCAATGCACGAATTGTTGAATCAGAAATCATGATTTTCAAATTCAAGTATCAAAAGAATCAAGGGTTTCCTTAAGCTTTAAGAAGAAAAAGAATGGTAAACATTAAAATTTTGTGGGCTCATTTTATGCCTCTTGACAATTGGTTGGTACACTGCGCATCTTTTGATACACTTTGTGTAATTTATATTTTTCAATTTTGCGCTTTACGCATCTTTTTGGCATCATTTGCCAATTATTTTGACTATGCTGCCTTTCTGAAATCTTAAATACCAAAAAGTAAACTCATACTAATGATAAAGTTAATTTCTTAATTAAGGTCAAAGAGATTGTTTGCTAGTAGTTTGATGTCAAAAATCTACTTTCTAATCTAAGCTACTATCAATAACTAAGCCGCCCTCAGGTATCAAGTACCTATTAAAGGTTGGGAGAAAATTATAATCAACAGAACTCAGGGCTAGTGAGGGAAGTAAATGATGAGGAACATCAATAATTTGAAGAGTCAGATTCAATAGTCAAAGAGGAAGTGTAAAGATGCGAGGGAGGAGGAATTTGAGTGTCAAAGTTTCTCTTAGGGCGAGCTGACTCTCTATCTTTACCCCTACCCCGCCATCCCCTACCTCTATTAAGGGGAACATCATGCCCAACTACAAACTAAAAGGAAGATCCAGCGGAGACATCTACCTCAATACCAACATGTGATGGACCTTATACTAGTGGTTATATAGAACCCTACGCAGGTGACTTTGTAATACCCTGTATAATGCTAGTAGGTATCGCTAGTGGCTTGGTAGGGAGAGTTCTACAAGACTTTCAAGGTATGTAATGCTTGGCATCATCATAAATAAAGAATTCATACACGGTAAAAGGTTGAGTATTCCCAGGGATGGAATACTCCACATCATTCTTCATATACTTCAGGCATTGGTACAAGGTAGAGGACACCATTCCATATTCATAAATTTAAGCCCTTTTTAAGAGAGACTTATATGAGGTATTAGCTTTAATAACATGAAATTTTTCCTTAGTCAAAAACCCTCCAAACTTTAAAGGTAAGGTGATAGACCCTAGAGCGTATTGGTCTTGGTCATTGAAACCTTTCAACGTAATCTTATTAGAATTAAGCTTCAAATGACCAAGGGAGAGACTCCTTAAAATTTTATAACTCAGGATGTTGATCGAAGCTCTCTGGTTAATAAGGACCCTTTTCAACTCATAGCAATTGACTTCAGCGGTGATATATAATGGATGATTATGCTTGAAAGTCCCTAAGACAAGATCTCAAATTGAAAAGGTAATACATGATATGTCTCTCAAATAGAATGCATCCCTAATTGATTCATAAACAAAGAAGGCTTGATAAGATTCTAACTCCAGCAGTGCTTTCACTAGAGTCTCTCTCAAGTTGGGAGACATCATAAGAGCATCATAAACATTAAGAATGGAAGAAATTTTTCTTAAGTAACCCAACATATTGTAATCAACCTCCAGCTGAGGGCCTTTTCCTTTATCTCTAGATTGTTCATGGGAAGAAGGGATAGGATTATCCTACTGGGTAATAATATTTTATATTTTTCTCTAGTGTTATTAGCCATCCTAGGTGGAAGGAATTTTCCTGAACGTAAGTGAACTTCATGTATTGATTCAACCTCCATATAAGATTCATTTGGCTCTATGGTAATGGCTCGTGTTGGCCCTAAGGAGAGCAACTGGAGTTGGTTCTCAGACTCATCTCTTGAATCCATGTAATAATTACCCTCTAGTATGGTAAACATAAACTCTTCCTAATACTTAGACTCGTCATCACATAAGGATCATTAATAATATAAGAAAAATGCAACACATGAGAAGAACGAGTGCTAGAAGAAGTAGAGATAGAAGGAATAAAGACCAAAAGTTGTCAGAATCATCTTCTTCTATTAATTCATCATCAATTGAAGGGAGAATGAAATCCTTTAGTGTAAGCACTAGAAGGGGTCCTGTCTTCTCCTTTGAAGTTAAACCAATCTTTTCTCTTTCATACATTTTAATATTATATGAATAATAAATAGAAATGTGCTATGTAAGCATTACAACTTAAGAAGGAAAAGGAGCTGGCGAAATAACTAGGCTGGCAACTATCGACTTGGCCTAGGAAGGCCTCCTCTAAACTGCCTCTGAACTCTGAACTACCTATCTGATCATATTCTTTGTCTAACAAAAGAGTCATAGCTGCCACTCTCTCTCATAACCACAGGGTGGTCTACTGCCTCTACTCTATCCATCACTCTAAATGTCTCTCTGGTTGGAACCTGAGATCATCTGAACAATCTGAGTAACTTGACCCTAGGGCTATACCAAATCTCTATCCTATAGGAGGATATTCCCACTGGCCAAGAGTCTCTCAACTCTATTCTTGAACAAATAGAATTCTTCAATGACATGTCCAATATGTCTATGGAATGGACAATAGAGTGGATGATACGTCTGCCCCTCTTCTTCCACCCTATTATTCATTGGAAATGTCAAAATATTTTTTCTTAATAAGGAATTTAAATATCTTCTTCATACTCTTCCTCTTAAAGGGGTATTCCTTACTAAGCGTCTCTTGAATGTACTGCAATTTTTCTAGAGTCCTATGGGAGGGTCTAGACTGTACTGCTAACTACCCAGGTGTATACGATGGTTGATGTGGTGTTGAACTAACCATGGGGTTTTTACCCTTATCTTGTGGCTCAAAAGTACTGTGTACCTCCCCTATTCTAGGAGGTGGTGCCCAAAAAAAAAAACTCATACCATTGAGGTCTATATGAGGGTTAACTCTTAACCTTAGAAGGGACTACATCAAGTATATTATCATGTAAACTGGTCACCTTCATTAATAATATATGAAAAGTTTGAATGTTGAAACCCTAAAGTAAGGAGATATAGGGTCATCTATAATTTTTAACAAAATCTCAACCATATGGTGCTCCTACAACTAAGGCTCACACTTAAGACTAAGATTTCTCCATATGAATATATAATCTGGTAAGGTCTCATGGGGATGCTGTTTGGCTATAACCAACTCACCCACTATGATTCTATACTCTACACTAATGAACAACTGCTTGAGCTCATCGAAGATACGTACTGAATCATTATGGAGGTCGGCATACCATATAAATGCCACTCCAAATAAGCTATTGATGAATAGTTTCAACATCAAATCATCATTTTCTCCTATGTTGCAATATATGGCCTAGTACTGAACTACATGCTTGTATTCTACTTGATAAAGATGCCCCCTGCTAACTACTTCTCCAGACATCCTAGAGGAAATGGCATGCTAGACCTTCTATGCAATCAAATCCCAAATTTTCCTCGCTGATAACTGCACTGACTGACTTTGGACTGGTGTACTAAAAGTAACTATTAAAGGTGCCACTCGAACTGCTATCTGGACCTTGTCTACTCTTACATGGTTTCATGCTAACATAGGTGAAACTGCTGGCTCATCCCTAAACATAGTAGGAGTACCTACACCTATTACTTGGGATATGGCACCAAACATTATTAACTTAGCCGTCATCGCTTCCATGGCTCAAACCATCTCTGTCATCTGAGTCTGGAACTATAGAATTATGTCATATATCTTAGTTGATCGAGGAGATCCATTTACTTCAGTTTATCCCTACATTTCATCATCATCTGGCTTTCTTTGCTCATATGAAAGGCCTTGTCTTGTGACAACACACACTCGGTGCATATGTACGTCTCCATCTAACTCTTCCTCGAGCAAGTCCTACTTGGAGAAGCTTTGTCAAAAAGCCTCTATGTGCGGGCCCATAGGAGAAGAGATCATATGGGAACTAGGAACATAAATTGCATCTACCTGAACTGGTGAACCATCAAGGAAAACAACATCATCAAAATCTACCTAAGTATCACAGACCATTTGAACTGCCTCTGATCCTAAAGGAGCAACTATATCTAATTATCCAACTTCCAAAATTGACTACACTGCCTCAATAGTTGAGTCTATATGTTGGTGTCTCTATACCCATCTACTATAAGGGGACCTAGTTTGGGCATCTAGCTATAAAGGAGGGGCTATAACAATAGAGCTGAGCTAAGTTTGGGCAAGATCAATCTACAGTATACGTCCATGATGATATGGGCATCATCTAATAGTGGAAACACCTACCTGAGGTCTAATTGACGGAATAATTCTAGTATGCTGACGTAGTGGCTGTCCTCTCTACCACCGATACTTATGTATAAGGAATTATGTCTACAATTGAGCATGCATATGAGAGATCTGGTGGAGTAACCTCTCTGAGCTGATAGGAACTCTATCTTGCGCTAAATGGATGATGCTTTAAATCCTCTAAGTGAGGGCTAGAGTAACATCATCCCTGTGGACTCTAGCTTGTGGTAGAGTAGAAGTAAAAGGACGGACCACCGCATGAGAGTGATGTCATCCTCATCACCACTATATGCCAACAGAGAAGCATCCTCCCTAAACTTCCTCAATCTCAGGTGCAATGATAACCTTAGGAATCTGTGTAACTAAAGGTAGGCATGGCTCCCGCTATAAGGGAACCACCCTCCGTTGAACCGGCTCCTACTGAGCCACTGAATTTTCCATCTACTATCTAGATGCCTCAAATATAGCTAATCTTAGTCTCCTATTTCTATTCCTCCAAGCCCTTCTACCAAGGCCAAAGGTAGAGAATGAGGCTAAGTCTAAACCCACTAACTAAAGGACTGGGGGAATAGGAGGTACTGGTACAAGAAGTTTCGGGGTCTGGTTGGTGGTATCTAGGTGAGAGAATTGGGCAAAAATAGAAACTCAATGAAAAGAGGGCAAAGAAGGCTCGATCTAGGAATACCTCTTTCTAGAGGATGAAAAAGGAGATGCAATCCAAACACAAGCGACCTCTATTGGAGCAACAAACGGGGAAACTACTGGCTTCCAGCTACGAGGGGCCAAAATAGTCTAGATAATAGGTACGGTAGGCACTAGTCACCTAACCGCTGGACAAGTAGGTTAAAATGGGAAGGGGCCTAGGCACCGACTACTAAGCCATGGGGTGCACTGGCTGAACACTAGCAGGAGTATGATGATCAGTTTCCCAGGATGTCCACCAAGCAACTAGATGTCTGAAAGGGCGCATGGCTGCGTGGCCTCTCCTCTTTGGAGGACAAAATGCGGCAACCTTAGAAGGGGTCAGCTCGTCAAGGGTGACGAAGGCAGAGTCAGTCAAGGAACCAAAATTGATTCCTCCAATAGGAGGATTGGTCAGTGGGGACTCAAGGAGTGTCACCCATATGTCATAATTGTAATAAAAGGTAACGAAATAAGCGAATGATGTTATGGCACTGTCTGACCAACAAAAATAAAAGATTTAAAATAATTATTATGAAATGATATCATAAGAAAAGAGGAATGGATAAGGGACGGAATAGAGTAGGATACCAGAAAGAAAAGAACCTAATTAAAGAGGAAGCTAACTAAGGAGAAACGAACCTAACTAGGGAGTACCCCTAGCTAAGAAGAGATGAACCTAACTAGGGAGGACCCTAGTTAAGAATAAGATGGACCTAACTAAGGAGTACCAAGCTCAGAGTACACACAATAGAGAATAATATAAAATCCAAAGATGGAGAGAGAAACCTATCCCCACCATAATTGCCAGAAATCTATGGGCCTCTAAAGGTGGGGAATATAATATAAAGTGTACGATTGCACTATCTCGTAGGATAAAATGGACGTAGGCCTTTGCACTCTTCGCAAGAGGGCTAATGGGAGGGAAAATCATATCATAGATACGATTAAATATTGAGGATAATGGCTTTTTCCTACACACCTTGATGGGTAATAATATGTATAACCTCATCAAACTCATAAGATTTCCCATACCCGATATATTAACTCAAGTGGAGTTTATTTGATGTGGAATTTGATTTTCCATAGGCATAAACTCCTGTGGTTAATTACATCTTAAGTCGGGGCCTAAAAAAACTCTCGATTAAGGACTATTCATTATTCTCTTAGATAGGATTGGCACATAGGGAGGAGTCTAGGAACTTCTTATTCAAAGGGAATGAAAGGTTCAACTTAGATTAGTCAATATGTATGGTTCATATCATCATCTGGAAGAACCAAGGTGGTGAAAATAAATTGGAGAAAAGATGAAACTACACCTAAGCATACAAGAGAGAAATGAGGTGGCATCATCTATGTAATGTAGATAAATGAGATTTATAGCCTCTGAAGGATATAAGACTTACTCGTCGATGAGGCATAGTATGGGAAAGTGATAGTAGTAGTCTTGAACCCTAAATTTAAAGTGGGTTTAAATTTATACACACAACACTAACACCCATGTCCTAGCTAATACATTATGTACTTATATACTGCCTAAAAAGAAAAGTCAACTAACTACCTAATAGTATAAAGTTCATGTTGTCCAGTCTATATGAAAGATGGTTGGGTGGTTTAGTCTTTAGAAATTAAGTCTGACATCTAGAGAGGTTCTTAAGTGACCTTGTTCTTATGAAGGGTAGTATGCTTTCTAAAACTAATATAATTAAATTTTAATTTTAGTTAGTTTTTAATACAATGCATGCTAGGTAAAATCTCCAAATCAGGAATACATAAAATGTAAAAAATTCTTAAAAAAAAAATTTTAGAAGACTAGGCTTCCCTAGGTTCAACACCTCATTCTCATAGGTCTGGTTGTCTGAACTCTATCTACATGCGAGGAAGTGCCTCAACAAGAAAAGAGAGGAATGCAATAATATGCATGCGACCCCGGATTACCTTCGACTTATTTCCTAGGTCCTTATCTTTCTATGTTATTTAATTCTTAAAATTTTAAATTTTAATTACAGGATGAAGAAGTTTTATCCCTAAAGAGCCTAGCGAAATCAAGCGCAAACACATACAAGGAACATATAAAAAGCAGACAATTTCTACTATGCAAGTAAAGTAAACACTTCAATAAAATATTAACCAGAGTAAAGGGAGTCCAATGGCTCATGACAAGTTTCATATAATATGTACAACCTAGGGTCCGTAGAAAAGTAATGGTGGTTAGGCTCCACCAATAACAACCTAGATTATTATCCTACAAAATGACGCAAATCTTAAAAATATGACATTTTGTCTTAATCTTCATCTTTTTGTCCTTCTACGGATCGCTTTCCTTCAGTCTTTTTATGGTTCGTCCTCAATTGGAAACCCAAATGAAAAAAAAATCCTATAGAGAGACTTTTTATGTTTTTGTAAATGTCTTATTTGTATAGACTTTTACAACTCTTTAATTAAAATACATTACATAAGAAAAAAAAAGAAAATCTAGAATCTCATGTAGAGTTTTCCTAAACATTTAAAATACGACATCCCAAGCAGTTATATATAAAAGTGAAAGTACTCATGACAGCCAAACTTTACAATCTCTTATTTATATGGGTGCTAAACGGCTGAAGCACCAATATTAATTATATATATGATTTATTTATTTATGGTCACTTTTTAGTGTTACATGAGCATGACCACATATAGAAAATATCATTAATAGCAAGATCAGACATAACCAATGGGTAATCTATCGCACATCACATTGTAAAGATAATACAATAATAAAAATCATCATCATAGTAATTATCACAAAAAATCAAAATAACTAGCACATGCACCACATGCAAAGCATCACATCATAAATATAGAAAGAAAACACCGGCCAAATCTAAAGCTAGAAGTCATGTCCTAACAGATAATTATATGTGTGTGTAATAGGATGTGTGGTTTTGGATGTCCTATATTGGATAATTAGTTCAAGTTATTTATGATTTCATTTGTTGAAGGTCAAAGGGAAATTTTTAATTAAAGTTTAAATATTAATGTCTTGAGATCTATTTTAAAAAATTTAGTTGGTTATTCAATTTTAATGCTTAGGGTAGTATTCTCTAAAATTTATGTTGAGTTAGCAAATCTTAGAAGGTTCGAGGTCATCCTATCCGCTAAGTCAAAGGGGTTCAAAAGTGACTTTTAGAAACAATCTAAGTTTTTGGGTCCTAGCATTTTTATTAAATATAAGATCTTATGGAGAGTAATTAGATTTTGAGTTTGATGGATTTGAAATTTTCTGCACAAAATTATGATTTTTAGAAGTTTCGAGCCTAACTATTAAACTACGGTTAATCGAGGAGTTGATTTTTTTTATTTAGATTGATTTTTTGAATATTCATAATTTTAATAAATACTAGATTTTAATTGGAGTTGAATGCTTTTAAGTTTACCCAATTTGAATTTTTCTAGAATTAATTATTTTTCAAAGTTTAGGTATTTCATAAATTATTATAATTGCTTAATTAAAGATATTTTAGGAAATTTCATTTAAATGAAGTTCAAACTACTTGGAATTACCTTTAAAGGTCGGGAATGATCTAAGAAAGTATTTTTAAGTGTTTGAGAGATTTTTGAAATTTTTAATAAATTTCAATTAATTAATTTAATTTAGGGATGATTTTTAATTAAAATTAAATTAGTATTTAAGTTAAGGTCAAATGAAAGAGAAATTATTATTTTTTGGATTAAGGATTAAATTCTAAAGAGTTTGATATATTATTGGAAATTTTTTAGTTTAATTTGGATTTATTATAATTTTTTGAAATTAATGGGATTTAATTAAAGGGGTGAATTAGGGTTTATTAATTGAGTGACTTAAAAGGACCTAAAAATTTCTAGAAAATTCTAGGAGGTCTAAAATTTCACTAAGTTTAAATGATTTAAGTTTTATGTCATTTAGAGGTGTATCCTAGTCCCTAACATTTCTCTTAGTTTTATAGAGGGGTCTTTAATTATTATAAATAAGGTGTCACTAGGTTGCATGGGTTCAAATCAAGTGTCTATGACTAACCCTTGGATAATATAAGAAAAATGTAATATACAATCACAAGCTATGTCCTTAGAACTAGGAGAGCCTAAGTCAAGTGCTCATGCATCCTAAACATTCAAATATAAAGCTATAATTAACAGGATTAATAATGTGATTAGTGAATAATTAGAGTCCAACTATTCACTAATCCTTTCCCATGAATTTTTTTCATATGCTCATTTTATGATTAAGATTTTGAAAGGGATCTCTAAAAATTAAAAAGAATATATATATATATATATATATATATATATATATATATATATATATATATATATATATATATATATATATATATATATATATATATATATTTATTTTAAAATAAGTATATATTAAACTATAAATATATATATAATTCAAAATAAAATAACAACAACAACAACAACAAGCCTTTATCCCACTACGTGGGGTCGGCTACATGAATCCTTTTTCTCCATTGTGTCCTATTAAAAGTCAAATTCTCGTTTAAATCTAAAAAAGAAAGGTCATTCCTAATATTTTCTAGCCAAGTCTTTTTAGGTCTACCCCTACCTTTCCTAACATAAGTCAAATCTAATACCTCTACTCTCCTAACCGGGTCATCAGAAGGCCGCCGTTTTATGTGACCAAACCATCTAAGGTGACTCTCTCTAATCTTATCTTCTACTGGAGCTACTCCAACCTTTTCACGTATATGCTCATTTCGTATCTTATCTCTAAGGGTAAAGCCACTAATCCACCTGAGCATCCTCATCTCTTCCACACTTAACTTAGTATTATGCTTCTCTTTTAATTGCCAACATTCGGCACCATAAAGCATTGCAGGCCTCACTACCATCTTATAGAATTTTCCCTTAAGTTTGATGGGTACATTTCTATCACATAACAAGCCCGATGCATTCCTCCACTCCAACCATCCAACTTGAATTCTGCTGATAATATCCCCGTCTATTTCACCATCACTCTGAACAATAGATCCAAGATATCTAAAACGTGTACTCTTATTAATGACTTGATTGCTCAAAGTCACAATCCCCTCACTAGGTCTATTACTACTAAAATTACACTTCATATATTCCATTTTAGATCTACTCAAGCGAAAACCTTTAGACTCTAAGGTTGACCTCCATAATTCAAGTTTACCTTCAACTCCCTCTCTGGTCTTATCAACAAGAAGAATATCATCAGCAAAAAGCATACACCAAGGTACATCCTCTTGCAAATGTCTAGTGAGGACATCCATGACTAAAGCAAAAAGATATGGGCTTAAGGCTGATCCTTGATGTAACCCAACCGAAATAGGGAAATACTTGGCCCGTCCACCTTGTGTTTGAACACAAGTAATAGCTCTTGCATACATAATTAAAAATAAAATAATTAAAAAATAATTTAGAATTGTTCCTTTTTTAGAGATCCACTAGTCATTAAAAATAAATTTAAAATAATTCAAAATAAAATTTAAATCTTAAAAATATTTAGCATAATATTTAATTAAAAAACAAATTAAGTATTAAAGAAACTAAATTATAAATAAAAATTAAGTTTTAATCTTTGAAATTAATTTTAAATAAAAATACTTAGTTTTAATGAAAATTTTAAGTTATTACATTAATTTCGAGGATTTAAATTGAATTTATTTTGAATTTTTAAAGTTTAAAGTAATTCAATTGTTATTTAAAATAATTTTAAAATAATTAATATTTATAATAAACTTTAAATTAAACTAAATTTAATTTTAAAAAGCTCTTTGAATTTTAAAAATAATTTTTTAAAAAAAATAATTTTATAAAGTTTAAATATATTTGATTTTTATTTTAATTAAATATTAATTAAGTATTTAAATATTTAATCTATTAAAAACTTCTTAAAATATAAATATCTCTTATTTTAAACTTAATTTAAAATTAAATATTATAAGAAATAATTCTCTCAATTTTAAAAAAAAATATATTTTAATTGTTTGAAAATAATTAATGTTAATTAAATATTTAAGTGTTTAATTAACTATGATTTATTTAAAATATAAGAATTTATCCTAAATTAATTTAATTTTAAACTAATATATTTTCAAATAATCATTCAAAATATTTTAATGTGAAATTTTTAATTTATTTTTAAATATTTAATATTATTATAAATTAAATATTTAAAAATAAGAGTTTTTTAAAATACTTAAAATATATCATATTTTTAAAATAATTTTAATTTTAAATTAAAGGTTATTAAATTCAAAAAAAGTTTGATATATTTTAAATATTTTTTGGATTTAAAAATTATTTTAAGAAATTATTTGAATAATTCTACATAAAAAATGGAATTAAAATTATTTTAAAACTAATTTAAATAAAAACGACAGTGGGAATATACGCGACGGGCCTTTATTGGCTAGCCTAAACCACGACCAATCATTGCCTGGTCGTAATGATTCTGCCGCAGGCATTGATTGGCATAGTGATTACGAGATTATTAAAAGTGGCTGCAGTTTCATTAACCACATTAGTGGCATATCCATATCATCTGATCCTTCGTTGAAATAAAATAATGGCTCAGATCGAGCTGGAAGGAATTATTGATCGCGGGATTAGATCTGCGGTAGAACGAACGCCACGAAACGGACAAATTCAAAATATTGATCGTAAGATCAACGGTCCAAATCTTACGCAGCGCTAAGGCTATGTAACCTGAACCCTAAATTCATAAAACATCTCATTCTCTTAATCGAGAGGATCAAATCGAATGAAATTTTAAACGTAGGGTCTATGTATGAAGAGCATTCATTGGTGATTATTTTTTCATTCTAAAATGTACTTAATGTAAAGTTATTTAACTCTAAGTGATCTAAACTAGGGTATAAGATTTTACCAAATCCAATGAATGGATTTAGGAGCTCTTAGACTTAAAGACTGCCGACGCTCCTTTTTATAGAAGAAGTAATGTTCTAAAAAGATTTGGATCAACCAGACATCACCTTGGAAGGATTAGGGCTTCGGGTCACTGGAAGATCACTGGCGGCGGGGTCTCAATGGTGGATATGGCTTGGGAGATGAGGAGGGAGACTAGGAGAGCTCACAAAAAGGAAGTCTTAGGCTTGGGAAGGAAAAATATGTAAGGTTCCTCTAATGAAGCCCTAAGACCCCTATTTATAGTCTTAACCCTATGATGGACGACTAGGATTATTTCTAAGGTTAATTAGAAGCGATCTAGACTTCTATTGAAACTTATTGAATATTGAATAGGTTGTTAGACCTAAGCTTATGTCCCAAAGGATAACCAAGAGGGAGGTGAATTTGTAATTTTAAAATTTTGCCTCTTATTGGAATTTAAAAGTTCAAAACCATTTTTACAAACTGAGCGGGTTGTTTTTAGAATTTTTAAAAAAAAAATTTCAACCATAAAAAAATAAAATGACAGAAATTAAAGCAGCGAAAATAAAAAGATAAAGATTTATAGTGGTTTGATCAAACACGACTTACATCCACTCCCTGATGTCTCCCACTTCAGGTATTGCAATATTACCACTAGTATCTCTCCTTTTGCTCCCACAGCAAGTCGGAGAAGCCTTCACAAAAACTCTCTTCCATCACTATCCAGTGCGACAGAGAGCTGTCGTCCTTTTACACCCTCTAAGTGTCTGCAGAGAACCTTTCACTGTTCACACTCTCTAAGTGTAGGCAGAGAACCTTCCGCTGTTCACACTCTCCAAGTGCAGGCATAGAACCTTCCGCTGTTCACACTCTCTAAGTTTAGGCAGAGAACCTTCGGTTGTTCACACTCCTCAAGTGTCGACAAAGAACCGGATACTTTTGAACAATCTTCACACGAACAATCTAGAAAGACAAGAGAAAAAGTGAAGAAACATAAATCATACACAGAGATCCTTACCCTTGAGTAACTTAGTGAACCCTTCACGCTCCAATAGAAAGAAATCTCTCTCACAAACTCTATCAAACTCTCTCCTTCAATTACCCTTTACCATTAACGAAGACCTGTAGACAAAAAGATTAAATGGCAGTCTTAAGTGGACCTTTTATAAAAAAGACACGAAAAATAGTCCATAAAACTACATTTTTCAAATTTTGACCGTCCACGATCATCTCGTACGATCAAATTTCTTAAGTACAAATAGTTCAAAAATTATTGTGTACGAACTCATTGTGAATGGGTATGAACTATATTCATACCCGATCATTGTCCCATACAAACGTGGTTCGTCTGGTACGAACAGCTATTTTTTCAATGTTCATTGGGACGTAAAGTCAGAATGAATTATAAGTATACAGAACAGAGCCCTTCATCTCGGTATGATTTAAAAATTTCGTCTGGAAGAACAGTATATTTGCCAAATCCAGAACAGATAATCCTGAGACGAACTATACATTTCGTTTGGATGAATAGTGTATTTGCCAAATCCAGAGCAAATCGTCCTAGGACAAACTAAATATTTTGTATGGATGAACAGTTTATTTACCAAATCCAAAGCAGATCGTCTTGAGACGAACAAAACATTTCGTCTGGACGAACAATGTATTTGCCAAATCCAGAGCAAATCGTTCTGGGGCGAACTAACATTTCGTTTGGACGAAAATTGTATTTGCCAAATCAATAGCAGATCATCCTGAGACGAACTAAACATTTCATCTGGACGAACTATACTTAGAAAAATATAGACTTCAATGTACAAATTTATTCTAAGCTGATCTTGATTTGAAATCTTCAATAATTTGGAGTATTATTTCCCTGAAATATTAGTGCACACAAGAGCAAAAAACTATCCTTCCAAAATATTTTAAGAGAAAATAATAATCAAAATAATAATATTTGAAATCATCAAAAACATATAAGTTGCAAGAATGTAAAACATGCAAAGCTAAGTAACAACTATCTCAACAATCTCCCCCTTCTTGATCATGGCAAAATAATTATTGTTTGAGTACAATTAAAAATCCTAAATTTCTCTTTAACTCCCCCTCAATGAATAAGCATGTGAATATAAAAAGTTTTCTATTATGAACAGTTAAAAAATTTTAATTTTTAAAATTTTTATGACACAAAGTAAAATATCTCACAAAGCACAACCAATCAAATGCAAACTCAAAACAAATCCGACAAAAACACAAAAACACATAAAAGTTAAAATAATATTTCTCCCCCTTTTTTATAACAATAAAAAGAGAATAAGAAAAGGACAACATAAATGTAAGAAGTCATATGAGAACCCGTTGATAATTGATCCAGAAAGAGATGAAGTTATAATTGCAATAAGAATATTAATGTTCATTAATGAAAAATAAAGAATCATATCATTTAAATTAAGATATAATAGAGACAAGATAAATATATCAACGCCATGAATCAGTCTAGATAATGGGAGAAGGAAAATTATTGCAAAAGTTATGAAATGAAAATTAATGTAAGTCAAGTTCCAATACAAATGATAATTGAACATTAGATTGATTTTAAATTGAATATTAAAAGATAGAGAAAATAACATATACTCGTTGCGACATTGCACATCTTTTTAATATTTGTGGCACACTTTGTGCATCTTTTTATATGGGGCTAATTTTGTGCCTCTTATCAATTTGAGAACCATTGAGCATTCTTTCAATTTTTGTACCTTTGTAATTTTTTAAAAAATTTTTAAGTTGTTCTATCCAAAATCAATAATCAAAAAGCTCAAATTTCTCTAAGTACATAGATAATTATATTGAAAAAAAAAACTAAATAATAATAAGACATCAAGATTGCAATAATAATATTAAAATTTTGTATGCCTAAAAAGAGTATGAAATTGATATCCTTAACTTGATCGAGTTATAAGCTAACTTAAATTTATGAAAAATTAAATTTTCTAATAAAGTTAATTTTTGTATTGCTTTTCAAATTATACCAGCTTTTTAGATCATTTAAGTCAGGATAATCATATAGGCTAATAAATATTTTCAAAAGAGAACAAAATTAACTAAAATAAAACAAGATATATTTTATTGATATCAAGATAAAAGATAATACATTGGAGCACAGATGATATCAATACCCAAAACTTCATTAAATATAAAAATAAATACTAAACACAGTCACAAACACTCAAAATATCATCACATCACATCATCAGAACTAGCAATAAAAATCACAAAAGAAACACATCTATCATTCTGAGGGGCCTTAGTATGGAGGAGGTGGCTGGTTGAAGAGATTAAAATAGCTATTCATCATAGGTATGTTCATGTTGACCGAGTCGAATTGACCTCGTATCCAGCCCATATATTGTTGATGTTGAAAATCCTACTACTTAATATGAGTTTCAATTTGATCAAAACGTTGATGAAAGTCGCTCTCAAGACAATTAAAGCGCTGGACCATCTCCTGAAAGTCTGGTCCAACTGCAGGTGCAAATGCAGGTCATCTCCTTTCTTCCTCAAAGTCATCACTTTCTAGATGTGAATCTTTAGAAAAGATTGCTCGGAATGAACCTTCATTATAGTATATAGGCTCTTCTAGATGTTGAATAGGATGAACTAGATCATACTTCTTTTCAAGAGTGTATGTCACAGGGTATCCTAAGGCTATATTCTTCTTTCTCTTATGGGAGGCATGGCCAATCTTAGAAAGTCCATACATATAATTAATGATTAGTTGGGTTTCGTCTATTGGTTGGTCAGTCATAATCAAGTATGTTACAATGGAAAGAAGAGGAGTAACATTTACTCGATCACCAACTTTAAGAATTATAGAAGTCCGAAAAACATGTTGGATGATACGGGCATTTTGATTAAGAGTGGACACCTTAGGCAAATGGCATACTCCTCTGATCCCTCTAATTACTTGGTTTATAGCAGTCCAGTCGTAGTTAGCAGTAGAGGTCAAGGTGTGGGCTCTTATTCCTTCAATCCTCAAATTCAAAAATATTCACATATCCTCCTTAATTATTTCTACCCTTTTTTCCAAAATATAAGATCTAATCACACTCTGGCCAGTATTGAAGGTCATATTTGCAAGTAAATAGTGGAAAGCGTCCTTATTGTAGGAATGGATTAGGGTCAGAATAAAAGTAAAATGGATCAAAGTAAAAAGGAGAATTACTTGAAAGTTAATGTTCTCCTGGAGAAGAACGCTAGAAGGGGTGATTTTAGCATAAACAAACATAGGAAAAGATTATTCGCTTGATTTGGACAGTAAACTTTCTTCAGGATTTCTAGAGCAAGGTCCCCTAGTCAGTTCCTTAGCCACTCTACTTATTTTCCGAGAGCTTGTCATTTGACAGATTTGGAAAGATTAAAGGGTTTGGAATGGCTTTTGAAGTGTATGAAATTAGAATTCTAAAGCCTTCTATTTAAAGAAAAATGATCTTTCGTACGTAATACAGGGCCTTCGTACCGTATGATGCTTGAGTTCGTACGTATGAAATAAAATTTCATATGTATAAATTAATACGTCCAAAATGAAATGGTTTTTCTTAATCATGCAAGTTACGAGGCATCCTTTCATACAGACTTTTTGACCAAATAATTGTACAGACTAACAGGTGTTCATCTGGGATGATTGGTTATTTAAGATCGTTTTTATGACGGTTTGAAACATCCCCCACTCAGAATGCCATGTGTTCGTAGGTACGAACTCAAGGTTCGTACGTACGATCAGAAATAAAAAATGATTACGTTCGTATAATTATCTTTATGCGTACATACAAATGAATATACATCGTCCAGACGATCTGGGGATCGTATAGATGAATTGTAATAAAACTAAAAAACTGTATGCAGACTGTTCAACTCAACAGTCGATATGCTACAGGATTCGTCCAGCATGAAATGAATTTCGTACATACGAATATCACACTTGGAAAATTTTGTATGATTGCTCAAAAACATGAATGTTAATGTGAAAATATTTTGAAAACACAAAACAAAAAGATAAAAAACACAAAAGCAAACATACACATAAAAATGACTAAAACTGAAAAACACACAAGTAAATCAAAAACACAAAACACACTCACAAAAAACATATATCAATGCTGTAGAAACTTTAATTAAGCATTCAAATCAATCACTCCAAACCTTATTGTTAATGTATTGAAAGTATCAAAGGCTGGTGGTTTTGTAAAAATATCTGTAAGTTGATTTTTAATTGAAACATGATTTAGTTCAATTTCTCCTTTGGATACATGATCCCTCATGAAATGATGGCTGATGTCAATATGTTTGGTTCTTGAATGTTGAATAGGATTTTTTGAAATGCAAATGGCACTAGTGTTATCACAATAAATAGGAAGTATGCATATTATTAATCCTAAATCAATTAATTATTATTTTAACCGAAGTACTTGTGCCACACAACTTTCTATGGCAATGAATTCAGCTTTAGCAGTAGATAGGGCTATAAAATTCTATTTTCTATTGGACCAAGAGACTAAACAATTTCTAATAAATTGACATGTTTAGTACTCTTTCTATCAACCCTACAACCTGTAAAGTTCGAATCTGAATATCCAATTATTTCAAATGAAGAGCTAAACTTTTAGGATACCAAATCCCTAAGTTCTGAGTTCTCAAGAGATATCTTAAAATCCTTTTCACTGCTGTCAAATATGATTCTTTTGAATCTGATTGAAATCAAGCACACAAACAAATACTAAACATAATATTGGGTCAGTTAGTTGTCAAGTAAAACAAAGATCCAATAATTCCACTAAATTTCTTTTGACCAATAATTTTCCCTTTTGGTCCTTATCTAACAGAATTGAATAACTCATAGGTGTACTAATATGTTTAGTATTTTCTATTTCATACTTTTTGAGGATGTCCTTAACATACTTTGACTAACTAAGAAATGTACCGTCCTTAATATGCTTAATGCTAAAGCCTAAAAAGTAACTCAAATCTCTCATTAAGCTCATCTCAAATTCACTACTCATTATTTTATAAAAATCATCACAAAGATTTTTATTTGTAGTTGCAAAGATGATATTGTCAACATAAATTTGTATAATGAGTAAATCCTCTCCTAATTTCTTCAAAAAGAGAGTTGTGTCCACACTTTCTTTTTCAAAAGATCTCTCAAGTAGGAAGGTGCTCAATCTCTTATACCAAGCAGTGGCGGAGCCAGAAAACTTATTGAGGGGGGGCCTAAATTATTTCATTAAAATTTTTCCTCAATTTTTCTCATTCAGGCTTGCGACCGGCATAAACAGTTCTAATTTTTTTTCAATTATTATTCAAAATGTATAATATTAAATATAAGTGTTGCGTCCTGAAATATTTGCGGCGGTAGAGACATTATATTTAGCGTCATGGCGTTGTACGAAGATCCAACACACAATCAGATAAAAAGTGAGGGTGTATAATTCTTAAAAGATCAAAATTTTTACGTGAAAACCCATGAAATTTTATAGTTATCATGAATGATTTTCAGAATTTAACATCAATTTTTATCAAGATTTTTTGCCACGAAGCAGGAGTTTTCTTATAAGCCGAATTTTTTTTTTAGGGCCCCTTGTGACTACTTCATCTTCTCCCTGTATTATCTTCTATATATTTATTTATTTATAAGAATGGAGAAGAGACATAATCTAAACACAAGTAAATGGCAGCAATCTCACGGTTATAATGCAAGCAAGTAATTATGAGTGAACATAATAGATGAAGTTGAGATTATGTGGTAATAGGGAGCAAGTGAGGTGGAGTGGAGCAAAGTGCACAGGTGTAGATTATACTTTATTTTTATTTGAAAGAAATTCAATTATAGTAGTGGGAAGAAATCTCAAGAATACTTTTTTTTTTTTTTGGGGGGGGGCGTGCCCCCCCTTGCCCGCCCCCCCCCCCCCCCCCCCCCCCCCCCCCCCCCCCTCCCCCCCCCCCCCCAGTGATACCAAGCCGTAGGTGCTTGTTTCAAACCGTAAAATGCCTTTTTCAATTTGAAAACACGATTTGGGTATTTTGAATTTTTAAAGCCTGGAGGTTGTTCAACATAAACATCCTCATGAATTATCCCATTCAAAAAGGCACTTTTAATATCCATTTGTTACAATTTAAACCCTCTAAAATAGACAAAGGTTAATAAAACCCTAATAGCTTCAAGTCTAGCTACAGGGGAAAAAGTCTCCTCAAAATCAATCTCTTCTATCAGATTATACCCTTATCCATTAATCTAGTCTTATTTATAATTACTCCTGAGTCATTCATTTTGTTCTTGAATATCCACTTAGTCCCTACTACACTTTGATCCATTGGCCTTGCAATTAATTTCCAAACTATATTTCTTATAAATTGATTTAATTCTTCTTGCATTGCCAAAATCCAAAATTCATCTGAAAGTGCACTATCAATACTTGTGGGTTCTATCATAGAAATAAAGACTGAATGATTGACTTCTTTGTTCAGTCCACGCATAGTTCTAACACCCTCACTAGGTTAACATGTAATCAATTCCTTTGGATGATTTTTAGAAAATCTTAAATCTCTAGGCAACGGGTTTACAATCTCCAAATTTTCATCCAAATTTATTTTTTCAATCTTTTTGGAGTTAATTTCTATCTCATCCTCTTTAACAATCGGCTCTTCCAAAATCTCAAATTCATCAAATACAATATGTGTGGTCTCATCAACTACCAAAGTTCTTTTATTGAATACCCTATAATATTTTCTAACACTAGAGTATCCAAGAAAATTTGCTTCATTAAATTTTGGATCAAATTTTTCTAAAGCAAATTTTTCATTATTATGTATGAACACCTTGCATCCAAAAATATTTAAATTTGACAAATTAGGTATTCTTCCATTTAGTAACTCATAGGGTGTTTTATTTAAATTTGATCTGATGTTCACCCTATTCATATCATAACATACCGTGTTATCCGCTTTAACCTAAAAATATTTAGAAAGTGGATATTCTGCCAACATGGCCTGAGTGACTTCTATTAATGTTCTATTCTACCATATTCTACTTAGGGGTTCTAGGTGCAGAAAAGTTGTGATCAATCTCTTTTTTCTTATAAAAATCTTCAAATTTATTATTTTCAAATTCTCCTCCATGATCACTCTGAATTGTTAAAATCTTACATCCTAGTTTCTTTTGAATCCAAGTAAAAAAATTTCTAAACTCCTCAAATGATTCACTCTTATGATTTAAGAATCTAACCCATGTGAATCTAGAGAAACCATCCAAAATCACAAATCCGTATACCTTTCCTCCTAGACTTACAAGTTCCAACAGGTCCAAAAAGATCCATATGTAAAATCTCTAATGGTTTACTAATTCTAAGATCCTTATTGGACTGAAATAAGGGCTTCACCTATTTTTCTAATTAACATGCATCAAAAAGGTGATCCTTATTAAAGTCTAGTTTTGGTATACCTCTCACTAAGTTCTTTTGGATAATCTTCCTATGGTTTTTTATGCTAGAGTGACAAAGTCTCCTATGCTAAAGCCATGACTCATCAGAAATTATATTATCTAACGAGTATCCAGGTTTAGTATCTCAAGTCATATGCTTTGAGGAACCGCTGTCCAGGTACCATATTATCTAACGAGGCCTTGTGTGAAAGCAAACCTGCAAAATCATCAAATATTAGACCTAGGAGCCCAAATAAGTTTGGGTTCACCTTTTGGATATTTTAAAACAGATGCATATAAGATATGTCTAGATTTATGCATCTTTGATCTCCACACTAAATGAATTTTTTTATCTAAAATACAAGTGTGTGTAATATGACCAATCATTCCACATCTATAGCATTTAACTCCATAAAATGGATTTCTTAATCTTTTATAATTGTTCTGATTCTTCTTGAGTTGTAAGAATTTTGGATACAAAATATGATTTGTAAAATATTCAAGTCATGGGGTTATCTTATTTTTCTTGAGAGCTTTTACTTTAAACATTAAATAAATGTTCAAATCTTCTAGGATATGCTTATCAAAATTCAAGTAATGCTCTCTACTCTCAGAATCATCCTTAAATTTCTTAAATTCTTTTTCCAATTCTGCATAGGATGATTTTAAAATATTGTTCTCATTATTTAAGTTATTGAATTCATCAAGTAAGCTCGTGTGGTTGCTATCAACTAACGCATGATCTTTCCTAAGGATCTCATAGTCTCTATGAAGTTCTTGCAATTAAAAGTTAAGACTAGCATGCATTTTCTTCAACTTCCTATATGCATTATATATTCTTTCATAAACTTCTAAAAGTTCATAATAGGTTAAGTCACATACCTCTTCTTGATCTAACTGATCAAGATTTTCGGCCATCAAGCACAAGTTGGTGACTTCTTCCTCCTTTTCAATTTCTGACAAATCTGAAGTTGAGTCCGCCCATAAAGCTCTTTGGAATTTCTTTTTGTACTTTTTCACAATTAGTTTCTCCTCTACCTTCTCCTTGCTAGGAGTGGCTTTAAGTTTTGGGCAATCTGACTTAATGTATCCAGGTTTCATGCACTCGTAGCAAATCACATAATAAGAAATATTGACATTCCTATTGAATTTACCTCAGTTCGATTGTGGCGTCTCTTTTTCTTCCTCTTCAAAAAGCTTTTAAACTTACTAGTCATCAACGCGATCTCGTCCTCATCCTCAGGTTGTGATATATCACTCTCTGACTCCTCCACTTTAAGTGCTATGTTCTTTTTCCTTCGTGGTTCTCCTGCATCAATCTTTCTTTAACTCACTTCTTACTCATAAGTAATTAATGATCTAAGAAGATTGTCAATAGACTAAACATTTAAATCTTTAGACTCTGATATAGCAGTAATTTTTGCATAATAAGTAGTAGGAAAATAACGGAGAATCTTATTAACCATTTCGGTGCTTATTAATTAACTAACTAGTACATGCAAAGAAGTGACTATCTGAGTGAATCTTATGTACATGTCAGAAATAGTTTCATTTGGTTTCATGCGAAACAACTTATAGTCATGCAATAAGATGTTTAATATAGACTATTTAACTTCATTAGTCCCTTCATAAGTTATACAAAGTCTATCCCATATGTTATTTCCACTCTTGCAAGTGAAAACTTTCATGTAGTCCTCTGACTTAACACAAGAAAAGAAATTATTTAAACATTTAGCATTAAGTTGTGTTAAGCCACATTCTTCTACAGTCCAATCTACAAAGAATGTTTCTATTCTAATGCCATCAACTAGTCTTGTTCGTTTTGTATACCCTTTGTTGTGTATCTATTTTTAGAAATAGAATTTTGATGATTGTAAACACTTCTATTTTACTATGACTGTCTTGCCTACTAATATTTCAGGACCACATGATCAAGACTACAATTTGAACTAAATCAAGATTGGGTAGATTAGATCTAAGTCAGTTTGTAAACCTTTTTCTTTCTTGAGTCAATTTTGTAATAGAAGTGGTTCATGATGCTAAGTAACCTTGCACAAATACACTTGGGGGCATTTCTAACTGTTTCTTAGAGTTCTCTATTTTGAGTATATCATCAAGGACGATTTACATATCGACCAGGACGATCAACTTAAAAACAAAAACCCTAATTAGGGCATCTTTTTAAGCAGCCATCATTAAGCATATCGGCCTTGAAGATACTTGTATCTGTAGGACGATGGGCTCAAATCAAAAAGAATTAGCCGCCAGATTTATTTAGGTATTATTTATTTTTGGACATCAGCCAGGACTATCCATTACCTCAGCCTGGCCGATGCAACATAATTATGCCTAAATTAATCTGATAATTAAAAAAATAATTAAGGCTTGATTGATACGATCACATCATCCCGAAAGATCAAAGGATCGATCGGGAAGATCAGTTCAAAAGACCTTAGTTGCTCCTGGATGATCAACATCAGCCAGCTCTTATTCAGAGCAATGTTCTGGATGATTTCCCTCAGTTTTGAACTAATCGTCCGGGACGATCGTGAGATCAGCCCGGATGATCAAGCTATTTTTGGATCGTCTAGACCTCCTTTCAGAGCGATGGTCAGACCGATATTCTGTGATTTGAACTAATCATACATAACGATATGTTATCCTCCTCGACGATATGAACATTTTTTCTCTGATCGTCTTAGATCATCCCGGCTAATTAGGCTTAAATTACACTGATCGTACAGGACAATATTTATATCATCTTGGACAATAACATCATCAAGTTGCAAATAATGAGCTATTTTGAAGCTCTTCAATTTAAGAGCTCTTATTCTACCCTTTAGGGCATTCTTCTCCTGTTGTCTTGACTTGAGAGTGCCTATAAGAGAGGGAGAGAGAGGGAAAGAGAGAAAGGAAATTATGAGGGGGAGTTTGTGAGAGGACTCACAAGGGTTGCTCCAAGCAAGGTTTCAAGTCAACTTCTCTGATCGTCGTCCCTTGTTCTTGGAGGGTTGAGAGAGGTATACTTCAACAATCGATCGAGGTTCTCTACCTGCTTCAGGAGGAAGCAAAAGAAGTTGGATTCTCTGCCTCACCGGTGTTGGTAGAAAATGAGTTTTGTAAATGTTTCTCCGCCTAGCTGTAGGACCAAAAAGAGAGTCACTAATTTTAGTGCAATACTCAGAGGGCACCTTCGGGGAGTGGATGTAGGTCGAGTTGACCGAACCACTATAAATCTCTTTGTGCTTTTACTACTATTTTTCCGTATTTAATTTTCGCACTCTTTGATTATTTTTGTGGTGAACATTGGTTTGTTGATTTTGATTTAAAGAATTTTTAAAATACCAATTCACCCCTCCTCTTGTTTAGCTTTGGGCTAGTTCTAAGGGCCTAACATCCCTAACGAACTTTCAAATGGTATCAGAGCGGGATTCATAAAATTAAGTTTGAAAACTTTTTGAATTTTGATCCATTACTAACAACGATAATCGTAATACTGCGGAAGGGTATTCTATTACCCGACCACCTTTGTTTAACAATATTCCTTTTGATTTTTGGAAAACTCGCATGTCTATATTTTTACAATCAATTAATTATTTTATGTGGATGCTTGTTAAGGATGGTTATACACCTCCGATTGGTAAACTTAATGACGTTAATATTCCTCTTCCTTTTACTAAATGGACTCATGATGATAGGGATTTAGCATAACTTAATGCAAAATGCTTGAAGTGTTTTTCTGTGCTTTA
Organism: Dendrobium officinale; assembly: GCA_019514585.1. NCBI lineage: Eukaryota > Viridiplantae > Streptophyta > Magnoliopsida > Asparagales > Orchidaceae > Dendrobium > Dendrobium officinale. The sequence continues at coordinate 36,412,960 of CM033699.1, read as the reverse complement.
AAATCTGAAGATTACATGCATGTTTCAACTTGCACTACTGGTAAAGAGATTTGAAAAAATTGTGTATTACTTATGAAGGAACTAATGAAGTTAAGCAATCACGTTTGAATATTCTATTGCATGATTATGAACTTTTTTGTATGAAACCTCATGAATCAATTTCTGATATATATACAAGATTTACTCAAATTGTCACATCATTGCATGCTTTAGGAAGAGAACTCACTAATTATGAAAAGGTGAATAAAACCTTAAGATGCCTGCCTTCCTCTTTTAATGCTAAGATCACTGCAATTACTGAATCCAAAGATTTGAATACTTATTCGATTGATAATTTACTTGGATCACTCATTGCTTACGAGCAAGGGGTGAATCAAAGAAACTTTGATGCATGTGAGAAAAAGAAGAAGAAAACTGTGATGCTAAAGGCCAACAACACGGACACTGAATCTTTCAAGTCTGAAAGTGATGATGTTGCTTTAATCACAAGGTAATTCAAAAGCTTTCTATGGAAGAAGCATAAGAATCATCATAAGTGAAATAAAGATAAGGGTAGCAAAAATCATAAAAGTTCTTCTGATCTTGTTTGTTATGAATGCAAGAAGCTTGGACATATTAAAGCTGATTGTCCTATTCTCAAGGAGTACCCAAGCAAGGAGAAGGGTGAGAAGAAACCCAAGTACAGGAAGGACAAGAAGCAATGCCAAAAAGCTTTCTAGGCGAATTCTGCATCTAACTCATCTGAAACTGAAGCTGAAGATGAGATAATAAATTTGTGCTTAATGGGTGATCATCTTGATTCATCTGATCAAGAAGATGTATGTGAACCAACCTATGATCAATTAGTTAAAATTTATGAAAAAATTTCTGCATCATATAAAAAACTTAAGAAAAAGCATGCTAACTTAAAATTAGAGTTTTTGACTTTGCAAAGAGAGCATGAAAGTTTAAGTAAATATCACACTCTATTAGATAGCAATCACATGTCTTTACTTGATGAATTTGATGAGTTAAATAAAAAGAATTCTGAATTAATTGTTGAGCATGATTCATTGAAAGCTTCCTACACCTCGCTTGAATCTGAATTTAAAGCTTCTACTAAAGAATATGAGCATAAAAAACATAGTTTGGATAATGATTTAGAAAGTGCTAACTTGAGGTTTAAAGTAAAATTGAATACACTTGAGAGAAATTGGAATGCATCAATACTTGATCTAAAGTCAAAACTTAGGAAAAGGCATTATAACTAGAACAGACTAGTAAATCCTTTTCCTAGAGTTACATGTTTTTCATGTGGCATGCTATAACACATCTCACACACTTGTACCATTCACCTTAGTACACATTGGGTATGGAGACTCAAATTGCATAATTCACAAAATAACACTCATGCATTGCATTCTTCTTTTCATAAGAAGGGACTCAAACCTATTTGGGTTCCTAAATTTGACTGTTGATGATTTTTGTAGGTGTGATCTTACCAAAGACCTCGTGAGAGCATATGATACTTGGACAGCGGAGGCTCACGGCTCATAATTGCTTAAACTTACTGCTTAATAATTTCTTGATTGCATGTGCTCTACTCTATTGATTATTGTTATTGTCTTTCTTTTATTTTTATGTTAGCTTTTCATGTTTGTTGTTATTATTGTTTTTACTTTGGCTTTATTTTTACTTTATGATAATTTTTCCTAGTTTTTATTTTTTAAAGATTTATAGTCAATATTTAACATCTCTAAATCAGTTAAAGGGAGAAACATCGTTGATGGTCTCCCTCCCTCTAATATCTATTAGTGGTATAATTTTCTTTTATAAACAAAAGTCTATCTCAACATAACAACTAGATTTTGAAATTAAGATCTTTTTTAGCTTGCTGTAGTAATCTACCTAAAATATATAATGTTTAAAGTCTTTATATATCTTTCAAGTTAATTAAAATCTTGCTATTGCATTTATTATATGATTACTAAATTTGTTTTGTGGTCTATTCTTCCTTATATTAGAGAGTAAGTTTTTCTTTTTTAATATCTGGAAGATCTATCACAACTAAAAGTATTTAATAGTTTTTTAAAAAGGGATCTAGCTTGCAAAAACAAAAAAAAGGGGCAAAGATGCCAAAATAAAGAGATGCGCAATGACGCCAAATTGAATATATATATCAACAATCAAAAGATGCGCAAAGTGCGCTATCCAAACTGACAAGAGGAATAAAATGAGCCAACAAAAGACAAGCTTACTTCTCTTTCAAACCTTTAATATTTTAGAAGAATTCATGGGTTACTTGATATTTTTCAAATGCTTGATTTCAAATTCCATGATTGAGACAAATTACTTTGGTATATAATTTTATAAGATATTTTCTTTGGAACGAAGTTTTGAACGGATCCTTTTTCTTTCCTAATTAGTTTATTTTGAGTTAGGTCGTTTGTTTTCAAAAGAGGATTTTTGCCCTGAAAAAAGTCCGAGCAAGGGTTAACAGGATCAGATATTCTACCGTTTTAGGGTTTTGACATTGTTAACTCATTGGTCTTATAAATCATTAAAATTCAATTACGTTGAGCATTTATCATATTCATGCCATACTAAAACTCAAAAAAAAAATTTATTATTTTTATTCTTCTCTTTTTTGTCTTTTGTTTATCTTTTTTATAATTATTTTTTTATTGTTAAGGCCTTATCTGATCATCTCCATCCATCCTCTAATTTACACTTTTTTATTATATCGTCCTGGATGATCTTCATATCGTCCTGGACGATCAGTTTAATTCACTTTTAAATTCCATCTACTGCTTGTTTTGACCTTTTCTGACCTTTATCATCCTAGACGATACAGTATGGTCCTGGACGATATGATCGTCTTTAGCTACAATCATCTTGATCATCCTGGCCGATCTACTTTCATCCTGGACAATGCGTTTATTGGAAATTGTACCATCCGATACACCAGTTCATCCTGGATGATACAAGTGTCAGTACGTTTTAAATATTTAAACTCGCCTGGGACGATCCATTTTCGGACAATCAGCCCGTACGATCTAATGTTCGTCCTGGATGATATACGTGGCGCATGATTTAAATATTTTAAATTTGGCCGGTATGATTCATTATTGAGCATCGTCCTGGATGATCCACCTAAATGGACCGGCCGATCTGCTTTTTCAACAGTTGTCCAGCTTGACTCCTCGGGACGATCACCTGTGTCTTATTGTCTCGAACGATATCTTATCGTCCTAGATGATATGATCACCTTTTTTGACCAATCGTACAGCCGCAATTATTACACCAGATCATCCTGGACGACCCTGCGATCGTCCTGGACGATCCTGCGATCGTCCTGGACGATCCTGCGATCGTCCTGGACGATCGGACCGATTCTTTATAAACTGAGCCCATCCAATATTTTCTTCATACCATTTCCTTCTCCTTACTTTTTGCTTCCTATTTTCTTGCTAAGTTATGATCATCGCAGGAAGCACACGATCTCGCTAGGTGTCGGCCAGTTCCTCGAGGGCCACTTTTGACCCTCAATTCATAGAGGCGGATGATCAAGCCGCCTACCAACGCTACAAAATGGCCAGCATTACTGTTTCCCAGTCGATCAACCCAAACCACCTTTCATATCCAGTACTTGACTTATTCTCTTACACCTCTTTGTGTTTCATTCTCACTCTCGCAATCCCCTTCGATCCGAGCTTTTATTTGAATTCTTCACAAGCTTTAGAATTAATTCTTCCTTCACTTCTCTTGCCTCATATGTGACTCGATGCCCCGTCAAGATCACATATCATGATTGCAAAGAATTCCGACAACTTTCCAACACAGGGGATAAACTCCATACCTTGTGTTCTGATCTTGATTTTGACTGGGCTCCGGCCAATCATTTTCTCTATAACTCTAATCCCCACTTCCATATTGGAAGAGACTAACTCTTTACTTAAATATGCTAGGATGATCCAGCATGTTCATCGCATTTCTTTTATTCCCAAAGATGATGATCGAATCCATATCACTCCCCTTCTTTCACTCACCACTTTTTACATCATGGTCCATCGAGAATTCAATGCAACCGACCTGATCTTTTGCTACATCAAGCACTTGACTACAATTCGAGATCCATGTCATAGGAGTAAGCCAAATCTTTCCCTAGGACATATCATTGCATATGTTCTAGAATCTAAATATAACCTCTAATATCCTGCTCCTCCCAACTATCAGCCCGCCTTCTTCTCAAATAATTCATTCAACATCCTTTATAGTACTCATCTCCACCGAGGGGACGGGGAAGCTCAAGGGGCCGAGGAGGAGGCTCCCGCTCCTATTCCTGCACCTGTCCCACTCCGCCAGCACTTTTAGCGGGATTAGTTGGTGGAGCATTTCGATCAGTGGGAGACACATTTTGAGACTTATGTTGCTGCATATGATCAACAACATACTGAGGACATTATTCGCATGCAGCACCAGCACGACCAGGAGATGGCCTGGTTTGGATCTCAGTTTTCCATGATGACTAGCTACTTTCAGCAGCCACCACCACCACCACCTCCTCCTTTAGATGATCAGGGGTCGTCATTTTACTAGTTTTTCTTTTTATGTTATTTTCTCATTGTAGTTTATTTTTTTGTTATTTAGTTTCTGCTTTGTTCCTGTTTACTCCTTTTTGTGATGTCAAAAGGTGGAGTGGTCTAATATATTATTTGTTTTGATTAAATAGTTGATATGTGTTTTTATTATATTGCCTTAATTATTTAGATTTTTTCTGTTTGTCATTATTAAAAAGAGGGAGATTGTTACGTATCTATTTTCAGAAATATAATTTTGATAATTCAAACACTTCAATTTTACTATGACTACCTTGCCTACTAACATTTCAAGACCACAGGATCAAGACTGTAATTTGAACCAGCTCAAGATTTAATAGATTAGGTCTAAGTCAGTTTGTAAACCTTCTTCTTTCTTGAGTCAATTTTATAATATAAGTGGTTCCTGATGCTAAGTAACCTTGCACATACACACTTGGGGGCATTTATGACTGTTTCTTAGAATTCTTTGTTTTGAGTACATCGTCTAGGACGATTTACATAACGGCTATGACGATCAGCCTAAAAATAGAAATCCTAATTAGGGCAACCTTTTTAAGCAGTTGTCATTAAGCATATCGTCCTGGATGATACTTGTATCGGCCAAGACGATAGTCTCAAATTAGAGAGAATCAGCTGTCAGATCTATTTAGGTATTATTTATTTTTAGACATCGTCCAGGACGATCCATTAACTCTGCCTGATCGATGCAATACAATTATGCCTAAATTAATCTGATAATGAAGAAAAACAATTAAATCTTGATTGATACGATCACAAGATCAGTTCAAAAGACCTTAGTTGCTCATGGATGATCAACATCAGCCAGCTCTTATTCAGAGCAATGTTCTGGACGATTTCCCTCGATTTTGAACTAATCGTCCAGGACGATCGTGAGATCGGCCCGGATGATCAAGCTATTTTTAGATCATCCAGACCTCCTTTCAGAGCCATGGTCAGGCCGATATTATGTGATTTGAACTAATCATACATGATGATATGTTATCATCCTGGATGATATGAACAATTTTTTTTAATCGTCTTAAATCATCCCGGCTGATTAGGCTTAAATTACACTGATCGTATATAATGATATTTATATCATCCTGGATAGTGATATTGGCAAGTTGCAATTAATGAGCTATTTTGAAACTCTTCTATTTAAGAGCTCTTGTTCTACCCTTTAGGGCATCTTTTATTGTTGTCTTGACCTGAGAGTGCCTAAAGGAAAGGGAGAGAGAGAGAGAGGAACTTGTGAGGGGGAGTTTGTGAGAGGATTCACAAGGATTTCTCCAAGCAATGTTCCAAGTCATCTTCTCCGATCATCTTCTCTTGTCCTTGGAGGTTTGAGAGAGTTCTACTTCAGCAATCGATTGAGGTTCTCTGCCTGCTTCAGGAGGAAGCAAAATGAGTTGGGTTCTCTACCTCACTGGTGTTGGTGGAAAAGGAGCTTTGTAAAGGTTTCTCCGCCTTGCTGTGGGAGCAAAAGGAGAATCACTAAGTTTAGTGCAATACTCGGAGGGCGTCTCAGGAGAGTGGACGTAAGTCGAGTTGACCGAACCACTATTAATCTCTTTATGCTTTTACTACTATTTATTCGCATTTAATTTCCGCACTCTTTGATTATTTTTGTTATGAACTTTGGTTTGTTGATTTTGATTTAAAGAATTTTCAAAATACCAATTCACCCCCCCCCCCCCCCCCCCCCTCTTGGTTAGCTTTGGGATAGTTCTAAGGGCCTAACATCCCTAACAAACTTTCACCCTTCCTGTACTAAGATCCACATGCGATAATCAAGTGACTGTAAAAATATAGATATGCGTGTTTTTCAAAAATCAAAAGGAATATTATCAAACAAAGGAGGTCTAGTTATCGAATACCCATCAGGTGTGTTTTAGTTTCCAAAATTAGCCATATTCGTTAATCAAAAAGTAGTTTAAACTTATGGTTTTAAAACAAAGCTCTAATACCACTTGTTAAAACATGTTGAATATTGAATAAGTTGTTATACCTAAGCATATTTTATAAAGGCTAATAAAGAGAGGGTGAATTGGTACTTCTAAAATTTTGCCTCTTATTGGAATTTAAAAGTTCAAAACCATTTTTACAAACTGAGCAGGTTATTTTTAGATTTTTTAAAAATAATTTTTCAACCACAAAAAAAATAAAATGACAGAAATTAAAGTAGCGGAAATAAAAAGACACAAAGATTTATAGTGGTTCGATCAAGCACGACCTACATCCACTCCCTGAAGTCTCCCACTTCAGGTGTTGCATTATTACAATTAGTGTCTCTCCTTTTGCCCCCACAGCAAGGTGGAGAATCCTTCACAAACACTCTCTTCCACCACTACCCGATGTAGCAGAGAATCATCATCCTTTTACACCCTCCAAGTGTCGGCAGAGAACCTTCCATTGTTCACACTCTCCAAGTGAAGGTAGAGAACCTTCCGCTGTTCACACTCTTCAAGTGTAGGCAGAGAACCTTCAGCTGTTCACACTCTATAAGTGTAGGCAGAGAACATTCGGCTGTTCACACTCCTCGAGTGTTGGCAGAGAACTGAATTCTTTTGAACAATCTTCACACGAGCAATCTAGAAAGTTAAGAGAAAGAGTGAAGAAACATAAATCATACACAAAGATCCTTACCCTTGAGTAACTTAGTGAATCATTCACGCTCCAATAAGAAGAAATCTCTCTCAAACACTCTCTCACACTCTCTCCTTCAATTGCCCTTTACCATTCACGAAGACCAGTAGAAAAAAAAATAACAGTCTTCAGTTGACCTTTTATAGAAACGAAATGAAAACACATCCAGAAAACTACATTTTTCAAATTTTGACCATCCACGATCATCCCGTATGATCGAATTTTGTACGTACAAACATTTCAAAAATTGTTGTGTACGAACTCATTGTGAATGGGTATGAACTCTATTCGTACCCAATCATCATTTCGTACGAACATGGTTCATCCGGTACGAACTGTTGTTTTTAAAAGTTTGTTGGCACGTAAAGTCAGGACGAATTATAAGTATACAAAACAGAGCCCTTCGTCCCGGTATAATTTAAAAATATTGTCTGGACGAACACTGTATTTTCCAAATCCATAACAGATCGTCCTGAGACAAACTAAACATTTCGTCTGGACTAACAGTATATTTGCCAAATCCAAAGCAGATCGTCCTGGGACGAACTAAACATTTCGTCTGGATGAACAGTGTATTTGCCAAATCCAGAGTAGATCATCCTGAGAAGAACTAAACATTTCGTTTGGACAAAAAGTGTATTTGCCAAATCCAGAGCAGATCGTTCTAGGATGAACTAAACATTTTGTCTGGACGAATACTGTATTTTCCAAATCCAGAGCAAATCGTCTTGAGATGAACTAAACATTTCGTCTGGAAGAACTATACTTAGAAAAATTATTGGCCTTCTCTAATCGTTCCATTACTCATTGGGGAAAATAACTGATCAGATCGACCCGTACGAAATGGTATCGTACCGTATGATCTGTTTAAAAATGAAAATTTTTAAAACTCTCCCTCGGTGTGTGTGCTCAGTTACTCAATTACAATCACGCTCTCTCATACTCAATAAAATGATAAATATAAACTTCAATGTATAAAACATTTTAAGATGATCTTGATTTAAAATCTTCAACAATATGGAGTATGATTTCCCTGAAATATTAATGCACACAAGAGCAAAATTAATTCTTCTAAAATGTGTTAGGAAAAAATAATAATATTTAGAATCATCAAAAACATACAAAGTTGCAAGAATGTCAAACATGCAAAGCTAAGTAGCAACTATCTCAACAACTTCCTTGGTCGTGGTCAGAAGGGGAGGTTTGGAAGAGTTCAAATGCTCAAAAGGGCATGAATTTAACCTAAATAGGTCAAATTTGACCAAATAAGGCTTGGGTTGACCAAGCCAAGTGTTGATTAGGTAAACATGGTCAATCAAGTCCAAATGGATGAGGGATTGAGCAATGGAGGCTTTGAAATTAATTAAAACTTAAATAAGTGTGATTTGGGCTAGTTTGGTTAACCTAGGTTGACTTGGTCAACCAGGTTGACCCAGGACCTGGGACTGGGCTCAACAGACTTGGTTTGACTCACTGAACTCAATGGGAAGGGTCTTAGGGTCTGGTTATGTCAATTTGACCAAGTCAACCCCCCTTGACCTAAGTTTTAGTGAAAATCAAGATCAACAACGTCTAAACTATGATATAAAGACCTAGGCGCTAGAGGTAAATTTTGGGAAAATTTACCTCAAATAATGAGGTCAGTAAATGGACCCCTAATAGGCATGATAAATTTGCCAAAGTTTTTTGTGTGTATTGGTGTTGGCAAAATTGATCAACTAGATCCAAAATTGAAATTAAAAATCTGAGTATATGAATTGAAGGAATTTTGAGCTTTGACGAATAATCACAATGAAAGGTTTATAGAGATTTGAGTTAATCAATTGGTTTTAAAGTTGATGATGACATTGATGGCTTTAGTGAAATGATAATAAATGAGATTAGTATCATTTAGTAAAGTCAATGTATGAAATAATTGAGTATAGTGATTCGAAAGTAGTTTAACCTGAATGTAGGAGTTTGAAAGTTATTTGAATGTGGTTTGATATAAAAGGAAGTATTTAAATTTGATTTTGATAAGACCAAAGTCTTCTTTCTAGTTTAAGAGGAAGGATGCCACCAAGTGGAAACTTACACCTAACTCAACTGACTAAAGGATCTTCTAAGAAAAGAGGGAAACATATGGAATAGATTGTAACTAATCTTCGAAGGTTTAAACTTTAAGTTTTACTAGGATGGGACCACGAGCGGTGTTCTCTACCACTGGCGGGTGATCATGTGGAAAGGATGCCTAAGTGTGGGGACTCACACCTAACCTCAGAGAATCGAATGATCATATGGAAAGAAAGACATGTAGGGACTTACATCCAACCATAGAGGATCAAATTTAAGATTTAAGATTTATACTATGATGGTGCCACGATGGGTGTTCTCCAACTCTAGCAGATGATCTTGAGGAAATGATGCCTAGGTATAGGGACTCACACCTAACCTCAGAGAATCAGATGATCATATGAAAAAGAATCTTAAGTGTGGGGACTCACACCTAACCATAGAGGATCACATTTAATATTTAAGATTTACACTAGGATGGTGCCATAAAGGGCATTCTCTAACTCTAGTGGATGATCGTAAGGAAAGGAGGCCTAAGTGTGGGGAATCACACCTAACCTCAGATGATCGAATGATCATATGGAAAAAAAGCCTGAGTGTGGGGACTCACACCTAACCATAAAGCATCAAATTTAAGATTTAAGATTTACATTAAGATGGTGCCACGAGGTGCATTCTCCAACTCTTGAGAATGATCGTGAGGAAAGGATGCCTAAGTCTAGGTACTCACACCTAACCTCAGAGGATAGGATGATCATATGGAAAAGAAGCCTATGTGTGGGGACTAACACCTAACCGTAGAGGATCAAATTCAAGATTTAATATTTTACACTGGGATGGTGCCATGTGGGGTGTTCTTCAACTCTATTAGATGATCGTGAGGAAAGGATGTTTGTGTGGGATCATATCATCATATGCAAAGGAAGCCTATGTGTGGGGACTCACACAACCATAGCAGTTCAGATTTAAGATTTAAGATTTATACTAGGATGGTGCCACAAAGGGCATTCTCCAACTCTAGCAGATGATCGTAAGGAAAGGAAGCCTAAGTATGGGGACTAACACCTAACATTAGAGGATCGGATGTATACATTTAAAAAGTTATTGAAGAGAAGATGCCGTTTGGAATGCTTATACTTCACTTCCGGATGAAGATTAGGATGCCACCAAGTGGGTACAAACACCTAACTTCATGAATAGCTGCCATAAGAGCGTACTTAGGGCAGAAGTCAATAGGATATCGTAAGAGCATGCTTAGACCTAATCACATATTTAAGGGTTGGCTACCGTAAAAGTGGACATATGCCTGAAGTCAATAGGATGTTGTAAGAGCAGGCTTAGGCCTAAAGACAGATTTAATAAGGTTGGACATCATAAAAGCAGACTTATTCTAGAAGTCAATAGGATTCTATAAGAGCGGGATGACACCTAAATACATATTTAATTAGGTTGGCTGCCATAAAAGTGGACTTATACTTGAAGTCAATATGATAGCATAAGAGCGGACTTAGACCTAAAGACAGATTTAATCTGGTATACTACCATAAAAGCAAATTTATGCCAAAAGTTAATAGGATGCCGTAAGAGAGGGCCTAGACCTAAAGATAGATTTAATCAGGTTGACTATCGTAAAAGTAGACTCATGATACAATAAGATCAGACTTAGACCTAAAGACAGATTTAAATAGGATGACTGCCATAAGATCAGACTTATGTCAGATCTCCATAAGATGTAAGAAAGGGCTTAGACCTAAAGATAGATTTAAACAAGATGTCTACCGTAAGAGTGGACTTATGCTAAAAGTCAATAAGATGTCGTAAGAGCAAACTTAGACCTAAAGACAAGTTTAATCAGGTTGGCTGTCGTAAGAGCGAACTTAATCCAGATGTCTATATGATGATGTAAGAGCGGACTTGGACCTAAAGACAAAACAGAATGAATGTCATAAGAGCAAACGTATGCCAGAAGTTAACGGGATGCCATAAAAGTAGACTTAAACCTAAAGACAGGTTTAATTAGGTTGACTACTATAAGAGAGAACTTTTGATATATGTTAATAGGATGTCGTAAGAGCGGACTTAGACCTAAAGACAGATTTAAACTAGATGGCTTCCATAAGAGCGGACTTATGCCAGATGTCAAGAAGCCGTAAGAGTGGACTTAGACCTAAAGACAGACTTAAGGGTTTTGAACTTTAATGTATTTTTATATCTTTAAAGCTTTAGATCTTTTCCCTCAATCACAAATGACATTATCAACTTGCAAATGTTCTACTAGGGAATAAAATCTTTTGTATATGCCACTTTCTATATTGGAAGGGAAAACATCCGCAAGAATGATACTCTTGGAATTCTTTGGATTGAAAATTTATTTTCTCCTCCATTATAAATGATCTTTTTAACTTACAAATATTCCACTGGGGATTATGTTTTTATATTAGATCATTATATGTGAAGAAAATAAAAGGAGAAAGAGGGCAAGTAGTTTGATTTTCTTTGAAAAGTAAAAGTTTATCAAAGCGTCTTGACCACTAGAGGAGGAATGCAAGATCCTTATTAAAGATTTATTCCGTAATCAAATTTTTCTTAAGTAACTCAAAGAAAATAATATAATTTTTTTTAGAGTTCTCATTTGCATGTTCTAAAAGAACTAAATGCAACATGATAAAATTTTCTTAGAAAAATTTTAACTTTTGCATTAGTTTTTTTTTTTTTTAAGAGAAATGCAACATTGCATTAGAATTGGAAAAAAGTTATTACAAACTACTAAAGCAAAGCTAAAGAATCTAATTCATCCTTCAAAATACACAAGAATGATGGAGGAATTTCAACATTACTAAGATCGTACCAAATAAAATCTTTGCTCAAAGCTAAATTAGTACAACAATTTGCTAATTTATTACATTTCCTAGTAGTAAAACTGAAAGAAACTTGACTGAACTCTTGGATGAAGGCTAAATCTTCTTCAATTATTTCTTTATTCTTCAATCTCTTCAAAGCATGTTGAAGGATCTTGATGATATTAAAGTTATCCCCTTCAATAACTACACCTTGTGCTTCCACCATCCAATCCTGTATGAAACTCTTTATATTGCAAACCGCTCGAAGTTCCAATTGGGCAATGTTCCAGTGCAAGTATTGAGCACCAAAAGAAAGTAAAAACTTGCCTTTATCATCTCTACGTACTCCAGCAATACCATCCATATTGTTGCTACTTAAGGAAGCATCGACATTGATCTTTATCCATCCGGGTGGAGGATGCCAAGAAGAAAACAGCTTACGCTGGTTGACAACCTAGTTGTCCGAGTAAATATTGATAGTTGGTGTTACAGCAGCCATAGTCAATGTATTAGCCGCGATATAAACATCTGAATCTTCCCTTCCTTCATTAACCAGCAAATTTCTGCTCTTCCAAACCAGAAAAACTGTTGTACAATAAATATTTATAATGAGAGAATTATTACGTGACATTCTCTCTAACTCATTTAAGCATTCAACAAAACTTTCAAACCGAGGAACTTGAATTCCCCATCTGTTTAGCAAGGCTATTACTTTCCGCAATTTACCACACTTTCTAGCAATATGGTTGTTGTCTTCCTCATCACACCCTCTCGGATAGCCACAATAGTTAATCAATCTTCTATATAATAAGAATGAATTGCTTGGAATAGCCTCGTTGTGCAATCTCCACCAAAACAGCTCTACCCTTGGTCTTAAATTTATTTTCTTCATCCATTTCCACAACTCATAATTTGCACCATCCTTATGAACCGAATCTTGAGAAATTGTTTCCATAAAACGTCCTGTTTCTTTCCACTTCAGTTCTATTTGATCCAATCCTTGATCAAGATAGATTGGGATTTGTAAAATAAGTTCTATCAGCTGCCTTCCAAAGAACATTTGAAGATGATCCTTATTCCAGTTTCCATCCGAGATAAAGAAGCTCAAACTGCAATTAATGATTTCCAAATTGCTCACCAATGTTGGCCATTTTGAGATACTCTTATCCATAATCCAACAAACATGCAACCAATTAATCGAATTCCCATTAGAAATCCTCCATCTCATAATGTTTCTAAGATATTTAGCACCATTGCACAATATTTTCCAAGTTGAAGAGCTCCCTTTCTTTACCAAATTTTTTCATAAATCAACACCATATCTAGCTCTTAAGATACGAAAGAGCAAAAATTCGGCTTCATGTAAAAATCCCATGCAAATTTGGCCTTGAGATGGCCCATTTTAGAAACTGCTGAAAAAGACCTCTACCACCTTTATGTTTTGGTTTGCATAACTCTTTCCAAGAGACATAATGCATTCCCACATTCCAGTTCTTCTTTTTCCACAAGAAAGCTCTACACATTTTATCAAACTACTTTAAGACTCCCAACGGAACCAAGGAAAGAGTTGACAAGAAGTTAGGTAAGGATAAGAAATCTAATTTCACCAATACTATTTTTCCTTCCAAAGAAATCAAGTTTTTTCCCCAAATGTTTAATTTGTGCAAAGCTGCTTCCAAAAGCTTTTGGAAATTCGAACCCACCATCCTCCTTAAAGTTAACTTTACACCAAGGTAGTTCAAATCCTTAATAGTCATGAACCTTAATTCATTTTCAATCTCCTTCTTCCTCCTTCGGTTGACTGATTTGCCAAATAGAATCATTGATTTTTTTGTAATTCACCTTTTGACAAGTCCACTTACAATAATTATTCAAATATTTTTCACCTTCTCGATTTTCTCCATGTTGGCTTCAGAAAAAATTAGAATATCATCGGCATAAAGCAAATGAGATATTCTAGGTGCTTTAGAAGCAATTTGAATACCCATATACCTTCCACTTTGATTAAAAGCATCAGATAAGATTTGAGAGCACAATATAAAAGAAATGGGGATAGAGGACACCCTTGTCTAAACCCACTCCTAGCTTCAATCCAACTAGATTTATTCCCATTGATTAAAATGCAAAATTTTGGATCCAAAATACAATTCAAAAGCAAATCCGAAAATTTGCTAGGGAAATTAAAGTGGAGAAGTACTTGCCTCAAAGCCTGCCAACCCATACTGTCATATGTTTGTTGCATATCAATTTTGATAGCCACAGATCCTTTCTTTTCTTTAGAGTGTCGGATTTTATCAAAAAACCTCTTGAGCCAAAAGAACATGATCTGACAATGATCTACCTTTTAAGAAAGCCACTTAATCACCCGAAATAATCTTGTGAATTACCAGCTCCATCCTGTTCAGCAAAAGTTTTGCTACTAACTTATAAATAGACATGCATAGGCTAATCAGACGGAAGTTTGAAGGAGTCATTGGACTTTACATTTTAGGTATTAACACAATCAACGTTTCCTTTCATGTATGATGCATAATCCCTGTTTTGAGAAACTTTTCAATAGCATTCCAAACATCTTGATGGATTACTTTCCAGAAGATTTTAATAAAAGAGAATGTGATCCCATCTAGGCCCGATGAGATGTTCTTTCCCAAGTTGTCCACCACTACTTGAAACTCCTCCTTAGTTAATTCAGCATCCAACTTGAGTTGATCAGCTTCCACAATTAAAGAAAAAGGTTTCAGCCAGCCTTCCACCACACATTTTCTATGCATCCACTTTGATTTGAAAAAATATGAAAAAATACTCTCCACCTTTGATAGCTTGTCCTTCAATACTCCATCTTCATTCTTTATGTGATTAATTCAATTTGAGTTTCTTCTAGTATTTGCAAATGAATGAAAGAAAGCTGAGTTCGAATCTCCCTCATCCATCCACTTAGCCTTAGCTCTTTGTTTCCACCAAATATTAAGCCTAGCAAGAGTGCAATTCAGCTCATTTATCTTTGACCGAATCAATAGTAATTTTTTTTCATTGAACAGTCCATCCGCCTCTTCCATTTGCAGTTCATAAATTTCTTTCTTCAAGGAGTCTCTCAACACATTTAGGCTTTTAAACTTAGCCTTGTTCTAGTAAAACAAGGCCTTTAATGGTCATTTAATCTTTAAATTCAAGGATGTGGCTGGATCACTCCCCGCACACCTCTTCCAAGTTTTTTCCACAATAGCAAAAGCCCTATGATAAGTTGCCCACACATCCTCAAAACGAATACCTTTGTAATGAGACACCACCGGTTTGAAAACCTCCAAAAAAATTGGGCAGTGATCTGATGCAATTCAAGACAAATGCTTCACAAAAGCTAGATGAATGGAGCTCATTGCTACAGAGTTTATAAGACATCTATCTAGCCTTTCTATGATGCGGGCACCTCCGGATTTATTTGTTGCACCAAGTAAATTTGGGTCCAATAAACCCAACTTCGTGAAAATCATTGTTACTCATAAATATCTTCGGTGATTGGTGGAGACTTTGCATGAGTTGTTAAAGAACAAGAAGCATATTTGAGCATCCTTTATAGTGAAAGCACCAAGTAATATTAAATATTCACAATGATTAAAAAAAGTTTGATTTTCATCAAAGGGTGAAAGCTTTATTTTTTCATTTGATAATTTTCTTATAATATTTAAAAGTTGCTGCTTAAGTTTTAATCATCTTAACCCAATGAAAATGATAGGTGTGAAAAGATTCAAAAACACAACGAAGGATAGGTTGACTCCATCTAAATTAAATAGTTTGAATATGACCAAAATGAGTTTTAATCAAATAGCCAACACTTAACAATATTCTTTAAAGAAAATTATGGTTTCAAATATTTTGAATTTAAATGCTATGGAAAGATTCTTTAACGGGGATAGAGTTCTTTAGACTCTAACAACTGATTCTAGTTATGATAAAGTTAAGATATAACTTGAATTAAATTTTATATCTATTTGACGAAGCCATCATAGACTTTCTCAGGAATAGAATCCTTCCTATTTAACATCCAAGATTAATCAATCATGAACCACATCGAATTGAAGCTTGATTTTGTTTTGAAGTTTGACAAAGATTCAAAAAAAAGATATCGTCAACATCACTAAGGATAGAACCCCTCATACTCTAACATCCTAGTTCTGCCAATGATACATTTAAATTTGAATGTGACATCTACTAATGATTGATGATAACACTTAACGATCATCTTAAAACTAACTAAGGGGTGTCCCTTAGTTCAATTTCAAAAAGTATAAGTTAAATAAAGTGATATTTATATTCATAAATATCAATATAAATCCTCGAGCATCAGGACCATGCATAGAATCTCATTCAAATTAGGAGATGATTAAAAGAGAGTTGAATATACTTGGATAATGGTTTGTTTATGCATCTTCATTAGGTTAGTTATATGAAACCAATAATGCACAACCATCACCATTATAATTCTAGTTAGATTGATCATCTTTGTGATTTTCCTTGATAACGATTTGAAGATATGAACTAACTTATTCAAGGTGCTTCTCAGGATTTAAATTTTGCTAACTCAGGTCGAAGTTTTCCCACAAACTGAATTGGAGTTTTCTTCTTCATCTTTTTCTTATTTTTGAATTAAGAACTAATCGAAAGATAATTAAAGTGGATATAAAAATCTAACATTTCCAAATCTTTTATATGATAAATTTTATATCAAATTGAATATCATTATTTGATGATGAACCAAAATTTTGAATTCTCAAAGTCAAATGTTAAAAACACTAAATGGCGAATGGGTCATCTGATATTGAAGATTTAGAAAGGGAAGCCTCTTTTTTTTTTTTGCTACACATTTAATGAATGTGTCTCTCTTTTTTTCTTTTCACTTTCTTTTTTTCTTTTTTTTTTCTTTTTTTTTTAGGCTTCCTTTACTCAAATCTTAAAATGATTATTTCAATTGTAAAATTACCTTCCAAGCATAAAAAAAGAAAATTAACCTTCTTATGCAAGGATGATCTATCTATAAATCAAACTCATTTCTATGGTAGGAATATCTTAACTAATTATGAAACAGGTTCATCAACTTGCAAGAAGCCTATGAGATATATAACAAGGAAATGAATAAGACTTTTACATTCTCCAATTTCAATTTGGCATAGATCTTAATTCAAAAGAAAATACATATAGATATTATAATGGATGAACCTAAATATGATAAAAAAAAATTCACTACTAAAGAAGGAAACTATTAAAAATATTATGAAGTTGACTAACTTAGTATCAATTAATTTCGAGGGAAAATCACATAACATGTGGAATGTTAACCATATCATGGGTTAACCATAATAAAGAACGTTGAATGGTCATAAGTCATTAACTCAAATGGGAATTTAAGATGATCAATCTTAACAAGAATTGCTCATGAGTTTTCTCAAATGGATAGCTACAGTCAAGAATAATATTAGCTAAGATTTGGTTTACAAATATCATTATGAGAGAAAACTTCATATGGTGAACAAAGGCTTTTATATAATTTACTAGGGCATTTATCTTCATCACAAGCTTTAAGATCCATTTTCTATTAAAGTTAAACCACATAGAAGAGGACAAATCATCATATCCATGTAGAACTCTTAAGAAATAGGATTTATAGTCATCCTAACTTGAACCTACAAGAAGATTAAAGATGAGGGAATTGAGAATGATTTTAAACTTCAACACATCAACCAAATTATTATACATTCCTAAAATTAGAAAAATCATAACATGGTTGAATAGAAAATTTGAAAATACATTTGAATTTAATTCAGATGATAACTAGAAACTTAATGAAATTAGCTAAACTTTTATACTTTGAGATTTCAAAAGAATATGAGATTTAAATATATCTTCATCTGAGGCGTCAATCCACCCAAGTGGTGGGAGGGAAGAAACAAACTTTTCTTTTTAACATTGAAATCCATTGGCCATATTCCTTAAGTGTTTAGAGGAGTCAATCACGATGAAATTTTCATTACAATTTAAAGAAAATAGCGATAATTTTTTTAAAAAGAAATCAACATACTATTTTCTCTTACAAAATTATTTTTATAAGCTTGCATTATATTTAAACATTCAAACTTTTTGCAAACTAATTCAACTTTAATGTTGAAAATCATACATAGATCATATTATGGACTCTATCGTAGCAAGCATATCAAGCTACAAAGGACATGTAACTACAATTTGGAATTAGGACAAACAAAAAGTTTTGATTTGAAGGTTTGAGCTTTTAGACCCTATTCTACTAAACATATTAAGCTATAAAAATATATAATTGCAACATGTTGATTTACAAAGGGAGAAAACTTTGATTTAGTAGCTTAATTTTTTTTTAAGATTTGTCCTGCTACATATTGAGTTATAAAAATATATAACTACAACATGTTATCTAGGACTGGGAGAAGATTAAAATTTTGAAGATATTTTTTTTTTGACCTAATCAAAATAATTTGTTGAGCTACTAAAAAGAAATAAATGTACATACTACTGAAGACTGAGCAAAAAGATTTTTTTTTAAAGTGGCTGTATGAATATATATAAAGAAAACATCCCGTCAATAATTAACAGGGGTTCTATATGACCTCATTTTATAAATTTAAGAGATGTCGATCAATTTACCCAAGAATGAAATGAATAATATAACAAGCAGAAGAAGGATAATTATAACCTATGGCAAGCACAAGTATATTATTGATGTAAATGTATACTCACTACTAAAGATAGAGAGATGATTGATCCCCAGCAGAGTCACCAGGAAAACCTATCAGGGGAAAATTTAATATTGCCACACAGATTCGATGCTCCTATTTTATAATTGAATATTGCATTGAGAATAAAGTACAATCTAACAAACTAACGTAATATTCTACAATGGATTCAATATCAAAATAGGGTTTTAAAAAATAATATTTCTATGATCAAACACAATTCCAAGAATAATATATCATCTCGAAAGATGAAAATGCAACTCTATATAGTATGTTTAAAAATAAAAATAGGGTTCTAAAAATGTATTTATTCTTTTGATTAGATGTAATAAGGGGAATATTATATCATCTTAAAAGATGAACATAACATTCATCAAAACATCTAAAAGTAAGAATGAGTTTTATAAAATGCATCATTTCTAAAGTAAAATATAACAAATAGAATATTATATTACCAAATAAGATAATAATAACATATTACAAGTATATTTAAAATTAGAAATGAGATTTTTAAAAGATATATGTATTCCCAAAGATTTTTTTCCGTGTTTTTATAGGAATAAAATAAGATTTATTTTAATCTGGAGTTCTCAAATCCTAATAGGGGCAATTTCCTATAGTTAATTACATCTTAGGAGGGGTGCCCCTACGAAAACTCTAGATTAAAGCAACAATTTAATACCCTTTGATTACAAAGTAAAAGATTAGGAAATAAGTAGGAATTTTTTAAGGAGAAAGCTCAACATTGAACAGTTCTTAACGAGTCAAAGGAGGAAATATAAGAGGTGTCAGATTCTGAGAAGCTCAGAGGCAACCTAAGTCTATCATATAATGAACTTTATATTTTATGAGGAATTAGAAATTTAGAATTATATTCCTGGAAGGTGTGGACTTATGATTTAAAAATATACCTCAAAACCTAGATTTAAATTGGGTACTATAAAGTAGTGACAAAAATTTATCAAATAAAGTGATAATATGAACTTACCTCGGCCTAGATTGGGGAGCCAGCTAACCACCTAGGCGCTTTAAAATCATATGTCTTGTCTCTTTATGAAAGATGAGTAGGAATATTATTTAAATTTTGAGGAAATGAGAGTCGACATCTATGATAAATTCTTAATTGGCTCCTCAACTTATGTAGGATAAATGATGCTTAAGTTAATGCAATTAGAATTTTAGACTTTTTTTAATTTGTATCTAATACATTACATACTAATTGACTCAAATGCATAAAATGACTATAAAGTATTTTTAAAATCAGGCTTAAAAATTATAATTTTCTCTAAAGATTGCATAATATCTCCTTGACAAAACAGCACCCTAATAAGTTAGGTGGTCTGCCAAAACCTATAGGAAGAGAGGAGCCTAACAAGGAAGAGAAAGTAATAATATGCATATAACCCTCTTGACGGTCGCGAGCTTACTTCTTAGATTGTTATAGTTTCTATAAGAGCCTAAAAATTTTATTTAAATTTTAAGTATAAATGATTTTAGTCGTACCCTCACAAAACTTGGATTGTATCCATGCTAAAATAAAACACAGTATATAAGAAAACCTAGAAAATGTGCAATTTTTTACTACGCAAGCAATGTTAACAATCAAATTAAATTATTCAAAATATAATATCCAAAGTTCATATGGCAAGTGCCATTTTATTTACAACCCAGAATTTGTTGAAAAGAAAAATGGTTGGGTACAACTAACAATAAATGCAAATTCTAATCCTAAGACTAATGCAGGTGATTTTGAAATGGGATATTTCTTCTTTTCTTCACTTCTTCATCTTCTCTTTGTATTTTTCTTTCCTTCTGCAAGCTCCATGAATTTGTCTGGTCTTGATATCCAAATGAAATCCCCCGAATGAATTTTTTTTTTCCATTTTGGATATTAAAGTCATTCTAACTTGACTTTCCAAATAGAAGAGAACATTTACCTAAGGGATATTCTCTTCTCTTTGGATTCCAAGTTGCATATGATATCCCAATTTCAAATTACTTTAACATTACAATTCTTTCAAATACATGTACATTACATCTCAAATATAAAAGAAAATTTAAACCATCTACAAAGTTATCATAAGCAATTATAATAAAATCATCCCAAATAGTTATATATATTTGCATTTAAATTTAAATTCACCAGTCACACTTGACCATGCTCTTTTAATTTTAAAGGGAGCATAGCATTTTCCACCAGCATAAAATTACGTCAATTTGAATCTTTATTGTGCCCCCTTTGATTTAGCCCTACACAAGCATGGCCATCTACAAAAAATTCTGTGAGCATCTAGATTGTTTCTAACATCATAGGGGTAATCTATCAACCATCATATCAATTCTAAGATTAGAGGAATAACTAAATAAACAAACACATCAATCATTACAACCAGCATGCAGTAAAAATCCAGGAGAAAGCCTGTCAAATAGTAGCAAGAAAGTAAATATCGACCAAACCTAAAGCTCAAATCGGTTGTCCTAACAAGCAAATCTAAGTGTGTGTAATAGGCTCTGTGGCATGGGTATATATGAGGTTAATCATTAGTTGAAGTTTTCTAATTGAATAGATTTGGTTTTTTAAATGATCATAAAAATTTTATGTTCAAATTTAAATTTTAATATCTTTAATATTTTGAAGTTTATTTTAAATTGAATTTTAATGTTAAAGTAGTTTAATAAGATTAGTTATTTATGGTGCCTTAATGAACCATATTTAGTCCTTAGAAAATTTAATTTAATGATTTATTGAAGTTTTTAATGATTTATTAAAATTTTGATGATTTGCTAATTTTAAATTATTTATTGATTCTTTAATTGATTTATTAAATTGTTAATGATTTATTGAATTTTTAAAATTTTCTTTAACTTTTAATAATTTATTAGATTTTTTAGATTTTATTTTATTTTATTTTTTTTATCTTTTATATTATATTATTATAATATTTTTTTATTGATTGTAATTTATTATTTAACCTCTCTTTAAATTTTATTTAGGATTATTTTGATTATAAGTTTATGATTTTTATTATTCTAATGATTTTTTTTTTTAATTTAACAATTAATTTACCCCTACTATTTTCATAATTTAAATATTTTTTTTTTTTTTTAGTTTGTTTGAATTATTGTTCCTAATTGTAGATTCTAATTTTTAAAGAGAATTTTAAGAATTGTTTGACTTTTATTTAGGATTGATTACATTTAGGTTAAAGGTATTTACTAATTCTATGGTGAGATGTTTCTTTATAAAAATCACTTTTCCTTTTAAAATCCCACATTCCACTTTTAAATTCCCCACATAACACCTTTCAACACACACTTCTCACTTCCTAACAAAAAACATACTTTTTTTTTTTTACTTTTAAAAAATACACTTTTTCCAACATACGCTTTCCACAAAAACAAGCCCTTTACTTTTCTACACTTAAACATGTCTCCCTTCAAAACATACATATATTACTTTCCAAAAAAATGCATTTCATTTTTCAATATATACACTTTCCAAAATCACACACTTTCACCTTTCCAAAAACACATTATTTGCTTATTTAAAGTTCATATATTTCACTACTCGGCATACATTCTCTTCAAAAACATATTTTCTTTCAAAATAATACACTTCATTTGAGCACAACAGAGCAAAGTCACTTTTTCCAACCTACACTTTCACTTTTAAAACATACAACTTCCACTTCCCACTTTTCAAACACCTCAAGTTTTACTTTTCAACACACACACAAATCACTTTTCAAACAAATCATTTCACTTTCTGAGAGATACACACATACAAATTACTTCTTACATACACAATTCCACCTTTTCAAAAAACACACAATTTTCATCTTTCCGAACCCACAAACCTTACTTTTATTTCTCACAACATATCACCTTTTCAAAACGAAACATTTTTCATTCTCCAATAATCAAGCTTCACATTACCATTCAAAGATCACGCACAAAACTTCTCATTTGAACAATACACTTTTACTTTCCAAAATTACAAAAATTCATTTTTCAAACAATACATGCATTTATTCTCTTTTCAACATTCACAAAACGCTCGAAACCATTATTCACCACTTTATATAAATGCAAAGGAATAATTCATCACCTATTTTTCCCAAAGCATAAAATGAAACACTTCAAATTATCTTCCACAAGTTTTATCACAAAAAAAAAAAAAAAAAAAAAAAGCTACAAATGCATATGCTAAAGTTTTACAAATACCTCAATTTCTTTCTAACAACTCAAAAGACCTCTCAACAGCATGTAATAACTTTTGTAGAAAATCTAAGAATGCTCACATTTTTTTTTTCAAGGCATGCATCGTAATTGTTATACATAAACAAATCTCTTCAAATTTTCATTTCAAACATCTTCTAAGTAAGTGAAAGGAAAAGCTCATGGTTATCGTCTACAGGGTTTCTATACTTTCACTTACATTTTCTTTTAAAAGGTGATATGTACACAATTTAGTTCACTATCATGTGGTGCATTAACACGTAAAATCTGTAAGAGAGTTTCAACATATCATACATTTTTGGCCACTAAACACGATATCACAAGAACTTTCATACAAGCCATAAAGTTTTGTAGTCATTTATTTTACATATCTCGAACTCGAGGACTATAAGAAGGAAAATGTAGATTTAACATTTGCCTTCTCAACATCCTTATTCGCTCAAGGTTTATACAAATATCATTTCTTAATAGGCATTGCAACAAACACTTTCCATGCGCTTGGTAAAAAAATGCTATGATTTCCCAATATTTACATATGAAGCTCTAAACTCACTTCAAATGGTATAAACCAATAAAGAAAACAAATTTCTTCATATTTTGTACATAAAAAAAGTGATTCCTACAACATAAATCTTGCTATAGGACACATTCACACTTTGCAAAATCATCTAGGTTGATCTCTAAAATGAAAGATTCACGAAATAGAGCGTTTCATTCACAAAAACTGCAGGAATTTTACTATAACAGCAAAATATGAATTCTATACAAGTTCATTTGATGGGTTAATCATATAACAGTTGTCATTCTTGAAGAAGAAGGATAGGATAAAGATAAACAAGATGAAAAGGATGAGAAAATATATCTAGAGCAGGAGGAAAAGCAGGCGGGTAGGGTTGCTGTCCATGAAAGCAAGGGAGGCGGACGGGACCTAGGGCTTGCGAACAGAGATACGTCAGAGGGGAGGGACGTAGTTCTACGTTCGGAAGCAAATAACATGTCGCCACGTGGTCTTACTCAATACCGCGCGGCCCGACGACTTGACCCGGGATTGCTATGTTCGCGTATTGCTCGGTATTGCTCTAGGTATTACTCGGTATTGCTAGGTATTGCTCGGTATTGCTAGGTATTGCTTGACAATAATTAAAAATATAGCTCTGTGAAGACCAATACCGAGCAATACCGAGAAAAACTCGGTATTGCTCGGTATTTCTCGGTATTGCTCGGTATTGCTCTTCACATAGTGGTATTTCTCGTTATTGCCGAGCAAAATCGTACAATACCGAGCAATACCTAGTAACACGCGAACATAGCAATCCCGTCTCTGTTCCGGGTCGGGGTTGTCGGGCACGATAAATAGTGAGAATACGTGGCACTATTTTACTGGCGTCCGAACGTAGAGCTACATCAGGTGACTGGACCAAATAAAAGTTCCTGCGGCTAGCCTTGGGGTCGTACAAAATAGAGGGAGACAGGAGAATAGAGAGCTTCGCCTAGGGCTTCTCATGCGGCCGAGGGAGGGAGAGAGGATTAAGTTTTTTGCAAATCTAAGGGAGCAGTTTGGTTTTTGCAAATGAATAGGGATAAGTGCGGTTCGATTCAAAGGGCCTAACCACCCCAAAAAGCCATATATTTTTTTAATTTAAATTTGGTTTTCATTAGGATTAAAATTATTTTGAATTTAATTTAAAAAAAATCAAATGTTAAATTTTTCATTACTTTAAAATAGATAAAAGAAAAATTGTTTTGATGGAATTAGTATGCCTATTTAAACAAAATTTACTTGAAATTTTAATTTAGACTGATTCAATTTTATGTATTTAATTCGACTAGTGTGAATTCAAATTCGATTTAGCTCGTGATGAGCCTATTCTACGTCAATTTGTATCCAACTAAGGGGATATTAAGGACGACGTCTGCACTAGGCTACGAAGACCTAGGTGCTAGAGGTAAATTCTGGGAAAATTGACCTCGAATAATGAGGTCAACACCGTAGACGTGAGGAAAGGCTAGTTGCGAGTGTCGGAGGCGAGCCCGACTAGTGATTGGCGAGAATCTGAGGCAAGCGCGGGCTACACTGCAGGCTATGTTTTGACCGTTTTGAGGCAACACGAGTTGATTTTGGATTGCTAAGTCAACCCGAACCCGACCCGATTTTAAAAACGGGTCAGAATCTCGAACCCGAACATGACCGTTATGACAAACGAGTTGACCCAAAATTGGAATTTTTTTAGCCGGGTTTTAGGTCTGGTCAAATTTTGGCACCCCTAAAAATAATCAATATATATTCTACAATGTATATTCTTATTAAGTAATGAGATGCTCATCGTTTTCTTAAATAAAATATTAGCAGTTATAAAATTCTAAGGTAAAGCAAAACCTAACTTGGTCCTACTACCTTCACTAGCTGCTCTAAACTCATAGCCTCCATGAATGCTTTTAAAATCTTCTACCATTCTACAAACATATGTATTTAAATATCCTCTAATAAAAATTCTTTTTTTATGGGGGTATCCTTTGTATTAACATTTATAAGGCATTCAAAAAAAAATTTTTTGAACACATATTTAAATCTACTTGGAGAGCAAAAGCAATTACAACATTAAAAATTTAAGCATTCATAGTAATCTTTGAAGCTATAATTAATTTCTATAACATTGTCTTTCAAACTATTATTTATAATACATAGACTATTTCTAGTATGACTCCTACATGAATACTAGATCCAAAATTATGAATCTCCTTAATTTTTTCCTCGACTCATTTAGTTTTCTTAATATATAAAATATTTATCCCCTTATGAATAATGACATATATATTAATTCAATTAATTTGCCTAGAAGAGTACTTATATTAGAAGTTCATATCATAATTTTAATTTCATAGACTAGCTTATTTGCCCTCATTTATCAATGATATGAGAACCCTTTATAACTTAATATTATACTTAAGCACCGATGCAGCAACCCTTACACACTTTTATTTTATTCAAATCATACAACGTATCGCTCCTAGGAAATGCCATATAACATTAACATTATTATTGCCAAATCCCAAACCCTATATGATAAAAGTAGAGATTTGGGTTAAGTTATCAATAGCCAACATAAATTTGTTGAAAAATCATAACATATTTTCTAATATTTAAAAAAAAAAAAAAGTGGAAATATTCTAATATAAATTTTTCAAAATTTGAAATTCTACATGATATATATATAATGCATTATTCTCCTTTCCAATTTATATCACTGTTCATGTAAATAGCCGTGCATAAAGATAAACATTTATAGATGATGAGGCAGACAGATGGATAGGAAGATAAGAGAAATTGTATTAGTAAATAAAATAATTGTAATAAATGATTTTATTCAGTAGAATGCATGAGATGAGATGTTTTATTCATATTATTTTAAAAAAAAAAATTCAACACATCTTAGCATCGACCAAACCATCCCATTTTCTCATGTAACAAAAGCTTAAAATTTTGAGTAAGTTCTATTTAAAATGCAACTTCTTTTGTTTTTAGAAGAGAAAATCATTTCATTATTTCTCAAGCACACATCTCAAGGCATTTACAGTTTATATAATGAAAAGGGTATATATATATATATAATCTCATCTTGAAAGACATAACATAAGATCAATCTGAAAGTAATCATAAGACCAATTATAAAACAGAATTCAACATAGAAAACCAGTTAAAGGTGGTTAGATAATATTTTCTTAACTAAGAGGCACAGAACTCCCAAACGTGCGTGCAACAAACAACGGTCAAGTGACATTAATATTCAAAGACCCAACCAAAAAATAAAAATAAAAATAAAGACAAATTAATTGTATGAAAGAATAAATACTTGGTCATTCCACCAAAAAATCCTGTTATTCATTTTGCAGGAAGCTTCATATCATACATTTCCATACAGAAATTATAAAATACAATCGCACAGTGTCATCTAAGCGCAAAACGATGACTAATAAACCAATATGGGGGTGGTTGATTTAACATACATGCCACTTAATTCATATATATTTGCATATCTAATAATTAAATTTTTATATAACACATTAATATTTAAAACACATCAAAAATATGGCTTACATTCATCTTTATTATTTATTCATTTTTATAATACATATGCTTTTGATGTGTTTTACAATTTAAAGTATTATAGAGCTAATATAAATATGACGATATTAGATATGTAAATCCATGATAATTAAACGACAAGCATGCAAGGAGTTGCCACTTACAAGAAAGAATTTTCAGCAAAAGCCAACTGTTTCAGTTCCAAAGCATGAAAGGTCCATATTTCAGAATTCTACTGTTCCTTCCATATCCGGCCTGTGACTCTGAGCTTCAGCTCCTTCCTGTCGCCTCCGGAAAAGAAGAGAGCCATACTCCTGTGAATTATGAGCCCATCAAGGCTGTCTCGAACCTTGGAATGGCTATCACGAATACTTCTAGGATAGCCCTCCCATATAAGCTTCCTGCCAGTTCCCCCAACCTCAAGGCTGTAACTGAACTTTCTCGCATCATTCTCATCGCCCATAAAGCGCAGGAAGGCCATATACACGGGCGCCGTACCTATCTGGAATGCCTCAAAATGCAGGCAGAAATACTGTCCAAAGCAATGAAATACCTGCAAAATTGGAGATAATATTGTAAAATGCAGTAGATGTGAACACCATCATGTTGTAATTACCACACAAATATAATACTGGCAGGAAGGGCAATCATAGAGCAACAGATTAAGGGTCTGTTCGGGGCGACTGCAACCATCTCTTAAATCCTACTTCTCCTAGAGATCAACTAAATTCGGGCTTTAACCTAAAACAGGAGAAAATCAAATTTAAGAAGGAAGTAAGATTTGTAACTCAAAAAATTATTAGGCAAGACTTAGGCTTCATTTGAAACAGTTTTCTTATTGATTTCTAAAACAATTTTTTGGCACACAAATTTTTTATACAAAAAATTTTTATGCTAAAAAGTTATTTTAGAATGTAATAAGAAAGCTGTCTCGAATGAAATCTTAGTTAAATCTAAGTTAAAACTCGTCTGCCAAGCAACCAAAAAAGAAATAGTTAAGCAAAACAATAATGCTCAAAAGAAGACAAATTATAGATGGTTGATTATGGTTTGTCCTATGGCTTAACCCATGTCAATCTAGTTCCAACATCTTGTGAGTTTCTTTAGTTTTCGTTTGTATACAGCCAAGCAATAGCTTATTTCCATCTAAAAAATCTTCAGTTCTTCAATAAAATTATAAATTTATATAACAAAATGTAAAATAATTGGTTTTGATTGCCTAATTTTGAAAAAAAAAAAGTTTTTCCTGGCCTCCTTCTAGACTATCAATAAAGCAAAATAAATAAATAATGACAAAAAATGGAACTGACTGCTTGTTAGAGCTATATAAGAACATGAAGTGATACATAGCAGCCCCTATAAGTGGTCATACTTACAGTTAGCATCCAGGTGGCATTCTCAACTTCATGTGGTTTAGATTTCACATATCGGTGGTTGAATGTGCACCCAGTATGCATATCCACTTTGTGATCATCTCGTAAATGGGAAACCAAGAAAGGTATAGCCCCATTTACAAAGCATTCGGAACCAGCATATGGGCAATTGTATGGTCTGAAAAGGCATTGAGATTCGTGCTTGTGTTTGGTGTTGTATGGAAAAACTTCGGGACAACCCAATGTAGAATACTTGCATGGAA
This sequence comes from Dendrobium officinale, assembly GCA_019514585.1. Taxonomy (NCBI): domain Eukaryota; kingdom Viridiplantae; phylum Streptophyta; class Magnoliopsida; order Asparagales; family Orchidaceae; genus Dendrobium; species Dendrobium officinale. The sequence continues at coordinate 36,384,128 of CM033699.1, read as the reverse complement.
GCTCAAGCGACTCAGCTACCTTTTCCAATGCTAAGCACCGAATGTCTCCAAGTTCCAGTCTGCAGGTGGGACACCAGTCGTGCACTGTTTTGCAATTTGAACAAAGAGTGTGACCGTTACGACACTGCAAAATTTCAAAACATAAGATTGTAAGAATCGGTGAAATCAAGACGGAGAACCAGGAGCATGTGCTCTCAAAAGCTCAATCTTGCCATGACTGGTCAGATTGGATGGTTTACTTGGCTTCAAATCATAACATTTGCAAAATAAAAATAATATAAAAAGCCGGAAAATAGAGGGATAAATTATAATCTTAAAGAAACTACCGAAGATATTTTCACCTGGTCATGAATGTTTGTTTGGCCAACTTACAATTAGTACAATCGAGAATGAAGTTTAAGATAACAAAGCTTAATTTTATTATAGTAAATTTGCCCTAATTACAAGACATAGTTACAATTATGGATCTTAATCAAGTTTTAGCGTATTATTGTCTTTGTATGCTAATCATTGTTATAGCATTATTATGTAATGAAATCCTCATAATATCTCTTTGGGTTTATGTCAGATCAAATTAGTTCCTTTCATAATATGGCTATGATGATAAAACCTGAAATTCCACTCAATTTCTAAATTATACAAAATTTTATGAGTTTTCCTCGAAAAAAATTAATTCCCCAGGAGCATGATAGCCTTAAAATTTCAAAATAAACAAAAAAACAGTTACCTACATATCACAAAGTTCATAAACTATAATTAGAATACTATACTAGATGGATTCAAGAGTTGAAAAATCAAAGAAGATTTTTAGCAGATAAATCAGGTAGATCATTCAAGTTTAATATGCAATAAAACTAAAAAGGATTGAGCTTAAGCTTACATTAAAATAATATTATGAGCAATATCTATTGAAGATAAATTAATAAAAAAAAAAAGTGGTTTGCACATGTACAAGGGAAGGTAGAAGGTGCTGCAAAGAATTAATGTGAATTAATAAAGAAGGAAAAAATAAGTAGAATGATGTATAAAAGTCATACAAAAGATGCAGAATATGGAGTTACACGTGGTACTTAACAGGAATGAGTGAAGATTCTAAAAACCGGGTCCCAATAGTTGTAATAACGCTAATGATGGTAATTTCTACCCACAATGTTCATATATATAGCCATTGTCAAAACTATAAGAAGATGGAAAAGTAACAATGAAATAGAAATCATTATAAATGGATTTCATCAACAAGATGAAACGCACAAAAATAAAAGAGTGCACGAGGCATTTATTGAGTAGTTTGTCTACATTTGATATAATAAACATAATGATATTTTTTTTGCTTTTCAACAGTAAGTTGGGTCAAGAAAGAAGCCTTACACAAACATTTCCCAACAGTTTCTTCCTTAATAAAAAGGATTCATGGTTATATCCACAAAATAGTACAGGGCACGATGATAGTCTATATAAAACTTGAAATCAGAGAATGAAAAACTTAGCACTCATTCCACATACTGAAACCAATTAAGCAATTCAACGTGGGTGAATAATGCAACAGGCTTATAATATTTTTAGGAATTATTATAATTTTCAGTTAACACAAACTTGATGTAAGAGTCATGGTTCCTACCTATATAAGGAGATTAGAAAGCTGAATGAACTTTAGCTTCCTTTAACCATAGCCGCTAGCACTTCTCATGTTATTCCCACTATTTCTTGTCTTTTATTTTCCTATCAGAGCCATCTTTCTGTACCCACTTATCTCTTTTTCTTCTCCCTTTCACTTGGCATCAGTTAGATATCAAAGCCGATTAATCCCATTGCACAATTTGCCTAATCTTCCTACAAAGAAATGCCACCCGATCCGATTTATTCTTGTACCATTTGGCACCACCCTCTATTCTATAACACACTTTAGACATCCCCTTATCCGCAACTTCTTAGACCTCCTCAAATCATCCCGTAGAAGAGGAGACCAAATTTTGCTTGAAGTACTATATAATAAAGTTGCAGAATTATACAATTCTCTTTATAGCATTTATCATGATGACATGATCATTCTTCACATTCTTCATATTATAAAAGATCATGGGAGGCACTATGTTGATCAATCTCCTACGCATGTATTTTATAATAGAGACATGCAATCTTCATATTCAATACAGTTCAATGATCAATATACTGAATATGTTGACTATTGATCTACTAGATTTACATCATACCAATATCAACATGAGCATTACGATTGCCTTCCTCAACAATATTCTATTATATTTTCCGTCATCTCACCATACATTTGAGAAATAACTATAAAAGCATGCATGAAACACTGCATAGGTTAAGTTTGTGAAACAATATATTGATCCACAACCACAGGAACTAATAGAGATCAAGAATCCACATAATCCTTTAGAAATTGGATAACATCTAGCACACCATTGACCTTATGCCTAGATCCGCCTTCTCAAATTTGCCCCATTGTTGGATACGTTTGATCAAGCATGTTAAACATGAGAGATAAGTGCTAGCTATGAGATTGCTAGCTATGAGATTTATTCGAACGAGCATATCTATGTGTGTTGCTCCATCACTTTTGACCCCTAATAAGGATGCTTGGAATATAGTTGAGTCATCAATTAAGATAATCATCAAGTATAAATTACGATGTTTGAATTTGATAGCATCCTCGACATGATGGAAAGAGCAATTTCTTTTTAAATGATATATCTAATAAGTTGATATCATTAGATTATTATGTGTGCAAACGATGAATGAAAAACAACCTCTAAAATAAAGTAAGGCATTTAACAGTAGTTGGTGATGCCCTTCTAATCCAACATCCTCAATATACTTATGTGAATGCTGACTCACATATTCCGCCCTTTTCTTAGAAAGCTCATAGTTGTCTATTTTGATGGCATGATAATTTTTAGTCTGACTAGGGACAATAACACGTCACTTGTGTCATATATTTGCAACACTTCACTGAAAAAATCTATATATTAATCCAAGGAAGTGCTCATCACGACTTCTTCAATGATTTTCTTAGGATTTATCATTTCTTGAGACGGTGTTTTTGATAATCTCGAGGTGCTCAGCTTGTCCTGATAAAATTATGAACATTTAGGAAAGACCTATCTCGATCATAATCTATGAGGTACATAGTTTTTTATGGCTTAGCTATCTTTTACAGGAAGTTGATCAATAAATTCAGTATTACTATGGTCCCAATCACCCATTGTCTATGGAAGCAAAGATGTGTATAAGAGGAGAATTCTATGGGAAAAACTACAGTTTTATCCTTCAAAGGATAAGGCATTGGTAATTGGAGGTGATTTCAATTGTCTTCTCAATAAGGAAGATAAAAGGGGTGGGAAAAGATTCATTTATTCCTTAGGTGCCAAAGAAATGGAATATTTTCTTGTAAATGATGACCTTCACGAGGTGTGTTGTATTAGACCCAAATACACATGGTGCAATAATAAATCTGGAGCTGATAGAATTCTTGAAAGATTGGATAGATGCTATTTGAATTCAATGGATTTAAGCTCTCCTCATGGGTTGGTGGTAAGGCATTTGGCTAGAATCGCCTCGGATCATTGTCCAGTGATCTTAAATATTTTGGAATACAATGCAGTTTTTAAAAAAACTATTAAATGCGAAGACGTCTGGATATCAAATCCAGCATCTTTTGCGGTGGTTAAAAAAGTTTGGAGCAGAAAAATAGAGGGAAATTATGGCCAAATTCTGAATTGTAAAATGCAGAGAACATTGAAGGCTTTGTACTTCTGGTTTCCTTCTTCCATTTCTTCCTGATTTTGGAATGTGTTAAAAATCTAAAATTTTCTTTACTAATTAATGGAAGCTCATTAAGATGGATCGAGGCTAGATGTGGATTTCATCAAGGTTGTCTCTTATCACCTTTTATGTTTATTCTTTGTGCTCAACTTTTGACAAATGCATTTAAACAAAGAGGTGATAATTATGGTGTAAGCATTAGTCCTAATGGACCCAGGATCTCTCATTTGCTATATGCGGAATTGTGAATGATATCATAACTTTTTCAGAAGCAAATTTGAAGGAGGTTAAAAATATCAAAGGCATAATAGAAGATTTTTGTGGTTGGACTGGACAAAAAGTTAATGCAAACAAATCATGTGTTCTTTTTGGGAAGGCGGTTAATAGAAGAAAGAAGAAAAAATAACTCGCATTATGGGAATCAAAGGTGTCAAAGAATTTCATTATCTTGGGACTAAGATATCTTTAAGGAAGCTAGTTGGTCAAGATTCAATTCATTATTGAAAAGGCTCTAAAAATGATTAATATTTGGGGAAGCAAATTTATTTCTTTGGTTGGGAAAATAAATTTGGTCAAAACGGTATTGCTTTCCTATACAGTTTTCCATAGTACTCACTCTTTGATTCCAAAAGGCATTCTTGATGAGATGGAGAAATTGTGTAGAAGCTTCATTTGGAACAAGATGAATGGTAATCATGGTATGCATTATGTTAATTGGAATGTTATGTGCTTGCCTTTAAAATGGGGTGGAAGGGGCCTTCACTCTTGTCATGATAAAGTAGGCCCTTTAAGAGTAAAACTAGCATGGAGATATAGACAAATGGAAGAATCTTTATTGCATAAATTGTTATTTCCTAAATACTGGTTCTTATATGGAGATAGTTTTTCAAAGAGGATGGGTTCAACTATTTGGAAAATCATTCATAATGGAGGAGATTTCTTAAAACCCATAATAAGATGGAACATTGCCGATGATGAATCGATAAATGCTCTCAAAGATATTTGTATATTGGATAACAATCTTAACAGTTGGCCGACTTATTTGCTCCAGAAGGATTAAAAAATATAACGGTGGATAGATTTATATCAAGTGGATGCTGGAATATTGATGAACTAAATAATTTTTTTTGGTTATGATCTCGTTAGTTTGATTACTCAAATTAACATATCTTCTGAATTGTCAAAAGACTATTTGGAACTTATATCCAGAAATTCTGGAAAATCAATCTTTTCCATGGCATATGAAGCATCACTTCAGAATTCACATCGAGTTCTTTTTGGAGCTGGTTAAAGAAGGCTAAACTCTATCTACAGGTTGAAGGATTTTGGTAGAGAATGTTTAACAAAGCAATCCCTACGAATGAAGTTTTATGCTACAGAAGATTGCAAATGCAATATGAATGTCCTAGAGATTGCAACATGATTGAGGATATTGAACATGTAGTTGCAAAATGCAAAAAATTGTATGAGGTATTCCAGCATCTAAACCAGTGGGGATTTGGAATCCTAACTTTTAACTTGTTGACAGAATGTTTAAATTGGATTTCAAATCAAAATTATTGGGTGGTAAACCTATTCTGTAATACCATTTACTTCTCATGGAAAGCTAGGAACAAGCTTATTCATGAGGGCAAAGAGGTTGGATCCTTATTCATTGCTACGGAGTCACTCAACATGGCTACAATTTCAGCATCTAAAACTGCTCTTTACTTGGGTAAATGGGCTGCCAATCAGCTTTATAAGCTGTAGGATGATCATTGGCATCCCCCTCCACCCGATTGGATAAAGGTAAATGTCGACGCTTCTTTACTCAAATCTTATAAAGATGGGAAGATGGTGTTTTTCGAGACTTTAAAGATAGATTTCTTTTGGCTTTTGGATATACTTGTGTTCATTGGGATGTATCAAGGCTTAAAATGTTAGCTATCCAATCTATCATGTACAAAGATTGGATGTTAAATTACAAGGGTATCATCATTGAAAGTGATAATGCAAATGTCATCAAGGATCTCCAAGATGGGTTATATTGCAAAAATAATGAATTGGGAATTATATTCAAAGATCTCAAAAATGTTATATTTAATTGTATAGATAGGAAATACAATAAGTTAGTGGATCTTTGTGCTAACAATGCTATTGTTAGTTCGTTTATTTAGGATGATTTAGTTTTGAATAAGGTTCCTCCTCCTTTTATTTCCTTGTTAAAGGAGAAATCTATGGTTAATTCTTGGTTTCTTGTTTTTAATCTTTTTAATAAAACTTTAAATGCACTTGGTTGCATTTTTCTCAAAAAAAAAAAAAAAAATCACCCATTGTCTGAAGAATGGTGAATTTGAATAAACAAAGGTAGCTTATGAAGCCTCCTCAAAAAATCAAACAAGTGTTGGCATTTGAAGTATTATATGATGTCTCTGGCATTGGCATTAGAAGTGTCCTCAAGCAAGAGGGTCATTATAAGTTTTACTCAATATATGTTGGTGTCGCTTTCTACTCCATTGTACAAGCTCTTTGATGTTGGCATCACTTTCTACTTTCCTAAGATTTTGCACTTTACCCTGACCACAAAACTCTCAAGTATCTAAATGCTCAAAAGAAATTTAGTGCCCATCATGCCAAAATTCACATTGTTTCTTAAGCATAAATTTCGTGTTGAGTAGTTGTTTACGCCTTAAGTTGAATGTGTACAATGGTGTCGTCAATGGATGATTAAGTCATCAAATTCGACAAAGTTACAAGCCATTACCCAAATTACGAAGACTTTTGTTAAATCTACGAATCATTGACTAAGTCCCCTAACCTTAGTCCAAATAACAAATGCAAGATGACTTTTGATTTTGAGGAACCTACTTTTGCATCCCTAATTCCTCTCTCAAAGATTTTCTTATTGAGGAGTTGCACTCACGTGAAGTATTTGATCACTACTATCATGAGAAGATAATTGCACTAAGAATAGGTTATTTTGTCCTAGCCTCAAGAACAATTTTGCAGAATTGTTGCCCAATGTCACACTTATCAACTGGCAAAGAAAGGCAAAAATACAACTAGCCTATCCACTCCCCTTCCCATTTCTCATAGGCCGTGAAAATATTTGAGTATGGATTTCATTCTCAAATTCTCCTGCACAATTAAAAAATTTGACTCCATCTTGACAATCATTGATTGACTCTCCAAAATGTCACTTTTTATTCTATATTACAAAACTCTTAACTCGTTACATGTTGTCTCTCTTTTCATTAAGAAATTTATGTGCCATCATGGTTTGCCCAAACCTATTGTCTCAAATAAGCATGTACGATTAATAAATTACTTATGATAGAACCTCTGGAAGAAGCTTGGAACCAAACTATTATTCTCCATGACTTGTCACCTACAAATGGGTAGTCAAACTAAGGAAGCTAATAGAAGTTTAGGTAACATAGTTTGATGCTTCATCACCATCCTTTCTTTCGATTGGGATTTAGTCCCCCGCTATCGAGTTTGTTTGTAACAGCTTCGTCAATAAGTCAATCGGCAAGAGCCCTTATCAAGTCACAACTAATATGAAGCAACGAAACTCATCGATTTCATTGAACTTCAATTGCATATGGGACTAATAAATTTGTATTTGCATTTACATAGAGCCTCAAAGGAAACATACTCAAATTAAGAAAAACATAAAACTAAAGTTGGTTCACATAAGCAACATATTTTTTTCAATGGCACAATATTTCGTTAGGTTAGGGAGATTTCACACAAACATTCAAAAAATTAACCATTAATCCTGTTCTTATAAATTGAGAGAAAATCTGATGAAATGATTATGAAGTATAACTCCCTTTGGACATTGGAATTTCCTCATTTTTCAAAATAATGGACTTAACAATATATAATGGGCAAGCCTTATATACTGTTGTTCTCTTTGTAAACAATTTTGACTTATAGATTCATATTGCTGCATCAATTCCATTAAAACCACCACCATTGCACCACAAACTTGTAATATGCAATCCCATTGAACTGATCAGAAATTGGATCATCAGTTTCATCCCACTTTAGATGAATTAGTTTGGAGATTCTTTATTTCTAGTAATGACTCTAGCCTCTAGAGAATTCATGGTTGAGTCGAGATTTACACTAGGCAATTCTAGAATTGTTGTAGAAATACTAATCTTCATTTGCTAGATGAATTCTTCAGAGCTAGGGTAGTGTTGATGTAGGTCTCTTCAAAATCATCAACAAAGAGTTTATAGTTATGGCCATTGAGTATAGTTCTAGTAAACCTAGAAGATCAGTCGATGTATTTATATATATATATATATATATCATTTTTACCACTTATGTGTTATGGGTTATTGAGTCCTATTGAGTCGTATGAAGTATTTGTTGGAGCATCATCATTCTTGTACTAGTGTTTTGAGTCATTTGGGCCTTATGTACATAGTGATGGTGGAACTCAAGACAAACCAAATTTATTTACCCTTTTTAGCTATTTTTTATCCTCCTTCGACTATTGTTTGATTTTCACCACCCTAGTTGACATTCATATCACTATTTGACCTTGACAACTCATCATCCGCCACCTTTTCTCTCTCCCATATGGCTTGAACATCTCCATCACTCTCTCCACTCTTTTTTCTTAATGGAAACTTCTTGAATTCCCCTCTACATTAAGTTTTTCTCAAAGAAACACACATAAATTCTTGAAAACCTACAATGATTCCTCAAAATCCAAAATCTTTTATTTCTCTATCATTTCCAAGCATGGCGAACCACCCTTTGTCTATAAATTTTGGGTGTCATTGTCATCACTAATACACCCCCTCTTATGTTACATATGGATCTAGTTCTTGTTGAAAGAAAATTTAGAGATTCCCTTACACTTTAAGTGCAATTCTTGTGTGTTTTCTATCTAAGAGAATGATTTCTTAAGTGTGTAACTCCACAAACATTGGGAAATGACTTTCAAGGAGAAAGATTGACATGATGAAGGTTTATTTGTGGAGGCCTACATAAGTTATCCCTGATCGTTAAGTCTAATCTCTAATGGAGACTAGTCATCATCTTTCTTATTATTGCAAGGCTAGAAGTCTTAGATTGGTTAATATAATCATCATTGAAATCATAGTTCTAAGCTAATTAAATCATTAACTCGCTAAGTGAGTACATCAACAAAATATTTCTCTTGGTTTAGGTATCGAGCTCTTTGCAAAGTACACAAGTTTGGTAGCATATGTTCTACATAAACACAAGCATGCACTTTGGTTTAGTTGTAGTTGGTCATTTGATTAATTTGATTTGATATTTATATTTGGAAATTGTTTAATGTTATTCTACATGCTCATTATATGGGATTGGATTGGAAGAACTTCAAAGAAATTTTGAAGTGTGAGTTGCACAACCAATACACCCCTCCCTCATTTCAGTGTCCTAAAATTCACTTCCACCATTGATATTTTGCCAAAAAATCATATCATGCATTACAAATCAAAGATAGTTCTTGATTAATAGTTGTCAATTTGTTTGTGTATATCTTAACTATCCCATAAGACAACTTAAAAGATGTGCATAAATCGGTTTTGCTACCTCTACCCTGGTTGACAACAATAAACTCTTTGGTGGAAGTGTTTCTCAACCACAGAGGAATTAATGAAGCATAATTAATATATTAGAATTTATTTCAGCAATATGTGAACTTATTTTAAGTTTAAATTACTTCAAGAATTATTGTAATTTTTCAGTTTAATGGATTTAAATGTAATAAGTTGAGGCACCTCTTTATGTAAGGAGATTATGTGTCTATACTTCAACTTTGATTTCCCTTAACTCTAGTCTCCATCTCTTCTTCGTATCTCTATTCCTCTTCCATCTACCACTTCATCTAATTTCCTTCCCCAAGAGTGCCTCTTTCAATGCAAATTCATCTTTTTTTCCACTTCCGTTATTCTGTTCTATCCATGAATATTGACTTAATACAACATGGCAAAAAAAATAAAGGGGTTGTTTGTTTGCCTCTTTTAAGTAGGATTTATAGGGGACTTAATCTAACTATTAACAAACAGCATAAATTTTTTTAAATTCCGCCTAAATTAAATCCTGGATTTAGCAAATTTTGATCAATCTTAGCTAAAATCCAAGTTAAGCTAATCCTAGTAAAACTAAGATTTATAGAATTTACAGAAAAAGATTTTATTAAATAAATTAAATATTCAACCAAATAATCAAGAAATTGGATTTGACTTAAGTATTGGATAACCAAATAATCCCACAATCACGATTTACTAAATCTATTAAACCCTACTTGAATAAGATTTGTCAAATTCAAATTTACTAAAATCCTGCCTTCAACAAAACAGTCTCAAAAGGTCCATGGTTTTCAAACAGAAAAATTAGAACCACAGTTATTGAGTTTTCTCTGTATTTCTCGACACCGTTATCACAAAGCAGTCAAAATAAACAGAAGAAGAAATCCCACAAATCCATAAAAAAGCAATAAAATTTTTATTTAAGAAAAGTTATAGTCAAGAGAAAACTCGCTTAAAAAGAATCAGATCATCTCCCTTTTCCAAAAAATGAGAAAAAAAAAAAGCATTTAGAGAATATCATGAGTGAGTTCATCCCGCACTTCTAAAAACAAACATAAATCGTTTGGGGGCACAAACAATTCCTCAGAAGTGGTCGATTTTGACGGATTAAATTGATTGACAGAATTTTTTGAATGGTGGGCTTGTTAGCATTGCAGATGACCCAATTTTAAGATGGATTGGGGCTTAAATTTATTAGAAGACCTAAATTAATAGAGATGAATGGGGCTTCGACTCATTGGAAGCCCATAAGCGGGATTTATAAGGAAAGCCTAATGATGGGTTTTACATTTTATCTTATCAGCAATGATGAACAAGTTTATGTAAATTAGAAAAACCGACCTGATGGATGGGAGGGTACATGAAATTGGTGCAGATCGGGCACTCGAGCAGCTCTCGGATGCTAGTTGCAGGAGAAATTCCTGACTGTGGCATGGTGCCGTTGGCCACAGCTGTTCCATGTGCTTTGGGGAAGGGGATGTGGAGATGGGAAGTCCCTTCTACGTCCAATCCATCGCACGATGGAATGCATTCCAGGCTATCAATGTCCATCCCGGTAAAAAGGCAAAGCAGGCTCCTTTATCCCCTCCTCCTCCGCCTTGATTTCCCCTTGACCTCCGATTCAGAGAGAAACCACAAGGTAGAAAGGAATGCAGAGAGAGAGAGAGAGAGAGAGAGAGTTGAAAATGAGGAGAAGCGAGGAAGGAATAAGCAGAAGAAAAACGAAAAGGAAAGGTTCACCCGGTTGAATTAGGAACCGGCCGTCTAATCGGTCGAACTAATTCTGAAAATCGGTCCGCTAAAAAGTTAGACGAATCGCTGGTTAAACTATGAAACCGACGACGTGGCTGGATTTGAAAGAATGGCCTATATGAATGGTGATCCAAATCTTTGTCTTTTTGAAAAGTCGAGGCTCCGCTAGGGTTTTTTCGCTCTCCACCGCCGCTCTCCCGTGCTTTGCCTTCGCGTAGATGGAGGGATCCATGGATCCCTCCCTCTCCAACTCCGTTTTTCCACCGCTCCACTCTGTCAGCATCTCCTCGCGTAACATGCATCCTGTCTCACAGCCAGTTTCTTCTCATAACCCCCTTCCTTGGACCATGGTTCTCGCTGACAACCCTAACCCTAGCATGTTTGCTGTCTCTGCTATTCCAACTCTTGAGTACATAATCCTGTTTGCGCATGAGGATGTGGTTGAAGCTTCTTCGAAATGGAATATGGCTTTGGTAGGATACTCTCTGGGTAAGGGCAAATTATTGGGTCAGGTGACCGGACGCAGAGATAGGTCCAGATATTAATAAATTAATATTTTAAATTAAGCGCAGGTAAAGCGCAAGTAAAGCGCAGGTAAAGTGCAAGTAAAGCGCAGGTAAAGCGTGTTGAGTCTAGTGAATAGGTTGTTAAACCTAAGTTAATGTCTCAAGACTACCAAGAGGGGGGGGGGGGTGAATTGGTATTTAAAAAATTGTCCCTGTTTTAGATGAGTTGAACCGAAAATAAACTTTAATGAATTTTTATAAAAAGTTTTTCAACTACAACTTTTTAAACAGAAAAATGCAGAAAATACAAAGCAATAAAAATAAACGACACAAAATTTATAGTGGTTCGATCTAAACCAGACCTACATCCACTTCCCAGAGGCACCATATGAGTATTGCACTAATACCAATAGTGTCTCTCCTTTTGCACCCACAGCAAGGCGGAGAAGCCTTTACAAACACTCTTTTCACCACTACCCGGTGCGGTAGAGAACCGTCGTCCTTTTACACTGTCCTCAATGTTGGCAGAGAACCGTCCGTCCTTTCACACTCTCCTAGTGTGGGCAGAGAACACTTCGACTATTTACACTCTCCAAGTGTAGGCAGAGAACCCTTCAGCTGTTTACACTCTCCAAGTGTAGGCAGAGAACCCTTCGTCCTTTCACACTCTCCTAGTGTGGGCAGAGAACCCGATCTCCTTGACAGATCTCCTCACAAGAAATCTAGAAGGAAGAAAGATAAAGAGTGAAGTAATCTCAAATCACAAGTAGGAAATCTTACCTTTGAACACCAAGCGAAGCCTCACGCTCCAGTGGTAGAAATCCTTCTTTGAATACTCTCTCTCACTCTCTCCTTGACTCTTCTTCCAATAGGCACAAAGATCAATGAGCAAAAAGATTGGGTGGCAATAAAAATTGAACCTTATATAGGAGAGAAAAGAAAAATCGTCCAAAACTACAAAATTTTCAAGTTATCACGTAATGGATCGTCCCGTACGATCGTGGATCGTCCCGGACGATTTTACTTAAAGTGTCGGAAACGATCATGATGTATATTGGTACGAACTATGTTCGTACATGCTTATCGTCCCGTACGAACTAGGTTCGTCCGGTATGAAACGGTTATTTCATAGGTCGGTTCCCAAATCCCTGCAAGACGTAACCAATTGTGGTAAGTCGGTTCAGTTTGTTCTAGGACGAACGTGTTCATCCTGGATGATTTTATACAGAGAGTTTCATCCAGAGACGAAGGTTTAATTTCGTTCTATACGATTTTAAACAGAGAGTTTCGTCCAGATACGAACCATGCGTTTCGTCTGGACGAACAGTGCAAAGTGAGAATCCCGAAACGTTTGTCCCGGGATGAATATTAAATTCATCCTGGATGATTAAGACTTAGAAAAATTTTCTCCCCACCTGTTCGATCCATTTCTCTTCCGAGTTGTTAATTGACATGATCGTCCCGTACGAACTAGGTTCGTCCTGTACGATCAGTTCACAAAAATTTTTCCCCCAAGTGTGTGTGTTGTGATTTTTCACTCAATTACAATCACTCCCTCTCAATTCAAAACTTATAATTTACAAATGAATATTTTTTAAATTTGATTTGAAGTCTTCATAGCTTGGAGCTGATTTTTCTGAAATATTAGTACATACTAGAGCAAAAAACAAATCTTCCAAAAAATGTTAGGATATATATATATAATAATAATAATATTTAAAATCATCAAAATAATACAAGTTGCAAGAATATAAAACATGTAAATAGCAACTCTCTTAACAACCTCCCCCTTTTTGATGATGGCAAAATAATTATTGTTTGTAGGATTTCAAATTCTAAGAATCTCTTAAACTCCCCCTCAATTGATGAATACATGAAAAATACGGAGGCATAAATTCAAAATTTTTATTTTTCAAAAATTTTATACAAAACAAGAAACATACAAAACACACAACTACAATAATGACAAACATAAAAGGACTATCAAGACTATCAAAAACAAAATCAAACAAATAATTTCTCCCCCTTTTTGACAACATCAAAAAGTGAAGAAGAAAGGAAGGCTTGAAATGTAAGCAAAAGTATAAAATTCATTTGATAATTTAATCTTGAAAGTGATTGAAATAAGGTATGCAAATAAAATTAAAACATTAGAGAAATCATAGGATTTCATATAATTTAAGAAGTGATATAACATATATAATAAAAAAATTTATCAAAGGCATGAGTCAATTTAGACATTAAGATAAAGAAAATCATTGCACTAAGGATGAATAAAAAAATTTATATTTCAAATTTCAATGTCAATTATAAATGAACATAAGATCAATTTGAATTAAGAGATTAAAAGAGTCCGGAAAGAAGTAACTACCACATGTGGCGCTTTGCGCATCTTTTTCAATTTTATGGCACATTTTTGTGCATCTTTTTACTTTGGGCTTATTTTGTGCCTCTTTTTCTTATTACAAATTTTTGCGCATTCCTTTTGATTTTTGTACATTTGTACAATTTTCAAGAGTAATTGAATTCTTTCCAAAATCAATAATCTAAAATTTCAAATTTTTCTAAGTGTATAAATACTATTTGAAAATAGAAATACAAAATAAGAAAACATCTAAATTACAATAATAATATTAAAGATAATGTAGTTTAAATAATAGACATGAAATTGAAAATTCTAATAATATCAAGTTATAAGCATTACTTAAATTTAGAATAATTAGATTTTCTAATGAAATTAATTTTAATTTACAATTTAGGTTAAAGCACTATTAAGATTAAAAAATTATTGAATGTCATAAAGTCTAACACACATTTCTAAAATAATTAAACAACAAAACATTGGAACATATATTGATATCGAATTAAGATATTATAATTTTAAGTTCAATATATCAATAACAACACAACTAAAACAAGGAAAATACAACAATCTAAAAAAAATCACTAAACACATGAACTCAAAGAAACATGGAACAAATACAACAATCATTCAGATGGACCCTAATCTGGAGGAGGAGGAGGTGGTGTTGCACCAAAGAAGTTGAAGTAACTACTCATCATAAATATGTTGGAATTTATGACATTTATCTGATCACGCATAAATCCGATCTTAATTGTACTGAATATCCTGCTACTGTAAATGAGTTTCAATTTAATCAAACCTTTGATCAAAATGAGCCTCTAAATTGTCAAATCTTTGAACCAAATCCTGATAATTTGGTTCAGCAGCATGTAAAGGTTCAGCTTCTTCTTCTATTTCACTCAGAATAGCATGAGTTTTCCTAGGCTCTTCCTTATTGAAGATAGCTCTAAAGGATGCATCTTTGTAGTAGAGTGGTTCTTCATAATCTTGTACTGGATGAATCAGATCATACTTCTTTTCCAAAATATTAGCAATCAGATGTCCTAAGGCTATGTTCTTCTTTCTTTTATGATAAACATGACAAATTTCAGAGAGACCATAAATGTAGTCGATTAGGAGTTGGGCCTCATCTATAGGTTGTCTGGTCATTATCAAGTAGGTAACAGTAGAAAGAAGAGGAGTGATATTGACTCTATCACCAGCTTTAGGTATAATGGAAGTTCTTAGTACGTGCTAGATGATACGAGCATCACGAACTAAAGTTGCTACTTTAGGCAAATGATCCTTATTAACTCCAATCCAATTAAAATTTGTGGAGGTTAAGGTGTGTGCTCTTAATCATTCATTCCTTATGTTTAGGAAGACCTTGGTGATTTTAATTTTCTTTTTGAAAACAAAGGAACTAATGACGGAATGGTCGGAGTTGAACATCATGTTTGCCAAAAAATAATGAATGGTTTCTTTGTTGTAGAAATGTACTAAAGTGAGGATTAAACTAAATTGAGTAGAGGCAAACAAGTGCATTACCTTAAAAGTTAATTGTTCCTGAAGGAGAACTCTAGATGGGGTAATTTTAGCGGAGACAAACCTAGCATAAGATTCTTCATTGGCCTTAAAAGGAAATTTTCAGATGTGTTTCTTGGTGGACCCTTAGCCAAAGACTTTTGGCGCTTGCTAGAACTTTCCATTGAAAGATCTTAAGAGAAGAAAGGTTTGAAAGAGATGTGTGAAAGTGATTGTTCGGTTAAAAATGCCGTCAATTTATGGAAAAAATGACTGTTCATACCATAAGAAATTTCGTTCGTCCCGTACGAACAAAGTTCGTATGGACGAACGAATGAGTTAAAAAGAAATGACTTTTCATAAACACATAATTTACGAAGCATCCTTTCATACAAGCTTTTGATCAAAACGATCGTACAGACGAACACGTGTTTGTCCGGACGATCAGAAATTCAATTCATTTTAATGGCTGTTAAAAACCGTCCCCTGCTATGAACCGACATGTGTTTGTCTAGATGAACCAAAGGTTCGTACGGATGAATAGTAATAAAAACTACCTTATCCATTCAACAGTTCTATGCATTCGTCCCGACGCTTAAAAAATTTTGTCCTGGACGATATACGATCGTACAAATAAAAATACAATTTTAAAACTGAATATTTTATGCACACGGTTACACACTGCACAAATCGTCCCATACGAAAAAATTTCATCCAGGACGATGATGACCACAAATTTAAATTTTCACACTCAAAATAAAAACAAATAAAAACAAACAAGACAATACTTAAACACAGACTTTTAAGAAGAAAATATCACATAAACAAACTAAAAAATACAATGAACACAAAACAAAAAATATCAATGTTGCAGAAAATATTTTTATCTAAGCATTTAAATTAATCACTTCAAGCCTTGTTCTTAATGTACTGAAAGTATCAAAGGCTAAAGGTTTTATAAAAATGTCTGCAAGTTGATTTTTAGTTGAAACATGGGTAAGTTTAATTTCTCCCTTGGATACATGATCCCTTATGAAATGATGCCTTATGTCTATGTGTTTGGTTCTTGAATGTTGAATAGGATTTTTAGAAATGCAGATAGCACTAGTATTATCACAATAAATTGGTATAGTGCCTATAGTTAATCCTGAATCAATCAACTATTGTTTTAACCAAAGTACTTGTGCCACACAACTTCCTAGTGCAATGTATTCAGCTTCTATAGTAGATAGGGACACTGAATTTTGTTTTCTACTAGACATGAAACTAATGAATTGACATATTCCAGAAGTGCTTTTCCTATCCACCCTACAGCCTGCAAAGTCAAAATCTGGATAACCAATAATTTCAAATGAAGAGCTAAACTTAGGATATCAAATTCCTAAGTTCTGAGTTCCTAACAAATATCTTAAAATCCTTTTCACTGCTGTCAAATGTGATTCTTTTGGATCTGATTGAAATCTAGCACACAAGAAAATACTAAACATGATATCGGGTCGGCTAGCAGTCAAGTAAAGTAAAGATCCAATAATCCCTCTAAATTTCTTTTGATCAACAGATTTTCCCTTAAGGTCCTTATCCAACTGAACTGAGGAACTCATTAGTGTACTAACAGGTTTAGCATTATCCATTTCATATTTTTTGAGGATGTCCTTAACATATTTAGTTTGGCTAAGAAATATACCTTCCTCAAGTTGCTTAATGCTAAAGCCTAAAAAGTAATTTAAGTCTCCCATTAGACTCATCTCAAATTCACTACTCATTGTTTTAGAAAAATCATCACAAAGATTTTTATTTGAAGATCAAAAAATGATATCATCCATATAAATTTGAACAATGAGTATATTATTTCCAAATTTCTTCAAAAAGAGAGTTGTATCCACACTTCCTTTTTCAAAAGATCTTTCAAGTAGGAAGGTGCTCAACCTCTCATACCAAGCCCTAGGTGCCTATTTTAATCTATATAATGCCTTTTTTAATTTGAAAACATGATTTGGGTATTTAGAATTTTCAAAACCTTGTGGTTGTTCTACAAAGACATCCTCTTCAATTACCCCATTTAAAAAGGCACTTTTCACATCCATTTGAAACAATTTGAAACATTTAAAATAGGCAAAGGCTAGCAAAATCCTAATTGCTTCAAGTCTAGCTACAGAGGCAAAAGTCTCCTCAAAATCATTTCCTTCAATTTGATTATACCCCTTAGCAACTAATCTAGCCTTATTTCTAATGACTACTCCTAAGTCATTCATTTTATTTTTGAAAACCCACTTAGTTCCAACAACACTTTGATTTTTTGGCCTTGAAGTTAATTCTCAAACTTTATTTCTTATAAATTGATTCAACTCTTCTTGCATGGCTAATATCCAAAATTCATCAGAAAGTGCTTGATCAATATTAGTGGGTTCTATAGTTGAAATAAAGGCAGAATGATTGACTTCCTTGTTTAATCCACGCCTAGTTCTAACACCCTCACTAGGTTCACCTATAATAAATTCCCTTGGGTGTTTTTTAGAAAATCTTAAATCTCTAGGCAAAAGGTTTTCTATCTCCAAATTCTCTTCCACATTTTCTTCCAAGTTTATTCTATCAAGGTTTTGGGAGTTATCCTCAATCTCATCTTCAATAACATTTGGCTCTTCTAAATTTCTATATTCATCAAATACAACATGTGTGGTCTGCTCAATAATCAAAGTTCTTTTATTGAATACCCTATAAGATTTTCCAACACTTGAGCATCCAACAAAAATTCCTTCATCTGATTTTGGATCAAATTTTCCTAAGACAGATTTTCCATTATTATGAATGAACACCTTGCAATAAAAAATATGCAAATGTGACAAATTAGACGTTCTGCCTTTTAGCAACTCATAGGGTATTTTATTTAATTTAGATCTTTAATTCACCATATTCAGAACATAACATGCAGTACTAACCGCCTCAGCCCAAAAATATCTAGGAAGTGAGTATTCTGCCAACATTGCTCGGGCGGCTTCTATTAATATTCTATTTTTCTTTTCGACTACCCCATTTTGCTGAGGGGTTCTAGGTGCAGAAAAGTTGTGATCAATTCCTTTCTCCTTACAAATTTTTTTCAAATCTCTCATTCTCAAATTTTCCTCCATGATCACTTTTTATATAAATAATTTTACACCCTAATTTCCTTTGAATCCAAGTCGAAAAATTTCTAAATTCCTTAAATGATTCACTCTTATGAAATAGAAATCTAACCCAAGTGAATCTTGAGTAATCATCCACAATAACAAATCCGTATACCTTCCCTCCTAGACTTACAGTTCCAACTGGTCCAAAAAGATCCATGTGTAAAATTTCTAATGGTTTACTAATCCTAAGATCCTTAGTGGACTGAAAAGAGGACTTCACTTACTTTCCTAATTGACATGCATCACAAAGGTGGTCCTTAGTAAAGTCTAGTTTTGGTATATCTCTTACTAAATTCTTTTGGGTAATCCTCCTAAGGTTTTTCATGCTAGAATGACAAAGTCTCCTATGCCAAAGCCATGATTCATCACAAATAGTTTTCAAACAAAAAGCAGTAGGAGTTTGAATGCAATTTAAATCTAGCATATAAACACTATTTACCCTTTTATCATTTAAAACATCTTTCCCATTTAGGCTTAATATGCAGCTAGTAGGAAAAAAATTTACACTATAACCCTTATCACATAGCTGACTTATACTTAACAAATTATGCTTTAAGCCTTCAACCAATAACACATTGTCCATAAAAAAGTTTTTCAAAGTTCCAATGATACCTGATCCAACCACTTTCTTTATGGTATTATCTCCAAATGTAATCTTGCCTCCATTCCTGGCTTCCAGCATTATGAATTGAGCAGTATCTACAGTCATATGCTTTGAACATCCGCTGTCTAAGTACCATATGCTCTCACGAGGTCTTGTGTGAGAGCGACCCTACAAAAATATCAAATGTTAGACTTGGGAATCCAAATAAGTTTGGGTTCTCATTTTAGCAATTTATAATCAGATGCATGTATGATATGTCAAGGTTTATGCATCTTAGGTCTCCACACAAAATCAGATTTCATCTTCAAAGTACAGGTGTGTGCTATATGTCCAAATAATTCACAATTATTACATTTAATAGTAGGAAAAGGATTCCTAAGTCTTCTACCATTTGTTTGACTTCATAGGGATTTCATATATTTAGGATAAAATTTAGGATTTATAAAATCTTCAAGTTTGGGGGGGGGGGGTATCCTATTATCCTTGAGAGTTTTTTTTTTCAATTTATAGAAATAATTCATTTCTTCTAAGATAGTATTCATATAATTGATCTTATAAATTTTGTTCTCTGATTCATCCTTAAAATTTTTAAATTCTTTTTCAAGTTCATAATAGGATGATTTTAAAATCTCATGATTTTTATTCAAGTCATTGTATTCTTCGAGTAGTTTCATGTGGTTATCATCTATTAAAGCATGATCTTTCTTAAGTATTTCATGTTCCTTTTTAAATTCTTTCAATTTTAAACTTACGCTAGCTTGCATCTTTTTCATTTTCCTATATGCATCATGCATGTGTTTAGAAACTTCAAACAATTCATCATAAGTTAAGTCACATACATCTTCTTAATCTGACTGATCAAGACTATCGGCCATTAAGCACAGATTAGTGACTTCCTCTTCCTTTTCAGTCTCAGATGAATCTGAAGCTGAGTCCGCCCAGAAAGCCCTTTTAAACTTTTTCTTGCCCTTCTTTATAGTTGATTTCTCTTCTACCTTCTCCTTATTAGGAGTGGCTTTGAGTTTTGGGCAATCAGTCTTGGTATGACCAGGTTTCCTGCATTCATAACAAATCACTTCATTTGAAACCTTGCCATTTATGTTAAATTTACTTCTATTCCATTGCTGGCATCTTTTCTACTTCTTCTTCAGAAAGCTTCTGAATTGTCTAGTCATCAAAGCAATATCATCTTCATCCTCAGGTTGTGAGTGTTCACTCTCAGACTCTTCCACTTTTAGTGTTATATTCTTCTCCTTTCATGGTTCACCTGTATCAATCGTTCTTTGGCTAACTCCTTGCTCGTAAGCAATTAGTGAACCAAGAAGATTGTCAATTGAATAAATGTTTAGATCTTTAGACTCTGTAATTGCAGTAATTTTAGCATCATAAGCAGTAGGTAAATAATGAAGAATCTTATTAACCATTTCAGCATTCGTTAGTTCCCTACCAAGTGCATACAAAGAGGTGACTATTTGTGTGAATCTTGTGACATATCAGAAATGGATTCATTTGGTTTCATGCGAAATAATTCATAATCATGTAACAAGATATTAAGTCTTGATTGCTTAACCTCATTAGTCCCCTCATAAGTTATACAAAGTCTATCCCATATGTGCTTTCCACTTTTGCAAGTGGAAACCCGCATGTAGTCTTCAGATTTTAAAGCACAAAAGAAACTATTTAAACATTTAGTATTTAGTTGTGCTAAGTCACGTTCTTCTATAGTCCAGTCTGCAAAAGGTGTTTCAACCCTAACTCCATCAACTAATCTAGTTGGTTTTGTATAACCTTCCTGGACTAAGATCCACATACGATAATCAAGTGACTGTAAGAAAGTAGACATGCATGTTTTTCAAAAATCAAAAGGTATATTGTCAAACAGTGGAGGTCTAGTAATAGAGTAACCCTCAGGTGTATTTCAGTTTCCAAATGTAGCCATCTACGTTAATCAAAAAGTAGTTTAAACTTATGATTTTGAAACAAAGCTCTGGTACCACTTGTTGAGTCTAGTGAATAGGTTGTTAAACCTAAGTTAATGTTCCAAGGCTACCAAGAGGGGGGGGGGGGGGGGTGAATTGGCATTTAAAAAATTGTCCCTCTTTTAGATGAGTTGAATCGAAAATAAACTTTAATGAATTTTTATAAAAAGTTTTTCAACCACAACTTTTTAAATAGAAAAATGCAGAAAATAAAAAAACTAGTAAAAATAAACGAGATAAGATTTATAGTGGTTCGGTCTAAACCAGACCTACATCCACTCCCTAGAGGCACCCTCTGAGTATTGCACTAATACCAATAGTGTATCTCCTTTTGCTCCCACAACCAGGCGGAGAAGCCTTTACAAACACTCTTTTCACCACTACCCGGTGTGGTAGAGAACCGTCATCCTTTTACACTATCCCCAGTATTGGCAGAGAACCGTCCATCCTTTCACACTCTCATAGTGTGTGCAGAGAACCCTTCGCCTGTTTACACTCTCCAAGTGTAGGCAGAGAATCCTTCGGCTTTTTACACTCTCCAAGTGTAGGTAGAGAACCCTTCATCCTTTCACACTCTCCTAGTGTGGGCAGAGAACCTGATCTCCTTGACAGATCTCCTCACAAGAAATCCAGAAGAAAGAAAGAAAAAGAGTGAAGTAATCTCAAATCACAAGTAGGAAATCTTACATTTGAACACCAAGCGAAGCCTTGACTATCCAGTGATAGAAATCCTTTTTTGAATGCTCTCTCTCACTCTCTCCTTGACTCTTCTTCCAATAGGCACAAAGATCAATGATAAAAAAGATTGGATGATAATAAAAATTGGACCTTATATAGGAGAGACAAAAAAAATAGTCCAAAACTGCAAAATTTTCAAGTTATCATGTAATGGATCGTCCCGTACGATCGTGGATCATCCCGAACAATTTTACTTAAAGTGTCAGAAACGATCCTGATGTATATTGGTACGAACTATATTCGTACATGCTTATTGTCCCGTACGAACTAGGTTCGTCCGGTACGAAACGGTTATTCCATAGGTCGGTTCCCAAATCCCTGCAGGACGTAACCATCTGTGGTAAGTCAGTTCAGTTCGTCCTGGGACGAATGTGTTTCATCCTGGACAATTTTATACAGAGAGTTTTGTCCAGAGAGATGAATGTTTAATTTCATCATGTATGATTTTAAACAGAGAGTTTCATCCAAATACGAACCAAGCGTTTCGTCTGGACGAACAGTGCAAAGTGAGAATCCCGAGACGTTCGTTCTGGGATGAATATTAAATTCATCCTGGACGATTAGGACTTAGAAAAATTTTCTCCCCGCCTGTTCGATCCATTGCTCTTCTGAGGGGTTAATTGACATGATCATCCCGTACGAACTAGGTTTGTCCCATACGATCAGTTCACAAAAATTATTTCCCCAAGTGTGTGTGTTGTGATTTTTCACTCAATTACAATCACTCCCTCTCAATTCAAAACTTATAATTTACAAATGAATATTTTCTAAATTTGATTTGAAGTCTTCATAGCTTGGAGTTGATTTTCCTAAAATGTTAGTACACACTAGAGCAAAAAATAAATCTTCCAAAAAGTGTTAGGAGATATATATACATAAAATAATAATATTTGAAATCATCAAAATAATACAAGTTGCAAGAATGTAAAACATGCAAATAGCAACTCTCTTAACAAAGAGCAGGCAAAGCGCACTAAAGTGCAAATCAAAAAGCAGTCAAAAGTGCAGGTAAAAAGCAAGTAAAGTGCAGGTAAAGCGGAACTAAAGCGCAAGTCAAAAGCGCAGGTGACTCGACAAATTTTTATTGGCTGTTCAAACTTATTTTCCGTGTTCGGT
Organism: Dendrobium officinale; assembly: GCA_019514585.1. Classification (NCBI taxonomy): domain Eukaryota; kingdom Viridiplantae; phylum Streptophyta; class Magnoliopsida; order Asparagales; family Orchidaceae; genus Dendrobium; species Dendrobium officinale. Next base: position 36,361,054 of record CM033699.1, on the reverse strand, counting down.
CACCTGACCAAATAATTTTTCCTGGGTAAGAGGCCTTTTTATGGATCCTTACTTGCAGCGGTGAGCAAGGTATGGAAGCTTAAAGGTAGTATCAAAATGATCTCCTTGAATGATGGTTTCTTTTTTTTTTAAATTTTCTTCTGCCAAAGACTTCGAGTATGTTTGGAACAAAGGAATCTGGTTTATCCTTGGGAAGCCTTTCGTACTGCAAAAGTGGTCACCTCTTTTTAGCCCTAAAAGGGAAGAGTTCACCTCGGTCCCCATATGGATCAAAATCCTTGACTTGCCTGTTTGTTGCTGGACACCTACTGGAGTTTCCAAAATAGCGACTAAAATTGGTATTCCACTTGCGGTTGACGATCTAACGACAACCAAATCTTGTTTGACTTACGTGAGGGTTTGTGTGCAGGTAGATGCCTTGGCTTCATATCCGGAATTTATTCCTATCTTGGTTGAAGGTAAAATTTTCAATCTGAAAATTCTCTATGAGTGGAAACCAACCCCTTGTGATTGCTGCTCCTCTTTAATTCACTCAACCTCTGAATGCCCTAATAACCTAAATCCACAGACTCTTCCTCAAAAACCTCATTTTCCTCCTCGGGGTTGTAGTACGATTCGCAGACCCAAAGAGGATCATGGAGTCCAAAAAGGCATTCTTCCAAACCCGAAATAACAGAAATCAAACACAGAAGTTTCTGTCATTGGCTCCCACAAGGTTCCTCTAAACATTCCTAATATTCCTAATCTGAATTGCCCCAATAAAGAGCTCTCTTCTTCTGAATCTTCTAACCCACCAACACAAGCTTCTCCTCCTCTTAAAACTAAATCTCTGGTGGTTCAGTCTTCGAATAAGTTTTCTATTTTACAAAACAATTATGATATGGATCCGATCTTAGAGGTCCAAATCAACCAGGATAGGGAGGCACAGCTAAATCTGACTTTTGGCATTCAGGATTCTGTACTGAATATTTTTCCCAGTACGAGTACACAAACCTCTACTCAAGGTCCACCTGAAAAGGGTAATATAAAACAAATCAGTACTAGAGGGAAAGGCTCCAAAAGGAGCAATAACTCTAAATCCTAATGTCTTTTCCACCCAGTGTGGAATATCAGGAGTTTCAATAACCCTGATAAAGTTAATGGTGTTAAAAAACTGGTTAAGGATCACCGTTTAGGTATGATCTGTCTCTTAGAGAACAGAATTCTCCTCCACAATCTTAACGACTCTTGGTTTTCCTTTTGTCATGAAATTTTCAATAGTGAAAACAGTTGTAATAACTTCTACCTTGCATCTTCGAGCAGAATATGGATTAAATGGAATCCAAATAGTATCAAATTTGAGCCTTTTTTACTTCTCTAAGCAAATGATTTCGGGCAAAATATCTGGCAATAATCATGATACCACCATTTTTTCCATTATTTATGCCTCTAATTCTCAAGAAGAGAGAACCTTTTTATGGGATGATATTAGAAGGATTAATCCCCTTAACAATCTCCCTTGGATTGTCACTGGGGATTTCAATTGTTGTTGATTTATTTCTGAGAAGGCTGGGGGCAATCATCAATCGGTTGATAGGATGGGTCATTTTAACTCTTTAATTTCTGACACTGCGCTCACGAAACTTACCTCCACGGGTATTTTTTACACTTGGAACAATCAGAGATATGACAATCCTATTAGTATTAAGCTTGACAGATCTCTGGTAAATGATAAATGGATCTCTACCTTTCCTAATTTCTATTATAAGGTGCTGAGTTCTTCTATCTCTAATCATTCACTGCTGATCATTTCTGCTGGTGAGAATTTTATGAAAATTCATAGATTTTTGTTCAAAAATCATTGGACCAGATATCAGGATTTTTGGGATGTGCTACTAGATGTATTTGTGTTCCAGACTAAGGGCAATCCCATTATTCAGTTCTATAACAAGCTCAGGAATCTTAAAAATCACATTAAGGGGACTAATTGGAACTCTTCTAATTCTATTAGCAATTTGATTAACACCCTTACTCAGCAGCAGCTGTATTATCAAACTCTTCTAGATCTTGACCCTCTCAATCTTGATTACAGAAATAACCTTAAAATCACTAACTCCAAGCTCATTTTCTACAATTATATTTGGACCACTTGGGTTAAAGAAAGAGCTAAAGTCAATTGGCTTAAGCATGGGGAAGAGGATTTAAAGTTTCTTTACTCTAGGATTCATAGGAGAAGAGCAGTCAACACAAGTACTTCTGAAAATGCCCTTTTTGGTCCTTCAGTTGACTGGAATATCAAAATTCAAGAAATTATTGGTCATTTCAAGGATCTGTTGAATCAAACAAACATTGCATCTGCGGATGTAAGTAACTTTCCTACAGGTTCTAGTTTCCCGACTCATCTCACTGAATCATTGACTAAACCTGTTAACTTTGAGGAAGTTAAAAAAGTTGTGTTTTCTGGGCATTCAGATTCTGTTCCTGGGCTAGACGGGTATAATTTTGAATTTTATAAAAAATGTTGGCACATTATTGGCAATGATGTTTTCAGAACAGTTCAATCATTTTTTTTTTAAGAATTATCTACCTGTAGGTGCTAAGGCAACGACACTTGTCCTGATTCCTAAAAATGAACATGCCTGTAGTATTGGTGACTTCAGGCCTATTGCCTTGTGTAATGTTTTTTACAAAATTATAGCTAAGATACTTGCTGACAGGATGAAATTGGTAATGCCTTTTATTATAAACAATAGTCAATCAGGCTTTATCACTAACAGATTGGCTACTGATAACCCTATTCTAGCTGATGAAATCATGAAAATGTTCAACTATTCTAGGAGGGATTACTTCTTTGCTAAATTTGACATAAGGAAGGCTTTTGACTCTGTCTCTAGAGAGTTCCTTATTTCTAGAATGGCACAGAAAGGCTTCCCTAATGTGTTTACTAACTGGATCAAGATCTGTATTACTAACGTTAATTTCTCCATTTGCTTGAATGGATCGCTTGAAGGTTATTTTTCCTCTTCCATGGGTTTAAGGCAGGGTTGTCCACTCAGCCCATATCTTTTCTGTATCATTATGGACAGCTTGTCTTGCTTTCTTTATGACCATGCTAACATGAGAGAGTTTAAGGGTATATCCATGGGAGAGTTTCATATATCGCATCTCTTGTATGCTGATGATTTGATTGTTTTTTGGGAGGCTAACAACACTAACTGCTCCAATCTTATTGACATTTTGGATTATTTCTCTGCCTGCTCTGGTCTTCATCTGAATAATCATAAAAGCAATGTCTCATTCTCACATAACACATCTAATTCAATGGATTTGGACCAAATCCTGAAGATTCCCAATGTCTCTAATAAATTTAACTATCTTGGAATCCCTATTTCTTCAGGGAAGATCAAAACCTCTGATTTTAACCCCCTGTTGGAAAAAAAATCAATTTTCTCCTCACTGGATGGAAAGCTAATACTTTATCTATTGCTGGTAGAATGCAGTATATTAAATATACAATTTCAAACACTGTGGCATATTGGGTTAGAGCTATCTTTGTCCCTAATACTGTTATTAAGAGTATTAATAAAGCTTGTGCCAGATTTCTTTATTTTGGAAATAATATAGGGAAAAGAATGCATCTTATTTCTTGGGAGAACACATGTAAACCACATGGAAATGGTGGGATCGGTATAACATCTATTATAGCTATGAGGTACGCTTATAATTGCTTTATCATCAGTAGAATGTACAATAATGCAAATCCTCTGTCAAAATTTTTGCTTGCCCGATACATCTCGCCTTGGAAAAGTAATGCAAATCATAGTACCAGGTTTTGGAAGGGTATTTGTAATTATGCTGATAAGGCTAAATAATTTTTTCTCTTCTCTCCTAATCATTTATGCAAGGCATCGATCAAGTGGGATCACTGGTGTATGGGGGAAAAATTGACTTTTAAATTCCCTGAACTTTCTTCTCTCAATTTCTGCAAGGATAATGATACTATTGATAGCTGGATTCATAATGAGAACTATTGCATACCTGACTCTTTCAGAGAAGCATTAGAAACTTTATCTCTAATATTCCTCTTTGCTTGGATAATGTCATTAGTCTTACCTGGAATGGTAATACTAAGCATTCATATAAAGATTATTACTTGAACTTCTTTGAAACCCAAGATGTGGTGGACTGGTCCAACCTTGTGTGGCATAAGAGGTATTCTCCTATATACTCTTCTTACACCTGGATGGCCATACTGGATAAGCTAAAAATCTGCTGAGGTGCTAGTTTGGAGGGGTATTAATATTGATAATCCAAAGTGCCATTTCTGTCAGGATAAATTGGAATCCAATAGGCACCTATCTTTTTATTGTGATTATTCATATAACACTCTTATTAGGCTCATACCTTCACTTCAAAACTTTTTGTTAAGACCCAATGTGTCTCAGGCAATTGATTTTATTGGGGGATTGTCGGGTGAAAATAAGAATAAGACGTTCTATCTCTTATTATTCAATGCCACAATTTATCACTTGTGGAGGGAAAGGAGTAATCGTAGGTTTAATGCTACTGCCAAGTGTTTTACCACTCTGGCATTTGAAATTGCAAAAGAAGTAAGATTAAAGGCGATGAAATTGAAATACAGAGAAAGTACTCTTTGACTAGAGAAAGGTTATTTCTGTTGGATTTGATGTCTGGAGCTCAGATTGTTTATTTGGCTCTGGAAGTTTTTCTGAAGCTGTCTCGCTTACTCGCTGGTTTAGTCTGGGTCTCCTGCCATTAAATTTTACTATCAGGCTGTATTAGAAGCCTGAAAGATGATGATAGTCTGATTTTTGATACTCTTGGAGGGTCTTCGGGCAACCAGAGTATAAGCTCGCTGTTTCCAAACCAGTCTAATTGAGTTCAGAGCTTTTTTAAGGATTCATATCTGTTCAATAGAACACCTCTACCCTCTATTTTTGATAATGTTTCATGTTACAAGATTTTGGGGTTGAATATCTCAGACGCTTAGTGACCTGGAGTTTTTCTAAGGTATGTTTGGAGGTTGCTGCTGGAGAAGTTCTTCTGGCCTCTCTTCGGTTCCTGATTGGATACAATATTATCTGGCTTGGTCTTGGAGTTGCTGTGAAAGAAAATAATTTTGGCTTCTCTTGATTACTGCTAGCTCAGATTTTGCTAATGGTTTGAATCTGATCTGCATTTGGTTTGAGCAAATGTGGCTGATCTCTCTGGATGCTAGTGGAAAAGGAACTTTACTAGTTTATATTTTATTGCTGGGTTATTTGTATGTTTCTAAAGTCTGTAGTTGTTGTTATCACATTCTATAATTGTTATAGAATGCTGGTTGGTTTTCTTGTAGGTGTCTAATGGTTTTTGTTGTTTTTGTTTTTATTATCTTTGCTGAACTTTGTATTTTTTTTTTCTGTTTAATAAAATGGGCTCTTCCCTAAATTTCCTAAAAAAAAAAAAGAATGGCCTGGTTCGAAGCTGAAGTAAGGACACAAATCTCTTTAGCCTATTGGTTGAGAGCATAGATTTCCAACTAAGAGGTCTAGGATTCTAGTTTACGTGTATGCGTTGTGTGTGTGAATTTGTCTTAAATGACCTAAATGTCCCAAAAAAAAAAAAAAAAACCAAATTAAAGGAAGTTGTGGATTACAAATTGAACTTAATGGATTTTTGGACCTTATAATTCTAAGATGCTTTGTGTGCAGTTTCTTAACTTTTCTCAACTCAGGTTGAGACTATCCTTCTCTCGTTCGCAATGGTTGGTTCTTTTTCACTTGTTTAGTGGTCGTGCTCCTCACAAGCTCCACATTTTGTCGTAGGTTTGTCAATTTTCCTCCCTATGATAGTGGCACAAGCCGCAAAACTCCTCCTAGGTCGCAACTATCCCAAGTTCATCAGTTTGCTCACCCTTCAATAGTGTTTGATCAATATTATGAGAACATGGAAAGATAACAACCACTTAATACCTACAAAATTTGAGAGATACCTGCATTCTAGTCTATGACTATATTTCCCTTGAATTACATATTTATATTAGTATGTAAAATAAATGCCTTCAAACTTTTAGTATTCAATAGAAAGTCATTCTTTTAAGTTATTTGGTTATAACATTCAATTTTAAATAAACAAATGAGGTTGAGCATGTTTTTGACGGGTTAGAATTGTATCATAATAATTGAAATGCTTAAAATACAATAAAAAGTAGGTGATTAGTTCATAATTACAACTTCAGAAGCATTGTGCAATTACTTAATGCCTTTATACTAATTTCATAGAGTTATCTCTTGAAAACAAGTATGCCTTATATATATATATATTTTTATCAAAATTCATCAATGAACTAGAATGGACAGGTGCCTTGGTGGAATTTGATCTCCAAACTCCTATTTCTTTTAGGCCACAATTACAGGAATGTGGAATTATTGTGTTTAGTCTTATCTCAAATCCTTGGAAAATGCAAAAAAAATGTCATAGTTCGTACTCATTCACATGATTAGCTTTTGTGTGTAAATGAGTTTGACCACTAATAACTAAAAAAGGAGAGCGATTGTCGGCTTGAAGCCCTCTGAATTCATTAGATGATTGTCTGGTGGTAGTGCTCCTCACAAGCTCCACATATAGCTAAATTTAAAAGTTTGAAAAATCCTAATGATATGGCATTCGAAATTTGTTTCTCCAAGTTAAATTTTAGAATCACTAAGTTCAATTTTGCACCACAAAGTTCAACTAATCTCTAAGCTATTTTTTTTAACTTCTTAAATGGTGTTTAATGCCTAAAATATAACTATAAATATTTAAGTTGTAGTGGTCAAGTTTATATTGTGCTATCTTTTCTAGTTTTACGTTGTGGCTATCGTTATTAAGAGAAATTCAATATTTTATCTCAAGATTTATAATGGATAAACAAAATAGGTAGCTTGCATCTTTAGCTCATAACATGTAGGAGAAGGTAGATATTACTTGGAGTAATTTTATTGAGAGTAAAAGTGTTGATGATAGGAAACAATATAAAAGTCCTTATTGTAGAACTACATTTGAGGGTTGAGGCATTAATAGGATGAAGCAATATCTATTAGGGATTAAAGGTAATATTACTTCTTGTAAGAAAGTGCCACATGACATTCATCATTAGATGCAACATAATTTGAATGAAATAACAAAAAGAAAAAGAGAGAGCATGACAGGACTTGGTGCAGAGTGTTGATGTGTTTGTTAATGGTCCAGTAAAAAAAATAAAGGGGTTCAAGTTCACTCCTAAAATCACAAAGTTTAGATGCATAATATAAATGGATTGATAAAGGAAAGAAAAAGATTGATGAAATAGATAACGTTTTCGCACCCAAAATAAAACCAATACCTTAATTATCCCTAAAAAATGTCATGACATTTAAAGATGCAATACACCATGCTAATTTGGTACTTGTTAGGTGATTTTATGACAGTTTCATTCCATTCAATGCTATAAATTCACTATTTACACAGAAGGTTGTTGATGCAATTGCTTCAATTGGGCCTAGTTACAAGTTTCCCTCTTATGACAGATTGAGAGTGAATATGTTACGAGATTCTAAAGAGGAATCCAAGTTGTTAATAGAATCTTATAGAAGAACATAGAAATAAACATGATGTATATTGATGGTTGATTGTTGGACATATACAAAGAGTAGGATATTGATAAATTTTCTTATGTATTATCCGCATGGCGTTTCATTTTTAAAATCTTTAACTTCATTTGATATTGTCAAAGATGCTACAACATTATTTTTATTATTTGTTGATGTTGTTGAATGGATTGGTCCATATAACATTGTTCATTTTGTTACATATAACACAACAAATTTTAAAAAGGCTAGTGAGTTATTGCAGGGAGAACTTGGAAACATATATTGATCACAATGTGATGCACATTGCATAAATCTTATTCTCAAAGACATTTGTAACATGCCTCGCATTATGGAAATTGCAAGAAAAGCTTTAAATATTATAATTTTTATTTATAATCATGCTTTTATATTAGCATGGCTAAGAAAAAGAGTGAATTGAATATAAATAGTTAGACCTGGAGTAACCCAATTTGCAATAATATTCGTTACTTTAAGAAGTGTGTATGATCCCAAACATAATTTGCAAGTATTTATCACTAGAAAGTCATACAATAATTCAAAGTTCTTTTAAGATAATGAAGGGAAAGAAGACAACCTCTGTTATTCTAGATGCAAGGTATTAGAATAACTATTTTATAATTTCTATATTATTAGGGCCTCTGATTAGGTTGTGACGAATTGTTGATACCGATGAAAAGCCTTCTCTTGGATACCCGTATGATGGCTTGTAAAGAGCTATAAAAGAAATAAAGGCATGTTCAAAAATATAAAAAGAATGTATAAGCCCTATAATAGTATGATAAGGAGAAGATGTGCAAATCAACTAACTCAAGGGATACATTCAGCAGCTTTTTTCCTCAACCCTCATTTTAATATAACCGATAATAATTATTGCAGTAAACCTAAAGTTATGTAAGGTTTAATTGAATTGATTGGTAATAAAGACATATGTCCTAAACCATCTTTGGTCATGAATAAGGTGAGGCTTTTTTATGATAACTTAGAAAGTTTTTTAAAGAAAATTGCATCAGTAACATCAAATGAAATGCAATCTCATAAGATAGCAAAAATTTAAGATTGCATTTTAATATTTAATTGAGCTATGATGCTTTTGTTTACATCAAATACCTTTTAATAAACTATTATAGATGTGTTGATTTGTAGATAAATGGTGGAAGAGGTTCAGCTCTAGTGCTCAAAATCTACATAAAATAAGTATTAAATTTCTTAATTAAACATCATCTTCATCAGGTTGTGAGAGGAACTCAAGTGTGCTTTAGAAAATTCATACTAAAAGACAAAATCATCATGAGCGCTAAAGGTTAAATGATCTTGTGTATGTTCGTTACAATCTCAATTTAAGGAATTAATATGTACTATCTTCAATTACATTTAAACATTTTTTTTAATCTATGACGCAAATTATATTCATAATTTTTATATTAATTATATAAGTTCCAGCTTAAAAAAAAGTTATGATTGTTTGAACTACACAAGTATTAAACTTGTTGACTTTTAGATCCTTGATGATGAGTCGACTCCACAACTTGATTTAGAAGTCTTGGAGAATGAAATTTATAAAGACGATGCAATTCATATACCTATATAACCAAATATAACTTCAACTGGACCAACCCCAAGTAAGATTGTACATTAATTATATCATTTGGGTGTAATATAAAACATAGACTTATTATTTCATATTAATTATTTGCACATGAAGATGACTTGCTAATATATGTGATGGAGATGACATACTTGCATGTGATGATCCTGAAGCATTTGGGGTGGAAGATTTTGGTGAAGTAGGATTTGGGGATCCATTATTTGATTAAACAAATTTAGATGATGATTATTAGATTCACTAGGAGTGTTTTGAGTTTTAAGATTTTATATAAATTGATATAAACAATTAAATAACAATTGTTAATTTTTAACTCTATATTATGGATTTGTGATTTCATTGTCTTTAAATTTTTTATAATATATATGTAGTTTGATTATTATATTTTACTTTAGGTTACTTGTATTACATAGCATTTAATTGATATTCATTTTCTTTTGTTCATTTCATTTTTAATAGTTTTACATGCTAGATAAGGAGAATTGAAGATTTCATGTAAAAAGTATATGTAAACTTGCGAAGAATGGGTCAACTACTCAATACTTTAAGTTTCAATTAAAAAAGTATTCATTCATGTTTTATGTTTCATAATTATTTATTTTGTTTAATTTTTTGTCATATTTTTCATATGATTGCATCTTTATATGTAATTTATGCTATATTTAAATAAAATTAGTATTTATTATATCATTTAGTTTGACCCTAGCTCGACCCTAGTCAAACCATCGAATCGTGAACTCTCCTTTTATTTTATTATCTAGTTTGATATTCAATATTTTATATTTTTTGTTTCATATGATTAATAGGGTTGATTAAATTAGATTTTTTCAATGACAAATTTTTTATTTTAAAGTAAATCTTTATAAGTTATTTTATTTTAACACTTGGGAGCAAATACAAGTTATTGAAGCGTAAGACAATTTTGGTTTATAAGAATGTAGATGACAAGTCGTTTATTATAAGCATGTGAAAAAAAAATTATTATATTCAGTAATAATTTTGACATAATTTTAAAGTTAAAACTTGACAAATTTATAGTTGAATTAAATGTCTAATGATTAAATAATAATAATTTAATTCAAATCCAAATGAGCTAAAATCAAGCACTTGAATTATTGTTAAAAATTTAATGGCATTAATTCATGAAGAACAAAAGAATTTTCAAATTTTGCTTGCTTGCAATCAATTCAAGTGTCTCAACACAAGAAATCCAATGAGCCCAATATCATTTAATTTCGAGATCATTGAGGCATTTAAATATTAAAAGTATGAGTTATAATCGAGTGAATCAATATAGATCGTTCCATGGGGTGTTTTTTTGGAATTTGGTTAAAATTATAAAAAAGTCACAAGAAAAACTACAAATATATACATATTCTTCAGATGAAGGAGTTGACACCATGACTATAAATAAGAGAGAGTTAGAGATCTGAATGACAAAAGTCCCACCCAACTTTGGATAAGGATGATCATTGATGCAATAATTATCGTTGGACTGTTATCACCGGAATGTTTTCCATCAACTACCATCACTCGACTAGGTTCTCTCAACCATCATCATCTAACTATTTTCTCCCATTTACTTTGTCATAAAAAACAATCAATTGGAGATGAATGGATTATAGAGAGCAAAGATGTAAGGGGATATTCACTTTAGGAAGGGTCCATATGTAGAATCTATTTGAGATTCTTCCTTATGGGTAGTATTTCTTTCATCTTCTCTACTTGCACCTTCTTTCTTGAGCACTTTTTCAATATTAATTCTGTGGCTGACTTAACTCATTAGTTTTGATTGATAATGTGAAAACCATTGTTATTCCTTATATATACTTATATTTTAAATAGTGAATTATTATTTTCATTATCTCATGCTCTTCATTTAATTTATACAGTGGCCATGTTTGAAATTTAACTTTAGTGTAAAGTAGTGCCTCGACAAATAAATGTTGGAAAAAATAAATGTTGTATTTATAGAATAATTATAAGAAGGTCATGAACCTTTGTTTACATCCTTATAAGCTCAACAGAGATCTAAGGATTCTTATGCTCTAATTCATAACTAATATAGACTCAACAGAGATCTAAGGATGCTTATGCTCTAATTCATAACTAATATAGAGGAGTCCGCTTTGGAAAAACCTAAGATATTTACTATCATTAGTCCAAAACACATTATTTATTGATATCCTTACTATTTCCTGCATTTCTCATTAAAAATAAAAATTTTCCCTGATTTTATTTTGTGGGATAAATATTGTAGCTTTAGTAGACAGTACTAGAAATATTTGTGTGTACTACATAATTTTCTCATTGGATTGAAACTCTCTCATTCACTTTATTACCTGATCGTCACACACTTGCATTTTTCTTGGCATTATATCGAATTAAACTTAGAATACCCTCTAACAATCATCACACTAAGATAGCTTGATTAATGCCTGGAAAAAAACTTCTCATATTAAAGTTGATTATAATGCTTTTTCCACTGAGATGTCTGATGATGGTATAATGGTTAAGCTTAATGTTGATAAGGAAATGGATAATACTCATTTATTAAAAAACACACTAGTAGTGAAGATTTTAGGTAAACATGTTCCTTTTTCAATGTTTAGCATGGAGCTGAGGCATCAATGGAGTAAATTTGGTGATTTTCATTTAACAACTCTTGGTTTAGATTTGATATTGTGTTCATTTCAACTCTTCTGAATCTATGGAAGAAGTGTATAGTGGTGGAACTTGGTATGTTGGAGGTCATATAATAGGAATAGATAAATGGACACAATTTTTCTCACCAATAACCTGGAAAGGGTTATCTGCACTAGTTTGGATTCATCTTCCTCATTTACCTTTGCAATGTTGGGATGAAGTAAATAACACTAATATTGCTTCAAAAGTTGGAATCCTTACATTTCTAGATGGAAATATGTTTAAATATGGAACGAGGGAATTTGTTAGAGTTTGTGTTCATATAAATTTGGAGTCTAAATTACTTACTGGAATTTTGGTGGAAAGCTTGAGTGGCATATTATTTCAAAAGATAGAATATGAGAAAATTTATTCTTTCTATTTCCAATGTGGTAAGATGGGGCATTTGAATTTATATTGTTGGGATGGTAAGAACAATGTGGAAATTTGTAATCCAAAGGTTGATCCACATAAAATTATTTCTGATCCAATTCAAGGTTTGAAGAAAAATTCAATACCCAAGGCTGCTAATAATTGTAGTGATGAACAGGAGTACAGACCATGGATTCATGTGAAATTTGCAAGGAATAGAGTTAAATAAATAAGGAATGAAAAATAAATCAAAATTCATTTCGTTTGAGGTTGATTCATAATTTATGAAGAATGAGGTTATAAATTAATCTATTAAGAAGAATTTCAGGAATATCATAAAAACCCATTATGTTAATGATAATTTGGATAATTACTACAAATTCATTGATTGGAATATTGTTTCTAATCAAACTATATGAAATAATATATTCATTAAACCAGTTAGTGTTCGTCAACATTCAAAAATTCTTCCTAATATAGAATGCATTGATGACTTCAAAAATTTATTGCAGAAGAATGAAACTAATGCTTTTACATCACCTTATTCATTGTTATATGTCAAAAAATTCAATCCACTACCAGAATTTAATGAGGAAGCTATTTCTGATACTGCTGTAGTTCATATTATTGATAATTTAAATTTTTAAGCGAAGATGCCAAAGAACGTGGTGGATTCTGTGAGGAAGAACCCTTATTTCTTTTACAGTATGAATTGTGAATAAAATGCTATAAAAAGTACATTACCTTTGTTGGAAGGTAATGAGATCTTGAGTTTTGTTGTTATAAAAAAAAATTAATAATGAACTCAAATCCTTATGACACATATAAGATATTCCTAGGAAATGGAGAAGTGATTTATGTTTGAATAAGATAGGTGGGGAGTTTTCCCCATCGAATTCTTGATGTCCTCATTTGTTTTTTGGAATTATGGAGGAGCTAAGAAAAGGGAGGCTTTTCTATATCTTAGAGAGATTATTAGAGATAATAATTATTTTTTTCATTGGGTTAGTTGAAATCAAGTTTTCTAATATTGATAGGAGGGAGGTTATAAGATTATTGAGAGTGAATGGTTTTTTTTTTCATGGTCTTGCTGAAGGTACTTCAGGTGGTATTTTGGTGTTATGAAAAAGGTAGGAGTTGGTGTTTAATGTTGTTGAAGAGTCTTCCCAAGTTGTGTTCGGAGTTGTTCATACTCCCAACAAGGTTAGTTGGAATGTTTCCACTGTGTTTAAGAACAAGGATTTACAGGTGAGAAGATGGTTATGGGATACTCTTGACAGGCTTAATTATAATAGTATTCCTTCTATTATGAGAGGAGACTTTAATTTCATTTTATCTAAAGATGATAAGAGAGGGGAAAAGAGACTTATGTTTTCTCAGGGCCTCAAGAAATGAAATTTTTATGAAGTAGATATTATTGGACCAAGGTTTATTTGGTGTAATAATAAGGAAGGATAAGCAAGAATTTGGGAAAGATTAGATAGGCATTTGCTTAATTCTACAACATTTCAATTGGCTCCTCTGGTGATTATTAGACATCTTGCAATAGTATCTTCTGATCATATTCCAATTGTGTTTGGGTGATATTCCTCAAACACAATTAAAAATTATTAGATGTAACTATGTGTGGAAGTCCTATCCAGGTTCTTGGAATATTATTCTAAAGTCATGTAGAAAATCAGATTATGACAATGAATCTAAAATTTTGCAAAGGAAGTTACAAAGAAAATGTAAGGCTCTTTATTATTGGAATAAAAATAAAGTTAAAAGTTTGTGTACTCTCAAAGAAGGTTTAAAGAAAGATATTATGGAACTGCAAATGGAGGAAGCTTCAAATAGTGGCCTTAATCCTGAAAATTTAAAATTACTTTGATGTAAAGTTCACGAGTTAAATGTCATGATAGCAAAATTATTAAATTTGTAGAGCCAAAGAGAAAAGGTTAGATGGTTGGTGGAAGGTGATTCTAACTCAAAATTTTTTCATGGTTATGCTTTAGGTTTCATTTGGTATGGCTTTCTTCCTACTTCTTAAAGCATATTTTAAGTACAAAAATTAAAACTTTTGTGGTAGAAAGCTGCTTTAAGAAGAAGTAAGAAAGCCGTCCCAAATGAAGCCTTAGTTAGGAGAAATGGAAACTGGATAAAGAAAATTAATGATGAAGAAAATAATTTGGTTGAAGACTATGAGGTAATTGAATCAGTTTTCTATAAATTCTTCAAGAAAAAATGGCAAAAGAGGAGTTGTAACCTATTAGACTGGCCTGAAGTTTGCAACAGACAGAAAATATCTACTTAAAATTTTGAGAGGCTCAATACTGACTTCTCTCAAGAAGAATTTATTATTGTAGTTTTCCAATTTGGTAACAATAAATTCCCAGTATTAATGGAATTACTTCTTCATTCTTTAAAGATTTTTGGAAAATTGTGAAAGATGTCACTTGGAATGCTATTGATTATTTGTTTAAGATTGGTTATATACATGCTGATAAAAAATATGCTTTCATTATTATTATTCCAAAGAATAGAACCCAATAGAGCTTTCAAATTTTAGACCTTGAAGTCTTTTTTTCAAATAATTTATAAGATTGCTGTTATAATTACCTTAAATAGATTGGTTATATGCATGCTGATCAAAATTATGCTTTCATTATTATTATTCCAAAGAATAGAACCCAATAGAGCTTTCAAATGTTAGACCTATAAGTCTTTTTCAAACAATTTATAAGATTGCTATTATAATTACCTTAAATAGATTGAAATGGTGTCTTTCGAAGATTATAATTGAAGATCAAGTATCTTTTATTCATGGAGGATCTATGTTTGACCCTTGATTGTTAGCTCAAGAGATATTTAATAAATTCAAATTTTCTAATAATAAGAAGAGTTTGATGGCTACTAAAATAGATATGTAGAAAGCATATGATAACATGAATTTGTTAGCTTTGGAAAAAATTTTAAGACGGCTTGGGTTTCCTTCTAAATTCTCTAAACTTATTATGGCATGTGTAGAGAATGTCATATTTTTCATTCTTATTTTTTGGGAGAAATTCTAAATGGATTAAGGCTAAGAGTGACTTTAGATAAGGTTGTCCGTTGTCACCGTATCTTTTCATTATGTGTTAACAAATTCTATCCAATGCTATTTTATTAAAAATGTGAGGATTTGGGTATTAAGTGTTCTCTTATATATGAAAAAGTACACATCTATTATATGCAGATTTTGTTCTTTTATTTGTATTGGCATCTCCAAGAATTGCTAAAGTTATTAGGGATATTTTGCTGATTTCAGTGGCTAGATTTGACAAATGGTCAACAATTATAAATCTCAAATTATTTTTTGAAAAGTTATAAATGTTATAAGGAAGAAAATGAAAGTTTGTGTAGATTGTTAGACATTATAGAACTATCCCAAGGCTAACTAGGAGGGGGGGGGGGGGGGGGGGGGGGGGGGGGGGGGGGGAGGGGGTAAATTGGTTATATAAAAAATCATAAATGTTTGAAAACCTTTTTTAGATCCTTTTTGAAAGTTAAAGTTAAATCACTAATCCTAAAACTTACAGTTGTTTATAGAAATGATTACCATAGATAACTTTTCCAACCATAAAATTTAAATGCAGTAAAATAAAAATATAGGAAAATATAAAGTTAATAGAAGAACACCAAATTTTATAGTGGTTTGGTTCAACTAGATCTACATCCGCTCCTTAGAGACTCCTTCTCTAGGTATTGTACTAAACACAAGTGGCTCTCCTTTTCCCCCACAACAAGGAAGAAAAGCCCTTACAAACTCTCTTCCATCAACCCGGTGCGACAAATAATCATCACCTTTTACACTCTCCAAGTGATGGAAGCGTACCTTCTCTTCCTTTTTCACCCTTCTAGTAAAGGCACAATACCTACACATCCTTTTTCACTTTCCTGGTGAAGGAAGAGAACTGTCGCATCCTAACCC
This sequence comes from Dendrobium officinale, assembly GCA_019514585.1. Classification (NCBI taxonomy): domain Eukaryota; kingdom Viridiplantae; phylum Streptophyta; class Magnoliopsida; order Asparagales; family Orchidaceae; genus Dendrobium; species Dendrobium officinale. The sequence goes on along the minus strand of CM033699.1, from coordinate 36,344,829 downwards.
TCCTGATGAAGGCAGAGAATCGTCACATTCTTTTTCACCCTCTTGGTGAAGGCAGAGAACCTTGATCTAGTCTTGAAAATCTTTTCTCAAGAACCTCCAAAGAAGTTGGGTAGAAAATTAAAGAAGATAGAGAGATCCTTAATTTGGACAACCTTGTGAATCCCTCACAACTCCCCTTCACTTGATCTCTCACTCTTCAATCACAAAATCTCTCCCAAAAGTCATTCTCAAGAGAAATTCAAAGCAAAGATTAATATGATAGTTTTTAGGACTCTTTATTTAAAAGCCACATGAAAAACCATCCAAAACTAAAAATTTCAAGTGAACTGACTTACATTCATACTTTATGATCGTAGATCATACTGTATGATCAATTCAAAAATTAGGTCTTTATTTGGTATAAACTGGGACGAACATAATTTTGTATACTGTCAGTCATCTATATGAATTTAGATCGTATTGTACAAATAGTTTTAAAAAATGTATTTATATGGAACGATCTTGTAGAAACCTAATTTATATATTATATGCCGACTGTATGACTTGACATTATACTGTATGAACAATTTAAAAATGAATGTATTTCTTTGGTATGATCTAGTATGAAATGAATTTTATACTCTACCAGTCGCTTGTATCACCTAACATCGTACTGTACAAACAATTCAAAATGAACGAGTTCATTTGGAATGATTCTGTATAAAGGAATTTTGTATTTTGTCAGTCATCTGTAGGACTTGACAACGTATAGTTACAGTTCAAATAATTCAAAACAAACAAGTTTGTTTGGTATGATCAGGTTCAAAAGGAATTTTTTACTCAGCCAGTCGTCTATACGAATTAATATCATACAGTACAAATAGTTCAAAAAATTTAGGTCTTAATTTGATTAACTGTATTCTAGAAAAAAACTATCAAATTGTATAGTACAATTAAATATCATATAGTACGATCAGACTTAAATTATTTTACAACTCTCCCCCTATGTGTGTGTGCACAGTTACCCAATTATAATCACTCTTGCTTAGATTCAAGAAATAAAATATAGAGACATATAGACTCTATTGTTTGAAATTCTATTCTATCCTATCTTAAAGTCTTCAATAATCTGTAGTAGTAAATAATTTCTCTGAAATGTAAGTGCACACAAAAATAAATAGAAATATCCAATACATGCTAGGAGAAAAAAACAAAATCATCAAAATAATAATATTTTGCTATCATAAAAAATTATAATCTCAATATTGATTCCTGAGTTATAATAATTTCCCTCTTTTTTATGATGATAAAAACATTTATTGTTTGAATTACTAATAAAAGTTCTTCTCTCCTAAGTTCCTCCTCAATGAATAATAATAAAATAAATATCATGAGCAAAAAGAATTTTGTCCCTCCTTTTTTTTTATTTTGATTTTTATAAAATAGTAAAATAATATAGAAGGCAAACATACACTAAAATACAAACACCAAAAAAAAAAAAAAAAAAAAAACATAAGACACGAGACCAAGAAAACTTCAGACAAACTTAAACAACCTCCTCCTTTTGACATCAAACTAAACACAAACAATACAAAGAACTTCAAACCAACACATAAACAACCTCTCTTTTGACAATAGCAAAAAGAGGGGAAAAAGAAAGAAATCCCTTGAATATGAAAGTTCTTATGGACAAATCTAAATGTTGATAACGAAAAAAATTGTAAAACAAATTACAAAACATTAAATTCCAACAAACATTTTTAAACTCATATTTTAAATCAAAAAATACTTAAGAAAAGAAAAGTTGACCAGGTTCAATGCTCGTTCTAGAAAGCAGAGATATCAAACAGAATAATTATTGCAACTGACAAAAAAATAAAAATAAATTTTCAAATTCAATAGTTAAATTTATTGTTTAATGGATGGATTTTCTAAGAATTAGAGATATAGAGGAAAGAACCAAATATAGTGTTGGCTCATTTTATGACTCTTATCAACTAGAATTGAGATGTTGTCTCAATTGCATATCTTTTGATTTTGAACTTTGTTTGGCGAACATTGCGCATCTTTTCAAGTTGGGATTATTTTGTGCATTTTTTCAAATTTTGGCACTCTTTGTGCATCTTTCGGATTTTTTTTCTTTCCATAACTTAAATTAGCAAATCTTAGCTTGTGTGATTATCTTTTAAATAAAAGAAAAATTTTCTCATATAAAGAAAATTAAACCACAAAACAAAATCTAATAGATAATAATAAAATCAATATTTTGAATAAAAAAATAAAAGAAAGTAAGTAACCTTTTTGTAATAATTTTAACTATAATATAAGCGTCTACTTGAACATGAAGATGATCTACTTATCTTAATCTAATTTTAATTTGATTTAAAATTTAAGTAAAAAAATTAAGGAAATAACATTATGATGCAAATAATATAAAAAAAAATTATCCTTTAATTCAACATTTTGGTTTAGTTAATAATAACTCATAAATAATTAGAGATGAAACAAAAATTTAAGAATAATAAAATCCTCTTTTTTTTTTTAATAAAGTAGTACATACTCAAACTCATACATAAAGAAAATATAAGAAAATGCAACAATTTTAAAACAAAACATTTAACTTTAACATTAAAAAAATTATAATAAAACTAAAATATTAAAAAAAAAAAAATACAGCAATCAAAATAATAACCCGGGGATCTTGATCTGGAGGAGGCAGTTGAGGGCTAAATTGGGTAAAGTAGTTATTGATGGTAGCAACTTGAGTGTTAATTTAATCAACTTATCTACTCACCCATCTCATATCTTCATTATATTTAAAATTCTACTGGTCCATGCCAGTCTCAATATGATTAAATCATTGATTAAAATGAGACTCAAGTCGATCAAATATTTGAATCATTTCTTGATAGAAATGATGCTCAGGTCCAAGAGCAGGAGCAAGTGCAGGTGCTCGAGCATATCCTCCTTCTTCATCAAATTCATTTCCCTCGTCCCCTTGATCCCAATGAGAAAGAATATGAAATGAAGCATGAGTAAAATAGACTGGAAGATTATCGAGGGGATCAGAATGAATAAGATTGTACTTATTTTCAAGAATGTTGGCAATTAAGTATCCTAAAGCTACATTCTTCTTCCTTCTAGTGGAAGGAAGTCTAATGTCAGTAAGGTTATGAATGTAATCCATAATCAAATGGGATTCATCAAATGGAGTGATTGACAAGATATAGTATATGACTATACTAAACAAATGAGTGATATTGATTCTATCACCAGCTTTAGGAATAATATAGGTTCTTGAAACATACTGGATGATCCAGACATTTTGATTCAAAGACTAAGCAAGGGGTAAGTGTAGGATTGAAGGTGTTTCCCTAAGAGTTTGATTAACAGTAGTCTAATCAAATCACTTCTAGAAGTCATAGAATGAGCCCTAATTCCTTTAATTCTAAGAGGCAAAAAGATGCCCAAATCTTCTTTAGTGATTTCAACACATTAGTGAAAGACATAAGAGGGCATAATAGTGTTATTTTCTCTCATTCTTAGCTCAGTGAGAAAATAATAAAAAGTCTCAGAATTAAAAGCGTTGATCAAAGTGAGAATAAATGTAAACTGAGTGGAGTTAAAGAGTGGCATAATCAGAAAGTCGATATCTTATTGAATAAGAAGACGAGAAGGAGTAATCTTAGCTTGAACAAACTAAGTGTAGGCTTGTTCATTTTTCCTTGAAAGAAAATTATCATATCGTTCAAAATGAGATGAACTTCCCCTGGAAGGATGTGATTGTTTCTAATACTTTACATTTGAGAAGGATTAAAAGGGATTGAATGTTGAATATATTAAATAAATTTAAAGAACAACTTCTAATTTATAAATATCAAACAATTTCACACAATACAAAATTGAGTTTGTAAGTACAATTATGAAGTTTGTACAGACAAATATAAATGTCAAGAATAGTTATTGCAGCAAAATAACTTTTTATAAACTTGCCTTTTGAAGAGTCATTTCGTATGACCTTTGACTGACCCGATCATACATACAAAAAGGTGTTCATTCGGTACGCTCAATTAATAATGATCAAACCTGCTAGTTCCGCATGTAGATCAACAATTAGATTATACAGATAAATAGGTGTTTGTATAGACAATGTTTGAAAAATAATTATCCTCGGAATGCTAGCCATGTTCATACAAATGAATAATTAATGGTTTTTAGAGATGATGATGTGATTGTACTATACGATTACAAAAAGAAAAATCAAATTTATGTCTGTCCAACTCAAAAAAGAATTCGTGTAAAATCTAGAGAATTTGTACAATATGAATGTGGTTTGTACAGTACGAATGGAAAAATAAATTTTAGATTTTCACATGATGATCAAGATACTTTTTCAAAACAATTCAAATAAGATTTATGAAACACAAAAACAAAAATAAAAAAGAAAAAGAAAAATCAACTATAAAATAAATAGAAGTCAAACAAAACAAACCACAAACAAAGAAAAAAACACAATCATAAACACAAAAGAAATGCACCACAAATGTAATTTACAAAATTACAATTATATAGCATGACTATCAATAACACTCAATCTAGTTCTTAAGGTGCTGAAAGTTTTAAAAACTAGGTGTTTTATAAAAATATCTGCAAGTTGATTTTCAATTGCTATATGATGTAGCTCAATTTGTCCTTTAATAACATGGTCTTTAATGAAGTGATACCTTATGTCTATATGCTTATTCCTAGAGTGTTGAATTGGATTATTTAAAATACAAATGACATTTGTTATCACAAAAAATTGGAATACTATCAATTGAAAAGCCTAAATCTATAAGTTGTTTTAACCATAAAACCTGTGCCACACAACTTTCTAAGGCTATATATTTTGCTTCAGCAGTAAAAAGGGATAATGTATTCTATTTTCTGCTAGACCAAGAAACTAAACAGTTTCCATTGAACTGATAAGTTTCAGAATTACATTTTTGATCAATCTTACATCCTACAAAATATGAATTATAATATCCAATCATTTCAAAAGAAGTGTTATTTTTAAGATACCAAATCCCTAAGTTTTGTGTACCCAAAAGATATCTCAGAATTCTTTTAATAGCAGTCAAATAAAATTCTTTTGGATTAGCTTGAAATCTAACAAAAAGACAAATGCTAAACATGCTATTAGGTCTCCTAGTTATTAAATAAAATAATGATCCAACTATCACTCTAAATTTATTTTGTTCAATATATTTTCCTTAAGAATCCTTATCTAATTGAACCGAGGAACTCATTGGTGTACTTATTAGTTTAACTTTATCTATTTCATACTTCTTAAGGATGTCCTTAATATATTTTGATTGACTAAGAAATGTGCCATCTTCTTTCTATTTTATGCTAAAAATAAGAAATTAACTCAAGTCTCCCATCAAACTGATTTCAAATTCATTAATCATTATGTTTGAAAAATCATCATAAAGATTTTTATTAATGGATCTAAATAAGATATCATCAATATATATTTGAACAATGAGAATGTCATATCTTGCTCTTTTTAAGAAGAGAGTTATGTCCACACTCCCTTTAACAAATGATATTTGTAGTAGGAATGTGTTTAGCATTTCATACCATGCCCTAGGTGCCTATTTTAATCTATATAATGCATTTTCAATTTGAACACATGATTAGAAAACTATGAATTTTCAAAACATAGTGGTTGCTCGACATAAATATCTTATTTTATCACCCTATTAAGAAATGCACTGGTAACATCTATTTGAAATAGTTTAAATCCTTTAAAACATGTAAAGGCTAGAAGTGCCCTTATTATTCCAAGTCTAGTTAAAGGGAAAAAGTCTCCTCAAAATTAATTAATTCTATTTGATTGTACCCCTTAGCCATAATTCTTTCCTTATTTCTAACCACTACACCTGAATCATTCATCTTATTTTTGAAAACCAACTTAGTTCCAATAACACTTTCATTTTTAGGTCTTTCTACAAACTCCCAGACATCATTTCTAATAAATTTATTCAACTCTTCCTGCATGTCTAGAATCCAAAATTCATCAAAAAGTACTTGATTTATATTAGTGGGTTCAATCATTAAAATAAATGCTGAGTAGTTTACTTCTTTATTAAGTCCATACTTAGTTCTAACTCCTTCACTTAGATATCCTAAAATCAATTCTTTAGGATATCTTTTAGAATATTTCCTTTCTCAAGGCAATGTATTTTCTTTTCAAACCTTTTCTTCAAGATTTATATTTTCAATTCCTTGGAAAATCTCTTCAACATGTTCTTCGTCCAACCTAAACTCTCTAAAAATATCATATTCATCAAAAACTTTATGTGTGGTCTCCTCTTCTACCAATATCCTTTTGTTAAAAACTCTATAGTATTTTCCAACACTTGAATATCCTAGAAAAATTCCCTCATCAGATTTAGGATCAAAATTTTTCTAAAAGAGTTTTATCATTATTATGAATAAACACCTTACATCCAAAGACATATAGATGTGAGAGGTTTGGTTTCCTACCCTTATGAAGCTCATAGGGTGTCTTATTCAACTTAATTCTAATATCCACCCTATTCAAAACATAATAAGTTGTATTAACTACTTAGCCTAAAAATATTTAGGAAGTAAAAATTCAACCAATATGGCTCAAATGGCTTCTACCAAAATTATATTATTTCTTTCAATAACCCTATTCTATTAAGGGGTCCTAGGAGTTAAAAAGTTGTGATATATTCTTTGCTCTTTAAAGAAAAATTCAATTTTTTTTATTTTCAAAATTTCCACCATGATCATATGGATTGCAAGAATTTCACAACCTAGCATCTTTTGAATTTAAGTAGAAAAATTTTAAACTCATCAAATGATTTACTTTTATGTGATAAGAATCTAATCCAAGTGAATCTTAACTAATCAATAGTAATTACATACTCAAAAACTTTCCCTCCTAGACTTATAGTGCTAATAGGTCAAAAATGATCCATATGAAAGACTTCTAGGGGTTTTCTAGTACTAAGATCTTTAATTGGAAGAAAGGATGACTTAATTTGTTTCCCTAATTGACACGCATCACACAGGTGAACCTTAGTGAATTCTAATGTGGGTATGCCTCTAACTAATTCCTTCTGGGTAATCTTCCTAAGGTTTTTCATGCTTGCATGACAAAGTCTTCTATGTCATAGCCAATATTCATCAGAAGTAGTTTTTAGATAGAAAGAATTAGAAGATTTAATACAATTTAAATCAAGCATGTAAACATTATTTACCCCATCTTCATGCAACACATAAACTCTATTTTGGCTTATAATATAGCTTATAGGCAAAATTTTTATGTTAAAACTCTTATCATAAAGCTTGCTAATACTTAGAAAATTATGTTTTAAGCATTCTACCAATAAGACAATTTCATTTAAAAAATTCTTCGTATTACCTATCATATTTGATCCTACCACTCTCCTTGTGATGTTATTTTTAAGTGTCACTTTGCCTCCAGTCCTGGCCTCCATCAATATAAATTAATTTGTATCTTCAGTCATATGTTTTGAACATCTGATGTCTAGGTACCAAATGCTCACATAAGGGCTTGTATGAGATCGATTCTACAAAATTATCAAAGATTAGACTTGGGAACCTAAATAAATTTGGGTTCACCTCTTGACAATGATAATCCAGATGCATGTTTGATATGATGTGATTGATGCATGTTAGGTCTCCAAACTAAATATTTTCTATTATGAATAGTACAAGTGTGAGAAATATGCCCCAACATTTCACATGAAAAACATTTAACACTAGAAAAATGATTTCCAAATTTATATGAGTTATAATATATTTTCCTAGGTTTTGAATTTGTAAGAATTTGATTAGGATTGTTCAACTGTTCAATTGTGGATGGTAACTTATTTTCCTTAAAAATTTTCAATTTTTCTTGAAGATTTAAATTTGTATTTTCCAAAATCAAAATTTTAATTTCAAATCATATTCCCTCTGATCTGATTCAACCATAAACACCTTAAAATCATTTTCAAGTTTATTATTATATGTTTTCAATAAATTATGCTTCCTATTCAAATCATCAAATTCATCAAGTAAAGTCATGTGAATATTATCTGTGTTTGTATGATAATTCATCATATTTTCATTTTCTTTTTGTAGATTTAGATACTCGATATTGAGGTTAGAATGCAGTTATTTGGGTTTCCTATATGCATTATGAATTTTTTTAGAAACTTCAAATAATTCTTCATAAGATAGGTCATATAACTCCTCTTGATATGAATGATCAAGTTATCTTTCATTAAGCACAAATTTGTAACCTCCTCTTTTGGTTCTATTTCTAAAGAATCTGAAGCTGATTTAACCTAGAATGCTCTTTGCCTTCTTTTCTTTCCCTTCCTAATATTTGTTTTCTCCTCAACTGTATCCTTTCTAGGATTAGCTTTGAGATTTGGGCATTTAGTCTTTATATATCCAGGCTTCATTTATAATAAATGATTTCATTAAAAACTTTTGCATTCTTATTGAACTTACCTTTGTTCTAGTGATGACGTCTTTGTTGCTTTCTCTTAATGAAACTTTTGACTTGACTAGTCATAAGTATAATATCTTCTTCATCCTCAAGCATTGATTGATCACTCTCTGAATCACCAACTTTCAATATTAAAGTCTTCTCTTTTCTCTTTTCACTTGCATTAATCTATCTTTTATTCACTTCTTGCTTGTAAGCAATCAGTGATCCAAGCAAATTGTCAATAGAATATACATTCAGATCTTTAGACTCAATTATAGTAGTTGAAATAGTACCTACAGGTTCTTTTTTCACCCTCCTTATGAAGTCAGAGAATCGTCATCTCCTTTTTCATCCTCCTAGTGAAGGCATAGAACCTTGATCCAATCATGAATTTCTTCTCTCAAGAGCCTCTAAAGAAGTTCGGTATAAACTTGAAGAAGACAAGGAGATTATTACTTTGGGCAACCTTGTGAATCCCTCATAACTCCCCTTCACTTGATCTCTCACTCTTCAATCAAATAATCTATCATAAACACACTCCCAAAAGGTCACTCTCAAGAGAAATTCAAAGCAAATGATAATATGATAGTTTTTAGGACTCTTTATATAGAAACCACATGAAAAAATATCCAAAAACTAAAAATTTTAATACAAAGGATAATAAGGCATATTTTTTTTGGATGGAGCTAAATACCTCAAACCTCTTATTAGTTGGAGATTGGCAAATGGAAATAAATTAAACATTTTAAATGAAATTTGGATTCAAGATAAAATTCTAAACAATTTGATAACATATGTAGATTTTATTGGATTACATGGAGTTTTGGTTCAACATTTTATTTTATCTAATGTTAATTGGAATTATTCATATCCCAAAAATTTTTTCATCAAGATCTTATCTCTTTGATTAAGCACGTTTTGATAAATCTAGAAATTGGTAAAGATCAAATAAAAGCATTATTTCAACATCTAGTAAGATCCATTTTTGCTCTAGTATATGAAGCTACGATGAAGCATAAAATTGATAATAAAAAATTTGCATGCTCTAAATGGCTAAAGAAGCTGAGGCTTAAACCAAAAGTGGATATGTTCTAATGGAGGTTGAGTAAGATTGATATACCGTTTAATGATTTTCATAAATATATGATTCACATATAAAATAATCTTTATGCTAGTGGATGTCAAGAAGTTGAGAATCATTTACATGTTTCAGCTAAATGCAAATCTCTTATTGAAATTTTATTCAAGTTTAGATAATTGGGATGCCAAATTCCAATTTTTCATTCTTTGAGTAGCTACATTACTGGACTTAAGAGAATTGTGAAGTCATATAAAAATATTGTTAGAATTTAATGTACAACTACTTTTTAAAAGGAAATGTAGAAATGATGTGAAACACAATAATCCTATGTCTCTAATCTTAATTATTTCTATGAATTTATTGTTTACAGCTATGCATTCAAGCCATAATCCTCTTCTAGAAGACTAGGATGCTAATCTCCATTCAAAGTTTGAAATTTTTTGGCACCACTAACCACTAGATGGATTAAAATCAATGTTTATTCATCAATTATGAAATCTAATATTGTAGGAATTGGAGGAGTAATTAGATATCACAAGGGAAGGTTTCTTCTTGCTTTTGGTATAAAAAGAACACATTGGGATGTATCTCAACTAGAATTGGAGGTTGTGTTTATTATTCAAGAATAGCTAAATGTTTGAAATTAAGGGAATAATAATTGAATGAGATAATAGCAATATCATCAAGTTCATACAAGATTCATTGAAGAGCTCAAGACGGTAACATGACAACTTTTTGAATAAAGAGCTATTTTTTAAAATGATTTCAATAATGTAATTTTTCATTGCATTTCTAGAGAGTGTAATAAAGTAGCTAATTTATGTGCTACTTCTTGTTTTATGTAGTAATTTTATTGGGATAGTTTTTCTTCTTCTAATATTCCTTCTTCTTTATTTAGCTTGTTAAAGAAGGAATGTGAAAGGTGTTCTTGTTTTTAGTAGTTTGTAATAGTTTCACTTTATTTATGAAATTTGCATATTTAAAAAAAACTATCATCACACACCCCATCAAGTTTTTGGTGCAGTTGTTGGGGAAAATTTCTTGTGCTTCTGCATTTTTTTAATAATCTCAAAAAGTTTCATATTTAATTTTACTTATATCTTTTTTTATGATTGTTTTCTAAGAGCTATAAAATTATGATTATTTAAAAAAATTATTGTGTAAATTTGTTTTCTTATGATTTAATTCTTATGTTGTTAGTGTAAGAAAAATAGTGTTAGTAAGGAGTCTTATTATTTGACTTAGAAATTTAAATAACCCTTATAAAAATTAGAAAATCTTAAAAGACTTTAACACTATGAATTACTAAATGAAATCCATAGAATGATCATTATAGACCTCATAGGGAGTATGTAAATCCTTTAGTAGATGGAATTCATCAGAGTATATATTAACCTACTATGCAAGCTAATAGTTTCAAACAAAAACTCGCTATAATCCAAATGGTACATAATTCTCAGTTTGGAGGAACTCCTATTAACGATCCTAATACTTAGGAACTTTCTTAGAAATTTAAGCAAAATTCAATTATAATGGAGTCAATGATGACTTTTGGAGGACCTAGTGATTTAGATGGAAACCCAATTATAGAGCTAAGCTACAACCCTTAGAAATATAGAAAATGAAATAAAGTAACTTGCTAGCATGATTAATAGTAAATCCCATGATGCGTGTTCTAATATTGAAGATAAGAAATTGGAAGAGGATTTCTATACTATTCAACTTAGAGGTGGGAAAGATTTAGGAGACCCCTATAAGGAAATTATGGTATAAGAGCCTGTACATTGAACCACCTATTAAATAACCTAAACCAATTAAAGAAATTGATAATATATTAGGAAGGTTGTAGAGAGACCGCCACCACCTTTTCCTCAGATACTGATTAAGAAAAATTTTCATAAATAATTCTTTAGTTCATAGAAGTATTTAAGAAATTAACTATTGATATATCCTTCTCAAAAGCCTTTAAGAAGATGGCCACTTATGCCAAATTCATGAAAGATGTCCTTAATAAGAAAAGAAAACTAAGAGAATTTGAAATTATAACATTAATTAAAGAATGTAGTGCTTTCATTCATTAGAAGCTCACTAAAAATTTGAAAGATCCTTGTAGTTCTACCATTCTCATAACTATAAGAGATAAATTTTGTGGAAGAGCATTATGAAATCTAGGATCTGACATTAATCTTTTGCCATTTTCCATTTCTTGGAGATTAGATTTAAGAGAGGTTCAACCCACTACTGTCACCCTTTAGCTTTCTGATAGATCATTATCTTATCCTAAAGGGGTGGTAGAAGATATTCTTGTTAAGGTAGATAGGTTTATCTTCCATATAGATTTTATTATCTAAGATATGGATGAGTAAAGGGGAATAACCATTATCTTATGGAGGCCTTTTTTAGAAACATGTAAGGTTATGTTATATGTTCATAAGTGGAGTTCATCATGTGAGTTATAGATCAAGAAATGGCTCTAGATGTGCTTAAGTCCATGAAGTTCCATAATGATAAAAATAAGGATTATTTCAGGTTTGATTTGGAAGAGACAGTTGTTAAGAATTTCAAGGTATATCTAATAGCAAAAAGGACTTTGCATGAATCGAGTCAAACTCCTAAAAGAGATTTGTTGATTAATAACCTACAGTTTACTGGATCGAGTTTGACCCAATGTTGACCAGGGGTCAAAATGACAAAATTGTTCTTTAAAAGGGCTTTTGGTCTTTTTCTAAAAATTCAACTTGAAATTCCCATATAAACCTTCAAAACATAACCCAATAGATCCTAAATATCATTAAAAATACATTGGACTAAAACCAACCCTTTAGTTTAACCTAGTTGACCAAGTCAACCATGGTTGACCAAAGTAATCCTTAAGGGTTCAAACACCTAGTTCAATCCAAATGACCTCCCCTAAGCTTGGGACTTCTTTCATTGAGTTTATATGATTAATTTGAACTCAATGGACCCATCCATTGACCCTAGGTCAACTTTGTTGACTAAGTTAACCAAGTTTGACCAAACCTTCCAAACACTCTCACCCTCTCAAACCTCTTGACCAAGACTTCTCCAAACCCAATCAAACCCATGAGGTGACCCATTGGGTCCTTAAAACACCCCTCTTGAAAAAGAAAGCCATGGGCCAACTTGGGTTAGCCATTTGGCTTGACCCAAGTGTCCAAAGAGAGGTTCCCCTTGAGCCAAATTCTAACCCTTGCCCAATTGGATCAAACCAATGGTGGTATTGGGTTCCCTTTGACCCAATACTCCTTCCATAGTTGACCCAGCCCTTGGGTCAACTTGTGTTTGGAATTAGGCTAACCCAAAGTCTTATAAACAACTATGGGTTGATTTGATTCCAAACCTAGGCCGCACCAGCCCAATTCAGCACTTACATTGGGTGCTTCTTGACCAAATGCAACTTCCACCTCAATCCCACCACATAGATTGACTCAGGTTGAGCCCAAATTGACCCAAACCATATAGGTTTGGGTCAACCTTATCTCATCATAGAAATTGGGCTCCCCCATGCCCAATTGAGCTCACTCTTGAACTCACCGTACCACTAAACATCTTTACACCTCAGCTTGACCCAACCCGTGGCTGGCGATGGTCAGAATGAATGAAAAATTAGCTTTGGTAGTCCCTCCCCCCCATCCTCGAGCTCATCTAAAAAACTTCCAAAGCCTAGTTTAACTAGGCTTGAGCTTGTGAGAGTCTAGGATGATGTCCCCTTCCACCTGGAGGCCATCCGGTTGTTTCCCAGATCGATCCCAACAGTTAAAGCTCATAGAGATCACTTGAGTAGGGTAGCTTAACCTAGACCCTCTCATTTATTCCAACATTTTAAAAAGCCTCCCAAGAGCTCTCTAAGCATTCCCCTCCATTACCCAACTTCCCAACCTCTTCTAGCTATGGTCGTGAGCAAGTTCTAAAAAAATCCCTCCATGCTCTATTAAAATTCATACTTATTGTGATCCTTTGGTTGAGGCATATGAAGGAAAAATGCTCGTCATCCCTCCCTCAAACTTCTCTATAGAAAAACCCATTTTTTTGGGAATTTTTATATAGTGAGAAGTCATTCCTGAGCCTCCTAAATTAGTAGTTCAGTCAAGTGTGAAGGAAACCTTTCCACTAATGAATTTCCACTATTGGATTGATGGTTTCCATGGCTCAAATGATCCCTGAGAAATTTGAAGGGGTTTCATTGGTGGTATCTCTCAGATTATGCTAGAGAATCTCTATGGTTACATAATCCCGTGAGAGGTTAGTGATACAATCAGAGGCATTGATCTTGATTAATGGTCCCGATTAGATCCCATGATCTTGGAGCAGGTTTAATCCTAGCCTCTCGATATAGCATCAGATGGCTGTGGTTAATTCTTCCTTATCTAGTTAGCCACCAATGATTCGTTGCCTAATCACATGCTGACCACATGAAGAAATACAACTAACTGGGTAAGTCTGTAATAATTTTTCTTTAGAAATTTAGAGAAACTTCAAAAAATCTTATCTCCCTTCATATTTGACCAATTTAGGTGTTCTTAGGCTCATTGTAAAGATCTCAAGGAGATATTCAAACGCTCTATGATCTTAAGCCATAATTATTTCTGTGTAAATGCCAATTTTTTAATATTTATTATATTATTGAATTTATGTATTCAATTAATACCACCATGGCTTGAGACTTTAGGAGAATGAATTTGGGCATGTTTCTATCATGCCAAGATTTTTTTCTCCTTTGATTTGTTTGTTTAAGGGCAAAATTTAGACAATTTGAGTTCAAGGATCATGGTTTTACCCTTGATTTCAATTTTCTCTAATGACCTTTACATTGAGATATAGGATCTGATATTGAGTGTGTTAATTATGCTTAGGATAGAAAGTTTAGAGCCATAGATTATATCCCCCTCCTCCCCCCTCCCTTGCCCTAGGTAGCGACTTATGTATTTTTTAAGGTAACCTAGTAGTTACCTTTGCTGGTTTAGTTAATCACTTTAGGTTATCCATCTTGAGCCTAAATTCATCAGGCTTGGGCCTTGAGAATAATTGATCTCATGGCCCAAGATTTACTGGAATTTGTGCCCATTTGGTTCACCAATTAGGAACCCCAAAAACCCTTCCTAGATTTGGCCTAAAACCTTAATTAATTAAAAATTAATTAACATTAAATCCAAAAAATCTAATAAGAGCTCTAGTTGTTCATAATTGAACCCTAAATCCATGAAAAATAAAAGTCCCTATTAAATAACCTTTTAATTTAAATTTAATTTAATTTTTAGGAAAAAAATAATTTATTTATTTATTTATTTAATTAAAAATATTTAAAAGTTTTTTAAAAAATACCTAAATACTTAAAAACATCCCCTTAGAATATTCTTGACCTTTTGGTATGATTTCAAGATTTTTGGGACTGAGTTTGGTCAAGATCTAAAAATCCCTTTAATTAAGCAATTTTAGAAAATACAAAATTATACAAATTTTGAAAAATCACCAATAATTCTAGAAAAATTCAATTTAATTAAATTAATTTCCATTCAATTCTAATTAAAATGTAGTATTTCTAAAAATTTCAAACATCCAAAAGTAAGTCAATGCCAAAAGGTTAACTCTCCGGTCAACCATAGTTCAAAACTAGGTCAAAACTTTAAAAAATTATTACTTAATGTAAAAAATTCCAAATTGAGAAAATCTTAGAGTATAATTGCTCACTATAAGGCTCTAATATTTGATAAAAGAAGCACAATTTGATTCATCCCGATCCACCTATAAATCTTCAAATCTATTTCACTGATGCTTCCTTTCATTCTCTGTTTAACCAGTTCTAAGGAGAAAAGGGAGAAGAATTTGATGAAGAAGGAGGACCAGCACCAACACCTGCTCCTACACCTCCACCTACTCCTAGACCTGAGCTTTATTTCTATCAAAAAATGGTCCAGTGATTTGATCTACTTGAGTCTCAGTTTGTTCAAAAATTTGATCATATTGAGACTTTCATAGACCAACAAGATGTCAGATATAATGAAGATATGGGCTAGGCTAGAGGAGAATTTGACTATCTAAACACTTAAGTAGCTACAATCAACAACTACTTCTCTATGTTTACTTCTCCTCAGCCACGACAAATTCAAGATCCTCCAACATTTAGTTTTCATTTTCTATTATAGTTGATGTATGTTTTTGTTTTGTTTTGTATTCATGTGATTGCTTCGTGATGTTTATTTTTTATTGTATTGGTTGTATTTGGTGCCAATGTTTGCCAATGTTTGCCAAATTATAAAAGAGGCACAAAATGAGCCCAAAATGAAAAAATGCACATTGTACGCCACTCAAATATTTCTTATTGATAAAGAGGCATAAAATATGCCCACCCCACATTTAGTTCTTTCCTCTACTTTAATTCATAGAAAAATCCATGCATTAAATGATACTTTCAACTATTAAATTTGAAACTATAATATTTTGATTTAATTAATTTTATGATGATTATTACATTTGATATTCTTTCTTTGTAGAGCGAACATTAAACTTCTTCAACTTTTCATATAAATAAATTATTCTTTGATTTAAATTTGAGTCTTTATTTTTTCTAATCAGGACTTTAATATTGTCTGTGCAAATAGTTTAAAATATTCTTATTTGTCATCTATGAGATTTGTCTATAACAACTTATTTTTTTAGGGTATTTTTTTTATAATGACAATATAGGGGGAGGTTATTATTTGTATTTTTATTTGAGTTATTTTTTGTGTTTTTGTCTTTTTGTTTTATGTTTTAGTTTGTTTTTACTTATTTTTATTCTAAGTTTGTTTAGAATTTATGTTCTCAGGGAGATGTTGTTTATCGATTTTTGTTTCCTTGTGTTTTCTTATGTTTTGTGTATTTTATTTTTGTGTTTATTTATAAAACCAAAATAAAAAAAATGGGATGAATTTTTTTTTATCCTTATGTTGTTTATTTTTATCTTCATTGATGGGGAGTTTAGGAGAAATGAATTCTATTTGTAACTTAAACAATAATTATTTTTGTCATCATAAAAAAAGGGGAGATTGTTGCAACTCAGGAATCCTGCTTGAGAATGTGCTTTTTGATGATAGAATAATAATATTATTTTATTACTTTTATCATTCCTCCTAGCACGTACTGGGCATTTTCTGTTTGTTGTTTATATGTACTAACTTTTCAAAGAAATCATACTCCAGACTGCTTAAGACTTCAAGACAGAGTAGATTAGGGTTTCATATAATAAAGCCTGTAATTTTTTTTTAATTTATTTTTCTTGAGTCTGAAAGAGTGTGATTGTAAATGTGTAATTGTGCACACACACATTAGGGGAGAGAGTCAAAACTTTAAACTTTAAAACTAATTGTACTGTACAATTTACAATCGTACTGGATAATTTGTCATGTTTTTTCTTCTCCAAAATTAAGTTAATCAAATAATGTCTTATATTTTTGCACTCTTCATATTGTACGAAGTCAATTTATACAGATGACAGACAAAGTTTGAAATAGAGTGCATACTAGTCATCCTAAATGAATTTATTTATTTTTGTACTATTCATATTGTACGATGTTATTTCATATAGATGAGTGATAGAGTATGAAATGGGGTCATCCATATTCATTCCAAATAGTGCATGATTTGTGTTAATTGTTTGTATTATATGATGTTAATTTATACATATGACTATTAGAGTATGAAATAAGTTTCATATAGGATCATACCAAATGAATATGTTTAGTTTTGAAGTATTCATGTAATATGATATCATTTAGTACAGATGACTTATAAAGTACAAAATAAAGTTCATACAGTATTGTCCCAAATGAATAGGTTTAATTTTGAACTATTCATACAGTATGATATTAATTTGTACAAATGACTGATATTAAATAGACAAAGATTTGTACAAGAACATACCTAGATTTTTGAACTATTCATACAAACAATCAATGATCATAATGTACAATCTTAAGTCGGTTCACTTGTAATTTTTTTTTTTTATGGTTTTTCTTGTGTTATATATATAAGAGTCTTACAAACTAACACTTAAAACCTTTGCTATGATTATCTCTTGAGAATGTCCATTGAGTGTGAGTGTTTGGGAGAGATTATGAGAGTGAAGTGTGAGAGATCAAGTGAAGGGGAGTTGTGACAAGGTTGCCCAAAGCGAGGATCTCTTTTTTCTTCTTCAAATTTATGTCCATCTTCTCTGGAGGCTTATGAGAGAAGATCTTCAACCTTGTGTCATGGTACTCTAGCATCATCAACAGGGTGAAAAAGGATGAAGGTTCTCTACCATCACCAAGAGGGTGTGAAAGGATGAAGGTTATCTACCGTCATGAATAGGGTAAAAAAGGATGAAGTTTCTTTTCCATCACCAAGAGGGTGAAAAAGGATGAAGGTTCTCTTCGTTCACTAGTAGGGTGATAAAGGATGTTGGTACTCTTTTGTATTGTGTTGGTGGAAGAGAGTTTGTAAGGGATTCTCTACCTTATTGTGGGGAAAAAAGAAGAGTCACTTTGATTTAGTGCAATACATGGAGGAGTCTTTAGGGAGTAGACGTAGGTCTTGTTTGGACCGAACCACTATAAATTTTGTGTTCTTCTGTTCACTTTACTTTTTAATTATTTTTTTTATGCACTATAAAATTTTGTAGTTGAAAATTTATTATGATAATTATTTTATTTCACTACTGCAAATTTTAGGATTATTGTTTAAATTTTATAAAAATGGTTTTAGAAAATCCATGAAAATTTTAAAATTAATAATTCACCCCCCTCTTAGTTAGCTTTAGGAAAATTCAATAAGGTCTAACAACCTTTTCAAAATTTCAAAATCCTCCTCATGACCATTCATCATTCTAAATTTGATACATTTTAAGTATTATGCCTAAGCTTGCATCGTACCAATCCAACATACAGTGTTATGCCTTCTTTTCTATTCCTAGGCTCCACATTATAGCTGGTATTAATTATACATATGACCACTATGTACATAAAAAAAGACCTTGTATATTAAAAATATCATGAAATTATTGATGAAGAGAATTGATTAGTTATGTATTGCATTTGCACCATCATTTAGAAGTTATATAATTTAGCCAGACATGAAGAACAAGCAAAGCATATTCATTTTCATTAATTGTACAAAAGAAATGAAGTACAGAAAAGATATCACCAGATGGTTTAATGATCTCCTCTACACTCCTTCGTGAACCTACAAAATTGCTTTCACAAACACTCTGATGGAATGTATTCAATACTTACTCTTAATTCTATTAGTTGACGGTCCTAAGGAAAATCAAAGAAGCACTATAAAGACTATAATTAAATAAATGACTGAACTCATATTCTATAATTAAAAATGGTCTATTTATAGAAAATACAAAAAAGAGATTCTGGCACTGTGGTGCTCGAGACACTTATGTTACGGATCCCATATAATGAATTAATGCCACAACACTGAACGAATTCCTCTATTGTGGTGCTTGCTAACATATATCCATTGTTTAATGAATCAACACATAAATTTACATGTAGATTATTGCCTAACATGTTACAACTATAGCATGATGGTGCTGCTAACCGTTGAGCTTTATGACATCTATGTGGCATTATCTTGACCTGCAGTACATGAATTTAGCAGTGTGGCACTTTATAGATAGAGACTAGGCTTACAGCACTGAGACCTTTGATGTTGCAACGCTAGATTAGTTGGCTGGACTTTGCAGCCTTGACACCTCCATCGCTTTGGCACTATAAAATAGAGACTGGGTGCAACCATGTCCATATTTGGGCACTCCGTTGATGTCACTGATGGCTTAGCAATCGTATTGTGTATGACGCCATGGTTCTATACAATACTTAAAATTTTTTCCCATTTCCTATATTTTACTACACTAATAATAGTAAATAAAGACATTTTTATTGATACTTTAACACATAAAACATAACTTTATTTACACTTATCCCTTCCCCATAGTTAGTGTGAGTGATCCCTATGTTCTCCCAATTTTCATGAGCCATGTCAAAAGAAGTTCGAATGAGCTCTAGTAAGATGTGCAAGGTGAAAAATAAATTCTCAATATAGTGTGTTTCAGCTATTACATCATCATAGGGTCATAAATGGTGAGGTTAGTGGTCAGGTGGAGCCTATGCTGGTGTTGTAGGAACAAGGACAAGAGGAATAAAATCCCAAGGGTGAGGAGTTACAAATGTTAGAAAACATCCTAAGGAATGGGTACAACCATCTTACTCATGAGGGTGAGTTAGAGGAACACATTGATGGATTACCAATAGGGATGATATAAGTCTTTGATTTTCCTTATGATGTCTTACTAGATGAATATGCAGAGGAGGATCCATGATATCAAGTAATATCCCAAGTCCTTAATGCTCCAACTAATAACAAGGAAGTCAACCAAGAGTCCCAAAATTCTCCAACAAACAACTCGAAATCTACCCGGGGGAAAAGTTGAATGACTAAGGGAGCCAGATATGCAAGATTGACCTACGGTGAAAAAAGAACCTTCAACATGACTTCATGAAGGCTTGTGATAAGAGCATCATGAGAATTGGTGCAGGAAGTTTTCATGTTTAAATGTGGGACGTAGAGGTTAGACTAAACCCTTGGGTATTTACTTGTGGAGTAGAAATGAAGATGTCCTCCAGAACCATTCCTAAATGGGGCCAAATGACAGTGGATCTAGAAAGTTATATAAGGTCCTAGAAGATTTTAGAAGGTTCTCAAAGAATCTAGATAACTCTAAAAAGTTTTAGAAGATTTCAAAAAAATTCAAAAGATTTTAGAATCAATACAATAATAAAATAGTCAAATAATCTTTAAACACCTTATTCATTAGACCCATAAATAGTAAGCACATTTATTCTACAAAGAGGCATAACCATATATTCAAAATTCTCATACTGGGTATTAAAGGCTATTTTTTCCACAAAACCTACACCATGAAATGATGAAAACTAGATCGTAAATCAAGCTTTAAAATTATAAAAGTCCATCTAACTGATCAAATAACCCATCAAAACAAAATAATGAATACTTATACTTAATTATTACTTCATTTAATTCTTAGTAATCAACACACACCCTCATTAAAACATCATTTTATGATATAACTAAAGTAGGAGCACCACACGGGATTACACTAGGTCAAATAAAGCTTTTATCCAATAACTCCTATATGTTGACTTTCAATTCCTATAATTCTTTAGGTTCCATTCTTCAAGGAGTCATAAAAATCAAATACTTACGAGGCATTATAGAACTCTACCTCTATCTCAAGTGGTAGACTCAACAACTTCTCCCAAAATAAATTAATAAACTCACCAACTATGGGGTCATACTTAACTCTCCCAATAGATTTAATTCCATCAGACGCCTTTGCAAAAAAATACAATGTGTCCTTTGTTTCAATCTTATCAATGTCTAAAACTAATATCAAACATGAAAATATGGCCCTAATACTTTGAAAAGGGATCACTTTTCATCATCACATAATTCTACTTTCTTTTGGTATAATCGATTTGAACACAATCCAAACTCAACCAATCTATAACTACTATAGAATTAAACTCTTTAAATGGAAAGATAAGAAATTTAGATGCCAATTTCGTACTTAATATTCAAATCTTACACAAATAGACTTGATTGGAAATAAGAAAATCCCTAGTGGACAACAAAATTGATAAACAATATGATAAAAGAATAAAAACTAAACCTATAAAATATAGAAATTTCATAAATAGGAAAGAATGACTTGCCACAAAATCATATATGATTTAAAAAGATTTACCATAAAGGAAAGTTGTATCACAGTGGGTCATGACTAACTTAATGCGTGTATGAAATAGAATATGCCTTGGGCATAATTAGTGTTTAAGTTTTCTTTAATATAGATTTCACACTAGATACATAAATATATGTGTCAACCAAGTAATAAAGTTATTAAAAGTGACCATGCCATGAGGAAGTGTTACAGTAGATTGCAATTAAACTACTACAGCCTATTACATGTGCGAGATTTATCCTACTAAATAAAAATTAAGGGTTTTTTTTATTTTTCCACTTATATTACAAATCTAAAATATAAATGAGATACTATAAAATAAAAATATTTTGGACTAATTATTGTAAAATAACAAAGCTTTCCTAAGGCCACTCTTAAACATTTATGTTAATCAGAGCACTTGCATCCCTAGATTTATGTCAAGCTTATAGGGGTGAAATGGTGGTTTATAGCCTTCTTAAAATTCTAATATCTCCATAGAACCTATAAGTTTTATCATCCTATGACTAGGCATGCCAAAATTCCATTCCAATACTCTTATTTGTCCCAATATTTCTCTATTAAGGCAATATATGACACTAGATATTAACTACACACATGGACATTGTATGAATTAAATTAAGAATGGGAGATATTAAAAATATTTATTATTTCATTCAGGGAACAAGGGTTTTCACGATTAATTTTAATGGGTTCACAATATTATAGCCCAAAACTCAAAAATTAACAAGGCATAATAAAGATAAAAAGTAAATAAATCTTCATTTCTTGCATAAAAGAGAAGATGGATGATAAAAAGTAAGGTAAAATGTCACCTGAATAATATAAATATAATTTTAATGCTCATTTCTCCTTCAAAAATATGATTGATAATAATAAGATAGGCTAGGATGTTCAAAGAAAGTAACTTGCTTTTCCCTAAACTCCTTTAGACTTAACCCTTAGGAGGTACTACTTATAAGTACAACTCCACACTAATTTTTAGAAGAACTCCTCAAAAAACAAATTAAAATGATTTATACTAAGTACAAAAAGGGCTCATGCATTATAATATTTGACATGGTGGTGCTGTAATTACACTATAAAATAAACTAGCACCAGAGTACTTTCTAAGCTTTCTTCACTACTATGTTTCACTAACTCGGCATGTACATTAGATAAATTGGTGTATCATTTGGCTAATTCAGTGTGGTTCCATATTTTTTAACTTCTCCACTATGATTCCCCAAATGTTGAGTGTTTTGGTGCTTGAATGTACTATTCAGTGTTGCGATGTTATGAAGCTTGACACTTCGATGCTAAAATTTTTAAACTCAAGTGCTAGCACTAGTTTCTATTCCTACTGTACTGACCTTGTCTTTACTGAGGTGTTGAATTATTTTTCATTTTTCATAGGTTCCAACACTATGATTTCTTAATCTGGCGTAGAGCCTTTGTAGATGTTATGGCGTTGGTTGTCAGATCGTTGTAGTTATGGTTCAATACTTGTAAAAATTTTTTTTTTTTTCTTGAACCTTTTCTATATAACATCAACTAAAACACCAAATTTTCATTAATTTATAAGATAACAAAATAGTAAAAAATTTACACTTAACAAATTTTCCTATCTTAAACATTTGATTGTCCTCAAGAAATGGTGTAATTACCTATTGATTAATTCTTTAGCCTAAATAAAAATTGGAAATTTAAAAATATTATAATGTAAACAATATTTCATTTTCAAGATATAATTTGGATTGATCTAAGTTTGTATGTTATTTTGAATAATAATAAATAATTAGCCTAATCAATCATCCTTTCTACTACTTGAATTGAGCTTATCGACTATAAGTGTTAAATTATATGTTCATTAGTGCACTATCATTTGTATTAAATCACTTACCTTGTCCTATTTGATTTAAGTATGATGATGCTTTTTGAAATTGAGCTTTAATAGATATCATTTTTTAATGTACTCGTCTTTTTTACTTTTCAAATTTCTCTTTTGAATTTTCATGTTTTTTAGTTTTTCAAACTTTGGAGTACATATTAATAATTTTGATTATTATTTTTTCCTTTATCCTTCCAACAATCCTAAATAAATTATTGTAATGATATATTAAGATTATTAATTCCATAATTAGTTTTACAGTGATCTTCATAAATTTAATTTACATGCTCCCTTTCTCCAAACTCAATTATTCATACTTCAACTCAGTAGTCACTATTTTAACTTTATACCATTTAAGTTCCAAAAAAGATAATGACTATATAATATTTCATATTTAATCATTATTACTTTCAAATTATGAATTAAAGAACTTTATTCATTGAAATATTCACCTAATGTTTATTATTGTTCTTAATTTTAAATATTTTTTAATTACTATTCTTTGCTAAATAAAAAAAAAAACAAAGTGCAAGCGCTATGTATGGAACAATTTTCAACCTTTAAGCATATGTGGGAAGTTTAATTAAATGTAAATTGAACTTAACAATGACATATACAATTATAAAAAACAAATTAAATAACAAGAATAGGAAAATTACACTACTGATAAATAGAATAGAACCAATTACTAAAAGAAACAAAAAATACTTATAACAACACATAACATAATTGGGTTTCCTCCCATCAACGCAAAATTTATAGCCTTCAGTCAAACTTGCCATGATTTATTATTTTTGCTAGGATGCATCACTACCACTATTCAAGTGGTCCACGTTATGATCCTTACCTTTCTCCTTTGGATTAATTTTAATTTTTCTAGGTAATGATCCAAGGGATATTCTATTAATAGAGACTGTAAGCTGTCCTAATTGATTTTCCAAGTTTATAATTAAAACTTCTTGACTTTACAATTGAGTTCCCAATTAATTACAACCTCTTTAAAATGTGTCTTTGTATCACTAAATTGACTATTTTGATTAAAACCTATAGGATAAAAAGGTCTATGGTTTAATATTGGTTGTTTAGAATTATTCTAATTTTCTCCTTGATTTGATTGACCTATATATTCCACTGATTATTATCACATACATTAATATATACAAACAAAATTTAGGGTTATTCCTCTAACATAGATTGTAGGTATTGGAATAGGGATTATTTTCTCTTCCAATGATATTCACATTCTCAATCCCTTGAACATTAGTCTCTCCAACCAAAATTAAATCATGCTCTTTTAAGTGCATAGGTGATCCTGATCCTGAACTAACTCTAGTAGTATCTAACTTTTTAGATATAGCATCTACCTTTGCAGTAAGAATTAATAAAGCATTTGATTCTTAAATTCTAGCTACTCTCTTAGGATTAACTCTATTAGAAGGCCACTATAAATTAGTTATAGCCATTTTTTTGATAAATTCTTAGGTTTCCTTAAATAGCTTAGGTATTAAAGATCTTCGAGCTACTGCATCAATGACAAAGTAGTTCTTCTTATTTAAAATTTTTTATAAAAAACTATAAAATAAAAATAAATTATACAAGTATGTCTAAAAATGTAACTAATTCAATAATATAGTTTAAAATTATAATAAGCATGCTATTTCCCTAGCATTGGCACAAAAAAACTTGATAGTGAGGAGTGTCTAGCTGAATGGATGTACGAAGTAAAATATTTCTTTTGGTTAATTAATGCTTAGGATTGCGTTGATTTAGATTGCCCAATAAATAGTTAAGTGTACATGTCGATCAAGTAAATAAGGTGTTTGATAAAGTGTTGATCCATGAGGATGTGTTATGCTAGATTGTAATAATACTACTACCTCTTATAGATGCAAGATTTATCCTACTAAATAAAAATTAAGGGTTTAGATTGTGCCACTTATAGAGAAAAAGATAAAAGTTAAACAAAATATTTGATATTAAAAATATCTTGGACTCCTAAATATTGATGTAAATCAGAGCATATGAATCCCTAAATATCTATCAAGTTTATAGGGATGAAAGGAGGTTCATAGCTTTCCTACAATCTGAATGTCTCCACTTAACTTAAAAGTTCTAACATCCTATTTTTAGGCATACCAATATTCCGTTCAGATATACCTATTTGTTACAATATTATTCCATTAAGGCAATATATCATATTAGAAATTAATTAAATAATGACCATTATATGCATTAAATTAAGAATAGGAAATATTAACAATATACATAATTTCATTCAAGGAACAAGAGTGTACATTAATAGTTTTAATATGTTCACAATATTATCCCAAAGCTAAAAAATTAGCTAGACATTATAAACATAGAAAGCCAACACATAATCATTTCTTGATAAAAGAGAAGATACAGGATAAAAAGTAAGATAAAATGTAACTCAAATAGCATAAATATACTTTCCCCACTCCTTTCTCCAAATTTCTAGTTCCTCAAAATAAAATATGCTAAGATCTTCAAAGAAAGTATCTTTCTCTTTCCTAGTCCCTTAGACTTGATAGTAGGGTGCACTACCAAAATGTATACCTCTCCACTATTTTTTTGTTGAACTCCTTAAAACATCAAACTAAAAATTATTTATACTAAGTATTGAAATGGGTTTAGGCATTACACTATTTTACATGGTGGCACAATGGTATTATAAGATGAACTAATGCCTTGGTAGTACTAGGCTTACTCCATAATGGCAATATGCTGACTATATGTCTATTGGGTGAATCGATGTGTCACTTGACTGATTCAACATGGATCCATCTTTAGTTAACTTCTTTGTCGTGGCATTACAAAATTCGAGTGTTATAGCCCTTGAATGTGCTATCTGATGTAGTAGCATTGTAATGCTTTGTGCTCTAGTACTCAAATTATGCAAACTCAAGTGTTACAGTATTAATTTCAAATGTTGCAGTGCTATGAATCACTATGACACTGATCCTGTCTTTCAGCACTAAAGCATTATAGGCACTACGATGCTAGTAGTTGGAGCATTATGGCATAAGTTCAACACTTCTTAAAATTTTCTCCTTTTCTTGAACATTTCTTCCATAATATAAATTAAAACACCACATTTTTACCAATTTTAAAGATAATTAAATAGTATAAAGTTTATACTTAAAACCATAACTATTTCACATATGGTGCATCCCTAGCCTTTGATTGAATCATGTTATATACATGAGGTTAAGTTGGACCTACACTACAAGTAGCACTAAAATCTCTCCAAGCTCCTCTAAACTTCCGCCCATTTAACCTACCACTAGTATTTTTCTAAATAATCAATCACTAACAGTTCATAGTAGAGCCACCCCTTATAACCTCTAGTCTCCAATACTCTCAGATATACTCTCTAATGCTATTTATAGATATTGAGCCACTCGATGATCTGACTGACCAAATCAAAGGCACTAATTAGTAAATAAATTAATAATGAATTCTACTTCTCCTTCAATACAATTCAGATATAATTGCACTACTCTTAGACATGGATCAACCTATTCTACCATACACTAAGTAAAATACACTCCTTGAATCACCTGTATTAAAAAAAAAAAAAAAGCTAGTCTTTGAAGAGTTGGATGGCCAAAGGAAGAGAGAGAAGCTCCACAAAAGTAGGAAGGATTTTGAAGAAGGCTTTGAAGATTTCGGGTGCTAGTGTTGGAGATGGATGAAGGTGGCCGGTCATCTAAGGATGACCGGAACACCAAAAATTTTCTTTCTACCGCGAGTCCAATTATGTTGGATTCAAAAGGTAGATTCTCCTTCAAACGCATTTCCCCTTTTTCAGATTTTGGAATCTCCTCTAGTCATAAGGGAGGGAGATTTTAATGCAAGGCAAAAGCTTTTGCCGTTTTCAGGCAAAGGTAAAGAAATTATTTCATCTTTGAATGATAAGCCAAATCCTTTGTCGGCTATCATCTCTGGAGCTAATGATTAGGAGGCATCTTCTTCAGGAGGAGGTTTTGCTGAAAATTTTGAAGAAGGATATTGATCCTATCACTTCTTCAAAAATGAATAATTCTAATGTGTGGATAAAAAAACCTCACATTAAAATTAATTTTAGTGGAAAATATGAAGATTTTGGAGATACAATTGTTGTCAAATTGGACATAGAAAAGGAAAATTCTAATGTTCAACTTTTGAACAAATCTTTGGTTATTAAAATCCATTAGGAAAAATTATCCTTTTTCTAAGTGTTCTTTTGAATTAAGAAAGCAATGGTTGAAATATGGGGGATTTCATATTACATTGCTTAGTCTAGATTGGCTCCTTTGTCCTTTCCAGTCGCTTGAAGCCATGAATGAAGTTCTTAACAGAGGTCCTTGGTTTGTAGGAGGGTTTGTGGTAGGTTTAGATATGGTCTCGTATCTTCTCACCTAATTCTTTGGATGGGATTTCAGCTCCAATTTGGGTTCGTCTTCCTCATTTACCATTACATTGTTGGGATGAATCCAATATCACTAGAATTGTTTCTAAAATTGGAACTCCAATTTTATTAGATGGTAACATGTTTAGATGGGGGAGAAGGGAATATGCTAGAGCTTGCATTCGGGTAAATTTGAATTCAAAAATACCTTTTGGTATTTGGGTAGAAGGCATTAATGGTAGATTTTTTCAGAAATTTGAATTTGAAAATCTATCTTCATTTTGTTACAAATGTGGCAAGATTGGACATATTGATTTCGTGTGTCCAAATTCAACACAAATACAAAAACATCTTGTTATAGATGGTGATTCCGGTTCTTCTCTTATTGAAAGAACAAAAGAAGAACAAATCCAGAGAAAAAGAATTTTAATGTTTTCTCATTCAAAGTAAAATCAGATGGATGTTGTGTTAATGCAAATAATGAGGCCTTGGAAGAAAATGAAGCTGACGGGTTCACTGGTGCAGAAATTTGCATTGATCCTTTGAGTAATCAAGTTGATGCCATTATTAAGGAAGGAGATGGAAGAACTATTAGTCTAGGAGCAGATTCTACAATCAAATAGCTAATCAATGCTGAAGTTTTACAAATTATGATCCCACAAAATCAGGAACAAATCCAGGCCGGTCAGATTATGAGTTCTGAAATTCCTAGTATCATGGCTGTACCCGAGGGAGCTGGTTGTAACATTCCAAATGAAGATGCTAATCAAAAGGGAATCGTTATTTCTGAGAACAGATTCAGCGATTATTTGAATTCTAATCCAAAATTCAAAAATGCTGAAAGTGTGGAAGTTATTATGCCAAGTAAAAATGCTGACTTTTTGAATTCAAATCCTGAAATAAAAAATGCTGAAATTGTGGAAGTTATTAAGGAAGGAGTTTGTTTAGAAGAGGATTCTTTGGAAACAAACTATACCGATTCAGCTATAGCTGCTGAATTAAAGGGAGTTCAAAATACAGATTTTGAATTCAAAAATTCAGATTTTCAGATGGATTGTGTAACAAATTCTGCTGCTGTAACTTCTTCAACAACTTTTGCGGCTGCTCCCACTTCTACAACAAGCTCTGATTTAAATAATAGTTTTGACACTTCTCCTCCATCAGCAATTAGTTTGAATTTAAAAAAAACTATTATTAAGAAATACAAAAGCTTTTTTGCCAAGAAAAGTGATTCACCAGGATCAAAACACGTTCTATTCAAAGAACTCCAAGCATTGGGTCCGGTCAGATTTCTACCTAGAAGGAAGATGGCTGATCATAAAGAGAAGAACGGTATGAGAAGTTCTTATTCCCTATTATCCCACTAAATGCAAGAGTTTTTTCATGTGGATTACAACATTTCAAAGAGAGACTTGAAGATGGAGCAAATGATCATAAAGTTGGGCATTTTTATACCACTGAGTTCTGTCGTTCAAAGTTGGAAAAAGCTTTTTGAATATCTTACAATGATATTCTTAATTGATTTTAGGAAATCTTTATTGAATTGTAATTTTCCTTTTTTTCTTTACTTTCCTTTTTTTATTATAGTTTGTTATTTTAAATTTAGTCTAAATGATTATGTGATCTTTACTATTTCTTATTTTCTAACTGGATGGGAACTCTGGGATACTAATCAATCTTCAGGTTGTTTAATATTCTGGTATCCCCTGCATCTCAACAGTTTCAAAATACGAGATAGTGGATTTCATATCATTTATATTAAGTTTAAAATTATAAATTTAGTTTCAATAAGATCCCTTTTTCTTGTTAAAAAAGGGATCATTAGCTTCATTTGCCTAGTTTGTATTAGGTTGTCTACTTTTTCATTTTAATGCAATTTCTACATTTCTTAAAACAAAAAAAAAGAATCACGTGTATTTAACTTATTGTTCAACCCATCAACATTACATTTCAAGGTCTCAAAATATTTCTTTTGTCTCGTATCCCAATATTTTTGGGTCAACATCAAATCATTTTTGGTCAACATACCAGCTTTCTCGAGCTTAGTAAGATTTGAATCCTGAATGGATCTAATAATTTTCTATCAAGTCTATAAAATTGATAACACTTCTCCTCAAAATGGCTAATCAATTCTATCGTATACCTCATAAGAGAAGTGAACACCATCTCATACTAGATTAACATCTTACTCTCCTGGACCAATCTTTGGAAGGCCTTGTATGTTTGTAGTATTGCAGATGGAAATATAAAAATGTCTCTTAAAATAATTGAGAATCCTTCCTAAGAAATCCTTGCATTCATCTTATATTGAAACTTTTTTCTCTTTTATCTAGCCACCACCAAAAGCGATCTAAGAAAAACATTGCCAATGATACCTTACACTTCTTAGGGCACTACATACTATCAAAGGATTTCTACAAACTTACCAACCAATCTTTAATTGTCTATAGTTCCATTCATCCTTAAAAATGTGTAGGCTTTCGCTTCAAGATTATCTACAAGTACATATTCACTTCTTCTCCCATGATTACATACATCTGACTATACACAATTCCCATCAATTAGGTTATTAGAGCCACAACTACATCAAAGAAGATGAGGTCTTTGTACAAATTATACTTTATATAGTCATTGCCTAATTGGAACTCGATCCATCACTTGCTTATTACTCTCAAGGACTCATAAAATTTCAACATTTTATCATATCAAATAGATATGAGGTTAAACTTATCATAAAAAACTTTGTTTGATAAAAAAATATCTTTACCATAATTCAGTCTCTCATATAAAGATCCTTTCTTATGGCCTTGGTTAATATTTAATTCTTTCAAACCATTGCTTTAATACCACTTCTATAATGTCTTGAACCTAAAGTAATGAATTGAACCTATTTCTTATTTGGTCTCATTATTCAATATAACCAGATCCACTAAAAACATTGAAAATGAGCAATGAATGGGAATATTTTTATTAACACAAAATAATTATATGCAACATCAAGTACTAGTTCGAATCATATATAAAATTTAATCGGATTATTAAAAAAGGACTTGATAATACCTAAGCATTTTACATACTAGACCTTATCATCACTGCCTAATTTTGTTACAAAAATAATATAAAGTGATCATATACATTCTTAGTAGGCTACTTAAGAATTCAATATTCTACATTTGATCAATTTATACAAGTCCATTTAAAATAACATAATGTGTAGTTAGAAAAGGAAAAAAAGTATGCAATTATGTATGATTGCAAAAATAGAAAACAAATAACTACAAGTTCACTTTTCCCAAAATAGAACATAACTTAATTGCACTAAAATAGAATGAAATAGGACCTTCTATTTACAGTACAATTAGAACAGAATGTGAATGAATGCAATACATAGTTTATAAATTAGGAGAGGTATATACAACATAATATTTATCCTAGCATTATATAAATAACAATTTAGATTTTTTCAATACTTCAAATATCCACAACACTTCAAGTTCATACAACACTTCTTATTAACATAATGCTCCATATTCATTTGTATATGCATATTGGCCCTTATAATTCCACTTGTATTAAACATAATAGAATACAATCTCCATAGATAAAACTTCCTTTTCCTTTACATATTCACCACATGAATATAGGAATGCCACCATACCAACATATATGCTTAAGTATGCAAGACGATACAAAAAAATATAAAACTTTAACATGTACTATAATTTTTGTAGTGTATGTGGTATAATTTGTATACATGATTCTAGATAGATAAATAGTGAGACCATTCATTTGCTTTATTTTTCATTAATCAATTCTTCATAGCCAAATATTATACTACCTCAAGAGATAGAATAATGCTTCATTATCGATTTGAAAGAGAAATAATATTTAATTTCATAATAAAAAATAACATAGGAAATGTTAAATTCATCTCAAAAGATAAAAATAATATTCACCAACCATTTTGAAAACAAATGTAACCAAGGAGTAAGCTATAGTTTATTTCTAGAGAATCTTTCCCTACTTTAGAAAGAAAACTAAAGCAGGGTTTATTTTTTTAACTAGGTTCTCAATTTCTTATAGAAACATATAGTTAATTACATCTCAAGATAAGACCAGATAAAACTCTTAATTAGAGTGGGGGTAATAATTTTTAAATTATGAAAATCTATTTAAAGATTTGAATTTTTTAATCTACCAGATAGAAGAAAATTTAGATTTTGATTTTATGTAAAATTTATTTAGAATTTAAATGACTCTCTATAGGGAGAAACTAAGGTGTGTATAATCTAGACTTACATTTACCCATAGTGAACTTCATCCTAAGTGCCAATCAACACCTTATGAATATAGGAAAGAAAGGATTTATTTAAGTAAAATCAAGGAAGTTATAGTTTAGAATTTAATTAAGTTTTTCAATACACAAATGCACCTAAATAGCGCAATGCATAAATTATGAAGAAATGTAATAAAAGTGGAATTTTATTTGTATATAATAATGAAAGTAAAACTCAAAGTCAGCTAAAAAGGAAGCGGTCAGGATCTACCAGAACTAGCATGAATTATTACTCATACATAATGTAGATTTAAATTTAATTACTTACTTTAGTCTTATGGTGTTCTAGGTCTTCTATGGAATTCCAAAAGAGAATGTTTCTTAGACAAAGATAAAACATTATATTTTTTATTCCATAAGTATACATAAGAAATCAATTTAAAATCCTTTACAACCTATTACACTTTTATAACTCAATTTACTCACTACATAAGATCTACAAACTTTACTTTATAATTAACATTTGTATTTACATTTGTTCCTATGTGCATTTTACTTTGAATTTCACACTAAATAAATGTATATATATATACATATACATTAAATGGTTTAAAGGTTTATAAAATATAAAAAATCCAATGCAGCTTAAGAGCTTAATGCAACCTAAAGATAATTTGGTGCACCAACATAAAGTAACAAGACATTTGGAGTACAAGCGTAAACACACACACAAAGGATACCCTCAAAACATAGGTTTCCTCAACACACCAAATCAAACAAACCACCAAGCCTAGCCAAGGGTAGAGCTTGTTGTCCTAGCAAACTATCTAAGGTGTGTGTATAGAAGCTATGTGGTTTTGTTAGGTCCTAGATGGTTTTATGTTTGAGTTTTAAATATTTTAATTTATTTGTTTATTATAGGACAAAGCATGTTTTAATCATGAATTTAAGTTGCAATACTTTACTATTTTACTAAAAGATATTCATTTTAAGGGGTTAAAAATATTTTATTTTAAATTATAAAAAATCTTGATAACTAATTATCTTAAGAGAATTATGGGATTAATAATCATCAAATCATAAGGCTCATAATTATATTGTATTCAATCCCCCTTATAGTAAAAAAATGATTATATCGAGTCCTTTGAGTATTTTTGTTAATGTTTTTTTTTTATTTTTTTTTTAATTTAAAGAACCTTTTTGATTAATAGCTTTAAAGCTTAAAGACCTTAATTAAAAGGTCTTTGGCTCATAATTGTAATGCACTTGATTCTCCCTAATAGATCAAGTGCATCGAGTCCTTTGAGTATATTTAATTTTTTATTAGTTATAAAGAATGTGATAATGAAAGGCTCCACATTATTTTGAAGTATTCAAACAACACATCCTAAGCCTATCAATTTAATGCATTTGCATCTTCCCATATGAATCAACATATGCATAAAGGCCTTTAATTTTTAATAGAATATATTTTAAAGATCTAGTACTTTAAATTTAATTTATGTCATTTAATTAAATGATTTAAACTCAATGTAATTTATGATTTAATTTAGATGATGTTATTTTATTAATAATTTTTTAATTGATATTAATTTAAATTTTTGAGTTTATTTGAATTATTATTATTATTATTTTATTTAAAAGGATTCATTTAACCTAATTAAATGTTTTTACTTAATCTCATTTAATATTTATTCATTTTAATTTTTTTTTTATCAAATTTGATATATTTAAAGTTTATTTTATTTTATTCCATGTTATTTATCTTATCTGATTTATTAAATTCCATTGTTATTGAAGGAAATTGACTTGTTTAATTAATTGATCATTGATCTGAAATGGTCAAATGATTAAATCCAAATACTAATAGTAACTTAAAAATCAATCATTGCAAATTTGAGATCAATTAAATAAAAATTTTATTTTCTATGATTTTATTTAGTTAATATTTAATTTAGGGTTAATTTTTTATTAATCTTATTTTAATTATAATTTGATGAAGTTTTTTTTATGATCATAGGGTTGATTTAAAGTTATTGTAATTAAGTTTAATTTTTTCACAATTTTTATTTAATTTTTTATGGAGTTTTTTTTTTAAGTTCTAGCCCCAAAATAGGGGTTGGTTTTAAAGTTTGTAATTTATGTGGCTTAAAGAGCCCAAATTAATTTATTTTAAATTTTTAGAAGATTTCATCTTGAATCCTCAGAGCTCTACTTTGCTTAATTTGACTTAGTCATTAATTTAATAAGATTTTCTAAAGTTTGAGGTATTTAAATATTTTTTATAATTAATTTAAAAAGTTTTTTTTGTAATGGCGACACTAACAGAGCAAGACTTTGCACATGGCACTGAGGGATGGGGATGTATGGATGACAGTCAACCCCATATCAAACTTGGTAAAGGATTATGCTATCTAATCCCATGTGAAATGAGATAGATAGCTGAGATAATTAACCCACTTCATTATTTGGAGGGGATCAAGTGGAATATGTGATATATTAATATATTGGCCATTTAAGCGAGTAAACATGGGCTATATTTTTAAGATTTTATCTTCTTCAAATAGAAGCCAAAAATTTAAAATAAAAAACCATCTTAAACTCATTATTAAATGTATTCCAATGAAATAATCCCTGGGTACATCTCTCTAAAGACTAAATATACCAATGCATAAAGTTCATAGACTTCCTACATTGAGTATGGAGAGCTAATTTGAAACCTAAATTGGATATTAGGGTTTGAATTTTACCTTAGTTTAGTGGTTTGTATAAAGGTTAATTTTCTTCTACATGGAGAGTTTGAGAGCATGGGATGGAGAGTGGTTGTGCTACTTTGATTCCTCACAGCCAACAAACTTTAAATGACTAGGAAAGGCTGGGGAATGTTGAGGAGCTCTTGGGAAGTTAAAATTGAAAAAGATACATCCATGAGGAATGATGTATAATAAATAAGATTTAGAAATATGGTCTTGGTTAATTTTCCTTATTCCAAGTTCTAGAGAATAATCCAAGTACTGGAATCATCCATAGACCATTGCTACATTATTGTAAAGTGTCTTAAACCATTAGGGAACATTATTTGCACTAGGAGGTGGTCTAAAAGTTTAAAAATGTTGCAGGGTCATTTTCCCTATATGGGGACTATTGGGTCAGACTTGGGCTAACCAAAGCAATGGCTTATGCTTAGGGGTGCTCCAGGAACTTTCTAGAATAGTTTCATATAGGTCAAGTTTGATAACATGAGTTAGAGATATGGGTTTGATTAGACTTTACTACTTATATAATTTTAGTGAATTTTCTTTGCTTGACTAGTCAAAGCTGGTCAAACTTATTAGGCTAGACTCTAGGGGAGCAGTAGGAGATGTTTGGGTCAAATCCAAAGAGTTTGAAATAATATATTTGGTGTTTGAAGGAGGGATGCCATCTATGCCTATGTTTTACTTTTTTAGGGGAGTTGACTTAGTCAACTCACCAAATATTGATTGTGCCATGATTTAAATATATTTAGTTTGTCAAATGGACTAAGTTTGTGTATTATATGAGGTTGAATTTATCTTATGTAGTGGTCTAACCTAATTATAATATTTTAACTATTCTTGGGTTGGGTTATCCAAGTCAACATTTGACTAAGGTTTGTTGACCAATCATGAGAAAATCATAAGAAGCTTTGAAATATTTAGTTTGGAAAAATTTGATGAATGAATGTGGTTTGTAATAGATCTATGTAGTGTTTTTTTCCAATTGAGCTACCTAAACTATGTCAAATGGACCAACCTCTAGGTTGGGAGATAAAGAGTAAAAGGTTTTAGTATCTAGAAATCTTATGATAAATCTTTATGCATAGTATGATTTAAAGTGGGGAGCAGTGCATTGCACTTGTTTGGTTAATTATTGATCAAGGTTTTGAACTTGTTCAATGTTGTTTAACTTTAGTTCAGGGAGCTTAGGGTTTAGTGGTTGGGTCTAAAGCATCTAGAGTAGTCATCAGATCTAAGGTAGGATGAAGTGTTCAGGGATTTAAGGTTTAAATGATCTTTGCTAAAAATTAAGTTGACAAATGGACCCCCAATACTTATGATAAACTTAAAAAGTAAATATTACATGCTAGAGTTGACCAAAATATTCAACTTAATCTAATTAATTTTTTTTTCAAAGTACCTGAAATTAACTAATCCTAAATAAGCAAATTCAAACTGGAATGATGACTTGAATGAGAGATCTATCCCAAACAAGTAAATTTAAAGAGATTAAAAGGGAAGGTTGTTTCCAAATGAATAGAGTTATGTGGTTAAATCAATATAATACCATAAATTGCAATACACAATCAATCACAACTAAATAGGAATAGATTCTTAAGTACGGAGACTCACACCTAATCTTAAGAATTATATTTTGTGATGATAGAATATCAATAGGGAAGCATAGTACTAACTTCTAAGAGGGATGTCATAAAAATAAATTTGTATTCAAAGTCTATAGGATTTTGTAAGAACAAAAAATAGAACAAATAAATATTTTTAATTATAACGACCACCATAAAAGTGAACTTACATTAAAAGTAAATAAGATGTCGTACAAGAAGACTTAGACATAACAACTATTTTTAATCAAGATGGTTGCCATAAAAGTGAACTTATTTCAGTGAACTTATCTTGAAATAAATAGGATTCATAAGAATATGTAGACCTAATGACTTTTTTTAGCAGGATGACTGCCAAAATATTAGACTTATGACAGTAGTCTATAGGATGTCGTAAGAGTGGACTTAGACCTAACGACTATTTTTAAGTAGGATAGCTACCATAAAAACAAACTTATGCCAAAATTTAATAGGATGATGTAAGAGAAAACTTAGACCTAATAATTATTTTTAATTAAGATGGCTGCTAAAGAGCAGAATTACATTGAACCTTCGAAACATGAATTTATACATGTATCTCAAACAAGTAAAATTTATTGGGTACTCAAATGAGAGATGGTTCCCAAATGTCTAAATTTAAGTAGTAAGATTGGGACAATAATTTGGATTATATTACCCAATTAACCAAAGTTCAAAATCAAAGGATGTCTATGGGGAACTTATTCCAATCCTTAAGAAAAACTTTAGTCATGCAGTACGAAATATAAAATTTCTTAGTTTTAGTTTAACTCCCTAGACCCAGTCTTATCATCCAGACCCATTTTATTACAAAAAACATTAACAAAATCAAGAAATTTATAAAATATCAGGAATTCTATTATTTATATTTATTCTTTATAATTCATAAATATTACAAATCATAGTATCTCTTGAGATATCACCCATTTACATGAAATATGGGATGACCTCCTTTATAATTAACTAATTGTTAAGAAGCACTTTGGTAGACTTTCTCGACTTCAAATTGACCTTCCCACATCATTTTGAAATTACCACCAATCTTTTGATGGACCAAAATGGGTTTTTGTATAACCAGGACCAAGTCTCCAACTTAGAATGTTCTTGAAAGAATCAACTAATCATGTACATGAATTATTTTACCTTTATAGAACTTGAGGTTATGCTATGCCGGTAATCACTTCTCTTCTAAACCTTCATGATCTTATAACCAGAGTTTAGTTTTCTATTTGAAGTTATGTCATAACTAACTTAAATCTAGAGTGAAAGCAGCTGGTCATTTAAAGGGATAATAGCTTCTGATCCAAAGACCAAAGCATATGGCTTAAACTAAGTAGGTGTTCTATAAGTGGTTTTATACACCCACAAATCTTCTCCTGATTTCTCATGCCATTGATATTTATTATAATTTATGATTTTCTTTAAATATACAATAAATATTTATTAAAGGCCTCAATCAAACCTTTTGCCCGAGGATAATATAGTTAACTACCTCCAATCTATTTTATAATGTCTAGCAAAGTTATTTATTTTAGTTCTTTTGAATGATGAACCATTATCAAATATGATTCAATGATGAACACTAAATTCATATATTATTTGGCCTTTAAATATGTCTAAAACATGATGTGCTTTAACCTTTCTTAGTTGAACCTCTTTTGTGCACTTTTAGAAGTAATTTTTTGCAAGTAATAGAAATTTGTGACCTCATAAATATGGCAGATCAATCAAACTTATGATATACATACCTCAACTTTTGAAAGACCATGAAGTAATTATTTAATGTAGAATATTTGGTGGTTGATGAAGAACTACACCATGTGTCTGACATCAATGATAAAGATGTGCAATGTTGATGCATTCATCTATCATCGATGATTAATAACAACCCATTCATTGAAATTTATCTTTATTTTAGGTCTAGACTAATGTGCACCATAATCCAACATATACTTTTCTATAATTTTATGAGCTTTTGATTCATTCAGACACCATAACCACATTTAATCAAATGATCTTCAATGTAAGGGGTCATTGATTAAGATATATGCTAAGGATATTCATTTAATTTGATCAATAGTTAATTTTTCAAGAGGGAGCTTATTTTCTCGCAAATAGTTGATGAAAGGTTTTCTTCATTCAACCACTTCATCATCTATGAAAAGTAGAATTTTCACCTTGAGTGGGATTTTTTTATTTATATATTGATTTCAATGTGTGACAAGGCTTTTCAACCATGCACTTCAACTAAAATTAAATCTTCTTTAGCACAAGCTAATTCTCTAGCAAGCTTGCTAGGCCATACACTTTGGAATTTGATCCATTCGGTATTTGATACGAAAATTTATTTGGAATTCAGACGAGGAGATCTACTACATATCAATGATATGGAATCAAAATTTCCATTAATACTTTATAGATTTTACTACATTTTTATAATGTGATATAAATATTTAGAGATTTTAACTTCTTAGATTTCATTTATGATTATTAACTCCAACTAAGTTATGAAAGCCTCATATCTATCTTCATTATTTTTCTAGGGTTCTGTTAGGTCATACGTGTAATACACTCCACATTTATCTAGAGTTACAAATACTATGCCAATTTTTCCATTCCCTAAAGAAGTAACATGTAATACTTCTTTTTTCCTAGAAGCATCACCATTAAAATAAAACTTTAAGGTGGATTTTTAATTTAATTCTAAATTCATATTATGTTCATTTGGTTGTTTATTAATTAGTAAGGAAATATTTGGAATTAGATGCACTGCTAAGAAATTTATAAGAGCCTATCCTTCCATAACATGCAATAAGATAATTATATTGTCAAATTATAAAAGAATTATTGTCCACTAACTAATCTCCTAGGAAAATATTAGATGACTCATCAAATATTGAAATAAATTTACTCTGGTGATGATAAGTTGTTTTTGAGATAATATGTAATGCCTTAATTTCTGAGTAGAAAAAATTAAAGCCAAATAGTGTTATTAAATTAATGGATAATTTAATTTGTTTAGAAGCAACTGTATACTCAAATAATAAAGTGAAAGCTCTTTTCCTTTCTTTTTAACTTGAGCTAATAAGGTGCCATGAGATTCACTTAATATTGTTGTATACGAAAGTAATGGCTTTCCTTAGATAAGAGCATAAAAAACTGGGGGATTTGTCAAATATTATTTTATACTATAATAAGCTTTCTAACAATTATTATCCCACAAGAAATGATTATCTTTCCTGCATAAACTTATGAAATGATGAAACCTTCCTAACAGATTTGATATAAATCTTTTAAGATATGCCAACCAACTGTGGAAGGGGCTTAACTAGGTAAGACTCTTGGGTGGTGATAGCCTTTGTGCCTGTTTCCAAGCCGATCCTAAAGAGTCTCACTTAACTGCCATCAAGAGAATCCTTAGATATCTACTAGGCACCCTGAATCTAGGAATTTGGTATCCTAGGCATAACACTTCCTTTGAAATCTTAGGGTACTCAGATTCTGATTTTGCAGGATGTAGGATAGATAGAAAAGCACCTATGGTACCTGCCAATTCATAGGACAATCATTAGTTTCTTGGTCCAGTAGGAAGCAAAACTCAGAAGCACTTTCCACAGCCGAGGTAGAATATATTGCAGTAGGAAGTTGTGTTGCACAGGTACTATGGTTAAAACAACAAATTCTTGATCTTGGACTACCTGTTGGAACCATCTCGATCATGTGTGATAACACAAGTGCAATTTGTATCTCTAAGAACCCAATTCAACACTCTCGAATGAAACACATAGACATTAGACACCATTTCATTAGAGATCACGTCGCTAAGGGAGATATAGAATTACATCACATCGCTACAAGAGATCAATTGGCAGACATATTCACAAAACCACTACCTTTCGACACCTTTAGCACCTTGAGGACTAGATTAGGTGTCATTGACATTACTGCATTAAAAAAAAAATCTTCTTCTAAGGCTGCTCCTGATCATCACACACTCACCACACAAAGACTTTGAACGTAACTGTTTATCGTATTGTACGATACACATATCGTATCATACGATACATCTCAATTTACATAACGTCCACCAACAAGCAGATTTCGGCTCTGTTGATCGTACGGTACAACCTATATCATACTGTACAATATGCATTATATAGCTTGTACGATATTGTTGCCTATCGTACTGTATGATATCTCCTCTTCGTACGGTACGATCCACGTCAGCAATGGATTGAGATGAATTAAATCCGGTTGGTATGACATTTCTGATTATCGTACGGTACGATACTTACCTTTCGTACTGTATGATACACATCAGCACAACAAATAAGTTTTAGTTAAAGCTGTTTGGTAAGATATTTATTATGGATCGTACGAAACTTTTGGTCAAAAGTCATACTGAGGGCCTCGGGACGATCGAAATTCGTCTGATCGGACTATACGATATGTATCATACTATACGATTTGACTGTCTTTTCTCGAAATGACCGGTCAGGATATTGATTGACTATCGTACTGTACGATAGGAAATCGTACTGTACGATTGTCGAAAATTTTCTATAAGAACCCTTTGCTAGGCCATTCCTTTCACTCAAATCCTTCCCCACTCACTCCTTCACCTAGTTTCGTGCCCTCTTGATAATGTCTAAACGAGGTCGGTTGACTGCTGGAAGCTCATCCTCGTCGAGTCGTCCACCTGCTCATTTTCTGAATGCTAAAAATGAGGAAGCCTACCACAGGTATAAAGCCTATAAAATATCTCCTTCCAAAATGCTTAATCAGGCTGCTCTTAATTTCGAGGTAATGGGCCTCTTCGCTTCCACCACCTTCCAATTCCTCCTCACCTTGGCATTTCCCTATAATTTTAAACATCTCTTCGAATTTCTCGCTAATCTCACCTACACTGTCGATAACACCACCCTTCACTCTTTTGTTTGTGGCCGAAACATTGAGATCACTAGAGCCGACATTGCCCAATATATTGGGATGTCCACTGAAGGACCTATGGTTCGCTCATTTCTTACTGACGAATTCGATTGGAGCGATGTTAATAGATTCCTTAGGAATGCTACTTTCCATCAACACCAACTTCTCATTCAATCCCTAACTTGAAATGCCCGAATAATTCAACATGTCCTTCGAACCTCAATAATACCCAAACGTGGCGACCGTATCAATCTGACCCCGACCTTATCCGTCGCTACCTATCTTATTATGTCCAACACAAAATTCGATGAGGTTGATTTAATTAGTAACTATATTCATAACATGACTTTTGTTCACCTACCTACCACCCGACGGAAATGAAATCTAGCTCTTGGTTACCTAATAGGATATGTCCTCCAACATAAATATCAATTGACCTACCCTGGTTAACCTGACATTCTTCCTATCTTTTATACGGATGCCTCTTTCCGTATTCTCTTTCATCGGGGACACGAGTCTGAAGAACCAGTATTTGATGAAGAAGAAGGATAAGATGCCCCAGCAGCAGCTCCAGCTCAACCACGACGACATGTCGCACCCCGAGCACCTGCACCAGCACACCCTAACGATGATTTGGTCGCACGCTTCGACCAACTGTAGACTCGTCTTGATACGCATATTCAAGAACAACATCAGCAACACGAGAGAGATATGTAATGGTTTGGAGAACGCTTTACTGTAATTGATCACCAATTTGATATTCTCTTTCAATATTTTCAACCGAATCCACCTCCACCACCAACTGATCAGGACCCTCCTGTTTAGATTATTTGTATTTGTATTGTAGTTTCTTTCTTTTACTTTCTGCTTTAGTTGCTCCTCCTTTTTGTGCTGTCAAAAGGGGGAGAAGTTTGTTGTACTTGTTGTTGCGCTTGTTATAGTTTGTTAAATGCATTCCTTTTATTTTGTACTTGCATTTAGTATCTTTCTTTTTTCTTGTGTTTTAATTTACAAACAAAAAAAAAAAAAAAAAAAAAAAAAAAAATAAATGTCATTCGTACTTGCTTATAACAAATCATTTGACATCATAAAAAAGGGGGAGATTATTGCAACCCATGACCCGAGTTTGAGATTTTGATGATGCCAAATATTGATTGTTTTGAAACAACTTTTTATTGGATATTATTTTATTTGCTATTATCCTTGAGTACTAACATTTCAGGAAGATCACAAGTGACTCAGGACGAAAGGAAGACTCAAGAACAGGTAGATTAGGAGTATGAGACAGATATTACTTTTTTCTATTTATTGTATTTTTATTTTCTTGAGTCTGGCCACAAAATGCATAAGTGTATGAGAAACCATGCACACTCACATGGGGAGAGTTTGTTTTTAAATGTAAAATGTAATAGAATTTCTTCTCTGGAGATCGTACTGTATGATTTTAATTCGTACCGTACGATCCGAGCTATGTGGACAATTCTGTGAATTGATTGTACTGTACGAATATATTCATACTGTACGTTATGTTCAGATCCAAAACCCTAGCCGTAGTTTAGTTTTTAAGTAAGTGATTTTGCGTCGTTCGTACTGTACGATTTATTTTAAAAACTTACTTAAATTAACCCGTGATTAGTGCATGAAATCCAGGTCTAATTATACTTTGAACATCATACTGTATGAACAAGATCGTACCATATGATGAATAGAGACGAAGTGTGATCGTCCCGGATATCATCCTGGATAATCTCTTGGTTTTTGTCTCATCTTATTGTACGATAGTAATCGTATCATACGATGAACAGAGATGACATCTGATCGTCCAGACCATCGTCCTGTACGAATAGTATTTTGTTGATCGTATCGTACGTTATTATATCGTACAATATGACTAATTTTTTAACTGTTTGTACATCTTCATACCAGGACGAAGTCTGTTTATGAAGATCGTACTGTACGATGTTTAATCGTACTGTACGAACAGTAACGGTTACTTTTGAAATCAGAGGGATTTTGGAGCCTATTTTTAGGTGTTAATCTCGTCTTTTTTCAGTAAGAATTATAGAGAGGGAGAACGGGGTGAGAGAGGGATTCCAAGGGGAGAGAGCACTTGAGAAGTTCTTTAGGGTTTTGAGAGAGGAAGGTGAAGGTGAGTGTTGTGAGGGAGAAGAGGTGTGAGGGAGATCACACGGTTGCTCCAAACTTACTGCATCTTGTTCCTCCTGTGGCCCTTGAAGAATTTGTGGGAGGATCTCCAAGGAAAAGGCTCTTCTACATCCGTGACCTCGAGGTACTTTGCCTTCTCCAGGAGGGAGAAAAAGGAGAAGGTTCTCTGCCGTCGCCAGGAGGGTGAAAACAGAGTTTGGCACTCCGCCATGCCGAGTTGGTGAAAGGGAGTATTGTAAAGGCTTCTCCGCCTTGCCAAGGGGGGCTAAAGGAGAGCTATTGCTTGTAGTGAAAATCCCAGAGTGGACTCCGAGGAGTGGACGTAGGTCATTGTTTG
This sequence comes from Dendrobium officinale, assembly GCA_019514585.1. Taxonomy (NCBI): domain Eukaryota; kingdom Viridiplantae; phylum Streptophyta; class Magnoliopsida; order Asparagales; family Orchidaceae; genus Dendrobium; species Dendrobium officinale. Next base: position 36,301,075 of record CM033699.1, on the reverse strand, counting down.
ACTGAACCACTACAAAAATCTTGGTGTGTTTTTTCCTTATCTTCATTTACTTTTACTTGCACTTAATTTTTCATAATTATTTCATGGTGAAATTTGTGAAAGAAAATTTGTTTAAGTTTTTGTTGTCAAATTTCAAAAATAACAAAAAGATTAGAACTCCTGTTTAGGGTTACATTTTATTGAGAAAAAGTTTTTCACAATTCACAACCCCTCTTGTCATTTAGTGATTTCATTGTCTGCCAGTCGTGGAAGATGGACGGCGAACGTCCGTTGCCATGAAAGCTGAGAATCAAAATTTGAAAACAGAACATATTTTATCTCACTAAAATCCTAGAGTTTCTCTCACTTCTTTCCTATTCAATGTAATTTCATTGAAGTTGAATACTCAAAGGCCATAATATTATCCTTGATGAGAATTTCATTGATATATTTTTTACTCATGGAAAAAGAACATGAGTTGCTAGGTGACATGTGCATTTGCTAAAGTTTTAATGTAATCAAATGGAGTGCTGGTGGCTATATGTTTCCTTAATGTTACAGTTTAAAGATATCTATGTTTTGTTTATTCTCCTTTATTTTCTTTGATAAATTAGGTATTGTATTGTTTATGTAGTCCAAATTTGGTTGGATGCTATAAAAAGAGTCTGGATTCAAATAATTGTAAATAATGATTAAACAATCATTTCATATTAATTAAAATTCAAATTAATAATTTATTATTGCAAAAAAATATTTTCCAAATGATGCCTATCACCCCTTATCATCTAATATCAAGCTTCTTGTGCACTTGCTTTTGATTCTATAGTTCCAGCAGTGGTGCGAGCTTCTTCATGGTCTCAATACAAAATCACACTGCATTATTATTTTGTTTAGTGATTTAATAAGGAAAGCTATGATTGCTAAACATTTTTTTGGGGACAAATGAGTTCTTGAGTGTTATAATAGGAACCTTAAGGAGGTGGAGACACAGTGATGAACTATTTCAGGTTATATAAGTTTACAATGCTATATTCAAATGTACATAAATTTATAGTGGTGTCTTGAACAAAGCAATATATGTCCCTCTAAAAGATGTAAATAAAATGTGTTTGTTTTGATGATAATAAATTTTGTGGCATCTTGTAATGACTTATTATATATTTAATTTGAAGTTGATTATTTTCCAACATGTTAAAGATGGAGAATGGTTCTGATAACATATAGATATTGATCACTTGGATGATTAGCTCACTTTTGATAACATATAGAGATCTATAACATGTAAAGGCTTGATGTTATTATTATTGTTGTTGTAGACATTAATACAAAATTTTTCATAAAAGTAAAATAAAATTTATAACTCTATATTTTACTCAACTTTATCACATTAAATCAAATAAGTTCTAATAAAAGAACATTGAACAATTGATAATAATTTTTATAGTAGATATAACTTAAGTACTGAAGTACAAATTACCAAAGATTATTGATCTTCTAATGTTGAAGTTCTTTAATAACCAAACTTGAAGTAGATGGAGGCAACTAGCTATATGATACATTTGCGCTAGATTTAGAAGACTTACTCATAGAGCTCCTTTTTGTCATATAAGAATGACTTAAATGTATCCCCTTACGACAAACACCCACCTTAAGTTTATAAGGCACCATTGGACGAAACAACCTATGGCTACCAATAAGGATCATTCGGTTCAGTTGGGTCGCTATCTCCTCTAACTAGGTAGATTGGGGGCATGACAGCTCAAGACGATGGAACTAATGAGATCTTTATCAGACTCATCATCATTCTCTTAACACCCAATTTAAGTGTACAGTGATAAATTTCAAAACCCTAACCATCCTAAAACTTCAGTTTCCAAAACTTGAAGTTTTGCTCTATATGCTAGGTACCTACTGCCTATATAATAACTTGCCTCAATTGAAAATTCTCTCTCGATATAGATGAAGGTAATTAATTATAAAGGCTTTGTACTTATGAGAAACTATACCTCATATCAAAATATCATTGTGAAATGAGAACGAAATCTCTAGGTACTATCTTATATAAAATATAATATGCCTTCTAAAAATTTATCAGGGAAGATCAATCTTGTTAAAAAAATTTTTATTGATAAAATGGAGTACGGAGTGGTTGGGGAACAAATTTTTAGAGTCAACAATAATATTTAAAACTATAACACACAATATCAAGAATGCTTTGACAATCTAAATACATACAACATACAAATTAACAATCACTTAAAGTATTTTTATTCCCATTTATAATCATAATACAACAAAAAGATCAATATTCCTTATATGATGGCCTCTAGCATTTCATTTTTGAGAACAAAAAAAAAAAATAAAGAAATTAACATTTTCAAACCACAATCCAACCCTCAAACGATAATGCTTACCTTTATATAGACCATTACAAGTATCTCGACAATCATGCAACCAGGCATTTAGTTGTGAGAAAATAATTAGGGAAAAGCATATCGAATTCCATGAACATTGAGAAGCTTTGAATTCAAGCACGATTTAATGCTAATTCACTAATTTAAGAAGCAAGTTTCATATTAAAAAATAATGAAAGTGGCATAATTCTACTACATTGTCAAAGTCATGAAAAAAATACATTATTAGATGATAAGCTCATTCCCAGCAAAATCATGTGAGGAAAATCATGACGATAAAAAGCATATGAAATTATTTTTAATTATAAATCTAATAATCCTTTCTTGACAAGTAACTACTCAAAAATCATGAAGTTTGATATACTCCTTTATAATGTCAATCTAAAATCTTAATAATCATGATCAAGTTTATTCATTGCTCCCAAGCTGTAAGAAAAAAAAATGCAAGTGTAAATAAATTTACATTTAAATTAATAATATAAGAAATTGATAAACTTGCATAAATTATTTAACATGAACAAACTTTAGTTGATTTAATTTATGTTTATTTAGACATTATGACCAATTTTATAATACTATAATTATACACATGTACGATTTTTATAAAACATTTTGCTAGTTCAACATTAATAATGAATAGAATAAAAAAATATATCAATACTGTTATAGGGTGGGTATATCATAATTTATATAACATCTACAATTATAATATAATACAATAGTTTTAAAAGCTATGAATTTGAAGTGGTTAAAAATGTTATGATTAATTTGATCTTACCAACAATTCTAGAAACCACTGCAAGATACATGCTGTCATAGTTCCATTTTTTTAGCACTAACATTTCACAGACATCATAACCTTAAATATATGCATTTGTGCCAGATACCAAAATTAATGAGTCTTCGCAGTAAATTTATACTCTTAATATATTAATACTCATGATTAATGCTTAATGTTATTGTGTCAATTGTTGCACGTATTTGTCATTTGATTTAGAAGCAAGATTCCAAGTGTCTTTTTTTGTCATCTAATTTAGTGCAGAATGTTGGCCATTAAAAGAGAAGCAAAATATTAAGTTAAGCGTTGCAGAGATGATGATGCTTATATGGATGAATAGCTGTACTTTTAGAGATAAGATATGAAATGAGCATATACGTGAAAAGGTTGGAGTAGCTCCAATTGAAAAAAAAAATTAGAGAGAGTCACCTTAGATGGATTGTTCACCTAAAATGGTGGCCTTCCAATGACCTGATTAGGAGAGTAGATATATTAGATTTGTCATATGTTAAGAAAGGTAGAGGTAGACATAAAAAAGACTTGGTTAGAAAATATTAGAATGACATTTTTTTATGAGATTTAAATGAGAATTTAACTCTTAACATAACATAATAGAGGTAATAATTCATTTAGCCGACCCCACATATTGGATATAAAGCTTGATGTTGTTGTTGTATTCTAAGTGTATTTATTAGATGAAGTTATTGCAATTGCATATCTACCCCATTGTAAGATTTGTGCCAGCCTAAAAAAAGAGGGATATTAGGGGGGAATATAAAAATAGGATATTAGGGGGTAAAATACCATTCCTCATATCTCTATAACATTTTTTTTATTATATATAGGCCTACAAGTCATCAAAGAAGTTATGAATTAATAAAACTTTTATCATTTACATAATATTGTATAACTGTACAAGACATACATTGTAAGTTTCTTCCCTTTTAAAGTTCATAATACTAGTCAAGCTTAAAACCAATCAAACAATTTTCGAAGTTTATCTCACCTTACAGAAGCTTATCATTTTCATCAAACAAATGGCTTAATCCTGGTTGATTGCTTAGATTATCTTAAGCTATTTGACTTAAGTTAGCTTCATCCCAACCTAACATACCCTAAAAAGGATGCTACTTTTAGCGCAATTCATAGAGCAAGAAAGATCCAAAAAGAAAGAGGGAGGAGGAAAGAAATCAAATAAGAAAATATAAAAGGCCTTACCATATAGGAGCCAACCTTGGAGATATGCTAATTCTTATCTTATTTGTTTCCTACTTGTTTTTTTTTACTTTTTAATTGAATGATCATCTAAGAGCACATCAATTTTCTTTCCATACCAACTCTCTCACTAACATATTGGCCTAATAAATAAAAATAAGATAATTAGTACCAAAGCATGTGTTCTAGGCTTTTAGGTTGACAAAATTAAATAATAATTAAAAGTGATAAAAAGAATTAATGTTGGACTATGTATGATTTAAATGAATGTGTTAAGAGCTTGCATATTTTGAAATAAGAGCTACTAAATGATAATAGAAAATAAAAAGAGAGTTGACTCCATTGAGGACAAATCACATACTAAAAGCTAAGATCACCAAAACATTTAGAATTTTAACATATACAGATTAAGTAGATTTTCAATAGCATCCCTAGGTTAACAACGAGATTAGAAAGCATAGAAAATCAAACTCATATCCTATGTTTATTAAATATTGGCAGATAGCATTGCATGATTCCTTATGCTTGAATCATAACCTTTTTTTTTTTTTTTTGAAGAAATGCTAAAAATAGCATTAAAGAAAAGAACACCAAACTACAAATCAGAGTAATCCTAAAGCATCACATTCCTCCTTCAAGCAATACAAGAAAGAAGGAGGAATGGAAATATCTTGAAGATTTTCCCAAACAAAAGATCCTTCAAGAGCCAAATTAGCACAAATATCATCTAATTTGTTCCCATTCCTAAAAGAATGAGAAAAAAAGAACTTGTTTAAAATCAGTCAGGAAAGATAAATTTTCATCAATTTTCCTACTAACCTTCCAACCTTTTATCGAACTCTTTAGCAGTTTGATGATATTAAGATTGTCTCCTTCAATGATCACACCTTGAGCTTCTATCATCCATCCTTTGATCATGTTCTTTATGTTGAGAACTGCCAATAACTCTAATTGAGAGATGTCCCAGTGTAGGGAATTATTGCCAAAAGCTAATAAGAACCTCCCTTTGTCATCACGGATTACTCCACCAATTCCCGCCAAGTGGTTTCTTTTAAGAGCAGCATCAATATTAATTTTATCTCACTAAAATCCTAGAGTTTCTCTCACTTCTTTCCTATTCAATGTAATTTCATTGAAGTTGAATACTCAAAGGCCATAATATTATCCTTGATGAGAATTTCATTGATATATTTTTTACTCATGGAAAAAGAACATGAGTTGCTAGGTGACATGTGCATTTGCTAAAGTTTTAATGTAATCAAATGGAGTGCTGGTGGCTATATGTTTCCTTAATGTTACAGTTTAAAGATATCTATGTTTTGTTTATTCTCCTTTATTTTCTTTGATAAATTAGGTATTGTATTGTTTATGTAGTCCAAATTTGGTTGGATGCTATAAAAAGAGTCTGGATTCAAATAATTGTAAATAATGATTAAACAATCATTTCATATTAATTAAAATTCAAATTAATAATTTATTATTGCAAAAAATATTTTCCAAATGATGCCTATCACCCCTTATCATCTAATATCAAGCTTCTTGTGCACTTGCTTTTGATTCTATAGTTCCAGCAGTGGTGCGAGCTTCTTCATGGTCTCAATACAAAATCACACTGCATTATTATTTTGTTTAGTGATTTAATAAGGAAAGCTATGATTGCTAAACATTTTTTTGGGGACAAATGAGTTCTTGAGTGTTATAATAGGAACCTTAAGGATGTGGAGACACAGTGATGAACTATTTCAGGTTATATAAGTTTACAATGCTATATTCAAATGTACATAAATTTATAGTGGTGTCTTGAACAAAGCAATATATGTCCCTCTAAAAGATGTAAATAAAATGTGTTTGTTTTGATGATAATAAATTTTGTGGCATCTTGTAATGACTTATTATATATTTAATTTGAAGTTGATTATTTTCCAACATGTTAAAAATGGAGAATGGTTCTGATAACATATAGATATTGATCACTTGGATGATTAGCTCACTTTTGATAACATATAGAGATCTATAACATGTAAAGGCTTGATGTTATTATTATTGTTGTTGTAGACATTAATACAAAATTTTCATAAAAGTAAAATAAAATTTATAACTCTATATTTTACTCAACTTTATCACATTAAATCAAATAAGTTCTAATAAAAGAACATTGAACAATTGATAATAATTTTTATAGTAGATATAACTTAAGTACCGAAGTACAAATTACCAAAGATTATTGATCTTCTAATGTTGAAGTTCTTTAATAACCAAACTTGAAGTAGATGGAGGCAACTAGCTATATGATACATTTGCGCTAGATTTAGAAGACTTACTCATAGAGCTCCTTTTTGTCATATAAGAATGACTTAAATGTATCCCCTTACGACAAACACCCACCTTAAGTTTATAAGGCACCATTGGACGAAACAACCTATGGCTACCAATAAGGATCATTCGGTTCAGTTGGGTCGCTATCTCCTCTAACTAGGTAGATTGGGGGCATGACAGCTCAAGACGATGGAACTAATGAGATCTTTATCAGACTCATCATCATTCTCTTAACACCCAATTTAAGTGTACAGTGATAAATTTCAAAACCCTAACCATCCTAAAACTTCAGTTTCCAAAACTTGAAGTTTTGCTCTATATGCTAGGTACCTACTGCCTATATAATAACTTGCCTCAATTGAAAATTCTCTCTCGATATAGATGAAGGTAATTAATTATAAAGGCTTTGTACTTATGAGAAACTATACCTCATATCAAAATATCATTGTGAAATGAGAACGAAATCTCTAGGTACTATCTTATATAAAATATAATATGCCTTCTAAAAATTTATCAGGGAAGATCAATCTTGTTAAAAAAATTTTTATTGATAAAATGGAGTACGGAGTGGTTGGGGAACAAATTTTTAGAGTCAACAATAATATTTAAAACTATAACACACAATATCAAGAATGCTTTGACAATCTAAATACATACAACATACAAATTAACAATCACTTAAAGTATTTTTATTCCCATTTATAATCATAATACAACAAAAAGATCAATATTCCTTATATGATGGCCTCTAGCATTTCATTTTTGAGAACAAAAAAAAAAAAATAAAGAAATTAACATTTTCAAACCACAATCCAACCCTCAAACGATAATGCTTACCTTTATATAGACCATTACAAGTATCTCGACAATCATGCAACCAGGCATTTAGTTGTGAGAAAAATAATTAGGGAAAAGCATATCGAATTCCATGAACATTGAGAAGCTTTGAATTCAAGCACGATTTAATGCTAATTCACTAATTTAAGAAGCAAGTTTCATATTAAAAAAATAATGAAAGTGGCATAATTCTACTACATTGTCAAAGTCATGAAAAAAATACATTATTAGATGATAAGCTCATTCCCAGCAAAATCATGTGAGGAAAATCATGACGATAAAAAGCATATGAAATTATTTTTAATTATAAATCTAATAATCCTTTCTTGACAAGTAACTACTCAAAAATCATGAAGTTTGATATACTCCTTTATAATGTCAATCTAAAATCTTAATAATCATGATCAAGTTTATTCATTGCTCCCAAGCTGTAAGAAAAAAAAATGCAAGTGTAAATAAATTTACATTTAAATTAATAATATAAGAAATTGATAAACTTGCATAAATTATTTAACATGAACAAACTTTAGTTGATTTAATTTATGGTTTATTTAGACATTATGACCAATTTTATAATACTATAATTATACACATGTACGATTTTTATAAAACATTTTGCTAGTTCAACATTAATAATGAATAGAATAAAAAAATATATCAATACTGTTATAGGGTGGGTATATCATAATTTATATAACATCTACAATTATAATATAATACAATAGTTTTTTAAAAGCTATGAATTTGAAGTGGTTAAAAATGTTATGATTAATTTGATCTTACCAACAATTCTAGAAACCACTGCAAGATACATGCTGTCATAGTTCCATTTTTTTAGCACTAACATTTCACAGACATCATAACCTTAAATATATGCATTTGTGCCAGATACCAAAATTAATGAGTCTTCGCAGTAAATTTATACTCTTAATATATTAATACTCATGATTAATGCTTAATGTTATTGTGTCAATTGTTGCACGTATTTGTCATTTGATTTAGAAGCAAGATTCCAAGTGTCTTTTTTTGTCATCTAATTTAGTGCAGAATGTTGGCCATTAAAAGAGAAGCAAAATATTAAGTTAAGCGTTGCAGAGATGATGATGCTTATATGGGATGAATAGCTGTACTTTTAGAGATAAGATATGAAATGAGCATATACGTGAAAAGGTTGGAGTAGCTCCAATTGAAAAAAAAAATTAGAGAGAGTCACCTTAGATGGATTGTTCACCTAAAATGGTGGCCTTCCAATGACCTGATTAGGAGAGTAGATATATTAGATTTGTCATATGTTAAGAAAGGTAGAGGTAGACATAAAAAAGACTTGGTTAGAAAATATTAGAATGACATTTTTTTATGAGATTTAAATGAGAATTTAACTCTTAACATAACATAATAGAGGTAATAATTCATTTAGCCGACCCCACATATTGGATAAAGGCTTGATGTTGTTGTTGTATTCTAAGTGTATTTATTAGATGAAGTTATTGCAATTGCATATCTACCCCATTGTAAGATTTGTGCCAGCCTAAAAAAAGAGGGATATTAGGGGGGAATATAAAAATAGGATATTAGGGGGTAAAATACCATTCCTCATATCTCTATAACATTTTTTTTATTATATATAGGCCTACAAGTCATCAAAGAAGTTATGAATTAATAAAACTTTTATCATTTACATAATATTGTATAACTGTACAAGACATACATTGTAAGTTTCTTCCCTTTTAAAGTTCATAATACTAGTCAAGCTTAAAACCAATCAAACAATTTTCGAAGTTTATCTCACCTTACAGAAGCTTATCATTTTCATCAAACAAATGGCTTAATCCTGGTTGATTGCTTAGATTATCTTAAGCTATTTGACTTAAGTTAGCTTCATCCCAACCTAACATACCCTAAAAAGGATGCTACTTTTAGCGCAATTCATAGAGCAAGAAAGATCCAAAAAGAAAGAGGGAGGAGGAAAGAAATCAAATAAGAAAATATAAAAGGCCTTACCATATAGGAGCCAACCTTGGAGATATGCTAATTCTTATCTTATTTGTTCCTACTTGTTTTTTTACTTTTTAATTGAATGATCATCTAAGAGCACATCAATTTTCTTTCCATACCAACTCTCTCACTAACATATTGGCCTAATAAATAAAAATAAGATAATTAGTACCAAAGCATGTGTTCTAGGCTTTTAGGTTGACAAAATTAAATAATAATTAAAAGTGATAAAAAGAATTAATGTTGGACTATGTATGATTTAAATGAATGTGTTAAGAGCTTGCATATTTTGAAATAAGAGCTACTAAATGATAATAGAAAATAAAAAGAGAGTTGACTCCATTGAGGACAAATCACATACTAAAAGCTAAGATCACCAAAACATTTAGATTTTTAACATATACAGATTAAGTAGATTTTCAATAGCATCCCTAGGTTAACAACGAGATTAGAAAGCATAGAAAATCAAACTCATATCCTATGTTTATTAAATATTGGCAGATAGCATTGCATGATTCCTTATGTTTGAATCATAACCTTTTTTTTTTTTTTTTTGAAGAAATGCTAAAAATAGCATTAAAGAAAAGAACACCAAACTACAAATCAGAGTAATCCTAAAGCATCACATTTCCTCCTTCAAGCAATACAAGAAAGAAGGAAGGAGGAATGGAAATATCTTGAAGATTTTCCCAAACAAAAGATCCTTCAAGAGCCAAATTAGCACAAATATCATCTAATTTGTTCCCATTCCTAAAAGAATGAGAAAAAAGAACTTGTTTTTAAAATCAGTCAGGAAAGATAAATTTTCATCAATTTTCCTACTAACCTTCCAACCTTTTATCGAACTCTTTAGCAGTTTGATGATATTAAGATTGTCTCCTTCAATGATCACACCTTGAGCTTCTATCATCCATCCTTTGATCATGTTCTTTATGTTGAGAACTGCCAATAACTCTAATTGAGAGATGTCCCAGTGTAGGGAATTATTGCCAAAAGCTAATAAGAACCTCCCTTTGTCATCACGGATTACTCCACCAATTCCCGCCAAGTGGTTTCTTTTAAGAGCAGCATCAATATTAATTTTAACCCATCCGGAGGGAGGAGGATGCTAAGTTGAATTCAGCCTGAGCTGGTTAGCATCCCAGTGTTCCTTTCGGGTTATAATAAAATTAGTTCTCAATGCAAAGGAGATAGCATTGGCAACTATGATGAAGTCAGAATTTTCTCCCTTTCCATGAACGAGCATACACATTCTTTTCCAAACTAAAAAGACTGTGTTGCAAAGGATGTTACCTGAAAGAAAATCTTTCCCCATCTCATGTTACTTGAATCACAACCTACAAGAGAAAAAAACTAGAAAAAATTGAATAGGAGAAAAAGTTCACCCAAGTCATGGGACGGTGGTGAGTTGCCATTGAATCGTGAAAAATTGCTCATCAATGGCTTTGAGCAAGGTAAAGATGATTCGATCCAAATACCCCTCGATGTAAATATATATTTTCAGATTGACATTGAAGAAAGGCTACTGGAGGATGTTGATGAGACTTGTTCGTTGTAGAGGAAATCGGAGTCAAGTTCGGGATTAGCCATGCATCAATATCACAGGGTTGAAGTGCTGTAGACGACATACTTTGCTCTCCTTAAAGATTCCCCTTGAGAGAAAGAAGTTTCTCTCAAGAATTCAAGAAAAGAAGAAGGGCGAGCGGTGTCCGGCCAAAGGTGAGAGCATGGGAAAGGAATTGGTTTAGATTTGGAGAGGAAGGATGGAGGGAAATTTGGGAATTTGTTGCCCTATTTAATTCTTAAATTTGAACAGAATTAAAAGCGTAAGAGGTGAGAGGGAGGGGCAGGTAAGAGAGTGTGTGGGGTTTTGACTTCTTCCCAAATAAAGAGGTTTGCAATTTGGAAAGAAATCAAATGGAGTAATAAAGGGGGGGCCGGTGGTATAGAGAAAGAGAAGGACCGACGGTTTCAATTAGGGAAAGGCAATCAAGGGTTGCTTGTTTTGGAATTGGAAATTTGGAAAGATTTAATTAAACCCAATTAAGTTTAAATTCAAATAGGATTTAATTTTATAAACATTCCTAAAATAGAATTTCTATTTTAGGCAACAAATTAAAATTCAAATTCAAATAGATTTGAATTGTGAATTAATTGGGTTGCCCAAAACATAAAGTCCTAGTTAGAAAGGCTTTAATTGCAAACATTAATGGGGAAATTCAAAGGGGGGGGGGGGGGGGGATGCGGTTATGGTTGGATGGCAGCTAGTTTGGTGAGATGAAAATAGCCACGAACCTTGACTCTACAAAGGTTGGTGGATGATCTGCTTCCCTGTCCAACGGATTTCTCTCCAAAACCTCTCAAGCTCTCACAAGAACTCAATATGTAGAAATTTGATTATAATCCATTCATTCATTCATTAAACTCAAAAGAAATGAAAGGGGGCTAAATCCTCATACAATGAACGAGAAAATAAAAGTTGACTTAGCCATTAGGACTTACACATGACAAACCCTTAAGTAAGGAGTGAAAAGGGAAATACAACTAAAACAAATACATAAAGAAAATAAATAAAAAAATACATATGAGGACTCAAAAATAGATCGACATGATCATGGTCATAGATCGACAACCACGACTCTGATATACTTTCCGTGATTTGATGTCCCCATCATTCTCCCGGGGTGGCAAAAAGCACGAATCCGTCGAGTAAGCATCTTGGGTGCTTTCATGGATCGCTAATGAGTCGTGGTCAATCTGTTGTAGCTCCTCGTGATCTAACCATGTGGCTTTTGACTCAGGTTTTCCTCTCCACCTGATCAAATAACTTTTTCCATCCATCTTCTCTTGCGTAAATGATATCATCACTTAGAATCATGTCAACCTTCTCAGCCATAGGTATTTTTGGAATGTTTGGAAGTGGAGGCAGGTTTGGGTTCTCACAAGGTGGGTTCACACAAGGTTACTGTAGAACTGGATTTGGTGGGTTAAAATTAGAACCTTCATATGCTACTAGATCTTCTATGTTAAAGGAGGGATTGATATTGAATTTTGCAAGTAGATCTACTACCTAAGCTTTATCATTAATTTTCTTCATTATTTTAAATGGTCATGCACTCTTAGCGTGTAACTTCTTAATCGTTCCTTATGGGAACCGTTCTTAACGAATATACACCATCACAAAGTTACTAACATCAAAAGTTCTAAATATTTTCATTTAAGATCAGCAAAAAGTTTATAATCTAATCATTATTGCTCTTTTCAATTCGGCGTGTAATATCTTTATAAAGTTCATGCATATGGGATGCAAATGAGTATCATACTAATAAATTCTATACCTAGAATACATGGGTATGAGATCTAGCGGTTGTCTAGGTTTGAACCCATAAATATTTTTAGTGGGACTTAGGTCTGTGGTATGGTTCATGGAATTATTATAGGTGAACTTTGTTGTGTGGAGTATAGACACTACTATAAATTCATGATTACCAGTGGTCTGGACCAGTGGTTAACACGCTGGTGGTAATAACGACTATTTAACTGACAGCTTGGACCACTAGATAGCTGCCAGAAAATGCCCTAAAATATTTCATCCCAAGCCTTCCATTTCATTTCCCTCCCAGCTCTCTCTCTCCTGTGCGGTTCTCGCCCCCGCTCCTCTGCCCTTTTGTTATCGAGACTCGTGCTCCGAATGCCAACAACTCCCTCTGACCGTCAAAAAATTCCTCCAAAGGAAGATCTCGCCCCCACTGCAAAGCTGAAAGATCTCCCCGCTCCCGTGCACGACGCCTTCCTCTGAGGCTTGCAATTTTAAATTTTTTTTTATGCATTTTGTTATTTTGGTTAGATTACATCAAGGATCAACCTTAAGCCAATATCTTTTTTCTTTAGTCATGCATGCTCTCACTAGAAATTCGAGAGTGGATTTACCTTGATGTATGCTTTTTGTTGATGATATTCTTCTTGTTGATAAGATTAGAAAGGGAGTTTAGGGTAAACTTGAATTATGGAGGTCAATCATACAGTCTAAAGGGTTTCGCATGAGTAGATCTAAAACTAATTATATGTAGTGTAATTTTATTAGTAATAGACCTAGTGAGGGGTTTGTGACTTTGGGCGATCAAGCCATTAATAAAAGTACACGTTTAAGATATTTTGGATCTATTGTTCAGAGTTATGGTGAAATAGTAGGGGATATTATCAGCAGAATTCAAGTTGGATGGTTGAAATGGCGGAATGAATCGGGCTTGTTGTGTGATAGAAAAGTCTCCCTCAATCTTAAGGGAAAATTCTATAAGATGGTGGTGAGATCTGCAATACATTATGGCGATGAATCTTGGTCATTAAAAGAGAAGCATAATACTAAGTTAAGTGTTGTAGAGATGAGGGTGCTCAGGTGGATGAGTGGCTTTACCCCTAGAGGTAGGATACAAAATGAGCATGGATGTTCTTTTTGTTATAGTCATAAGTGTTCTCACTAGATAAAAGTCAGACCTCTTGCACTTCAGCGACTCCAGAAGTCATCCTTATTCCATGCGGCCGGCAGTCCCATCTGACACCTAACCCTTGCCTCGAGCCACAAGAGATTCTCCCTAAAAGAAGCCTCCAAGCTACCGTCAGCCTCCGACAAGTCTCCGTTGTAGCAAGAAATTTTAGCTCGTCGGAATTCTTGGTCTTTACGCTGATGGTGGGCTTGTCCAGATGGCAGTCACAGGGAATAAGGATGACTTCAAAAATTTACTTCTTCGCTGCAAGAATCTTGTTTTTTATCTATCCTACTTTTAATTGATGGAGGAGCTTTTTAAGTGTAGAAGTGAGAAGTGATCTATGAAGCCATTTATTCCCTTAATCTTTTTTATTCTGGCATTGTAGCCTTTGCCAGTGAAGAAAGTATACTCCTTTTTGCTGTCACAAAGAAAAATAAAAAGCTATTCCAGGACTTTCCACTTGACTTGCACATAATTCTTTTTGAAGGTACCACTTAATTATAATGCTTATGCTTCTTAGGAAATTCAAAGAGGTAGGGCTAAGTGGCTTGAGAATGGGAAGGAAGACCTTAAGTTTCTTTCTAGGAAAATAAATGTTAGGAAGAATCATAATTGCATTATAGGATGGTTTCTAGGAACATTTATTGATCTTACTAGTATTGTCGAGGTAGCTACTCATCATTATAAGGGTCTTTTTAATTTTCAATAATGATGGTGATGTCACTCCTCTAGTCTGTGGGAAGGTTCCAAAACACCTCATTTTTTCTTTAACTGTCCCAGTTACAGAATGAGGAAACAAAAACTATGATTCTCTCTTTTTATAGATCAATTTACTGTGGTCCAGGTGGTTATACCTTTAATTTTATGCTTCTTATTAGGAGGTGGTTGGGAGTCATATTTGCAAAACTATCAGATATTTCTTCCTCAAAAGTTACTTGCTTTAAAAGCAAAGCCAGTGGGATTTTTCTTATACCAAAAAAACAAAATGCAAATAATTTTTAAATTATAGGCCCATTTTCTCATGCAACACCTCTAAAATTATTTTAAAAGCAGGCAAGCTTAAACTCCCTCATGCCTTATATCATTCATCCCAGTCAAGCATGTTTCATTGACAAAAAAACCACACAATGTTAAATTGGCTAAGAAAATTCTTAATGTCTTAAAAAAACACAAGAAAAATGATTTCTTTTATGCAAAATCTGACATATTTAAAGTTTTTGATATTGTCTCTAGATAATTTGTTTTTATCATAATGCAGTAAAATGGGTTCCCACCAATGTTCATTAGTTGGATTAAAGCTTGTATTGAGAATATGTATTATTCAATATTTATCAATTGGAATTCAGAAGCCTTCTTCTCTTCTTCTTTTGGATTAAGTCAAAGTTTTCCTCCATACGTTGTATTGGAATGAAAGATCTTTTTAATCTCTTTGGCAGGGAAATTAATTCTCATATCATCTCTACTTCTCATATTGGCTTTCATATTGCCTACCTCATGTATTTTGACAACCTTCTTGTCTTTGGAAAGGCTAGTAACTAAAACATACAAGCTTTAAAAGAAATACTTAATCAATTTAAATATCTTCAGGGTTAGAAAAAACACTTCTAAGAGTTCTATTATTTACTTGAACAACACTAACAATCAAATACATCTCAACCAAGTGTTAAATATCCCAAATGGTAATAATAAAATTGCCTACTATGGTATACCCAAGTTCATTAAAAGACCCCTCATTCAATATTTCTCTCCCCTTATGGACAAAGCTTTCACTCTTCTTGATGGATGGAAAGCAAAGTCTCTCTCTTTTGCTAGCAGATTATAGTATCTTAAATTCATTATCTGCAATAGTGGATTAGAGGTGTTATATTACCTAAAAGTTGTCATAAATTGTTAAAACAAGTTGGTTCTAGATTCTTGTACTATGGTGACATTTCACTATCAAATGCAGCTAGTTTTGTTGGTCCAATATTGTAAACCCAGTGAAGGTGGAGGCCTTAGCCTTCCTCCTTTTGCTGCCCTTATTTTTGCTGATAAGTGCTCTCTACTTTGGAGATATTGGGATGGCCAAAGTTTCCTTTCTTGTTGGTGGAATGCAAAGCACTCTATGGTTAAAGGCTTTAAATTTTGGGAAGTTTTAAAATTCTTGTAGGATCCATTAAACCTTATATTAAGTTTCTTGTTAAAGATGATGGAAACTTTTCTTTTATTTGGGTCTTGTTGTGTGATGGGAAAAGTTTATTTGAAATCTTATCTGGGTCCATCCTATTATTTGGTTTCAATAGTCTTACTCCCTTATCTTTCATTTTTAATGGTTCAGGGTGCAATCCTGAGATCCTCTCTATTGTGATTTTTTATACTATACCTATGGTGAAGTTTAGCAATAACATGGAAGCTGATACATATTGTGGTGTGGGTCTCTGAATCCCAACTTAAATTGCTTCATGCAAGCTTACTATGCTAATAATGTTACGGTCTCTTGGTGGAAATTTACATGGCACAAAATATGTTCTCTTAGGATGTGGTAGGTGGAAGTGCTCTTTTTGCTCTTTGAGCTCGGATAACACTTAACATTTTTTTAATGTGATTTCACTTATTCTATCCTTTGTAATATCCTTCTTGTTGCTTTCTCTTCTCTCCAGAGACCAAGTATGCTCCAAATTTTTGAATTTGTTGAAGATATGCAACATGCTTATCTATCTTCAAAATTCAGATCTCTTTTATCTAAATGGTGATTATTTACTTCATTCAGAGGGAATGAAATGAACGAATATTTTGGCATAACATCAATTGCATATCCACTGTTACAAATAACATCAAAAGGGCCACTAATGCAAAAACAAGATGTTGGGAGCTTCATTTTTGCGATTTTTGCCGCATTGGGCAATGATGATTGGGAATTGTCCTTTCCACCACAGCCGGAGCCCGTGGATGGCCTTCTTGGAAACCCGGGATCTCAATTTTGACACTCAAAATGATAAGTCATCACTTTCATCACCAACTAAGCCAATTTTCTTCGGCTCTTCAGCATTTAGTACTATCATTTCACTTGCATCCAAAAGTCTTTGACCCAAACTTTGCTCATAGGCATGAGTGAGCCAGTCAAATTATCAATAGAATATTCCTTCAAATTTTTTGATTCACAAATAGCAATAACTTGGCATCAAATTTGTCAAGTAAACAATGTAGAATTTTATTAACTTTTTTAAAGTTTAAAAATTCCTTACCTAAAGCATGTAATGATGTCAGAATTTTAATAAACCTAGTATACAAGTCTAAGATCATCTCATAAGGTTTCCTAAAAAATAATTCATAATCATGCATTAAAATATTCAACCTGGATTGCTTGATTTCATTAAATCTTTCATATATAGTGTATAATTTATCCCAAATTTCCTTGCCAGTAGTGCAACGTGGAAACAAACATAAATCTTCAGAATTTAAAGTACAGAAAAAATAGTTCAATGATTTAGCATTTAATTGAGCATTGATTTATTTTTCTCTACTACATTGATTAAAAGAAATATCAGTTTTAATTCCATCTATAATACGTGATAGTACAGAATAACCAGTTAAAGTCATTTGCCACATTTGGAAATAAATAGACAACAAGAAAGTAAACATGTGAATTTTCCAAAAATCAAAAGTAATATTTTCAAATAATAGTGGTCTGGTGATTGAATAACCTTCCGTAATATTACGATTATAAAAATTAGCCATGGATCAAAATTCAAAAGTTTTAAAAAACTTATTTTTTTGAATCCCGCTCTGATACCACTTGAAAGTTTGTTAGGGATGTTAAGCACTTATGAACTAGTC
This sequence comes from Dendrobium officinale, assembly GCA_019514585.1. NCBI lineage: Eukaryota > Viridiplantae > Streptophyta > Magnoliopsida > Asparagales > Orchidaceae > Dendrobium > Dendrobium officinale. Next base: position 36,283,238 of record CM033699.1, on the reverse strand, counting down.
CCAAGGCTAATTAAGAGGGGGGTGAATTGGTATTTTTAAAAAAATTTTGATCAAAACACAATCTTAAAACAAAAACCAAGATTCACAACAGAAATTAAAGTATGGAAAATAAATGCAGAAATAATACACCATATTTATAGTGGTTCGATCAAACCTTGACCTACACCCACTCCTTGGAGGCACCCTCCAAGTATTGCACTAAACTCAGTGTCTCTTCTTTATCCCCCACAGCTAGGTGGAGAAGCTCTTACAAAATCACTTCCACCTTCCACAGTACGGTGGAGTAGCGGGATCCTTTGACACCAAAGAGATCTTATTCTTTCCAAAACTTCCCTCAAGATGAGCCTTGAATATGATGGTACTAAGGTGCAAGCTTGCCGGAGCAATCGTGTGAAACCCCCTCCACACTCCCTTGAAATCCCCTCCAAGGATCTTCTCCTTCTCTCAAACTCCAACCTTTCCTCTCTCCCTTTCAAGCTCTCTCTTTAAGTTTTCTCCAGAAGAAATGAAGCTTTAATGGCTGTCAAAGATACATATCAAGTGCCTTGATAAAGCTTAAATAGAAGAGCTCCAAAAAGGCTCTTAAATGCACCAAATCGACATTATCGTCCAGGATGATTGCCAAATCATCCCATACGATATGCTTAAAAAGAAGGCTATAAAAAATTCCAAAAACTCAATTTTGCCGCCAACTATCATCTAGGATGATTACTTGATCATCTCGTATGATGTTCTTAAAAGAGGGCTTCAAAAAACCCTTAAAACTTAATTTTGGTGCCCAGAACAGTCCTAGATGATCGCAAGATTGTCAAGTACGATGTGCAGAATTTGACCTGATAGTCCCGGATGATATTTAGATAGTTCATGACAATCAGTACAAAAATGTACATATCGTCCAGGAAAATATTATGGATCTTCAAGGATGATTAGAAGGAAAATTATGGTATTTTGGCTTGGACGATTTAGGTAAATCAAGTATGTCGGCAAATATCGTCCTGTACGATATACAGATTGGCCAGGACGATCGGATTGAAAAATTTAACCATACTTAATCCCCTAATCACATGATCAATTTAGACATGATTTGTATTGATCGTCCTGGAAGATCAATATCATCCGGGATAATTAGAACAAAAATTAAATCTTAAAATCTTTACTTAATTAGCATTGATGGATGTTTTCCAAGATCATAAAGGATCATTCTGGATGATCCAAAATTATCCAGTAACATTAGTTCAAAACTTGATCTTATGGATTTGACTATATCTCACTCCCTTGAGTGTGTGAGTGCGTGGTCTCCAAGCAAGCATATACCTTACAAGACTTGACTCAAGAAATCAAAATTACATCAATGAACATTACAGACCCTTTTACAATATAACATTATTCAACCCAATTTTGAGTTGTAATTCTTTGTTTGATGTTGCATGGTATTCCTGAAATATTAGTATACACACAAATAAACAAATATTGCAAATATAAGTAGACAATAGAAAGTGAGCCATAATATATGTTATCATCAAAAACATAAACTCATAAGCTTGAGTTGCAACCTTTCTAACTTATTGAGGGTGAGAATTTAGAAGGAACTAAAAATCTAACTTGCAAATTTAAATCCAAACCAATATTAGTTGTCATCATATATATTATGGAGTTTATTATAATCTAGAGCTCAACAATGCATTTTGATGACTACAAATATTAGTAGAAATTTATTTGTATATTCATGGATTATAAAACAAATGTTGATTTTGAGTGCTGCTAACTATTTCAGGTATAATATACACTAAGCAAAGTATTGAAGAATCAACTTAACATAATATAGTGTCATTGTTAGTAGTTTTATTTTTTATCAATCAATCTATATATTAGGTTTATGTTGGTAAAAAAACTATGCACACACACAAGAAGAGAGTAAAAATAATATAATTGATTTTCTTTTGCAAGTATACTATACGATCAACATCTTACTGTATGATTAATTCACATAAAAATTAGTGCAAATGTTGAACTAAAATGAAATTAAAAATAATTTAGAACTAATAATATTATAAGACCCTACATCATATAGCATCATCAGCTATTTTAATAAACTACTCCATCAAATCTTGGTTACTTAAATTAAGCAAATTTAAATTTAATTCTATGATAGTTAATTAAAATGGACTAATTTAACCCAAAGGATTAATGCATCAAATTATATTGAATCATCCTTTATGATCGTACTTTATGATAATTGATCGTATTGGATGATCAATAAATAGCTCTTATAGAGTAACTTCATTCATCTCGGAAGATATATTATTCGATTCAACTAATCATATTGTAGATCTGTGTGTCATACTGTATGATCGGTGCATCATATTGTATGACTAGAAGGCTTAAACTATAAAATTAGGGTTTTTTAAGAAACCACATTATAAACTCTTGATATACATCGAGGGAAAGAGTTTGTGAGTTCCGAATACATCTTTCTTCAAATAAAGAACTTGGAGAGAGTGAAAAGACAATGTTCGGAGGGTGGAGATGAGGTTGAGAGAGAGAGAGAGAGAGAGAGAGTACCTTGAGGGAGTCAAGGGGTGTGAGAGGGTCGCATACTTACTCTCGCTAGCCTATACCTTGGGACATATGGTTATGCTTTTTTGGAGCTCTTAGAGGATAACTATAGAAGAGTCTTTGGAGTGAAAGACTTTCACTACCCATGGAGTCTAGGGATCAGCATCTTTCTCATGCCAAAAAGCAAAATGAGGGATTGGTATCTTCATCAGAGTGCGGAGCTTAAGAAGGATGGCATCTCCATCGAGCCAAGAAAGCAAAAGGAGGGAGATTCTTCATGATCTCAAGAGTCTATAAATTCCATTCTAGGCCTAGTTTGGGGAGAGGGCTTCTCTAAAAATAAAAAAATAAAAAAATGGAGAGGATTTCTTTACCTAGTTTTGTGCTAAATTAGAGACACATTTAGTGTAATATTGAATGAGAAGATCATTTAGGAGTGCATGTAGATTGATTTGACTTGGCCACTATGAATTTGGTTTGCATATTCTTACTTTTCAATAGTTTACCTTACAATTTCAAATATTACACTCTAGTATGGTTGTGGTTTTCTTTATGACAAATTTTTTGGGTGAATCTCTCGTTATAGTTCTTGGTTTAAAATTAAAAGACAATAATATGAAAAATATTTATTTTCCAATAAAGTTTTAAAAACATAAGAAAAAAATTGCATTTTCTTTTCAAATTAGTTTAAATGCTTTATTTTTAGTAATTCTTCCACTTATTATATTTTTATCTTACTTTGATTTAAAGCAAAAGAATTCAAAAATGCCAAAAATATTTTTAAAATATCAATTCTCCCCTCTTGTTGTTGTGCCATAACCACTTTTAAATTTTGAATTACAAAAAACCTAAAATTGGACCCTTAGTTTAATGATATACTTTGAAATTAATCACAATAAGTAATCATCTATTATGCAAATTCTTCATAATCTACCAACGTCTTTCCACAAAACTAGCTCTAATTGACACTACTTTCCATTATGAATCCATTGAGGGCTTACTTGCAAAATTTGAATAATAAATAAAGTAGTTATGAATTTTAATGATCTATTCAATAATTTAAATTTAATTCCATTTAATTATGCACCACAACATGCGAGGCATTCTATTTAGCTTTTAAACTAGAATTTATTCCAGTCACATGGCAGGATTTATTTGAGCTATCCAATTAAACATGATAAATGGGATTAAAATCCCTAAACTGCAAGCATAGTTAGAAATGTAAGCTCCAATAAATTTAGTATTATTATACTATTGCAAATCTAGACCCAAGTACTATGATTTTAATGATAACAAACATTATTATTTTTCAATTATTGTGATTCTTGCATATTTATTTTATTTGCCCTGCTCACTAACCTTTTAGGTCCACAAGTTCACTTTGAACGTCAATCGACTTAAGATTAGGTAGACTAGGATTGAGTCAGTCTATAATTTCTTTTCAAATATATTTTTTACCTTTTCTTGAGTTAAATGTACTTTGATGGATCCTGAAGCTAACTAACCTTACACACACGCACTTAGAAGGAGAAGTTTGGTCAGATAGAGTTTTTCTCTTTTTGATCATATCAAACAGGATAATTTCAAATCGTCCTCGATGATCAACTAAGAATAAAAACCCTAATTAGGCCATCCTGCTAAGATGAGATAATTAGCAAATCATTCTGGACGATACTCTTATCATCTTGGATTATATAGAATAAATTGCCAAATACAATTAGCTAAGATTATAAAACTCTCAAAATTGTACTAATTATATAGGATGATCCTAATTATTGTGGATGATTCATATAAAAAAATGCCTAAATTGATCAGATGATTAAGAAAAGTAATAAAGGTTAGATTGATTGATTATATCATTCCAGGATGATCGCAATATCATCTTGGACGATCAGTGAGAAAAACCTTAGTCTTCTCTTGAATCTCCTGGACATCCCGAACTATGTACTAGATGATAATCACTGATTTTGAACTAATCATACAGGATGATCCAAGAATCATCCTAGATGATTAGTTATATTTCTTCATCATCCTGATTTATCTCCTCGATGTCCTGAACTATATGCTGAATAATAATGTATGATTTTGAACTAATCATTCGGGATAATGTACACATCATCCAAGATGATAAAAAAAAAAATTATGTTCTAATCATACAACAAACCCATATTGTCCTCATTGGAAGGGTTGAATTACACTGATCTTATAGGATGATCTAGATGATATTTGACTACAAGTTGAAAATTAGGGCATTTTTTTAGACTTTCTTTATAATATCTCTTACTTTCTAACAAGAGCATCTTTTCCTATTGTCCTAACCTGAGAGAGATAAGAGAAGGAGAGGGAGAGCATGGGAGAGAGAGAAAATCTTATGAGGGGGAGATTGTGAGGTGGTCATAAAGGTTGCTCCAAGCAAAGATTCAAGTTGTCTTCTCCAATCATCATCCTTGGATCCTTGGTGGCTCTAAGGAGGTCTTCATTAGCACTATATCAAGATTCTCTGCCTACTTCAGAAGGAAGCAAAAATAGTTGTGGTTGTCTGTCTGCTTCAAGAAAAATCAAAATAAGTCTAGGTTCTCTGCCTCATGGGGGTTGGTGAAAAGTGTTTATAAAGGTTTCTCTGCCTTGATGCAGGTGAAAAAGGAGAGTCACTATGGTTTTAGTGCAATACATGGAGGAGATGATCTGGGTATTATATGTTGGTCAAGTTGACCAAACCGCTATAAAATTTAATGTGTTCTTTCTGATTATTTTTGCACTTTTTTTTTACTACGATTAAATGCTTGGGTGAAACTCTTATTAGTTATTTTGATTATTGGTTTAATTTTTTTTTTCACTATAAGATATAAAAAGATTATCTTTTATAAAGAAATTTTTAAATATCTAATTCACCCCCATCATGGTTAGCCTCGGTGCTAGTTTATAAGGGCTTTACAACCCTAACAAATTTTCAAGTGGTATCAGAGCGGGATTCATAATATCAAGTTTTGGAAATCTTTGAATTAAAGATCCATGGCTAACTTTGGTAACTGGAATATGATGAAAGGGTATTCCATTACTCGAAACACCTATATTTGATAATATACCTTTTAATTTTTGGAAAACTTGCATGTCTACATTTTTGCAATCTATAGATTATCGCATGTGGATGCTTATTAAGGATGGATATTCAGCACCATTTAGACTTATTGATGGAATGAAAAATGAACTTCCTTTTACTGAATTGACTTTTGATGATAGAGAACCAACACAATTGAATGTTAAATATTTGAACTATTCTTTCTGTGCATAGAAATCTGAAGATTACATGCATGTTTCAATATCTGCTACTGCTAAAGAAATTTAGGATAGATCATGCATTACCTATGAAGGCACAAGTGAAGTTAAGCAATCTAGGCTAAATATTTTCCTTAAGGACTATGAACTATTTCACATGAAACCTAGTGAGCCAATATTTGAAATGTATACTAGGTTCACATAAATAGTCACCTCCTTGCATGCCTTAAGAAGAGAGCTAATAAATTATGAGAATGTGAACAAAATTTTGATATGTTTGCCTTCTTCCTTTGATGCAAAGATTACTACTATAACTGAATCCAATGATTTAAATATTTGTTCTATAGATAACTTACTTGGATCACTCATTGCTTATGAGCAAGGAGTGAACCAAAGACAGCTTGATGTAGGGGAGAAGAAGATAGGCAAAACTGTAGCCTTAAAGGCTGAGGATAGTGACACCGATTCTTCATGTTCTTAGAATGATGATATTGCCTTAATTATAAAGAAATTCAAAAGCTTTTTGTGAAATAAATAAAAGCACCATCAGAAGTGGAACAAAAGAGTAGCAAGAGTTCTAAAGGTTCTTCTGATGTGATTTGTTTTGAATGCAGTAAGCTGAGACATGTAAAAGTTGAGTGTCCAACACTTAAGTCTCTCCCAAGCAAGGAAAAGGGTGAGGAGAAACCCAAGTTCAAGAAGGGCAAGTTAAGAACCCAAAAGGCTTTTTAGATAGATTTTGTAATTGACTCCTCTGAAACTAAAGCTGAAGAGGAGATAATAAACTTATATTTGATGGTGGATGATCATCTTGGTCACTTTGAACAAGAAGATGTGTGCTCTCATACAAGACCTCATTAGAGCATGTGGTACCTAGACAGCAGATGCTTATGCCATATGACTGGAGATTCTAATCAATTCATTTTGCAGGAGGATAGGGCTGGAGGAAAGGTCACTCTTGGAGACAACACCACTGTAAAAATAGTGGGCATATGTATAATTGGAAACTCCAAGAATCTTTTAATTTAAAATGTTTTACTTCTTGATGACTTAAAATATAATTTGCTCAGCATCAGATAGCTCTATAATAAAGGCTTCAATAAATTTTTTTGTAAAACTACTGCATTATAAGCTTAAATAACAATATTATTTTGTAGGGAAAAAGGATCAACAACATTTACATGCTTGATTAAATAATATTTAATATGCTTCTTCATTTAACTTAACTATTGCTAATGAGTCTTGGTTGTGGCATAGGAGGTTATGTCATGCTAGCATGAAAATACTTAGAAAAGTAACTAAAAAAGACTTTGTGAGAGGAATCCCCAAGCTTAAGTTTACTAAGGACCACCTATGTGATGTCTTTCAATTAGGGAAACAAGTCAAATCCTCTTTCCATTCCATTAAGGACATTAGCACCTCTAAACCTTTAAAAGTATTTCACATATATTTATTTGTACCCATTAGCACTATAAGCTTAGGGGGAAAGGTCTTTGGATTTGTAATAGTCAATAACTACTTGAGGTTCACTTGGACTAGATTTTTGTTACATAAAAGTGAGTCATTCGATAAATTTAAATCATTCTCCACTTGGATTCAAAAAAAGCTAAGTTATGATATCTTGACTATCCATAGTGACCACGGTGGAGAGTTTAAAAATGAGAGATTTAAAACTTTCCGTTTAGTGCAAGTGATTAGTCATAACTTCTTAGCTCTTAAGACCCCTCAATAGAACGAGATAGCTGAAAGGAAAAGTAGGACCTTAGTGGAAGTCGCTAGTTCCATACTTGTAGAGTATTCACTTCAAAAATACTTTTGGGCAAAAGCAGTGAACACAGCTTGTTATGTTCTAAATATGGTGAATGTTATATCCAAATTGAATAAGACACCCAATAATATTCTGAAGGGTAGGATTCCTAACCTCTCTCTCCTCCATATCTTTGGTTATAAATTATTTATTCTGAATAATGGGAAGTCTCAACTAGAAAAGTTTGACCCAAAATCTTAGGTTACTCAAGTGTTGGAAAATCTTATAGAGTCTTCAATAAAAGAACACTGGTTATTGAGGAGACAACTCATATTGTATTTGATGAATCTGATAATTTTTTAGGGTCTAGGGTAAAAAAAGAGGAGGTTATAAAATTCAATCAAAGATTATAATCTATAAATCTAGAGGAAAGGGTAGAACCTAAAAATACTTTTCCTAGAGAATGGAGATATTCTTCGAGTCATTATAAAGAATTGATCTTAGGAGACCCTTTTAAAGGTGTTAGAATAATGCATGGACTTAGAAAGGAAGTAAACCACTATGCCTTTATCTCAATGATTGAATCCACAACCATCAATCTATCCCTTTCTGATGAGTTTTTTATCCTAGCCATGTAAGAGGAACTAAACCAATTTGTAAGGAATTAAGTCTGGGAGCTTAAAGAAAGACTTACGGATCAAAGTGTAGTAGGAACCAAATGGGTCTTTAAGAATAAAATGAATGATTATGGTGTGGTGGTTAGGAATAAGGCAATATTAGTGGCTAAGGGGTATAATCAAATAGAAGGGATTGATTTTAAGGAGACTTTTGCCCCCCTGTAGCAATATTGAAAGCAATTAGAGTGCTACTAGCCTTTGCAAGTTATAAGGGATTTAAACTTTTCCAAATGGATGCCAAGAGTGCCTTTTTAAATGGGGTAATAAAAAAAAAGTATTTTTAGAGCAACCCCCAAGCTTTGAGAATTCTCAATTTCCAAATCATATTTTCAAATTAAAAAAGGCTTTGTATGGATTAAAACATGCACCCAGAGCATGGTATGAGAGGCTTAACACATTTCTATTAGAAAGAGAGTTTGTTAAGGGGAGTATAGACACCACCTTTTTTATGAGGAGAGTAGGAGAGGAATTACTCAATGTTCAGATCTATATTGATGATATACTTTTTGGATCTTCACATAAAAAATTATGTGATGATTTTTCTAAGATAATGAGTAAAGAATTTGAGATGAGTATGATGAGAGAATTGTCCCACTCTTTGGGGTTTAACATAAGGCAAATGTAAGATTGAACTTTTCTTAATCAATCAAAATACATTAAAGACATTATGAAGAAATATGAAATCGATAAAGCCAAGCCAATAAACACTCCTATGAGCTCTAGTGTTTAATTGAATAAAGACTCAAATAGAAAATCAATTTATCAAAAAATGTACGGAGGAATATTGGATTGCTCCTTTACTTGATAGCTAGGACCTGATATAATGTTTAGTGTTTAACTTTATGCTAGATTTCAAGTTGATCAAAAAAATCCCCAACTGATTTAGTTAAGAGAATCCTTAGATATCTCTTAGAAATCCAAAACTTAGGAATTTGGTATCCAAGTCATAGCACTTATTTTGAGATTATAGGATATTTTGAATTAGACTTTATAGGGTGTAGGGTGAATAGAAAGAGTGCCTTTGGAACATGTCAATTCATAGGATAGTCCTTAGTCTCTTGGTCCAATAGAAAACAAAACACAGTTGCAATTTCAACTGCTGAAGCTGAATACATAGCCTTAGAAAGTTATGTGGCCCAAGTCCTTTAATTAAAGCAACATATTCTAGATTTAGGATTACTTGTAGGCACAATGTCAATTCTATGTGATAACACTAGTACCATATGTATTTCTGAAAATCTTATCCAACATTTTAAAACCAAACACAATGACATAAGGCATCACTTTATTAGGGATCATGTTACTAAATTAGACATTAAGCTACACCATATAGCAACTGAAAACTAACTAGCTGACATCTTTATTAAACCACTATCCTTTGAAACTTTTAGTATTTTAAGGACCATATTAGGTGTCATAGATATAAATGCATGAACTTGTTGCTTACTGAACTCTGAATCTTTGTTTTTGTTTACATGTTTGTTTTTGTTTATATGTTGTTGTTTTTCTGTGTCTCTTTTTTTTTTTGTTATTTTCTCCTTCAATTTCTTTTTGTTCACTACTAGAATGACATGTTTACCTTGTTTTTATTTTTGAAATTTTATAAATAATGAGTGACATCCCTAAATTAGTTAAAGGAAGAAACACTATTGATTATTTTCTCTTCCTGTAACTCCTTTATTAGTGTAATTTTATATTCAAAGAAAAAATCTATTTCAAATTAATAGTTAGACATTAAAGTTTAGATATTTTCTATTTTTTATAGTAATTTATCTCATATAAATAATGTTCAAAGTCATTAAATCACTTTCAAGCTTTTTTGATCATGTTGTTGATTTATAATATGAATATGATTTTGCTTGGTGGTTTACTCCTCCTTTTATTAGAGAGTTAGTTTTTCTTCTCTATTATCTAAAATATATTCTCATAATTGAGATTCTTTAAAGGTTTTGAAAGGAAGCTAGCTCACAAAAATTACAAGAGGCATAATATGAGCAAAAAAAAAATGAAAAGATGCGTAATGATCACCAAAAAATAAAAGATACACAAAGTGTATAAAAAATAAATAAATTCACAAAAAGCGCTAAATATCTGACAAGAGGCACAAAATGAGCCCACAAAAAATTAAGCTTCCTTCTCTTTCAAAACATTAAATCTTAAAAGAATTCATATGTCACTTGATATCTTTCATCACTTGATGTTTGAAACTCATGATTTTTGACTAATTACTTTACTATATTATTCTATCAGATATATTTTATGGAATAAAGTTTTGAATGAATCAATTTTCTTATCTCTTTTTTTTTTAGTTAGATATTTTATTTTCAAAAGATGGTTTTCCCTGTAATAAGTCTGAGCTGGGATTAACATGATCGATTATTCTATCTTTTTTTTGGATTTCAATGATGTTAATTCATTTGTTATAATTTTTTAATCCAATCACAAGGGAAACTTATCATTTTCTAATATTGATTAAAAAAACTTATTTTTTCTGCTCTATTTTTTGTTTTTAACATCTTTTTATTGTAGTTTTTCTTTTTTGTTATTTTTTACTTATTTTTATGTTTGGGACCTCTTTTGATCAACTCTGTCCATCCTTAAAATTTCAATTTTTTAGTCACATCATCCTTGATGATATCCTATAATCCTAAATGATATCATCAATTCACTACTCATCATCTATCTGATGGCTGATCTGACTCTATTATTTGATATTGTCTTGGACAATCCATATCATCATAGATGATATGATCGAATTCTACCTCAAATATTAGTGATCATCCTAGAAGATCCACCTATTCGTCCAAGACAAGCACATAGTAAAAATGGTTAAATATTTTAAATTCAATCGATATGATTCATTATTGCCAATCATCCTGGATGATCCACCTGTTAATCCTAAATAATCCTTATGGCCAAAGATCATACTGGTTGACTCCTTGAGATGATTGTATGTGTCTAATCATCTTGGATGATATGATCGCCTTTTTAACCAATCATCCTGGACATCATTATTTCTCCTGATCATCCTGGATGATTCCACGATCATCCTAGAAATTTGGCTAACACTTTATAAACAGCTAATTTGAACCATTTTCTTTACAACAAACTCTACTTCTTCCTTACTCTTCCTTAAACTCTCAAAATGACTGGTGGAAAATGTTCTAGGATGCTTACTGGAAATTCCTTGAGGGGAACTGTAGATCCTTAATTCACTGAGGTAATAGATCAGGCTGCCTACCTAATATACAAAACTATAGGGATTATGTCCTCTAAGATAGTCAATCCCTGCATAGTGACTTATCAAATGTTAGATTTGTCTGCTCATATTACCCTTACTTTCGTTCTAACCCTTATATTCCCTTTTCACTCTAAACTTCTATATGAATTCATTACAAGCCTTTGACTGAACACTACCTACACTACCTTCAATCTTATGTCAACAAAAAACCTCTAGAAATCACTTATCAAGACTGTCATGAACTTGTTCAACTTTTAACCACTGGAGACAAGCTTCATATCTTAGCCTTAGATCCTGATTTTAATTAGAGCCCAGTTAATCAGTATTTAAGATACACAAATTCCACCTTCCATGATGGTGCCTCTAGTTCTATAGTAAAAGATGCTAGGACCATCCAACATGTCCTTCACGCTTTTATTATTCCAAAAGCTAGTGACCGTATTCATATTAGTCCTTTACTTTCCCTCACCACCTACTATATCATGTCTCATAGAGATTTTAATACTACTGATCTTCTTTTTCAATTCATTAAACACATGACTTGCATTAGGGATCCTTGATATGAGAGGAAACCAAATCTAGACCTAGGTCACATCATTGCCTATATTTTTGAGACCAAATACAACCTTCAATATCCATTCCCACAGAACTATTAACCTACTTTCTACACCAATAGATCTTTCCACATCCTTCACAGCACTCGTCTCCATCTAGAGCACCAGGAGGCTAATGGAGTAGAGGAATAAGCTATTCTTGAATCTATTCCAATCTGCTAGTACTCACACCTGGATCAACTGGTGGACAAATTTGACTAGTGGGAGGATAGACTGGACTCTTACATAGTTGCATAGGAGTAGTAGCATGTAATGAATGTTGATCATTTTAATGGATATGCAGCCTAATAATAGTAGCAGTATGACCAAGATATGACCTGGTTTGGGGATCAGTTTATTTCCATTCACTATCTCTTTCAGCCACCACCACCACCTCCTTCACGTGATCAGGGTCTTTCGTACATATAGATTGCTTGATGTTTTTTGTTTGATGCTTGTATTGATGTTATTTATATCCTGTATTCTATTTAGTGGTTATTTTTCTATTTCCTCCTTTTTGTGATGTCAAAAAGGGAGTAGTATTAGTGTTGCATTATTTACTTATTTTAGTCAAATTTGTTGTGCTTTGCTTATATTATTCTCATGTGTTTTATGTTTAATTTTATTTTAATAAAAAATATGTGATTTGAAATGTTCCAATAATAATGTTTGTTATCATCAAAAAGGGGGAGATTATTGCAAATCTGTACCCAAGTACTATGATTTTGATGATAACAAATATTATTATTTCTCGACTGCAGCGATTCTTTCATATCTATTTTATTTGCACTAATCACTAACCTTTCATTTCCACAAGTTCACTTAGAACGTCAATCAACTCAAGATTAGGTAGATTAGGATTTATTCAGTCTGTAATTTATATTCAAATGTATTTTTTACCTTTTTTTTTTAAGTCAATATACCTTGATGGATCCTAAAATTAAGTAACCTTACACACACACACTCATGGGGAGAAATTTAGCGAGTTAGAGTCTTTTCTATTTTTGATCATATCGTGCATGATAATTTTAGATTGTCATAGTCGATTAGCAAAAAACCAAAACCTTAATTAGGGCATCTTGTTAATATGAGATAATTAGCAAATCACCCTGGATAATACTCTTATCATCCTGGATGATATAAAACTAGCCTCCAAACTCAGTTAGGTAAGATTATAAAACTCTTGAAATTGTTTTTATCATAAAGGACGATATTGATCATCCTAGATGATTCAAATCAATCATGCCTAAACATATCAGGTGATTAAGAAAAGTAATTAATGTTAGATTGATCGATCATATCGTCCCAAATGATCAGTGAGAAAAACCTTAGTCTTCTCTTGAATCTCCTAGATGTCCCAAACTATCTGCTCGATGATAATCACTAATTTTGAACTAATCATATAGGATGATCCAAGAATCATCCTAGATGATCAGTTATATTTCTTCATTGTCCTGATTTATCTCATAGATGTCCTAAGCTATCTGCTGGATGATCATGTATGATTTGGAACTAATCATCTAGGATGATGTACACATCATCCTAGATGACTAGAAAAAATACTATGTTCTAATCATACAGCAAACCCAGATCATCCTGGTTAGAAGGGTTGAATTATATTGATCATATAGGATGATCTGTCAATCGTCCTGGATGATCTTCACTGACAAGTTGAAAATTAAGGCATTTTTTAAGGCCTTCTTTATAAGATTTCTTGGTTGCTAATATTATCATCTTTTATTGTTATCCTGAACTTAGAGAGCTTGGAGAAGGAGGAGGGCTTGGTAGAGAGAGAATCTTGTGAGGGGGAGTTTGTTAGGTTTTCACAAAAGTTTCTCCAAGCATGGATTCAAGTCATCTTCTCTAATTATTGACCTTAGCTCCTTGGTGGCTCTAGGTAGGTCTTCGTCAGCACTAGATCAGGTTCTCTTCCTGCTTCAAGAGAAAGCAAAAGGAGGTAAGGTTTTTTCTTGCTTTAAGAGGAAGCAAATGGAGTCTATGTTCTTTACCTCACTAGGGTTGGTGAAAAGAGGTTGTAAAGGTTTCTATGCTTGCTGTGGGAGAAAAAGGAATGTCACTATGGTTTTAGTGCAATACCTAGAGAAGAGACTCCTTAGAGTGGACATAGGTCAAGTTGACCAAACCACTATAAAATATGGTGTGTTCTTTTTTATTATTTTATGCACTTCATTTTTACTATGCTTAACTGCTTTGGTGAAATCTCTGATTAGTTGTTTTTAAATATCCAATTTTCACCACCACCAGCCCCCCCCCCCCCCCCCCCCCCCCCCCTTTAAATATCCAATAGGGTTAGGCTCAGGACTTGTTCATAAGGGCTTTACAACCCTAACAAACTTTCATATACTAGTTTAAATGGAATGGCTGACCCTAATTTTTTCTACTATCTCCAATTGTTATTTGATTCAATTAGTGGTTTTTGTCTTAAGCCATGCAATCTTCTATATAGATTCCTATAAAGTTTATCCCAGGGGATATAGTGGTAAGAAACATCCAATACAATGACTGGATTATCTTGAAATGAATGTTTCTTTCATAATTTGCAACCCCCCCCCCCATCCCCCGATATAAAATTAAGCTTGAGTATTATAATTACTTCTATTTGGTGAGTTTGGGAATGGACTTTAATTTGACTATACTTTGGGAATAATCTTCTTTTAGGTTACATGAGCTAAGGAGGTTAAATTTTTGATTTTTGCTTGGGTTGGGTCACCAAAGCTTGATCAACCTTGATCATGGAGGCTACAAAAGGGCTAAAAAAGCTGTGTAATCACTCATGGAGTTCACTTGAGTCTTAGGAAATCAAAATAAAAAATCATTATATTCTTAAATGATTTTTGAAAATTGAATCTAACTTGAATTCTAGAAAGGAAAGGTACATCCAGTTAATTAAGTTTATTTTAAATGGTCTAATACAAATTAAATTGCTCACGAGAGGAGGATTCAAGCATGTTCTCAATTAGCGATAGAGTTAGAGTTGAACCCATGTGTGAACCATTAGTTCTCAAACAATTTTGGCCAGCTCATGCATTGACAAGGCCAAACATTGGCTATGTATATCCCTGGGGTCTCGAGGAAGAGATTAGAAGTGTTCGCTGGATCTAATTTTGATTGAAAAAAATGATGGCTAAATAAAATTTTATTTAGAACACTTGAGCTAGCCAATTTGGCTAAAATAATCTAGCCCATGGGCTGGGCATACTTTGCTAGGTGTAGGGGACATGTATGCAGAAAATGTAGTCACTGGCTTGGTCTAATTTCACTTAGAGAGTTAAATAGCTTAAGTGAACATCTTTAGCTTCTCTTGGGTTAGTCCAATTTGTTAAACGAAGTGGGCATAAGGCCCACATAGGCTAAGGTAGGATATTGAATACCTAATATTACTATTTGCATAGTTTCGGGCTAATAATCCACATTATTTAGTTTAATTCAAGAGTGAAGCCTATGTGGATCTTTTGTTCTACCTTTTTTTTACTTGGCCTAAGTAATGGATTCAATAGGTTTCAAATAATTTATGTAGTTTACTGAAAGATGTTCGAGCACAAGACAAGGTCTATACATGGTGATTTACATGAAATGGAATTTTTAGTTAAAAAGGCATTAATGGAGGTTTTGTTCAATCATTGCTCTGCCAATGGGAACCAATGCACTCAAACTTATTTGAGTAATTTTGTTGTAGCATGCTTTAGTGGAATTTGAATAGGTTTTTATACAAGAATTATGGTTTTAGAATAATGAAATTAATTTGGTCGTCAAACTTGGTGAAAAGGTCTAATATTGGTAAATCATGGGTTTAATTGAGTCTATGCATGCTCATGGATGATTGTAGGATTCTTAGGGTTTAAATTAAGGGCTTGGATCAAGATAAAGAGCATCATGTATATGACTAATGTTTAGGCTTTAAGGGTTCTATTAGTAAAATTTTGTCAACCAAAGTCAACCATGGAGCCTAATTGGCTTAAATAGTTATAAGAATCTACAAGGGTGTTTGAACCCAAATGCCATGTTGGTGGGATTCATGATTAAAGCTTTAGGTTCAGGGTTTGGAAGGGCATGGGGGTATCTAAATTGATTATGTAGGATCTAAGGAGATGGATAATCAATATTTAAATGACCTCTTTTTTTTTGTTAAAACCCACAGATGGGCCTACATGTTTATATATAAAAAAGAAGTACAAGGTCCTTAAAGGGACATCCAGCTCACTACTGCTCCGAAGAGCTACAAGAAAAGTTAAAAAAAAACCTAAGAGCTGGATATCCCCACTAAACATGATTACAAAGCAACCTAATTGCATTCTAACAACCCAAAAAGAACGGTATAAATAGAACACATTTAGCATACCTTTCCAATCAAAATTAGGCCCTGCACAAAATGAGAGAAAATCTCTAAAAACCTTGAAAAGCATGCTTGCAAGGACAATAAACAAAAAATTTAAGAACAATAAACTCTATCAAAGAAATTAAAAATACTAAGCCAATAGATCAAACTCTAGAATGATAAATAGATCTATAAATTAGTATAATAAAATGTAATAATGATATTAAAAATGTCCTTGCACTCCCCATTAATATAACTAAAAAACACCTACAACTGAGTGGACTGACTGGTAACGAGCAAGAAATCACAATTACAGGCAAACATCCAACCCTAATATGAAATAGTATGATTCCACCAACCAATAAACATAGTTTGTAAATTACAGAGATTATCATATAAATAACCAAAACTATTTTAGACATAGTTACTTGAAATAACATAGTTATCCAAAAGCACGATCTTAAACGCATAACAAGAGAATGGGCTATAAAATTTATAGCAATGACCCAAATGCTTACCAATCCAAAACCAAAAACCTCCAGAAATAAGCCCCAACTGATATATCCCTAATCAATAATAGAACCAAAGTTAATAGCATTAGCCAAAGAGTATAGATGGCCACAAAATTGAAACCATCAGTTGGATCATAGCTCAGAATTGTAGTACGTATACCATCTTGATATAACCCCAAATGCCTCTCAATTCTAATCCCTAGACTAGCTGTATCAAAGCAGCATAGAAAATCTGCATACAAATGGATAGGGAAATAACATAAAGTAGAATACAGGCTACCCAAAGATCCACCAGAACAATAATGTTAAATCTTGATTAGGTTGTTAAACCTAAGCTAATGTCCCAAGGCTAACTAAGAGGAGGGGGGGGGGGTGAATTGGTAATTTTAAAAATTACTCTTGGATTTAAAAATTGAAAACCATTAAAGATTCGTAGAAAGTTAATTGATAATATTTGAAAACAAAATTTTTCAATCATAGAATAAAAACTTGCAGTAAATAAAATGCGAAATTGAAATGACACAAAGACTTATTGTGGTTTGGTCAAAATTGACCTACATCTACTCCCTGAAGACTCCCTCTTCAGGTATTATACTATTACCAAAGTGTCTCTCCTTTAGCCCCCACAACAAGGCGGAGAAGCCTTTACAAAACTCTCTTCCATCAATACTCGGTGCGGCAGAGAACTGTTGTCCTTTCACACTCTCCAAGTGTCGGCACAGAATTGTCATCCTTTTACACTTTCCAAGTGTCGACAGAGAATTGTCATCCTTTCGCACTTTTCAAGTGTTAGTAGAAAACCATCGATAGTTCACACTCTCTAAGTGTCGATAGAGAACCGGTTCTTCTTCAAATCTCTTCTCACAAGCAATCTAGAAAGACAAGAGGAAGAGTGAAAAACGCAAATCACACAGAGATCCTTACCTTTAAAGTAACCTTGTGAACCCTTCAGACTCCACAAGAAAAAAATCTCTCTCAAACACTCTCTTCTTCAATTACCCTTCAAAAACCATGAAGACCATATCATTTCACATCAGTTTTAGTGGACTTTTTATACTCAAAACACGAAAAAAACCATTTAGAAAATTGAAAATTTCAATTTTGAACGTACAGGATCATACAGTACGATCGTATTTCGTACATACAAATAGTTCAAATACTATTCCATATGAACCTGTTATGAATTGATACGAAATAATTTTTCGATCATCATCTGGCACGAACCAAGTTCCTCCGAAATAAATAGTTAAAAAAATTTCAAAAATTCATATGTATGAAAAGGAACCCTATATTTCGTAGTCTGGATGGCATACGTATGATGACATCATCATTCGGTATGATCAGTTGTATAAAAAAATTTTCAAATTTTGTATGAACGAAACATCAGGATGAAATGAGACCTTACATTTTCATACTTTAGAAGGCATGTATGAACCATGTTCGTACAGTATGATCCATACTTAGAAAAAATATTTTGAGCGAGAACTAACCTATCAATTTCATACTCGTTAAAGCATGTATGAACTGTTATCATCCTGTATGATCCATACTTAGAAAAAAATTTATTTTTGAGTGAATAAGGACCCGTCCATTTTGTACTCTGCAAGGTATGTACGAACTATGTTCGTACAGTATGATCCGTACTTAGAAAAAAATTCATTTATCTTTGTTTGACTGCCCCTCGGGAAAAATAATTGACCAGATCATCCCGTACAAACAAATATCATATAGTACGTTTAGTTTTAAAAATATGAATTTTAAACTATCCCCTAGTGTGTGTGTGTGTGCTCAATTACTCAATTACAATCACATTATCTCAGACTCAATAAAATGGAAAATATAGACTTCAATTATAATAAACACTAAAATGATCTTGATTTGAAGTCTTCAATAATTCGGAGTATAATTTCCCTGAAATGTTAGTACACACAAGAGCAAAATAATTCTTCTAAAATATATTAGGAGAAATAATAATCAAAGCAATAATATTTTGAATCATTAAAATCATACAAGTTGTAAGAATATCAAACAAACAAGAACTAAGTATCAACTATCTCAATAATCTCCACCATTTTTATGATGGCAAAACTAAAATTACTAGATGCGCCAAGAGGGGGGTGAATTGGATGATTAAGAACTTCTTTAATTAAAAGAAATATATTTTTATGAACTTTATGTAGAAGCGAATTTCATTCACAATAAAAAGATATGTAATCAATTTCATCCACGCAATTAATCATAATAAAAATAAATGCAGAAATAAAGTGCAGAAAAAATAAAGGAAAGAACATACCAATTTATAGTGGTTCGGTCAAACCATGACCTACGTCCACTCCCCGGAGGAACCCTCCGAGTATTACACTAAACCTTTAGTGATTCTCCTTTAGCCCCCACAGCTAGGCGGAGAAGCCCTTACATAATCACTTCCACCTTCCCCAGTGCGGCGGAGGAGCCAGGTCCTTTGACACCAACGAAGTCTTCTTCTTCCCAAAACTTCCTTCAAGACGAACCTTGAATCTGATGGTACTGAGGTGCAAGCTTGCCGGAGCAACCGAGTGAAATCTCCTTCACACTCCCTTGAAACCCCCTCCAAGGTTCTTCTCCCTCTCTCAAACTCCACCCTTTCCTCTCACCCTTTCAAAACCTCTCTTCAAGTTTTCTCTAGAAAAATGAAGCTACAATGGCTTCCAAAAGACTCTTACAAAGTCTTATGAGAGTGCTTAAATAGAAGGCTAAAAAAACCCTAAAAATACTCAATTCAGCCGTCAAATATCGTATCGTACAATTACAAGATCGTCCAGTACGATGTGTAGAAATTGACCTATTAGTACTATACGATCCAGTTAGTACAATATGATCCAGTTCGTATAGTACGATCCAAATGACAAATTTTAGCCGTTTTGGTTACATAATCTCAGGATTAACTTAGGCAATATTTTAAACATCGTACAGTATGATTATGATCATACAATACGATTATACAACTTTTTAAATTCAAATTTTTGCCTAATTTAATGGACGGTGGGCTTTCTAATTTTATTAGATCGTACAGTACGATGTGGTTATCATATAGTACGATTAGTTATATTAAAAAATAATTTTTCCAGGAAAAATAAAATATTTTAATTTATTTTTGTTACACTAAATCTTAAAGTATGAAATAAATTCGTATAGTACGATGAACAAAAAAGTTAAAATATTTATAATCATTTTTTGCTCCCTCTATGTGTGTGCATTATCAACAAACTAACATACATCATTACAAGATTTCACTCAATAAATAAAAATTACAGACTCATTTAATACGACCAATTCTACACAATCTTGAGCCTTGAATCTTCAAAGAATGGTGCATGATGTACCTGAAAATATTAGTCAACATAGAAAGAAATATGCACTACAAATACTAGGAGAAATAACAGATTAATAAATATTATTTGTTATCATCAAAATCGTAAACTCAGAAGCCCGAGTTGCAACAATCTCTCCCTTTTTGATGATGTCAAATAATATTGGTTGACTTTGAAAATTAAAAAAAAAATTCACCAAAACTTCCCCTCAGTAAAAGAATTACATTAAAAATTAGGGGAAAGCTTTCTTTTGTTTTTTTTTTAATTTAAAAGAAAATTAAATAACAGCAAAAATTAAAACAAAATGCAATAAACAACAATACTTTCTTCCCCTTTGACATTATCAAAAAGAAGAGATAAATAAAAATATAAAATAATAATATAATAACGAAACAAAAACATACAATTAAAGAAAAGTTAAACATACAAACAGATAAAAAAAACATATAAAACACATAAAAAAACACACAAACAAACCTTAACATACTTATACCTCATCATCTTGCTCATGTTCTGATGATTCAGAAACTAAGTCTTTCCAGGAGACTTTTTGCTTTTTATCTTTTCCCCACAAACGGTTTATTTTTACACTTTTCCTTTGTAGGAAGAGTTTTTAAGTTGGGGAATTCATGCTTAAAATGTTCGGGTTTCCTACACCCAAAGCAAATTATGTCAGAAGAAAACTTAACATTTTTATAATTTTTACCTTTACTCCGTTTTTGTTAATGTTGTCATGCTTGTGCTTCAATAGACATTCAAATTTATTTGTTATCAATGATATCTCCTTGCTTTCATCATCTATAAAGCCATATTCATCTGTGTGTTTGGCTTTTAGCACAATAGTCTTCTCGTCATCTGCATCCAAAAATCTTTGACTCACACTTTGCTCGTTGGCAATGAGTGAGCCAATTAGATTATTTATAGAATAAGCATTCAAATCTTTTGATTCACATATATTCGTGACTTTGGCATCAAATTTATCAAGTAGAGAATGTAGAATTTTACTAACTTTTTCAAAGTTTGAAATTTCTCTACCTAAATCATGCAATGACATCACAATTTGATTAAATCTAGTAAACATGTCTAAGATAGTCTCATATGGCTTCATGCTGAAAAGTTCAAAATCACGCATTAGAATATTCAATTTAGATTGTTTGACTTCACTAGTACCTTCATATGAAATACATAATCTATCTCAAATTTCTTTCCCAGTAGTACATGTAGAGATTTTCATGCAATCGTCGGAATTTAATGCACAGAAAAAACAATTCAAACATTTAGCATTTAGTTGTGCATTGACTAGTTCTATTCTACTCCATTCAGTAAAAAGAATATTAATTTTGACTCTATCTATCATACGTGAAGGTAAAGAATAGCCAGTTTGAATCATATGCCACATTCGATAATCAATTGATTGCAAAAATGTTGACATACGAATTTTCCAAAAATTAAAAGAAATATTTTCAAATAAAGGTGGTCATGTAATACAATAGCCTTCCGCAATGTTACGATTTCCAAAATATGCCATGATCGATTTTTTCAAGGTTTTCTAAAACACTATTTTTGAAACCCGCTCTAATACCAATTGAAATTACTAGATGCGCCAAGAGGGGGGTGAATTGGATGATTAAGAACTTCTTTAATGAAAAGAAATATCTTTTTATGACTTTATGCGGAAGCAAATTTCATTCACAATAAAAAGATATGTAATCAATTTCATCCATGCAATTAATCATAATAAAAATAAATGCGGAAATAAAGTGCAGAAAAAATAAAGGAAAGAACACACCAATTTATATTGGTTTGGTCAAACCATGACCTACGTTCACTCCCCGGAGGCACCCTCCGAGTATTACACTAAACCATTAGTGATTCTCCTTTATCCCCCACAGCTAGGCGGAGAAGCCCTTACACAATCACTTCCACCTTCCCTGATGCGGCGGAGGAGCCGGGTCCTTTGACACCAACGAGATCTTCTTCTTCCCAAAACTTCCTTCAAAATGAACCTTGAATCCGATGGTACTGAGGTGCAAGCTTGCCGGAGCAACCGAGTGAAATCTCCTTCACACTCCCTTGAAACCCCCTCCAAGGTTCTTCTCCCTCTCTCAAACTCCACCCTGTCCTCTCACCCTTTCAAGTCCTCTCTTCAAGTTTTCTCTAGAAAAATGAAGCTACAATGGCTGCCAAAAGACTCTTACAAAGTCTTATGAGAGTGCTTAAATAGAGAGCTCAAAAAAAACCCTAAAAATACTCAATTCAGCCGTCAAATATCGTACCGTACGATCGCAAGATCGTCCAGTATGATATGCAGAAATTGACCTATTAGTACTGTACAATCCAATTAGTAAAGTACGATCCAAATGACAAATTTCAGCCGTTTTAGTTGCATAATCTCAGGATTAACTTAGGCAATATTTTAAACATCGTACAGTACGATTATGATTGTACAGTATGATTATACAACTTTTTAAATTCATATTTTTGCCTAATTTAATGGACGGCGGGCTTTCTAATTATAACAGATAGTACAGTACTATGTGGTTATCATATAGTACGATTAGTTATATTTAAAAATAATTTTTCCAGGAAAAATAAATATTTTAATTTATTTCTGTTACACTAGATCGTACAGTTGGGTTACATCAAGGATCATCCTTAAGCCCATATCTTTTTGCTTTAGTCATGCATGTCCTCACTAGACATTTGCAAGAGGATGTACCTTGGTGTATGCTTTTTGCTGATGATATTCTTCTTGTTGATAAGACTAGAGAGGGAGTTGAAGGTAAACTTTAATTATGGAGGTCAACCTTAGAGTCTAATGGTTTTTGCTTGAGTAGATCTAAAACGGAATATTTGGAGTGTAATTTTAGTAGTAATAGACCTAGTGAGGGGATTGTGACTTTGGGCAATCAAGTCATTAATAAGAGTACACGTTTTAGATATCTAGGATCTATTGTTCAGAGTGATGGTGAAATAGACGGGGATATTATTAGCAGAATTCAAGTTGGATGGTTGAAGTGGAGGAATGCATCGGGCTTGTTATGTGATAGAAATTTACCCATCAAACTTAAGGGAAAATTCTATAAGATGGTAGTGAGGCTTGAAATGCTTTATGGTGCCGAATGTTGGCCATTAAAAGAGAAGCATAATACTAAGTTAAGTGTGGCAGATATGAGGATGCTCAGGTGGATGAGTGGCTTTACCCTTAGATATAAGATACGAAATGAGCATATACGTGAAAAGGTTGGAGTAGCTCCAGTAGAAGATAAGATTAGAGAGAGTCTCCTTAGATGGTTTGGTCACATAAAATGACGGCCTTCTGATGACCCGGTTAGGAGAGTAGATGTATTAGATTTGACTTATGTTAGGAAAGGTAGGGGTAGACCTAAAAAGACTTGGCTAGAAAATATTAGGAATGACCTTTGTTTATTAGATTTAAATGAGAATTTGACTTTTAATAGGACATAATGGAGAAAAACGATTCATGTAGCCGACCCCACGTAGTGGGATAAAGGCTTGATGTTGTTATTGTACACTAGATCGTACAGAACGAAATAAATTTGTATAGTACGATGAACAGAGAATTAAAAATGATAAGATATCAAAATTGCAATAATATTATTAAAATTATGTATGCCTAAAATGAACATGAGATTGATAGCCTTAACTTGATCAAGCTATAAATTAACTTAAATTTTTGGAAAAATTACATTTCATAAAGAAATTAATTTTTTTTTATTGCAGTTCAAGTTATTACATTTTTTAGATCAATTAAGTCAGGATTATCATATAGACAAACTAATATTTCAAATAAAGAACAATATAAACTAAATAAAACAAGATATTTTTTATTGATATCAATATGAAGATCTAATACAATAAAGTACATCAGATATCAATATTATATATCTCAAAATAAGATAAGTACACATAGCATCGAAAACATCACAAAGATAAACATATCTGAAAGGATTGACAAAGACATCACACAAGAAGACATCTACAAATTTGAGGGCCCTTAGTCTAAAGGAAGAGGATGGGTGAAGATAGAAAAATAGCTATTCATCATAGCTACATTAATGTTCACATATTCGAAATGTCCTTTAATCCATCCCATGTCTTGCAGGCATTGAGCATCCTGCTGATTTAGGTGAGTTTGAATTTGATCAAAGTGGCGATCAAAATGACTCTCCAGTCGGTGAAAGTGCTGGCCATCTCCTAAAAGTTAGGTCCATAAGCAGGCGCAGGTGCAGGTGTTGGTGCTCCACCTTCTCCCTCAGAATCCTCACTTGTATTATCTCCTTTCCCAAAAAGTTCTCGAAATGAGGCATCAGTGAAGTAGATAGGCAATTCAAGTAGAGGCTCAAGATAAATAAGATTATACTTCTTCTCTAGAACATAGGTAACTAGGTGTCTTAAAGTAATGTTCTTCTTCCTCTTATGATAGACATGTCCGATTTCAGAAAGGCCATGAATATAATCAAGAATAAGTTGGGCTTCATCTATTGGTTGTCTAGTCATGATAAGATATGTAATAGTAGATAAAAGAGGAGTAATGTTAATGCAGTCACTAGCTTTAGGAATAATAGAAGTTCTAAGGACATGCTGAATGACCCTTATATTTTGGTTTAAAGTATAAACCCTAGGCAAATGACTTACTTGCTCAATCCCTCTAAGAACTTTGTTTATTTCGGACCAGTCAAAATCAAATTTTGAAGTCATTGTGTGGGCTCCTTCAAATCTTAAATAGAAAATGGTTCCAAAATCTTTCTTAGTGATTTCTACCTTTTTCTTTAAAATATAAGATCTGATCCTACTCTCATTCGAACTAAAAGACATGTTTGCTAGAAAATAGTGAAAGGTTTCTTTGTTGTAGGCATGATTCAAAGTAAGGATAAAAGCAAATTGAGTGGTGGTGAAAAGAGGTATCACTTGAAACTGGATATCCTCTTAAAGTATGATTCTAAAAAGAGTTATTTTAGCAGAGACAAACCTAAGGAAAAAATCCTTATTTTCCTTAGATAAAAAGTAGTCGTCTAAACTCCTGGAAGTTGATCCCTTAGTGATTCTACCCCGCTTTCTAGTAATGGCCATTGCAAAGATTAGAATGATTAGAAAAGGCTATAAAGTGAATGAAAATGAAATCTAAAGCCCTCCTATTTAAAGAAAAATGACCATTCATACCTACGAAAAGAGGATCATATAGTACGATAGATGGTTCATCATGTACAAAAATAATTTTGTATGTACGATCGAATACGTTCAAAATGAAACAACTTTTCGTAATCACACAAGCTATGCAGCATCCTTCATACAAGATTTTTGACCAGACAATCGTATAGAGGAATAGTTGTTTGTCTAGGATGAACAGATATTTAAGATCATTTTAAATATTGGTTAGGTTCATCCTCCACATTGAATGAAACATGGTTCGTATATATGAACTATGGGTTCGTACGTACGATCAGTTATAACAACTGATTATTCCTGGATAACCATCTAGGTGCGTACATGCAAATTAATACACATCATATGAGATGATATAGAAATTATACAGTATGATATATATTGGAAAATTAAAACTTTATACTATCAGACAAAAACAATGATCGACATGCTACAGAATTCGTTCGGGGTGAAAATTATTTCATACAGTATGAATAGAACACTTAAAAAATCATCACGATCATTCAGAAACATGAATTTCAATGTGTGAATAATATGTCCAACACATAAAAATATAAATTAAAACTAAGAAACAAAAAAAAATAGATATAACACACAAAAACAAGACACAAACAATCAAAAAACACGAAAGACACAAAAAAGATACAAAGTTTGTAGAAGATTTTTATTTAAGCATTAAGATCGATCACGCCTAGACTTTCTCTTAATGTGCTAAAAGAATCAAAAGCTAGTGGTTTTGTAAAAATGTCTGCAAGTTAATTTTTAGTGAAACATGATTCAATTCAATTTCTCCTTTGAATACATGATCCCTTATGAAATGATATCTTATGTTTATATGTTTGGTTTTAGAATGTTGAATAGGATTTTTTGAAATGAAAATGACACTAGTGTTATCATAATAAATTGGAATTGTGCCTATTATAAATCCTAAATCAATCAACTATTATTTCAACCAAAAAACTTGTGCCACATAACTTCCTAAGGCAACGTATTCAGCTTCAACAGTAGATAGAGCTATAGAATTCTATTTTCTACTGGACCAAGAAATTAAAGAATTTCCAATAAATTGACAAGTTCCATATGTACTATTTTAATCAACCCTACAACATGCAAAGTTTGAAGCTGAATATCCAACAATTTTAAATGAAGAGCTATACTTAGGATACCAAATTCCTAAGTTCTGAGTTCCAAAGAGATATCTCAAAATCCTTTTTACTATTTTCAAATGTGACTCTTTTGGATATGATTGAAATCTAGCACATAAATAAATACTAAATATTATATCAAGCCTGCTAGCAGTCAAATAAATTAAAGATCCAATAATTCCTCTAAATTTCTTTTGATCAACATATTTTCCCTTTGGATCCTTATCCAAATGAACTGAGGAAAACATAGGTTTACTAATAGGTTTAGCATTGTCCTTTTTATACTTATTGAGGATATCCTTATCATACTTCGACTGACTAAGAAATATATCTTCCTCAATTTACTTAATGCTAAAACCTAAAAAGTAACTTAAATCTCCCATTAGGCTCATCTCAAATTCATTACTCATTATTTTAAAAAAATCATCTTAATGATTTATATTTGTAGATCGAAAGATGATATCGTCAACATAAATTTGTACAATGAGTATGTCATCTCCCAATTTCTTTAAAAAGAGAGTGGCATCCACATTTCCTTTTTCAAAAGATCTATCAAGTAGTAAAGTGCTCAACCTCTCATACCACACCCTAGGTGCATGTTTCAATCCATATAATGTCTTTTTCAATTTAAAAATATGATTTATTTATTTTGAATATTCAGAACCTAGAGATTGTTCAACATAAAAATCCTCTTGAATCACCCCATTTAAAAAGGCACTTTTAATATCCATTTGAAATAATTTAAATCTTTTAAAACAAACAAAGGCTAACAAAACCCTAATTGTTTCAAGTCTCGCTACAGGGGCAAAAGTCTCCTCAAAATCAATCCCTTCAATTTGATTATACCCCTTAGCCACCAGTCTAGCCTTATTTCTAACAATAACTCTTAAGTCATTCATTTTAATTTTAAATACCCACTTAGTTCCAACTATACTTTGATCCTTTGGCCTTGCAACTAATTCCTAAACTTTATTTCTTACAAATTGATTTAGTTTTTCTGGTATTTTCAAAATCCAAAATTTATCTGAATGTGTTTGACTTATATTTATGACTTCTATTATTGAAATGAAGGCAGAATGATTGTCTTATATACTTAATCCACGCCTAGTCCTAACACCCTCACTTGGTTCTCCTAAAATCAATTCCTTAGGGTGGTTTTTAGAAAATTTCAACTCTCTAGGCAAAGGGTTTTCTTTTTCCACTTTTTCTTCCAAAATAATCTTCTCAATCTTCTGGGAGTTATTTTCTATTTCATCCTCTTCCAAATTTGGCTCTTCCAAAAATACAGATTCATCAAATACAATATGTGTGGTCTCCTCAACTACCAAAGTTTTTTTGTTAATACTTTATAAGATTTTCTAACACTAGAGTATCCAAGAAAAATTCCTTCATCTGATTTTAGATCAAATTTTTCTAAGGTAAATTTTTTATTATTATGTATGAATACCTTACATCCAAAAACTTGCAAATGTGACAAATTAGGTGTTATACCCTTAAGAAGCTCATAGGGTGTTTTATCTAATTTTGATCTATTATTCACCCTATTTAGAATATAACATGCAGTGCTAACCGCTTCAGCCAAAAAATATTTAGGATGTGAATATTCTGCCAACATGACTCAAGCGGCTTCAATTAATATTTATTATTTCACTCGACTATCCCATTTTGCTAAGGGGTCCTAGGTGTAGAAAAATTGTGATTAATTCTTTTTTCTTTAAAAAATTTCTCAAATTTTTTTATTTTTAAATTCTCCCCTGTAATCACTTTGAATTGTTAAAATCTCACCCCCTAGTTTCTGAATCCAAGTAAAAAAATATCTAAACTCCTCAAATGATTCACTCTTATGATATAAGAATTTAACCCAAGTGAATCTAGAAAAATCATCTATAATAACAAATCCGTATACCTTCCCTCCTAGACCTACAGTTCCAATTGGTCCAAAAAGATCCATATGTAAAATCTCTAAAGGTTTACTAGTTTAAAGATCCTTATTAGAATGAAAAGAGGACTTCACCTATTTTTCTAATTGGCATTCATCACAAAGGTGATCCTTAGTAAAGTCTAGTTTTGGTATACCTCTAATCAAATTCTTTTGGATACTATTTCTTAGGTATTTTATGCTAGAGTGACAGAGTCTCCTATGCCATAACCAGGATTCATCATAAAGAGTTTTCAAATAGAAAGTATTAGGAGTTTTAATATAATTGAAATATAACATATAAGCATTGTTTACCCTTAATCCATGCAAAACATCATTTCCACTTAGTCTTAATATACAATTAAGCAAAACATTATTTCCATTTAGGCTTAATATACAGCTAGTAGGAAAAATTTAACACTATATTCTTTATCACATAGTTGGCTAATATTTAACAAATTATGCTTTAAGCCTTTTACAAGCAACACATTTTTAATAAAATTTTTTTTGCAAGATTTATATCATACTTGTGCCAACCATTTTCCTAGTGGTGTTATCTCCTAGTGTAACCCTGCCTCCATTCATGGCTTCTAGCATTATAAATTATGTAGAGTCTCTAGTCATATGCTTTGAGCAACCGCTGTCTAGGTACAAAATGCTCTCACGAGGCCTTGTATGAGAGCGTGCCTCCAAAACTATCAAAAGTTAGACTTGGGAACCCAAACAAGTTTGGGTTCTCCTCTTGGCAAAATTAAATTTGATGCATGTATGATATGACTAGGTTTATGCATCTTTGGTCTCCACACTTTATGAGTTTTTCTATCCAAACTATAAGTGTGTGCAATATGTCCAAACATGCCACAAGAATAACATTTAACTCTAGGAAATGGGTATCTTAATCTTCTATAGTAAATTTGTCATTTCCTGGATTATAAATTTTTTTACATCAAAATAGGATTTGTAAAATCTTCAAGTGTTGGGGGTTTCCTATTTTCCTCGACGTCTTTCACTTTCAACTTAAGAAATGTGTTTACATCTTTCAAGATATTAATATCATAATTTAAATACTGCTCTCTATTTTTAGATTCATCCTTAAAATCTTTGAATTATTTTTCCAACTTAGCATAGGAAGATTTTAAATTTTCATTTTTTCTTATTCAAGTCATCAAATTCATCAAGTAACTCATGTGGTTGTTATTTATCAATGCATGATCTTTTCTAAGGATTTTGTGTTCTCTTTGCAATTCTTGCATTTCTAAATTCAAACTAGTATGCATTTTCTTAAGCTTTATATATGCATCATGAATTCCTTTAGAAACTTCTAACAATTCTTTATAGGTAAACTCACATACATCTTCTTGATCTAACTGATCAAGATTATTAGCGATTAAGCACAAATTGGTTACTTCATTCTCCTTTTTGTTTCTAATGAATCCGAAGCCATATTCACCCTAAAAGCTCTTTAAAATCTCTTCTTGCCCTTCTTCACATTTGGTTCTTCTCTACCTTCTCCTTGCTATGAGTGGATTTTAGGTTTTAGCATTCTTATTTTATGTGTCCAGGATTCCTGCATTCGTAGCAAATTATATCATTTGAAACCTTAATATTCTTATTAAACTTTTCTCTGTTTCACTATTAGCATATCTTCTACTTCCTTTTAAGAAAATTTTTAAATTGCCTAGTCATTAAGGCAATGTTGTCCTCATCTTCAGGTTGATAGATCACTCTCTGACTCCTCTATTTTCTGTGCAATATTCTTTTCCTTTCGCTGTTCACTTACTTCAATCTTCCTTTGACTCACTCCTTGCTCATAGATAATTACTGAATCAAGAAGATTATCAATAGAGTAAACATTCAAATCTTTAGACTCTATAATAGAAGTTATCTTAACATCATATGCACTAGGAAAACAACAAAGAATTTTATTGACCATTTCAGCCTTCATTAGTTCCCTATCCAATGCATGTAAAGAAGTAACAATTTGAGTAAATATTGTATACATTTCATAAATAGATTCGTTTGATTTTATGTGAAACAATTCATAATCATGTAACAAGATGTTTAGTCTAGATTGCTTAACTTCATTTATCCCTTCATAAGTAATATAAAGTCTATCCCATCAGTCCTTTCCACTTTTGCAAGAGAAAACATGTATATAGTCTTCTGACTTAAGTGCACAAAAGAAACTATTTAAACATTTTGCATTAAGTTGTGCTAAGTCACATTCATCAACAGTCCAATCTGTAGATGGTGTTTTAACTCTAACACCTTCAACTGATCTATTTAGTTTTGTATACCCTTCTTGAACTAAAATCCACATACGATAATCTAGTGACTGTAAAAATATAAACATGCGTGTTTTCCAAAAATCGAAAGGGATATTGTCAAATAACGGAGGTCTAGTGATCGAGTACCCTTCGAGTGTGTTTCAGTTTCCAAAAGTAGCCATGCTCATTTTTCAAAAATTAGTCTAAACTTATGATTTTGAAACAAAGCTCTGATACCACTTATTAAATTTTAATTATGTTGTTAAACCTAAGTTAATGTCCCAAGGCTAACCAAGAGGGGGGTGAATTGATAATTTTAAAAATTACTCTTGGATTTAAAAACTAAAAACCTTTAAAGATTTGTACAAGTTAATTGATAATATTTGAAAACAAAATTTTCAACCACTGAATAAAAACATGTAGTAAATAAAATGCGGAAATTTAAAACACAGATATATAGTGGTTCGGTCAAACACAAACTACATCCACTCCCTAAAGACTCCCTCTTCAGGTATTGCACTATTACCAAAGTGACTCTTTTTTTACCCCCACAATAAGGTGGAGAAGCCTTTACAAAAATCTCTTTCAACAATCCCCTGTGCGGTAGAGAACCGTTGTCCTTTCACCCTCTTCGAGTGTTGACAGAGAACCATCATCATTTAAAACTTTCTAAGTGTCAGTACATAATCATCATCCTTTCACACTTTCCAAGTGTTAGTAGAGAACTGTCGGCTGTTCACACTCTCGAAGTGTTGGCAGAGAGCTGGACTTCTTAAAAGATATTCTCATGAGCAATCTAGAAAAATAAGAGGAAGAGTGAAACACACAAATCACATAGAGATCCTTACATTTGAGTAACCTTGTGAACCCTTCATACTCCACTAGAAAGAAATCTCTCTAAAACACTTTCTCACACTCTCTCCTTCAATTGCCCATGAAAACCCTTAAACACTAGATCTTTTCTTGTCATTTTTAGTGGACTTTTTATACTCAAGACACAAAAAAATTGTCTAAAAAACTTAAAATTTCAATTTTGAATGTACACAATCAAAATAATTCTTCCAAAATATACTAGGAGAAATAATAATCAAAGTAATAATATTTGGAATCATTAAAATCAGACAAGTTGCAAGAATATCAAACAGGGAAGAATTAAGTAGCAATTATCTCAATAAATAAGTCACACTCCAGCTCTCCGACTTGAAAAAAAGGTTACAAAATATTGAGAGAAGGGCACCAAACATGCCCAACATTGACGACATAAATAAGAATTCTCACGAGATGTAGGAAATGCTACTCAATACTAGTCCTTGGACTAGCTGAATCAAAGCAGTACATAAACTCAGCATAGGAATAGACAGGGAAATAATATAAAGCAAAATACACACTACCAGAATAACCAACATAATAGAGAAACATACTCCAGCTCTCCCAACTAAAAGCATAACCAAAATCTGGATTGAAGGGCACCAAACACACACTACAACGCGAATGCAAACAAGTATTATCACAGGATGCAGGTAAGAAAAAACCAAAGCCAAACAACCCATCTGACTCCACCAAGGGAGAAAAAGAGGGGTTAAATTAACCAAATAATAATTCCAATCATTGCTATGCCTCAACCAACAATAAAAGTTAAGCACCACGAGCAAGTAAGAAAAAGGATAGTAAAAACAAAAAGGAATAACACCCAAGTAATAGAAGTGAGTCAAAAAAAGGTTAACCCAGCAAGAGCCAACAACCACACCAACAGCATAAGGGAGGAATACCTTAGCCCAAAGAAATTTTCCAAAATCCCAAATGACAAGCACAATAGTCAAAGAATGATAAGAACCCAAAAACTCAAAGAGAGACCTATTGGCCAATATAAAAAATAATAGAAAGGAGATCAGCATATGAGGATAAATAGAACTAAGAACAACAGTACTCAAACACAATACTAGTACTTAAAAAAAATATATGGGAGGCCCCAACGATCTAATCAAGCCAAGCCTTTCATCTCTTTGGGAAGAGAATGGTCATAGTATTTAGTGAAACCAGAAAAGTTACGACCCATTTTCACCAAAGAATCAACAACAGCATTACCCTCCCATAAAATATGAGAAATATAATAAGTAATGAATGAAAGCCAATACTTAATCTCTTAACATGTAAAAATTAGCAGGATTGGAAGAGGTATTACCTTCGAGATAATGAATGAAGAGTAAAGTATCAACTTCAATCCAAATGTTAGTAATCCATAGGGAAATACATAATTGGATGCCGAAAAGGAGACTCTTGATTTCAACTTGAATAGCATTATTAGTTGAAGATGGACCCACATAGGGAAAATCACAAACCCATTAAAATCCCAAATAAAGCCATGACAACCCGCATTTAAATTATTCCTGGAACCATTAGTATTCAATTTAAAATGGCCCTCTAAAGGCTTCATCCAACAAATAATCCTAGCTTTTCATTCATCAGGATAGGATTTTTAAGACAAACCAAACTCAGAAGCTGCATGAAGAAAACCTTTGAAGGAATCAGCCTTTAAAAACATAGCAACAAACAACTGATAAATTTTATACCTAACTTTAGAAATGACACTTAAAGCTTCCATTTTGATATTCTCATGCTTAGAAGCATTCTTACGACTCCATAAAACCCAAAATATAAAAAGAGGGAGAATATTCTTGATATGCCTTTTAGTAGGAATAAATCACTCTTTAAGAAGATTAACCATAGAATTGTACTGAGTAGTTGATAGCACCTTAAACATATTATCAAAATGAATCCAAATTTCTATAGCGGTAGGGCCCTGAATAAACACATGATTCATATTCTCAATATGATAGTAGGATTGATATTTGGAGATAATATAAATACCTTTCCTGACTAAAATAGAATCCAAGGGCAAGTAATTGTGAAAAATTCTTCAAAGAAGGAAAGTGTAAGAGGAAGGTATACTAGCATGCCAAAAAGCTAAAGAAAGAGAATATTTAGGAAGATTTTGTCAAATAGAATTCCAAACTTATTAAGTATCAAAATTACTATCATTAGAATGATTAAACAAAAATGAAATCTTCATTCTCCAAATGAATAGAAATATTGAGAATTAACCTAATAATAAAGTCAAGCACAAAATTGGAAAGTAATTCAATATTTCAATTTTTGTTAATAATAAAATCTTTAACATTTCAAGCGAAAGTAGAATGAGTATATAACATATTATCAAGAGAAAAGTTATCCAACCATTTATCTTGCTAAAACATATGTTGTCAGCACCCATATTCCATTGAATAAACTCTTCACTTTCAACTTAATGTTGTAGTCTTTTCCAGTTAAAAGAGTTGCCTTGTTTAAAAACATAATTCAAAGGGTGATTCCCAACATAATACTTAGAAAATATAAACTTGGAACATAATCTTTTTTTTTGCTCTAAAGGCAAACCATAGTTTATGATTATAGGTCTTGATCATATCAGGGAAAGTTTTGAAACCTAATCTACCCTCTTCTATAGCTCCCGAGGAATTACTCCTAGAACCCCAAAACATAAAATCTTTA
This sequence comes from Dendrobium officinale, assembly GCA_019514585.1. NCBI lineage: Eukaryota > Viridiplantae > Streptophyta > Magnoliopsida > Asparagales > Orchidaceae > Dendrobium > Dendrobium officinale. The sequence goes on along the minus strand of CM033699.1, from coordinate 36,248,887 downwards.
CCTTCCTTGGCAACCCAAATAAATTTATTAAATAAATCTCCATTATACTAAAAACATTTAAAGTTGGACATAAATAATACATCAAATGTATAGGGATCGAACATAGAACATGTTTAATAAGAACGAGCCTAACGCCATAAGAAAGAAAGTTGAAAGCCCAAGAAGAAAGTTTCTTATGGATAGTAGTGAAAATATCATCAAATAAATGAGAATACTTCTTACCCTTATAAAGAGGAGTACCCAAATATTTCAATGGAAGAAGCCTCTTTTTTAAACAAAATTTTCTTTCAATACTACTAATACGGGTCAGAGAGATAGATTAAGTAAGAATAAAGTAAGTCTTAGAAGAGTTAAAAATTAAACCAATAGCAAGTTGAAAAGAGTTAAGAAATTTAAAAAGAATATGCATCATTTTAATAGAACCATTTGAGAAAATAATAAAATCATCCACAAAGCTCAAATGGATAATGGGAAAGCCAACACCCAATCTAAATTGCATGGAAGAGTGAATCCTAAAAAAAATTGTTAATAACACAAGGTAAGAATTCAATAGCAATGATAAAGAGAGAAGGAGACAGAGGATCCCCCTACCTTAAACCATGAGAAGATTTGAAAAATCCATGAGACTTACCATTTATAATAACAGAAAAAAAACATTACTCAATGTTATTTTTAATAAGATTAATGAACTGTATATTAAAATCAAATTGCTTTAAAATGGTATAAAGAAATTCCCAATTAAGATTATCATAAGCTTTAGTAATATCCACTTTAAAAATTATATTACCACAAGAAACCTTAGCATGAAAATCATGAACTAATTCTTGAGCAAGTAAAACATTATCAAATATAGATGTACCTTTCACAAACCCACTTTGTTCTAAAGAAATTATATTAGGAAAGACTAAAGCAGGCCTCCCCATAATAATTCTAGCAATAAGTTTGTTATAATAGGTACATAAACTAATGGGAAAAAAATCAATCCAAAAATTAATGGAATTAGATTTGGGAATTAAAGCTATAAAAGTAGAGGTAAATTTTTTTTGGAATATTATTGACCCTAAAAAATTCTTCCACAACATTAACAAGGTCCTCTTTATTAATGTCCCAAGTAAACTAAAAAAAATTATTGGTGAAACCATCCAGACCTGCCACATAATCAAAATTCATAACTTTCAAAGTCTACCAGGTTTCCTTTTTAAAAGGAATGTTAGTCAACTGTTGACCTCATTTTTTAATGAGGTCACTAAGACCCTTCCAAACTCCAAATCAACCCAGACCTTAGGATCTATTCTAGGTCCTAGGATCCTTATAGACTCCAGACCTTAGAATCTATTCTAGGTCCTAGGATCCTTACAGACCCCAGACCCTAGGATTTTCTTAGACCCTAAGATACTTCTAGATTCCAAACTTTAATGTTTATCCAGATCCTAGAACCCTTTTAGATTCAAGATCTTAGAATTCCTCCAAACTCTAGGAATAATCTAGATTCAAATCAATCCAGGTCTCTAATAAATTAAAATCCTAAACTAATCAAGACTTCAATACATTCAATTTTCAAATCAAATCTAGACTTCAAATCTATGAAGACTTTAAACCTATCCTGATCCCAAATTCAGTTCAAACCTTGATTGTGCTTCTATCAAACTTTAATCCTATCCTATCATTCATAATCCTCTCAAGTGGTTATAGATTATATGGCTAATTCAAATCCACTCATTCATACTCAAAACCCAGTTCAAACCCATAAATCTAAGGCTCAAAGGCTTTGTCCTGAAAGCCTTTTATAAGGACTTTTCAAACACTTCAAAACTCAGTCAAACGACCTTTGATTCAGAGTATATCAATTTCATATGGATATGACATGTCTCTAGAGGAAACCCTCTAAATTTGAGCCAATTTTGAGGTCTCTAACCCCAAAAATTGAATTAAAATCCAAAGCCTATAAAACCTTTAAATATTTACAATCCATGCCACAGGGCCTTTCAGACTCTAGACCCCCCTACAAATCCTTTGATCACTCCCAGGACCTTGGTATTGACTTTTTAAGCAATAATCCACATCTTTCTAGAATCAATTTGACCCAAAATCAACCTGAGGCCAAAATGACCAAAATGCCCTTAAATGGAGATTTTTGGATTTTTGGCTTAAACTCGACTTGATTTAACTATCAATCTTTTTTATCTTCTCTAAATGTTTTTAAATAATTTTTGGGACTTATTGGACACAATTCCAAACCTTGGGTCAACTTGGTTGACTAAGTCAACCTATATTGACCAAAGTAGCCTTTAAAGCTTTAAATGGGTTATTACAACTCATTTGATCAAATCAAAATCCCTTGAGCTTTCAAACCCATTTCAAAACTTAAGTAAAATCCATTCAAACTTATTTGAAGCCAAGTCACCTTGATTTTACATGGTCAAGCATTGACCTATGACCAAAGCCATGAATTCAATACACCTTTCCACTCAAATGGTAAGCCTCATATAAGGTGTAATATTTGACTCAAGATTAAATCCACTTCACTCATGTTCACTCATTGATTTGAGAACCTTTGAATCCACTACATTTAACATCTTAAATATCCCTTGGTATGACATTAGTAAATCCATGATCATTTTGATCAAGTCAATATCCCTTGGTATGACATGAGTAAATCCATGATCATTTTGATCAAGTCAACACCTTTAGACTTGGTCAAACTAGCTTAAACTCCCTTCCTTGCCTTCAAGCCTCATTCCTAGGCATCAAACCCTTTTCAACCTGTCATTCCAGCAGCTCAAAACACCCTCCATGCCACCTCATTAACTTATGTGGCATTTTGACTAATCAAAGTGGTCAAACCTACTTAACGAATGGCTTTATCACCTTGGTAAGCCAAGCCCACTTGATTACTCAAGTTCTATGCAGATTGATGGCTAGATAGGATGTTTGATAGCCATTAATATCTCTTCTTTATCATGTTTTAGGGAGTAATCATGAAAAGTGGTGGGAAGAACTTCACTCTCCACTCAAGATTTTGTCCTCACCCCCAACCTTCCAAAAACTCTTATCCTAGCAGCCCACAACATCCCCTAATGCATAAAAAAGCTTCTCCTCTATAACTACGCTTTTTCCATCCATTAGAGGGTGTGTTGCTTGAGCTAGAAACCGAAACTGAGAAGGGAGAGAGAGAGAGAGAGAAAATGATCAAAAGTTTTAGAATATATCGAGAGCTTTCCAATGAGCCTAAGAACATCAAAATCTGTCTACAGGATTGTAAGATATCACAACTTTTCTCTAAAAATTTGATTTGAAACTGCAGCAAATCTACAATACATGAAGCCTCCAAACTTCAGGTGTTAGAAGATTATATTGCCCTAAATCTACGTTTTAAATTTCATTAAATTTCATTGAGTATTTTGGGAGATATGAGCATTTAAAGTTTTTTATTCAAAATGAACTTTGGAACATCTGGACCGTCCGATCAAAGATCGGACGGCCCAGATCTGGGCGTACCGCGTGAATCCCTCCTCTAGGCTTGAACACGGGTCATCCTAAAGCCCAGGTGCATGACGTGGTGACATCTTGGCCGTCCATCTATGCAATGGTCAATTTGACCAAATTTGGTTAAAAATAATTCAAAAAAATGTCTTGATTTTCTAAAATTCATAGAAAATTAAATTTTACACCAAATTGGACAATCTTGGGCATGTTGGAAAGATATTTTAATATACTATTTATTAAAATTAATTTTAATCTATTTTGAGCTCTGGATTGCAAGAAAATTGAGTTTATTTGAATTTAGTATTTTTTTAATTTTCTTACAATTCAGGGATCAAATTAATCCCAAATTTTGGTGGAATGTTCTTGTGCATTTTAGGCATATTATGTGATTTTTCAAGGATCAGATGCTCTTTAATTATCTATGATATGAATTTTCAAGTTAAAGGGTCAATTTTGGACCCTAAATTTTTAAAATTCATTACTCTCTAGATACTTAGTATTTTCTGTGAAATTTTTGTGATGTGAATGCATATGTACCAGAGTTAGTCACAACAAGTTTCATGACCATCTGAATAGTAGAGACACCAACGAAAAATAATTAAGGAAATGTCTACAAAATTTGTAGGGAGCTATACGCACACCCAATATGAGGGAAACTTAAACGTAGTAAAACTAGTGACATTTTGAACCATAGGTTTAAATTTGACTGAATTTGGAGCTCATTAGGTAAAAAAATCAGCCTTCTCAAAATTCAGCTCATTTAAGGACTCATAAAATTTAAAAATTTTCAATAAATCAAATTTTAATCTAAAAAATACAAATAATACCTTAAATTGACCAGAACATAGTTCTCTACTTAAAATAAAAAAAAAAAAACTATTTGACTTGGCCTTCAATTTAACATTAATTGAATTTCTAATGAAAATAATAATTAATTTAATTAATTAATTAAAATTTATTTAAAAAATCCCAAATAATTTCTAAACACTTGAAAACACTCCCAGGGGTCAGACCTGACCTTTGGGGGTGATTACATGCAGTTTGGAATGCGTTTGGATCAAAATGATCAAAACCTTCCTAATTAAGAAATTTTAAAATTTAAATAATTAAGAAAAATTTGAAAATTCATAACTAATTGTAGAAAATTCCAAATCAGTCAAAATCAATGGCTAATGACTCCAATTAAGGACTAGTATTTTCTAAAAATGCCAAACCAACAAAATATAGTCAAATAAAAGAAGTCAACAATTCAGTCAACCGTAGCTCAAATTTAGGATCAAACTTTGAAGGATCATAACTTTTTATAAAAAACTTCAAATTGAGTGTGCTAATAGTCTACCAACTAGTATTAAGGTCTAGTATTTATTTAAATTTTTAAAAATACAAGATTAACTCTAATTTGAAAAGTCAACTTTTGACCCCTTAGTTAGTTCACTTATTCCTAAAAATCTGTTAATTTGTAAAAATTCCAAAATTTCTTAATCTGATTAATAAAATTATCAAACAAAATTTTAAAATTAATCACAAACTAAAATATTTAACATTAAATAATCTTTTAATTTCAATTAATTAAATTAATTTGATTAACCCTGATCACTATTAGGTAACCCAGGCCTACGAGGCTATTAGCTTAGCCCCAAGAAAGGTGAAATAAACTTCACGGCCTCAGTGTGAAACAAAGGTAGTAATCAATTAACCTCTAAAATATATTTGAATAAAATTCTTAATATATTAATATTTAAATTTTAACATAATTTTTTCTTACGCGTTAATAAACTCAAATTTTTAGATAACTCTAACTAATCACCCAACATAGGACCTACCCCAGCCACACTGCCTTTTTACACACACTTTAGATGATTTGCTAGGATAACCAACTCTAGATCTAGGTTAGGCCGGTGTTTACTTTACTGCTGTGTGTTGGGTTTTCGTGGTTTTATTGCATGTTGTGGATGATATTGCCTTGATGTGTCTGTTTACTTTTTACTGTATTCTGTGGATGATTGATGTGTTTGGTAATTAGATTACCCTTAGGTTAGGAGCGATATGGATGTTCACATAGTTTTCTACAGGTGGACACACTAATGTTAGGCGATGAAAAAAGGGCTAAATAAAAAAAAATTAATTATAATAATGCTTGCACAGGTGCTTCAGTTGCTAAAGCCCCCAAATAATAAAAAGAGCGTGGCCAGTGTGTTTATTTACTTTTCTGCATATATAACTGCTTTGGAATAAATGTTTTTGATTCATTAACTGCTTAGGATAACCCTGCAGGAGAGTTTAGAATTTTATTTCACATTAAATGTAATTTTAGAAAGTGTTAAGTGTTGTGAAAGTAGGATTTTAAGTTGAGATACATAGGTCCAAAGCTTGGACTCCAAAGAGAAAAGGACACCCCCTTAAGGGAGTAGCCCTTTTCGATTTGGAGATCCAAATTTGGATCACCTTTTCACTACCCAAAGAGAAAAGAGTGGCCTTCCCCTCAAAGGAAGTGCCCTTTTATCCATTTGGGTAGCCTACTACGAAGAATCCAAGGAGCCCAAAGGAGAACAAGATTGAAGACTTGAAGACAAAGAGTATCCCACTCAAAACCATTTGCATCACTACTAGGTTTAGAATCCGGGTTGTTGTCAGTGGTGCCCGACCACTTTACTTTCTGCAAGACCCTGGTTTGTAATAAGCAAGGCAACTTTGCCTATGGACATTTATTAATTAATTCATTTATATTTGATGTTTTGTTGTTTTGATCTGATTGTGTATAGGATTATCTATTTTTCTTAGTTTTCTTGGCGTTCGTGTGCCACTTTTATTTTCTCCTAGACTCGTGAGACTCATAAGGGTGTGAAAAGTTTTATACTCATAATTTTAAAAGTTTAAAATTTTAGAGAGTTTAAATAGCACAAAAAGATAACGAATTTAGAGAATTAGTTGAGGATCGACCCCAGAGTCCCATGCATATTTCTGCATTACTCTTTCCTTGCTTTAGACCCTTCCCCGCCTGCTGGTAGAGTACGGATAGTCTGACCTATGAGGATGAGGTGCCGGACCTGGGGAAGTCCAGTCTTCTAAAAAATTATTTTCTAAGCATGTTTTTAAAATTTCAAGCATATTTGATTTGAAGTTGTCGACCTGCATGCATTGCATTAGAAAGAAATCTAAAAGAGTCAAAATTTAATTGCATTAGTCCTTAGCATTTTGCACCCAACATAAGTCAAAGGAGCCAATTAGGAAAATCTCTAAATGTCGGCATCAACTCTTCAAAACTTTAAATAAAACATCCCTACCACTCTTTCATAAAAGACCAGACTCATCTCTTTTAAGTCGTTTAGGTGGTTAGCTGGCTCCCCAATCCAGGCCGGGGCAAGTCCAGACCTTGCACTACATTAGTTAGGATCGGACGACTGTGGTCCAGTGTCCAAATTAGATTTAGGATCCGGGGCATATCTTTGATTATAAGATCCCAAACTTTAGAAATATAATCCCAAATTTTTAATAAAATTCTCAACTCTAATTAAATATCTTCCCTCAATCCTAAAACATAAAGCCCAACACTTGGATTAAGTTGGGATGCTTCCGGATGGTTCTGGAATCTCAAAGTGTCCCCTACCTCTCTTCCCTTGATTCTGTTAATAACTGCTCAATCTTGATTCATTCTCTTTTGAGTTTCCAAAATTAATCCATTTTTTATATCACTCCTATAAGATCTAACAAAATTCTGTCACTATTTTAATCGAGAGTTTTCGTAGGGGACTCTGTCTCCCTACGATGTAATTAACTACGAGGGCTTGTGCTCGTAGGAGATTTAGAACCACACACGCACCTGATTTTAAAAAATTGATTTTTTTCAAAATTTTATTGGATTTCCTTGGGAAAAATCAACAGATGATGTCATTACTACATTCAAAGGATTACCATTGAATGGTGTCATCTCCCTTTGGGGAGATACATCCTTCTTTGATAAGGCTTTGGATGTGAACTCAACGATCATACTTCTTGAATATAGTAACTGGATATTTACTTGAACTTCATTTTGTTCCCTCAGGGCCATACAAAGTTCTCTTTAGAATCCGGTCGTCTTATTCAAGATGAATTTCATAATTCTAAGTCTGAACACCATTACAAAATTTTATTTTCACCTTTTGAGGTGATATACTCTTTCTAACTTGACGATTTGATTTTAGAATTAGAATTTAACTTTAACTCCCAAAGAAAACCAAACTTTCAAAATCTGCTTTCAAAATTTCACCAACATCAACATTAAATTATCCTCTAAAATAAGAGAAGGAATAAATTAAAATTAACATAAAAATCTGAAAAAAAGTTTGTGTTGAAAGCTTTTTCAAAATACTAAGCACCAGATGCAGAAATCAAATCAGAATTCTAAAAAACATTCCCATTGGGGGAAGTAATCTTATGAATTTGCCTACTGACTTTATTCTGATTAGTAATGCTATGAAAGTAGGTAGTATTGCGATCACACTCCATAAGAAATTTAGTAGAGGCCTTTTGCCTCCAATAAGCTTCTTCTTTTCCTAAAGTTTGAATAACGTAGTCTTGGCTCATTAAGAATGGTCAAATTATAAATAGTTGAATTCTGTATGTAAACCATATTATCATTTTCTACATCTTTTTCAACAAGCATAATACTAGAAATTATATTATTAAAAATGCATTTCTTCCACTATGAAAGTTTTTTAAGCCTTTTAAGTTTAAACCAAAGCTTAGTAATACCATAAATATTATCATAGGGGAAAAGAGGGGCATCCCAATTTCTTTGCACAATATGTAAAAAAGTATCATCAAGAAGCCACAAATTTTGGAATCTAAAGGGTTGGAAATTATTACTACTAGTCCTATTAATGCTAAGCAATAAAGGAGAATGATTTGATACAGTTTTGGTTAAATGCTCAATGTGAGTAGCTTGAAAAGAAGAAATCCAACAAATATTAAAAAAAATACGATCCAATCTTTGCCACACATTACCCTTATTCGAAGTAAAACCATTGCCAGTAAAACCAATATCATGCAGGTTACTACTCATAATCATATCGTTGAAATCTTCCATAACATGAAAATTAGGAAATATAATTAAAGTCCCAACTCTCTCAACAACATTAGAAACTCCAACTCTCTCAACAACATTTGAAATATAATTAAAGTCCCCTCAAACTAATCAAGGGCCATTAATATAAGTAGAAAAATTAGTAAGTTGATCAAAAATAATTTTCTTCCCAGATCTAGAGCAGGAGGCATAGAAAAATGAAGCATAGTAAGAAACTTGATTAAAAATAATGCTAGTATGAATCAATTGAGGAAAATCCATAATAACATCTAAGTAATAAAGTGATTCTAGAAAATCCATATTTTATTAGTGTAATTACCAAAAGAAAAATCAAAACCTAATTTAGTGCGAACAGAATCCATTTTAGTAGCAGTAACTAAAGGCTAAATTAAAACAAGAAGTTGAATATCATAAATTTTGCATAAGTTCTTAATTCTATCCTTAGATAGAGGTCCACCGACACCCCAAATATTCCATATGAGATCTTTAACCATTAATAGATTGGTTAGAAGCTCTAGTGACCCTTAGAATAATGCCCGACGTGTTCTTTTTATTATTACCCTTCTTTTTTCTTCATTAATGTTATCCTTTCCATTAGGAGATGACATAGAGTTAATAGTGGAACCCTTAAGACCAACCTTAGGAGTGAAAGAATGAAGAGATCCAATTTCCCCTTCCTCCGTGTCCTCAATCTCTTCATCATTATTCATTTGATTGTTTTTAAAAGTATGCTCGGAGCCACTCTCACCTTTATCCTCAATAACTAGATTAACATTACAATCATTAGGGTCATTTTATTTACAAAGAGATAATTCTTTCTCATCCCTTTTATTCTACTCAATTCCTTAATTAACCATTACATCATTAATATGTTGGTCATCCCCAAATTTCTCCCATACACCATTCTAATCCACATCCAAAAGAACATGTTCCTCCATAACATCCACGTTTTCAATGTTATATTGGCCACCTTCCTTATACAAAGAACCTCTCCTTATGGAAATATCTAGGGTTATGTCATCCCCAGATGCTCTAGAATTCTATAAAGCTTTAGCCTTCGGAAGATTTTGACCTCCATGTACATCTGGTTCACCATTATTTGGTTCAACCACAATTTTGGAGGTTATATTGTTCTTTCTAGGTTGAGGATGAACATAAAACAATCATTTATAAAGTATCCATGAATTTTATAATTAAAAAAAAATTCTAAAACATTTTTAAATTTAACTTTCTATAAATACCCTGAATTTTTAGAACCAAACTAGATGTCCTTAGGATGCTTCTTAGTGATTTCTAATTCCACAAGAATCCTAGCCATTGAAGGCCTCAAATAAGATGCAGTGGCTTGGTCCGTTTGAAGAGGCCTGCCAAAATGGATCCCAATGCAAGAAAAACATGAGAATTAAAGAAATCCAAACATAAATTAGGAAACAAAATCCAAATAGGAACAATGGGAGATTCTTCTTTGACATCAAAAAAAGGTGTCCATCTAAGTAATCTCATTTAGCAGTTGAAGATATAATAAGTTCTCCTAGAAAACACCATACTATAATCTATGTCATTAGATAATTGAATAGAAACATGTCTAGCATCAAGCAAATCAATAAAAACATTTCTAGTTAATTTCAAATTCAAAAAAAAAAAAATTTGAATCGCATCAAGATTCGGCCAACGACCGAGAACTTTCAAATAAGAGTAAACTGAAAAGGGCTAGCAAGTTTTATAATATCATCATCAAATATTAGTTAAGCAAGAAATCCTTTTACCATGTATTTAATGAAAGAAAAAGTTAGTTCCTTAAAAGAAGAAGATCCCTTTAGAACATCGCAAAAAGAGCAAGATTTAGTTTCAGACCCCTCAATACTTAGCAAACCTTTGGAAGAAACAGTTGGTGTTGAAGGGGAAATGCCCCAAGCACCAGGAATCAAAGCTAACAGAGTCGCCATTAAGGAGAAGGGAATGACCTAAGGCCAATCAGCCTCAGGAATAAAATAAAATGAGTACCCCAAATTAAATGAAAATAAAAGATCATGAAACTATAGTAGAAACCATGGGGATGAACAGTGGAAGCCAGAATCGCACTCAGAAAAGCCAGAGCTAGAGCTAGCCGCTGCGTTGAAAGCTTGACCTATTTCTTTTATTCAATATGTAAATGACCAAAGATAGCTCAAGAGGCTTGACTTAGGGTTTGAGTAGGCTAACAAATTCCTATGGAAAGGGAAAAATCCAAGGATTTTAAGGTTTTGATTTGAACTTAGACATTTAATTTAAAACATGGATTAGAGTTAAGAATTTTTTTAATTGACTATATGAATTGAGCATGGGATTGGCCTCAAATAAAATGATGTTAACACACCTACATAAATAATCCTTAGCAATCCTACAATTATGTATCATTACTCTTATATGCATATGTTACCAAGAGCCAACTAACACTATTTTGATGGCAGCCAATCATCTTTTCATTTTGATGTAAGGGGGATAAATAGCATAATTTATCTAATCCCAAAATGTAACAAAAATAAGGTTTTAATAGATAAAGTGGTAGCCACTTTGTGCACTCTTATCATAATTAAAGATCATGTAGCGGAAGCAAGGAGAGCTAAGGGAAAAGCACCAATGAAACATACACTTGATACAAAATACATTTCCATTGACTCGCATTATGTTTCAACAAAACCTATAGAAAAAAAAAAAGATAATGAGAATATATTATTTGAAGGATAAAAGATGAACACGTTTTTGAGCAGCAACTATGAAATATCATGATGAAGAGATGTTTATTGAGATTTGCATGGTAGTCACAAGAGCATCTACATAAGAAAATAAAGCTACTAAAGTTGAAATGTTAAATTTAGTAGTTTTGGAATGTGTTACACCAACTTAACTCAAGGTCTGCTAGATAAATTAAATAAAAAACATGAATAAATTTCGAGAATAGAGAAGAAGATAGATGAAATAAATAGTGTCATGGTTGCATTGTAATGTCTGAAATCTCCATCACCATGAGGATACAATTAGTCACCCTAATTAGAGTTTGTTTAAGTAATGAGAAAAAAGAAAAAAAAATATTTAATGAATAAGAACATAAAATAACAAAATAAGAAATGGAGTTCATTCACTCTGTATATTTAAAGAAAATGGTAGAGAAACAAGTTACAAAAGCATTAACACAATCCTATGTTACTTTAAATGTTTTAAGGAGTAGATCCTATCTTATGGGATATGAATAATATCAAATAACCAATTACTTCTATATTAGTGAATGGATACCACTAGGTGCCTCACCTCCCATCTACTAAGATAGAGGAGAATATTTTGACCAGATCTAGGTAAGGCTGTCACCACAGTGTTAAGCCATTGATTCCACCTGCAAAAACTGCTAAGTTGGCCTCATTGGTAGTCAAGCCTCAAAAGGAGTATCATGATAGAAAAATAACTAAAATTAAGGGAAAGAGGCATTCTCCTGAGAAGTAGCATACTCCTAAGAAGATAAATAAGATTGAAGATCCTTTTATATTAGTTAATATCCATAGTTCTATTACTTAGGTAAATGAGGGCTCCGTCTCACCTGATGTAGGAGTTGCTGCTCCTCAAGCTTCTATATCACCCCTTAAGGTGGATGCCTCTCACCTTATTCTGGATGCCACGCTTAGGACTTATGACCTAGGACAATTAAAGGGGAAGGGATAGTAACTGATACAAATGAAGGAATGTTTGATAAGATACTAGAGGAGCCTCTTACCACAGATGACCTCAAGATCCAATATATCTTCTCTAAGCTAGAATAAAAGCATTCGATGATATGATGGATTACTAGGGGTACCTACCCTTCGACCCTGAGTCAATAAATGGTAGACCTATGGATGAGGTGGTCAAGGAGGTCAAAAATATTCTTAAAATTAAACAGGCTATAGAAGCCTTTTACCTAGACTTTGACAATTTGTTGATGGATGAGGATGAAGCTACTACTTGCATTAATATGGTTGAAACTATGATGTCCGTCAAGGATGCTAAACCCAGTAGACATTGATTTGGAAGAGAAGAAGATTTAGCACTCATTGATTCTAATTCTTATGGGTTAGTAAGGTTTTGGAGTATATATAAGTATATTAAAAACCTAGAAAGAAAAGTTTAGGAAATGTTATTAATAGTTAAAGACATGCATAATCAGTTAGCTAAAAGGAAGCAACCTAAACCTGAGAATTACATCCTACAATGCATATAGTTTCTGACTAGAGCAAAAGACAAAAATCAAGTGTGAAAATTCTTGAGTCAACACCAGCAATTCATCCAACACAACCAGCAGTCCCTTCAGTTCTCCATCACTTGTCTAGAAACATATTAAATAGATGATTGAGGATCATGTAAGTGAGGCTTCAACACATTTCTAGGGGATCTCATCCATTCAGAAGGGTAGGCCCTACTCTGAAGAAATTGATTTAGTCTCTTACACAAAAGGCTTTATGCCATTATCTTTTCAAGATTTCAGTGGTATCAAAAACCCGAGAGAGAATCTAGCCCATTTTTGAGCGAACTATTGCAACAAAGTAGGGTCAAAAGTTATGCTATTTTGTTAGTTTATCAACAATCTCTCTAGTAACACTTTAAATGGTATGCCAATATTCCCAATAGTTTGGTGAGAATCTTTAATGAGTTAGATAGTCTATTATTAAAAGAGATTCTTTGGAGTTTAGTAATGTGCAACTATGTGCGATATGATCTTGAAAAGTAGAAGCTCGGAGAGTCCTTAGTTGGGGTTGGTGGAATTTTGAAAACAGGTTTTTAAAAATATTAGTTTTCTTTGGGAATTTTAGAATTGAGATTGAATCTTAACTCTAGAAGTCGAACCCACTCATTCGGAAAATTATATCACCTCGAAGGATGAAATTAGAGTTTCCGTAACGACATTCAGACTTAGAATTATGTGATTCTTCTTGAATATCATGACTGGATTCTAAAGAGGACTCGACACGACCCCGAGGGGACGAAGTAGAATTCAACTAAATAATCCGATTATAATATCCAAGGGGTATGATTGCCGAATTCATATCCAAAGCCTTACCGAAGAAGGGTGTATCTTCCCAGAGGGGAAATAACACCTTTCAATGGTAATTCTTCTAACATGATGACGACAATCACTCTTTAACTTTTCCCAAAGAAATCTAAAGAAATTTTTAAGAAAAAGAAATTGATTTTGAAATCAGGTGTATGTGGTTCCAAATCTCCTACAGCGCAAGCCCTCGTAGTTAATTACATCGTAGGGAGATAGAATTCCCCCACGAAAACTCTCGATTAAAATAAGAATGAAATTTTGTTAGATTTTCTAGGAGTGATATCAAAAATTGAATAGAATCTTTTGGAGAATCAAAAGGGAGTGGATCAAGATTGAACAGTTATTAACAGAATCGAAGGAATAGAGGTAGGGGACACTTTGAGATTCCAGAACCATCCAGAAGTGTCCCAGCCTAATCTAAATGTTGGGATTTACATTTTAGGATTGAAAAAGAAATTTAATTTGAGTTGAACATTTTATTAGAAATTTGGGACTATATTCCCGAAATTGGGGTCTTATAATCAAAGTTCTGCCACGGATCCTAAATCTAATTTGGATGCTGGACCACAGTTGTCCGAACCTAACTAATGCAGTGTAGAACCTAGTCTTACCCCAGCCTAGATTGGGGAGCCAGCTAACCACCTAATCTATTTAAAATATATGAATCTGGTCTTTTATGAAAGAGTGATAGGGACGTTGTAATTAAAGTTTTGGAGAGTTGGGGCCGACATCTAAAAATTTTCCTAGTTGGCCCCTTTAACTTATGTTGGGTGCTAAAATGCTAAACTGATGCAATTAAAATTATTTGACTCTTTTAGTTTGTATCTAATGCAATGCATGCTGGTCGATAAATCCCAAATCAAGTATGCTTGAAACTTTAAAAACAGGCTTAGAAAATATTTTTTTTAGAAGACTGGGCTTCCCCAGGTCCGGCACCTCGTCCTCATAGGTCAAACTATCCGGACTCTACCCGCAGGCGGGGAAGGGTCTAAAATAAGGAAAGAAGAAGTGCAGAAATATGCATGCGACCCCGGGGTCGATCCCCGGCTAATTCCCTAGATTCGTTATCTTTCTATGTTATTTAGACTCACTAAAATTTTATACTTTTAAAACTATGAGTATAAAACTTTCACACCCTAACGAGTCTCACGTATCCAGGCAAAAACAAAAGCGGCACACAATCACCAAAAAACTAGGAAAAGCAAGCAATCCTAAGGGAAATCAACTCATCACATCAAATATTAACTAATTAATAAATGTCCATAGGCAAAGTTGCCTTGCTTATTACAAACCAGAGTTTTGCAGAAAGTAAAGTGGCCGGGCACCTTCTGACAACAACCCGGATTCTAAGCCTTATAATGACGCAAGTAATTTTGAGTGGGATACTCTCAATCTTCAAGTCTTCACCTTTGTTCTTCTTTGGACTCCTTTTCTTCAAGCTTCTTGAATTCTTCGTAGCAAACTACCCAAATGGATAAGAGGGCACTTCCCTTTTTGAGTGGAAGGCCACTCTTCCCTCTTTGGGTATAAGAGAAGTGTGATCCAAATTTGGATTTCCAAATGGAAAATGAATAGTCCCTAAAAGGGTATCCTTTCCTCTTTGGAATCCAAGCTTTGGACCTATGTATCCCAACTCAAAATCTAACTTTCACAACACTTAACACTTATAGAAATTACATTTATATCAAATCAAAAATCTAGACTGTCCTGCAAGGTCATCCTAAGCAGTTAATAAAAAGAGCAATTATTCTCAAGTAGTTGTATATATGAGCAGAAAAGTAAGTAAAACACACTGGCCACGCTCTTTTATTTGGGGGCTTTAGCAGCTGAAGCACCTGTGCAAGTATTTATAAAAATTAATATTTATTATTAACTTAGCCCCCCTTTTATTGCCCTGCATGAGCGTGGCCACCTGCAGAAAATCATGTGAACATCCAGATCATACCTAACCTAAGGGCAATCTAGCCGCTAAACACATTAGTCCATCCACAGAGTGCAGAAAAGTAAGCAGATACAGCAAAGCAATTTCATCCACAACATGCAGTGAAAACCACGTAAAATCCGGCACACAGCAGTAAAGTAAACACCGGCCTAACCTAGATCCAGAGTTGGTTATCCTAGCACATCATCTAAAGTGTGTGTAAAAATGTTGTGTGGTTGGGGTAGGTCCTCAAGTAGGTAGTTTGTTAAAGTTGACTAAAGTTTTAGATTTGTTAAGGCTTAGAAGGGAGATTTGAGTTAAACTTTAAATATTAATAAATTAGGAATTTTAATTAAATATATTTTAAGAGTTAATTGATTACTACCTTTGTTTCACACCGAGGCCGTGAAGTTTATTTCACCTTCCTTGGGGCTAAACTAATAGCCTCGTAGGCCTGGGTTACCCAGTAGCAATCAGGGTTAATTAAGTTATTTTAAATTGGTTGGAATTAAATGAGTGAATTAATATTAGGGGAATTGATTACTGATTTTAATGGGTTGGTTGAGAATTTTAATGACCTATTAGAAGAATTTTAAAGGTTAGAGAAATTCACAGGTTTTAAAGAGTTATCCGGATACACTAACTAAGGGGTCAAAATTCGGCTTTCAAAATTAGGATTAATCTTAAGGGTTTCAGATTTTTAATAAATACTATACCAAATTATGAGTTATTAGGCAGGTGGCACACTCAATTTGGAGTTTTCTATGAAGAGATATGATTTTTAGAAGTTCTGGCCCGTTCCGACCTAAGGTCACCTAAGATGCTGGGTCCTTAGTTTTAGCTAAATTATAGAGGTCTAATGTCTCTAGGAGGTGATGAATTCTAATTGAAGCCACTATACACTAAGTTGATTAATCAAAATTTTCCTATAGTTAAGAGTGAATTTTAGAAATTTTGCACACTCACAGGGATTATCAAGTTACTACAACTAAAGGGTCTACTTAAGGATTTGAACCCAAATGAGCCCTAAATTTCTTGTGATCAATTCCAAAGGTCATAAATGACCTAAGGATGGATCAACAAGTGTTTAGAACCATCTTGGGAATTTTTAAGATTTTATTAAAATTGGTTAGAACCTAATTACCTAAGGATCAAGCTAAGACAAAGCTAGAGATCAATCAAGGAGGGTTTCAATTCTTGCTATTTGAGGGATCAATCAAGGATAATTAAGGACATTTTAATGAATTTCATAGGTTAAGAATAGCCCATTATCAATTAATCAAGATTAAGGTCATTTCTAAGAAGGATTTTTGAGGCTCCTACTTGGGGAACCAAATGAACTCCAAATTTGATGAAATTTGGATCATAGGATCACCTGACCCTAAGGACTAAACCCACCAAACTTGAGCTTAATTGGAGTACTCTAAGGTGGTTAACCAAACCACCCAAGGTGAGCTCTAAGTCACCTTCAAATCACTATGGGGGTCTATCCAAAGCTTGGATTGGGGCAAAATTAGTGGCTCTACACTCCTGATCATACACATCATCATCACACCAAAAATCACACCCTAAGTCCCATTGGATGGGTCTATATCCCTTCTTGAATTTAAGGGTCAAACCATGACCCTTAAACTTAAAAATTAAGGAAAATGCCCTTGAACAACTTAAAAGGGGGAGGAAAAATTTGGAAATGTCAGAAACATGTCCAGTTTCAATCTCCCAAAATTCCAGACCTGGTGGACATGTATTTAAAAAGTAATTAAAGAAATTCATAAAATGCTCAAATTAAAATTAAACCTAAGATTGACCTAACTAGGGTCTGGAACCATAGGATTTTTGTAGTTCTCTCTGAGACCTTTCCAATGAGCCTAAGAACACCTAATTTGGACAATTGTGCAGGGAGTTATGAATTTTTGAAGATCCCTTGAATTTCTGGATTTATTAATCCGGCAATTACACAGTTAGCAGCCGTTACCATGCGTCGCGCGTCGATTCGCCAGGCAATGATTGGCGCTAACGGTTAACGGCCGGGTTAACGACAGCCGTTGGATGGCGGATCAAACGGCTGGGATTAACAACGCTCCGATACCGTGGGATTTAATCCGAGCCGTTGATCAAGATCAACGGCTGGGATTTCGTCTTCAACCTCTCGCTCGTATCTGAGACCGCAGGGCTTCTCTGGCTTGATCTAGGCAATCCCGTCGGCGAACTCCGATGAAATTTTGCAGGGAGGATCAAGATGGTGGGAACCTTCAATCCAACGGTGGAAATCCGTTGGGGTGAAGGTTTCCTTCACACTTGACTAAACTACCTAGCTAGGGAGCTCGGGATGGAGAGATTACCGCAGAGAAGGCCTCAACGAATGAGCTTCTCTATCAGGAAGCTTCAGGGGATGGTGGAGAACAGTTCTCCTTCAGGCGTCGGGACCGGAGGACGGTTGGAGGTGCGACTTCGAGCGGGACGCCGAGAGCTTTCACGGGCGCTTGCTCGAACGGAAGGAGGGATCGATCTCTGGGCTCGAAGGAAGCTTCTGGGAGTTCGAAGGAGCTCTAGGGATTGAGCGAGAGTAAATGCCAATGCCTCATGAGGTATGGCGAGCTCGGGGGTATTCGGCCACCCTTTTAGAGCTTGGACGGCCGGGATTGAATTGGGGAAGGCTCAGATCGCTGCCAGGTGGACTATGGTGACGTCTAGGGGGGATCGTGGAGATCAAACCCGTGGGCAGCAGCCTTGAGCCAGGAATTGTCTGGGGGGGACCACCGAAACTCAAAATTCCATTAGCTCTGACCGCCACCGGCCATGGTCTGGGTCGGGTTGACCGGGTAGACCGATGGGGACATGCTGGATCCAGGGGTGAAGTCAATTTGTCCTGGGGAGGCCTGGATCAAACTGGTGGCCGGGTCGGACTCAAACCTGCTCGGTTCGAGTCGATCTGAGCTCGATCCAGGTTAGATCAGACCCTGGGCTTGAGGTGGGAAGTGGGTCTGGGTCTGGTGCACCCAATTCAAGTGGCAATTGGATCTAATTTGATCTAAGCTGGAAGATGGCTCGGGTCCAAGTGTTTTTGGCTACTTTGGGTTAGCCTAACTCTTGACGCAAGCTAGTCCAAGGCATGGGCTAGCTGGAGGGGGTGTATTGGACCTAGGGCCACCTATGGGAGGTGTTGGTCAGGTTCAAATAGGCTTAGGTTGAGAGTTGGCTCAATCCCAAGTGCTTTTGGGCACTTTGGGTTAGCCTAATTCTTAACCCAAGTGAGCCCAAGGAAGGTGTGTTGGGTCAATGGGAACTCAATGGCACCTTGATTTGGATTCAATTTGATTAAGATTAAAAGATGGCTCAAGGGAGGCCTCTCTTTGGTCACTTGGATCAAGCCATATGGATAACCCAAGTGAACCTAAGGCTTGGGTCAGCAAGAGGGGTCTCTTGGGTACCCAAGGGGTCATCCCATGCATTCAAAGGACTTGGAATGGACTTGGTTCAAAAATTTGAAAGAGGAGGGGTGTCTGGGTCAATGGGTCAAACTTGGTTGACTTGGTCAACCAGGTTGACCCAAGGTCTGGGTTTGAGTTCAAAAAGTTGGGTTTGATATTTGAAATTCATTGAAAGTGGTTTCAAAGAGTTTGGAATTGATTTGGGTTGAAATGACCATTTGAAATCCCATAAGGGTATTTTGGTTAATTTTGACCCATTGGTCAACTAGGGTCAAAAATGGATCTGAAAAATGCAGTTTACTGCTCAATGGTTTAAAATCAAGAGTCTGGAATTGATTGGAGGCTTTGATAAGGGCTCCAAGATCAAAATCTTCAAGGGGTTAGGTTCAGTGGCATAGGCTATAAATATTTGAAGGTTTTACAGCCTTTGGATTTTAATTCAGATTCTGGGGTTAGAGACCTCAGAATGGGCTCAAAAATGGAGGGTAGCCTCTAAAGACATGTCTTATCACTTTGCAAGTGATAGACCCTAAATTAAAGGCCATTTGACTGGGTTTTGAGATGTTTAAAAAGTCTTTAAAAAAAGGTGATTAGGACTAGGCCTCAAGACTTTGGATTTGAGCCTGGATTTCTGGATTTGGAATGGATTTCAAATTTGAATGATTGGAGTATCCAAATAATTTACAATCATGTGGTGATTGTTAATGAATGGATAGGGTCAAAGCTAAATCAAAGGTAGGGTCAAAGTTTAGGTTGGAATTTGGATTCTCAAGTGGGTTGAATCAAAGTTTGGATGTGTTTGGATTTTTAATTAATTGGGGTTTGAATTAAATGAGATTTGAGATTTGAATCAATCAAGGGTAGGGATTAAGTTGAAGTTGGAGTTGATCAAAGGTGGGGATTGATTTGAGATTGAAGTTGATCAAGGGTAGGGATTGATTTGGAATTAGATTGGTCCTAAGATCTAGAGGGGTTCTAGGATCCAGGATCTAAGGGAATCCTAGGCTCTATAGTAGGCCCTAAGGTCTGGCTCTAGGAAAGGATCCTAAGGTCTAGAGTAGATCCTGAGGTCTGAATCTAGGAAAGGATCTTAAGGTCTAGAGTGGATCCTAGGATCTAGAATTAATCTGGAGTTTGGAAGGGCCTTAGTGACCTCATACAAAAATGAGGTCAACAGTTGGGTACGTCTTAAGATGCCAAAATTCATCGATGAAGCATTTACCCCAGTTGCAAGAAAAACATGCATAAGAGATTTTTTTGAAAAATATTCACAGGCCTATTATTTTTCCTCTGAAAGTGTTCACAATTAAAACTTTTGAAAAACTTCTTAGTTAGGCATGCAATGTATAAGAATAGGCTTCTCAAATGTCATTTTTAAATGATCTATCCAACAAGTAGAATGTTGTCAGACCTTAAAAGTCCTTCAATAAGTGAGTAGCTATAATCTTAGTGGTAGATAAGGAGAAGCAACCTGCTATTAGTCAACCTACTATAAGAGCAGCCATTCCAGGTTGCCCCATGGCCCACTAGGGAGCCTTACATGGTCCATTTTAAAGAGATATTGAAAAAACCTTATCCTTTTAAAAGAGATTCTGTAAGAAAGATCTTTAGGAGTCTTTAAAATAAGCCAAATTCTTTATTGTCAGAGGCCAAGAGACTTGAAGAGGAAAATAAATAGGATGATCCAATTTTTTTCCCCTACCTCTGTATGTCGAGAGTCACAATAAAAAAATGTGTTGTCTTTAAATATCAATTTTAGAGAAACTTTAAAAAGGGTAACATTATAATTCCTAGAGAGTACTTAGTAGATCCATATTAGGGGTCGGTCAAGGTAATTTCATGTACAAATTCTAAGATTTCTCTATTGGCTGAAGTTGGTTAGGATATTAATTTATCTTAGGGATTTAAAAAGTTAATTAGTAAGTCATTTTAACTTTCTCAATAGCTTCCTATGAGAGCCTGGGATCAATTTGTGAGGTTGACCTGAAGTCTTCATAGGAGGATGTTGTGATTATTTCCTCTTCAGTAGTTATAAGAACTAACGCAGTTAATAAAAAGAACAAGAGTGACACTTTTGAAGAGAGAAAAATATGTTGATAAGAGATGTATCCATGATTAGATGGTGGCATAAAATATGAATTCCCGCATATGCTATCTGACTTTTACTTTACCCCATCAAAGGCAAAGGGTCAAAAATCAAATAAAAAAGTTCCTTCTTTGTATAGTTTGTTTATTAACCATGAGAATGAAATTCAAAATGACACTTCCATATAAGAGAATCAAAATCTAGTTGAGATTGTTGAAGATATTAAATAACTATACCTTCTAGAATCGACCTCTAAAGGGGCATATGAATCTAAGATCTTATCATATGGTTATACCATGAAATTAATTTTTAAGGGAGTCCTATCGTGATGGATTTTTTCATATTTGGATTCCAATAAGAAAATGATGATCCATTGCTTATGAGATCCTACCATAATTTATTCTCTCAAGGAGATCATGAAGGTACAAATTCATGGTGGTAAAATCTTACCCCTAAGCTTCCTCCTCAAGAAAAAGGAAAGAAGATAATCTCCAATATGTAATTCCAAATCCTCCTCAAAAATTGAATCCTCATCCCAACCCATTATATCCTAATCTTGATGTTCCCAAGATTGATTACAATATATAAGCTCTTTTTAGGAAGTTTCCAGCTAAGTAGATCATATACGACATCCTTGTCCTCAAAAAGGATATGAGGGAATCCTTAATCAAAGCACTTCTTGAGCTAGAGATCTTCTTAGCTCAATTGGCATTGCCTTCATAGGATGAAGCTTTATACTCTAAGGAACTCCCTGGAGTAATTTTCTCTTATGAGGAATAACTTCATGGAATTGTTGATCACAACCAGCTGCTTTATATTACTATAAATGTGGGAAATTTCAAGTTATCTAGAGTTGTTATTAATCCATATACATCATTCAACATGATAAATATAAAGACTCTAGCATACCTTAGAGTGGACACACATAAACTCACTACTAATAAGATGGTGTTATGGTGGTTCAATAAGAATGGCGAGAAGTCTTTAAGTTTGATAACCTTCCTTTTGGACATTGGAGAGTTGAAAAGAAAAGAGAAATTTTACATATTTAATTTGGCAACATCCTTCAACTCACTTCTAGGTAGGCCTTGGATCCAGGAGTATAGGATGGTTCCATCTACCCTTTATCAATGCATCAAGTACCATCAAGATGACATTAAATACTTAATCAAGGGTTATTTGCAACCATTCTCTATTCACAATATTACGCACCTTAACCCCACTGTATGCTGGCAGGGTTGCATAGTTAGTGATTAAGGACTCTCCAAATTTAGATGTAGAAGTAAGGAAAGTCCAAAAGTTTTTTTCTGTCTTGTCCACCTCAAGGAAAATGATGTAATCCTTGAGGACGCTAATTTCAATGTGTTGAGTCTAATAATTAGGTTGTTAAGCCTAAGTTAATGTCCTAAAGGCTACCAAGAGGGGGGGTGAATTGGTAGTTTAAAAAATTTAAGCCCTCTTTTAAAATTATGTTGAACCGAAATAAAAATTGTTTCTTTTAAGTTTTGTAGAAAAAGTTTTTCAACCACAGAGTTTTTAAGATTAAGAATTAAAATGCGGAAAAGTAAAAACAGTAAAGTAAATGACACCAGATTTATAGTGGTTCAGTCTAAAACCAGACCTACATCCACTCCCCAGAGGCACCCTCTGAGTATTGCACTAATACCAATAGTGACTCTCCTTTTGCACCCACAGCAAGGCGGAGAAGCCTTTACAACACACTCTTTTCACCACTCCCCGGTGCGGCAGAGAACCGTCGTCCTTTTACACTCTCCAAGTGTAGACAGAGAACCCTTCAGCTATTCACACTCTCCAAATGTTGGCAGCGAACCCTTCGGCTATTCACACTCTCCTAGTGTAGGCAGTGAACCCTTCGGCTATTCACACTCTCCAGGTGTAGGCAGCGAACCCTTCGTCTGTTCACACTCTCAAAGTGTCGGCAGAGAACTGGATCTCCTTCACAGATCTTCTCACAAGAATCTAGAAGGAAGAAGGAAAAGAGTGAAGTAATTCCAATTCACAAGTAGAGACTCTTATCTTTGAAATCCAAGTGAAGCCTTCTCGCTCCAATGGTAGGAATCCTCCTTTGAATACTCTCTTCCACTCTCTCCTTGGCTATTCTCTCAAGAGGCACGAAGATCAAATGACAAAAAGATTGGGTGGCTGTCTAATTTGGACTATTTATACAAAAGACAAGAAAAACCACCCAAAAATTGTAAGTATTCAAATCTGTACGCAGTGGATCGTCCTGTACGATCGTGGATCGTCCTGGACGATTTTACTTAAACGATTTGAAATGACCCCATTTGTACATGTGTACGAAATGTCTTCGTACAGCTGATCGTCCCGTACGAACTAGGTTCATCCGGTACGAACGGTTATTACAAGGTCTGTTCTAGAAACTGCTGAAAACCGTTCTAAGTCGGTTAATCATTTGGATGAAAATTTATTCGTCTGGACGAAATTTTTACAGAGGACCGATCGTCCAGGACGATTATTTATTTCGTCTGGACGAAAATTTTCCAGAGGACCAATCGCCATTGACGATAATTTAATTTCGTCTGGACAAAAATTTTCCAGAGACCCGATCGTCCTGGACGATTATTAATTTCATCTGGACGAAAATTTTCCAGAGGACCAATCTCCATTGACGATAATTTAATTTCGTCTGGACGAAAATTTTCCAGAGACCCGATCGTCCTGGACGATTATTAATTCGTCCTGGACGAATAGGACTTAGAAAAAATTTTAAGCAAGTTCCTATTCGTTCCATGTGCTCAATAGGAGATAACTGTCTGATCGTCCCGTATGAACGGATATCGTCAGTACGATCAGTATAAATTTTTAAAGATCTCCTTATGTGTGTGTATGTTTTTATTCGCTCAATTACAATCACTCCCTCTCAATTTAATTTCAAAGAGATGCAAACTTCAAATTTTACAAAGTATTTCATTTTGAATTTGATTTGAAGTCTTCGTAGTCTGGAGTTCGTTTTTCCTGAAATGTTAGTACACACAAGAGCAAATACAAATCTTCTAAAATTGTTAGGAGATAACTACACATTTGAACAATAATGTTTGGAATCATCAAAACTATATAAGTTGCAAAAATGTAAAGCATTCAAATAGCAACTATCTTAACACAATGAACTAATGGAATTACTTCTTGACTACTTTTGTGTGTGTGTTAGAAACTATGTCTCTAAAGGTCTCACGATGGTTCAATGGACCAAGGGTCAAGATAGATATGACGAGAGCCTTTGGCATACAAAAAATAATGAAATTGGATAAGTGTTATCAACTTTGGTACAATTAGTTCATTTCACAATTATGAATATTATCTAATGAAACTAACCATTATGAATTAGAGAATGTCCATATAAAACTAGTTAATCACATTGACATACTTTACTTCAAGACTTCTGATGATTTCTATAAACTTCAAGTTTGGGGTGCACCCCCTGAATTTGAAAAAAAAAAAATCGATAGTTAATAAACTTAAATTATTTAACCTTTGGATATAGGATGATCCTCACCCAACCTTTATAAGCTCTTTGTTGAGTAAGGATGAGTTTAAGGATCTAATTAAACTGTTGTTTGAGTTTATGGACTGCTTCGCTTGGATATATGACAAAATCTTGGGCTTGTTCACTAACGCAGTTGTTCTTTTTTTTTTTTTTTTTGAAGAAAATGCAGCAAATTACATTAAAAAAGGAAAAACAAGAACAACCTACTACCTAAGTACATTAGATTCCTCCTTTAATAAATCCCAAAACGAATGAGGAACCTAATTCATGCTAAACTCATCCCACACAAAAGTACTAATAATACCATGGTTAGCACATAGATCCGCTAACTTATTGTCTCTTCTATCTATGCAATTAAAAATTATATTATTAAACCCATTGAATAAATGTAAATCTTCATACCTTTGTTCTTCGCTAGTCTTAGCTTTTTGCAAAAGCTCTATAACATTAACATTGTCACCTTTTATTATGATTCCCTTGTATGTAAACATCCAACCCTTAATCATCTCTTTAACTATTTGAGTAGCTAGAAGTTCCAGAGACGAGATATCCCAATTCAAAACCATTTTTCTAAAAGCTAGAAGAAGTCTTCCTTTATGATCCCAAAAAATTCCTCTTATTCCAGCTTTATAAGAAGAAAGAAGAGTTGCATCCATAATTAACTTTATCCAATCGGGTGGAGGAGGATACCAATGCATATTGGTATCCCATATACTCCCATATACTCGATATTTTACCATTTCCATCAGGTGAGAAAGAAGCAAAGTTCACTTCATTAGATGCAATAATCAAAGAGCTGTCTTCACCGCCATTATGAACCAATTTGTTCCTTGACTTCCATGTAAAATACACCAAACTACAATATAGATTAATCATGAAGGGAGATTTATTTGACAGCCAATTGCAGCAATCAATTATGGAGTCCAATTCCGGCAAAGAAAACTCCCATCTGCTATGTTGATTTAGCACATCCTTCAGCTTTTCACATCTAATCGTCACATGGTCTTCATTTTCTATTTCATTACAGCCCCTTGGGCAATTTCTATCCCTTTGAAACTTTCTATATTCAAGGAATTGGGCAGTAGGTAGTGCTTTGTTAAAAATTCTCCACCATAATATTTCCACTCTAGGATTCACCTTACTTTTCCTGATCACCTTACTTTGTTGCAAACATTTATTCCTTACCATCATTTCAAACACCATTACAGATATTAATTTTCCAGTTTTTAGGTACAGCAATTCCATCTTATCCTCCTTCATATCAGAATGAATTTTAACTTGGGATATCAAGCTAATCAACTCACTACCCACATATTTCTTCAATTATTTTCATTCCAACTACCATTGGATATAAAATTTGAAACATAGAATCTACTGCTATCGTGATGGATAACAAATTTTGGACATTTGCAAAGGCTTTTATCCAATAACCAAGTGTCACTTGAATACATCAATCTCCTCTACATTAGCAATATTCCATCTAATTAAAGGCTTAAGAGCTTTACCTCCATCATTGATGATTTTCCATGCTGAAGATCCCGTCCTCCTTGAATTACCAGCCCACAATTCTCCATATTTTTGATATAACACTTTGTGGATTAAGGAGTCTTTGTCATTCACATACTTCCAAGCTAATTTATCTCTTAAAGGTTCCACTTTGCTTGAACAAGAATGAATAGATCTGCTTCCCCATTTCCTTGGTAGACACATTATTTCCCAATTGACACAGTGGATACCATGTCTTCCATTTGCTTTGTTACAAATGAAGTTTCTACAAATCTTGTCTACCTCATCAAGGATACTCTTTGGAACCAAAGAGTTGGTACATTGGAAAGTAGTATAAGCAAATAAAGTAGATTTAGTAAGTAAAATCTTACCAAGTAATGAAATAACTTTTCCTCCCCACACATTGGTCATCTTTATAGCCTTTTCAATGATGAAATGGAAGTCTTCCCTTACTAGTCTTCTCAAAGCTATCTTGATCCCAAGATAAGACATCTCCTTCACTACTGTAAATCCCATGACCCGAGAGATCTTCTTCCTTCTTCTTTTATTAACAAATTTTCTAAAAATCATACAAGATTTAATGGTGTTAATCCTTTGTCCCGACCATCCATAAAAATTATCCATAATATTTTTGATCCCTTTAACTATCATCATATTAGTCTCTGAGAAGATATTTATCAGCATATAACAAATGGGAGATTTAGGTTCGTTCACACTCAATCGAGCACCAATGGAATCTTCCCTTTGCTTAAAAGAATTTGACAACAATTAGGAGCATAGAATAAAAAGAAAGGGAGATAAGGGACATCCTTATCTAAATCCACTTTTTCCGCTTATCCATTCTGTAAGACTCCCATTAATCAAAATGGAGAATTTAGAGTCTCTTACACATTCCAAGATTAGATTAGCAAAACCAAATGGAAAGCCAAAATACTCCATTGCCTTCTCCAATGTTTACCATCCCATTGAATCATAAGCCTGCTCCATATCAATCTTGAAGGAAACCAACCCTTTATTTGACTTGGAATTTCTGAATTTATGCATTATCTCTTGAGCAACCAATACATGGTCAGATAATGATCTCCCTTTCACAAAAGTAACTTGATCTTTTGATATGAGTTTAGGAGTAAAAGGAGACAATCTATTCATTAACATCTTTGCAGCCAACTTGTAGACCAAATTACATAAGCTAATTGGTCTGAAGTTAGTTGGAGTCAAAGGATTGCTTACTTTTGAAATAAGCACTATAATAGTTTCCTTCCATTTAGTATCCATGACATCCATTTGAAAGAAGTAATTGATAGCATTCCATAAGTCATATTTAATAATCTCCCAATATGCTTTAAAGAAGGAAAACGTAATGCAATTATTACCTTGGGAGATGTTGCATCCACTGTTCTTGATCAACTCTTCCATTTCTTGCATAGTGAAAGCCTTGATTAGCACTTCTCTGTCTCCATCTTCCAATAATCTCCACGGGGTTGGCCAATTCTCAAGATTGCAATTTCTATTCCTCCATCTATTTTTGAAAAACCAAACCATCACTTCCTCTATTTGATGTTGTTCTTCTACAATGTCCCCATTTTCATTTTTAATCTTAGCAATATAATTGGAATTTCTTCTAGCCGAAGCATAGGCTTGAAAAATTTTAGAATTTTGATCTCCCTCCATCATCCACTTCAACTTGGCTCTTTGTCTCAACCAAGTATCCAGCCGTGCAAGAGTTGAATTCATCTCACACACTTTAACATTAAACAACCAACTATCCTCCTCAAATAGCTCTCCTACATTAGCTTCTTTAGTTTGTAGTTCTTCAATATGCTTCAAAAGATCTTCTTTTTATTTAATTAGACTTAAGTGTTTAGCATTGCTCCAATAAGAAAGTACTTTAAGAGTTTTCTCCATTTTATGGTTCAAAATCTGAGAGAAGCAGCCAACCAGTTTTTTTCCTCCAAATTCCTCTGACTACAGCAATCAAAGCCTTATTGGAAGCCCACACCTCTTCAAACCTGAGAACCTTCTTTGTTGAATGCTGAACCAAAAGATTCAAGAAGACTAGGCAGTGATCAGAAGCTACCCAAGCCAAGTGTCTCACCACCAATCTATGAGTTGAATTCAATGCAGCCGAATTTAAGAAGCATCTATCTAGACTTTCTAGTATCCAATCCACTTCTTTTTTGTCGTTACACTAAGTAAACTTTGGACCCACATATCCAACTTCATGGAAGTCATTAAATGCTAGGAAGGATTTCACCTCCTTTGGTCCAAGAGAAAACAAGAATCTTCTCCCTCCCCTCTTGTCTTCTTTAGAGAGAATATAGTTGAAGTCTCCTCCCAACACCATTGGTAACTCCTTTGAAGAATAGAATTCCAACTTCCCCCAAAGCATCCTTCTCTTGTAAACATCCTTATTGCCATATATTGAAGCAATCCTCCATCTGCCTTACTAGGAAATTCCAAATCACCAATAATGAATTTGGGTTAGAAAATTCAAAAATTTGAAATTTTGCAAAGCTAGCCTTCCATAAAACAAGCATACCGCTAGACAAACCTTCTAAAGACACATGAAAGAATTCCCAATCTGAAACAATCAGTTGATCCACATCCCTTCTATAAAAACTAGTAACTTTGGTTTCAAGTTAACCAATAAAGAAAATCCCATGCTCTTTCACCACCTCCTTCAAGAATAGAGAAGCTTTCTTCTTTCTAGCTCCTCTACAATTCCAAAACATTATGAAATAATTCATTGTACAAGAGGGGAAATAGTCCCCAACTTATCCTTGCCATCTCCTTCTACTCTCCTACTCCTAGGAGTCGAATTAATAAGTCCTAGACCTTTAAGTTGTTTTGAACCTTTCCTTTCTAAAATGGAAGAATCTACATCCTTCATTTCAGCAACCCTGTTTCATCCATACTACAATTTATTATTGTATTTTCTACCTTCATATCTTCCATTTCATCAATTTTCACATTTTCATCATTGCTTACTATCTCTCCTTCCTCCACCAAGTTGTCTAGAATATTGAATTTGCTATTAACAATAATACTAGGCAAGTTGGAAGACATACCATCATTCTTTGTGACATCGGAGGCACTCACATCCTCTGTTTCATGTATAGCATCTTTCTCAGCATTCTCAGGTTCCATAGATCTCCCTGGATGAACCAAGCCCACCTCTTTCTAAATTTTCTTCCCAGTATCCACCATACTTTGCTTTAGATTTTTTGGGATTAATTCAGCATTTTTACTCAACTGTTCTTCTTTGCTTCTTGTGTTGAACTTTTTAAAACCAAAATTTTTGTATCTTCTTTTTCCATAGTTCACTAATAACCATGGCCCATAACCTTCATTTGTCTTCATAGAATTCTCAGCTTGACCAAGATTTTTATCTACTTGATTGCTTTCCTCTCTTTGCTTCATATTGGCTTCAATTGGAACATTATCTCCTCCCATTTTCTTCTCTAAGCAATCTTTCTTCATGTGCTCGATTTTTCCACAACCAAAACAAAAGTTTGGTGGCCTTTCACATTCTAATTTTTGGAAGAATTTTCCAGTGCTCCCTTCAACCCATACTCCAAGAGGTAGATGAGCATCCAAGTTGATTTGAACACAAATCCTCCCAAACTCCCTTTTTCCCCATTGGAACATGTTCCCATCAATCATGATAGGTTTTCCAATCATTGTAGCTATTATGCTGATGTTTATTTCATCCCAACTTTGAAGTGGGAGATTAGGCATCCTAACCCATATTGGCGCAGTTAGGCCTTTTAAAGAGTTTGGATTGAAATTCGGCATCCATTTGTCCATGCCAATAATTTTTCCATTGACAAACCAAGGCCCATTTAATAATACCGCTTCCATTATTTCTGCTTCATAAAAAGAACATAAAACCTAATCCATCCCGAGCATAGTAAGATGAAATTTCCCAAAAGAAGACCATTGCCTCCTTACTTCTAAACTAACAATAGGAAATGACACATTACCTCAAAAAACTTTAACCATTAGAGAATTTTGTAGCTTCCTGGTATTCTCTAATTCCTTCTCTGCATGTAGTTTTATAGATCCACCATCTTCTGATAAAAATTCTCCCAAATTCAGGTATGAAACCTTAATAGTAGCTTTCTTACTCCAAGCATTAAGCTAGTTTGAATTAGTTGTTCTTATTGGAATTACATTCTCATGTCCAGTGCAATTTCCCAAATCCCCTATATTGCATTCACGAACAGTATTCTAATCAACTTCTTCAAATTTAACAATCTCTCTATTATCTCCAGTCTTCTCATTTATTAATTTTGTCACCTCTTTCGTAGTTATAGCCTCAATTTCCAGAATAAAATCTCCTGTATCAACAACAGCTTTCTCTGATCCACATCCTTCACTTCAAATTTGACATCCTGTTTTTCGTAATACTGCATCGTAGATGGAGATGCCTCCTCTTTTAAATTCGAATCCTGTGATTTTCCCAACAACTTCCCAGGCTTAAATTGAATCTTCAATGTTTCTTCATAAACCACACTCTTTCCCTTTTCAGTAACTTCAGGAAGCTTTTTTGAAGAAAGCAATCCTCCTTCATTAATAAAAATACCCATTCTCACCATCAGTTTTGATCCTTGAGGAACACCACAAACTCCATCACCAAATGCTGGAGGTGACGACGAAAATGTTCAAGCATGATTAGGAATAATCCCCACCGATGATCTTTCAAACTTCCAATGGACCATCAGCCATGGTTGGCCGGCGTCCATCCTTCGCCATTTTTGCATTGCTGGAGAACCCGCGAACGCTAAAATTTAAAAATCCAAGCAGAATTCAATTTTTCCTTAGACCTTCTCTCTCTACTTTCTCTCTCAAACATCTCCTATTTTTTCTCCAGTAAATACACTCAAATATTCTAAGTGAGGGTTTAGTTTATTACATCCCCTAACATAACATCAAATCCATAAGCTTCCCTCATGTATTCCCTAGCACTATCTTTCTATAGATCTTTCCAATTAAAGTCTAAGAGAGAAGAAGGGGGAGAAAGTGATCCAAGTCAAGCAACTTCCTACTAACATAGTTGTTCATAAACTTAGAATTTTGCATGATAAGATTCCAGTTAAATAAGCTTCTTGACATATACACCTATAAATCAAGCAACAAGTCTTTTTTTTTTTTAATTAAAAAATTGGTTGAGGCCAAATTTATTTAAGATGAATAATATCCATCTTTTGTGACCAGCATTGTGCCAATTTGAAAGAAAAATGATCAAATCTGAATTTGTGTTGACTATAGGAATTTGAATAACGCATGTCCCAATAATGAATTTTCTTTGCCCATACCTGAGCTTATACTAGACATTTCCTCTTTACATGTCATTTTCTCCATTATAGATAGCTCATTTGGTTATAACAAAATCAAGATGGCCCTAGAAATGGAAAGAAATATTGCATTTAGAACTGCTAAAGAGATCTTTTGATATAACATGATGCCAATTGTCCTTAAAAAATATTGTTGTAACCTACCTTTGGGCCATGAAATAAATCTTTGATGACATAATCCGTAATCAAATTGAATGAAATATAAACTATTTGGTTTTTAAGATCTAAGTCAGAGAGGCTTACATGTATGACTTAAGAGTCATTTTTGAGTGGTTGTGCCATTATGACCTTAGACTGAATCCATTAAAATGTGCTTTCAGTGTCACTTTAGGAACATTTGTATTGTTCATAGTGAGGCAACGTGAAATTGAAATTGATATTGCTAAAATCGAATCCATCTTAAATATACTGCCTCTTAAGAGCCTTACTAAAGTAATGTCTCTTAAATGAAGACTTAGATATGTAAGGAGGTTTATTTCTAATCTCTTTGGAAGATGTAAACCATTCTCTGTCTTAGCAAAAAAAAACCCAATTCATATGGGGTGAGAAATGCCAAAATTCCGTTGATAATGTCAAAGAATATCTTATTGTGAATAGTATTCAAGCACTATAATTTTGACGATAACAAACATTATTATGCCTATTATTGCTTGCTCTAATTTTTGTGATATTTGTTTTGTGTTTGTGCATACTAATGTTTCAGGAAATCAATCCCCATTCACTTGCAATTATGATCAGCTCAACACTAGGTAGATAAGAGATATAGCTAGTTTTCATTTTATTATGTATTTTCTCTTCTCTTGAGTCATGTCATATAATTGGGTGAATAACTTTGTAGAGTAAGCTAGCACACACGCAGGAGCAGAGAAGAAAATATTTTTTAGAGAGTTATTTTTTTAGGTAATTCATATTGTTTGAAATTGGTTTCATACTGTAAAAAATATTTCATACTATACAATTTTAATTCATATTATATGAATTGTTGTGCTTTATCAAAACCATACAAGCAAAAGATTGAGAAAGATACTAATTTTGTACTGAATATACAGTATGATTTGGATCGTACTTCACACCCTAATAAAAATAATCTTTCTTAATTAATCCCATGATACCAGGCAATCAAATCATGGACAATAATTGTGTTTGATCATACTATACAAAATAGTTCATTCTGTACAATTACCCGTGTATGAAATTGGTCATCCCTTGTATGTACCAAATGAAATCCATAGTTTTTGTACTAATCATACCATATGATGTCAACAATACTTGGTGATCACCTGTGTATGAAGTTGGTCATCCCAAGGATCATCCCAAAATAACAAAATAAATTTTTCCATACCATACCATATGATTTTTTTTATCGTACTATACGATGTATTATAAAAGTTTAATAGTTCATCTAAACAATCTTGTTGGACAAGTTTGAATTGAATTGATCTTATCATATGATGCATGTATCGTACTGTATGAATAAAAGACATATGTCTTGTAAATTATGGTTTTTGAAGCCCTCTATTTAAGAATTTCTAACACTCTTATTAGATATCTTTGGTTGCTTAGTCTTCTTGAGAGGGAGCTTGATGGAGAGAAGAAGGAGATCTTGGTGAGAGAAGAGAGAAATATTTTGTGAGGGAGAAGTTGTGAGGGGATTCACAAGGTTTCTCCAAGCAAGAATCTTGTCTAGTACCAACAATCATCTACCGAAAATCACTGTGGCCCCAAAGAAGAAGTTCTTCAGCAAAGAATGTGGTTCTCTAACCATCACGCAAAGGGTGAAAATTTGTGGTTCTCTGACCATCACCAGGAGGGTAAAAATAGAGTTGACTTTCTCTACCTATAAAAGAGTCATGGTTCTCTGACACACTGGGGAGGTGAAACAGTGTTTGTAAAGGCTTCTCTGCCTTGCTGTGGGATCAAAAGGAGAGTCACTTCTATTTAGTGTAATACATGGAGAGGGAGTCCCCAAGGAGTGGACGTAGGTTAGGTTGATCGAACGACTATAAATTTTGGTGTGTTCTTTCCTTTTACTATTTTGTATTTATTTCTCATATGATTAACAACGTGTATAATAATATTGATTTTTATTTTTATTATGAATTTAATTCATTTTTGCATCAAGATATAAAAACATATTTCTTTTGATAAAGAAGCTTTTAAATATCTAATTCAACCTCCTCTTGGTTAGCCTCTGGACTAGTTCTTTATGATTTAACACCCCTCATGATCTTTAAAGGGGTATCAGAGAGGGATTCATGAGATCAAATTTTAGAAAACTATTAAAAAAGATCAATGGCTAACTTTGGATATAAAAACACCACGGAAATATATTCAATTACTATTCCATCTCTATTTAAAAATATTTCTTTTAATTTTTAAAAAATATATATGTCCATCTTTTTTCAATCAATTTATTATCATATGTGTATGCTAGTTCGGGATAGTTATTATGCACCCTTTAGATTAGTAAATGGTGTTAAAACTGAAATCCTTTTATTTTGAGTGGACTACTAATTGTTAAAATTTAGCCTAATATAGGTTAAATATTATACTCCATGATTATGAACTCTTTAGCATGAAACCTAGTGAAACCATATTTGAAATGTATACTATATTGACAAAAATTATCACATCCCTGTATGCTTTAGGTAGAGAATTATCAAATTTTGAAAAGGATAATAAAATCTTGCGATATCTACCTAGTTCATATGATGCCAAAATAATTGCTATTTCAAAATCCAAGGATTTAAATGTTTATTCTATAGACAACTTACTTGGATCTCTAATTTCCAATGAACAAAGCATAAGCCAAAGGTAATCTAATGCAAGAGAAATAAAGAAAGAGAAAATGATAGCCTTAAAAGCTAATGATTCAAATAATACCTCTAATGGGGGAGATGGAGAAATCGCACTAATGACTCGACAGTTCAGAAGATTTCTAAGGAAAAAGCAAAAGAATCATCAATAATGGATCAAAGGTAAGAATTATAGAAATTCTAAAGTTTTTAAAGATATTGTTTGTTATGAATGGAGGAAACCAAGGCACCATAAAATGGATTGCCCAAATCTCAAAGGTAACTAAAGTAAGGAGAATGTTGAAGAAAAAGCAAAGTACTATAAAGATCTCAAAAAGGCTTTTTAGTTTACTCCACTTCAGATTCATCTGGAATGGAAGTAAAAGAGGAAGTGAAAAATATGTGCTTAATGGCAAAGAACTATCTTGATCAATCTGATCAAGATGAGGTATGTCAACTTTCATATAATTAAATACTTACTATTTCAAAAGAGATTCATGTTTTTTACAAGAAACTAAAAAGAAGCATACTAGCTTGAAAACTGAATGCTCGGTTCTACAAAAAGAAAATGAAATGCTTAAAAAAGATGTTTCCTATGTTGATAAGGATCATATGGCTTTGATAGATGAGTTTGATGAATTGAATAAGAAATATTCTATTTTATCTGAAACACATGGGTCTTTAAAAGCATTGCATCTTGATTTAGAAAAATCATTTAAAGAGTTATAAGAACGTGTTAACATTTTAGATCTAAGTGAGCACTCTTTAAAAATTAAAATATTTTCTCTTAACAGTGCTAATGAAACATTTTTAGAAAAAGTAAAGGCTTTTTAAAATAAACCTATTTGTAAGCACTAACCATGTCATGCATCTCATAAACCAATGAATAGGAATAATGAGTATCATAGGTTAGTTGACCCTTTTCCTAATGTTAGATGTTATTCATCTGGCATGTTAGGTCACATTAGCAACACTTACACCATTCATTGTAGAATACACTTGGTGTGGAGACCAAATATGCATCAAACACAGCATGATATGCATTCTGATGATTTATCCAAATTTAAGAAGGGACTCAAACTCACTTGGGCTCTCAAAAATGTTCTTCCATGATCTTTGGATTTGTGGGCTCTCATAAAAGACCCAGTGGTAGCATGTAGTTCTTCAGCTCAATATTGTCTCTTACAACTTGAAATCAACCATTCATAAGATACTCAATGTATGCATTTTTATCTTGTGATTTTTTTGTGATTTTATTTTTATTGTATGTTTTTGTTCTTTTAGTTTTGTTGTTCTTATTCTTTATGTTTGTATCATGATCCTCAAACAAACCACCTTACCGAACCTCACAGACTTTACTACAAAACCCAAAAAAAAAATCTCTTATCATATTATACGAACCACATTCATATTGTACGATCTACACAACATTGCTTAAATAACAACCCTTGGCTTCATGAATGATCTATATTATATCTATCGTTAACCATTGTATTATACAAGCTCCTCTTTGTTTTGTACAATCAATGTGTCAACTCCATTTGGGAAGAATAGAATTTGGTTTGGCATGACATTTATTATCGATCATATTGTACGAACACTTGTTCATACTGTATGAACATTTTTTTCAACAGTCATACAGCTTGACTCCTTAGGATGAGATCCATGTCACTAATTGTCCCGTATGAAGTCTGATCATACTGTACAATTAGACACATTTTTTGATAAATTATATGGCTGAAATAATTTCATACGATTGTCCTATACAATCCCATGATCATACGATATTATCTATTCATTTTCTATTTAAATAGCTAACC
The DNA here is from genome assembly GCA_019514585.1 of Dendrobium officinale. NCBI lineage: Eukaryota > Viridiplantae > Streptophyta > Magnoliopsida > Asparagales > Orchidaceae > Dendrobium > Dendrobium officinale. The sequence continues at coordinate 36,212,841 of CM033699.1, read as the reverse complement.
ATATTTATTTTTTCACATTTCTCTTCAAATCCTCTCATCTTGCATTCAAATCATTGCAATGGCTGATGGAAAATGAAGTGGACAAACCCACAGGGTTTCCTCCTCTCAAAACTATACATACGAGCATTTTCTAGTAGCTTCTCATATAGCTGCATATAAATGGTACAAGGAAGCTAAGATCATGCCTTCCAGGCTTTTGCATCTGCAGACTCAATCTTCCCAGAAATGAACCTTTTCAACTCAACTACACTTTAATTTCTTCTAACCTTGGCCCATCCCTTCAATTCTAAAATCCTTTATGAATTTCTCCAACCCTTGGGATTAGTGGGGATGCTTTGATTATGTCTTCCTGAGGTCAAAATATAGAAATTACTAAGGAGGACATATGAGTTCACCGTCAACCTAACACCTAGGGAAATAGAACCCTTGCCATGGTCTTTCGAGCTAATTTTTACTAGAGTGTTGTAAATATGTTGCTTAGAAATGCTGCTCTAAACTTCCACCAACCCTTAGTATAAAGTCTAAAGCAAAATGCAAGAGTTATCCAGCACATTTTGAGAACATCTATTACCCCTAAAGCTGGAGACTAGATAAATATGACTCCCCTACTGTCAATTTTCACCAACTTCATCATGTCAAACACTCAAATGGTTGAAGCTCAAACGCTAATTGACTATATCCAAAACCTCAGTTCCATTCAACTTTCAGCCACTAGGAGAAAGAAAAACATCACCCTATGACATGTGATTGGATATATCTTATATAGAAAGTACAAGATCATATATCCTGCTCCTCCTAATCACACTCCAATCTTCTTTTTGGGTGCCTCCTTCTACATGCTATTTCATAGGGATCAGGAGCCTGAAGACCCTCTCTTTGATGAAAATGCCTACAACAGCTCTCATAACTGTGATAGTTCTTTCCTTACCTGAGTTTTCTATAAGTTTTAGTCTACTTATTTTATGCCTTTGATGTTTCTCTTATCTATTTTTCTTCTTGTAGTTTTCCCTCTTTTTGTAATGTCAAATGATGGAGTAGTATTTAATTTTTTATAGTTATTATCGTTGCTTTATTTTATGTTGTTTTTTATTGTTATTATTATTTGTATTTTAAAAATAAAAAATAAAAAATGGTTGTTACACTCCCTTTTCCTATAGTTGGTTATCATTTAAGGGGGAGTTTAGATAAAAGATTTTTTTAAGTCTAAAAATAATAATATTTTTTCCATCATAAAAAATGGGGTAATTGTTGTGAACCGTATTTAAGCACTATAATTTTGATGATAACAATTTTTGTTTTGTCTATACTACTTTTTCTTATTTCTATTATATTTTGTTTTCTGTTTATGCATACTAACATTTCAAAAAATTAGTCCACTGTTCACTTACAATTCTGATCAGATTAAGACTGGGTGGATTAGAGTTATAGTCAGTTTTCATTTTATTTTGTATTTTCTCTTTTTTTAGTCATATCATGTAATTGGGTGGATAACTTTCCTGAGTAACATAACACACACACATGGGGAGAGATTAAAATGTTTTTAGTAGAGTTATTTTTTTAGGTAAATCATACTCTACAAAACTAGTTTCATATTATACAAAATATTTTGTATTGTATAATTTAAATTTGTACTGTACAAATTATTGTGCTCTGTTAAAACCCTAGCAGCCAAAGGTTAAGAAAGATACTAATTATGTACTAATCATACAGAATAATTTGGATCGTACTGTGAGCCTTAATTAAAATCTTTCTAAATTAATCCCCCGATATCAGGCAATCAAATCATGGACAATTATTGCAATTGATTGTATTATATGAAATAGATCATAGTGTATGATTACCCGTGTACAAAATTAGGTCATGAAGTGCTCTTATGGCACTAGAAAGTTTGTTACGGATGTTAAGCCCTATAGAACTGGCCCAAGGCTAACAAAGAGAGGTGAATTGGATAACTTTAAAACCAAAGATAAAACTCAAACTAAAATCACCACAGAAATTCAAAGTGCGGAAGAAAATAATGCGGAAGAAATAATAAGAAAAGAACACACCGTATTTATAGTGGTTCGGTCAAACCTTGACCTACGTCCACTCCTTGGAGGCACCCTCCAAGTATTGCACTAGAACAAGTGTCTCTCCTTTAGGCCCCACAGCTAGGCGGAGAAGCCCTTACAAAATCACTTCCACCTTCCCCGGTGCGGCGAAGTCGCCGGGTCCTTTGACACCAAAGAGATCTTCTTCTTTGGTGTACTTACCTCGAGAAAAGCCTTGAATCCGATGGTACTAAGGTGCGAGTTTGCCGGAGAAACCGTGTGGAATCCCCTCCACACTCCCTTGAGTTCCCCCCCCCCCCTCACAGGATCTTCTCCCTCTCAAACTCCACCCTTTCCTCTCTCCCTTTCAAACTCTCTCTTCAAGTTTCCCCCACAAGAATGAAGCTATAATGGCTGCCAAAGACACTTACAAAAGTTGCCATGCCATAGCTTAAATAGAAGCTCTCAAAATGAGCTCATTAATGCAAATTGCCGACATTATCATCCAGGATGATAGGCATAACGTCCTGGCCGATTAGTTCAAATTCAGCTCAATCGGCCTGGGATGATTTGGGACGATCAGAAGAAAATTGGTTATATCGTCCTGGCCGATCTCACGATCGTCCCGGATGATTAGTTTAAAATCGATTTTAATCGTCCTGATCATCGCCCTAATTTGGTGCTTGCCGAAGTCAATCGTCCAGGCCATCATCCTGGCCGATCATAAGATCATCCTGGACGATGTGATCGTATCAATCAGCCATTAATGATTTCCAAATAATACCAGATAAATTTAGGTATGATTGAGTTAGATCATCCTGGATGATATAAATACCGTCCTGGCCGATTTCCTAAAATAAAGAATACCTATACTGATTATGGCGGCTGATTCTTTCTGAATTGAGAATATCATCCTGGCCGATACAAGTATCATCCAGGCCGATGTGTTTATGATGGCTGCCTTAATGAGGATTTCCTAATTCAAGTTTCTGATTTTGGACATATCGTCCCGGCCGATATTACCAAAAATAGGAATCTTTTAGGGAATAGAAAAAAATCTTCCAAGTTACAAATCAATAGGTCCCATAATAAATATAATAGACTCAAGAAAAGAAAAAGATTACAAACTGACTCAGACCTAGTCTACCCAATCTTGAACTGGTTCCAAATTGTAGTTAGATCGTGTGAACCTAAAATGTTAGCACATAAGGCAATCGTTGGGAAATAAGGAATGTTTGCTATCATCAAAATCATAAATCATAGATCCGCAACAATCTCCCCTTTTTGATGATGGCAAACAATTTCAATTTGAATTTTCAAAAAAGAATATTTTCTCCTAATTTCCCCCTTACTAGAATAACACTTTTAAAAAAAAGCAAGATAAAAATATTTTTGTTGTTTTAATTTTTTTTTGAAAAGAAGGATACAAATTCAACAGAATATTCTCCCCCTTTGACATTATCAAAAAAAGAGGAGGAACGAAAAACAAAACACAAAAAACATTTCTTGTTCTAGTGAGAAACCAAAATATTCTTAAAATGATAAAGTTACCTCTTGGTTTTAATCAAAATCATAGTAGAATCGGATTTGAAAACGCATAGCCCAGAAAAGGTTAGAAACTCAGAAATTAAAAATCCAAACTCAAGTTCTTTAAAAAAGGCAAAAAAAAAACTTTTTAATTCAAGATCTAAATCAAGGAATAAATTAGAGAAAGAAACAATAATTTTTCAAAAACTCCTTCCATAAAATATATCTAATAGAAGATCAATGCATAAATTTTTGAATAAATAATCAAGATTTTCAAACTCAAGTATCGAAAGTATCAAGGGTTTTCTTAAGCTTTTTAAGAAGTACAAGAATGGTAAGCATTAACTTTGTGGGCTCATTTTATGCCTCTTGACAATTGGTTGGCGCACTGCGCATCTTTTGATGCAACTTTGTGTATTTTATATTTTCAATTTGGTGTCTTTGGGCATCTTTTATTTTTGGCATCATTGGCCAATTTTTTGAATATGCTTCCTTTCTTAATTCTTAAAAATAAAGGAAAACCCATCTTAGTGACAAAGCGAATTGCTTGATTAAGAAAATTATAAGTTAGATTCAAAAACTTGCAAAAGATTCCTATACGATAAATAAAACGTAGGGAGATAAAAAAATTTTTTTCAAAAAACCAATTTAAAAGATGAAAAAGATTTTAAATCAAAAGTAGGATAACCTTTTTTTAGAAAATAGAGATTGAGAGTTAAAAATAAATGAGTTTCCTTCCTTTGACTATTTTAGAGAAGTCAAACACAACTTACCAAAGATTTCAAGAAAAATCAGAAAGTATATTTTTCATTTTTAGAAAAGTGAATGTGTGTGTTGATGAGAGAAAAACATCAACGAAAACAAAAATTTCAAAGAATAAACAAAACTAAAACACAAAATAAAAAATGAAAAACATAAAAACAAAAACACAACAAAAACATGAAAGGATTTTAACCATTATCTCTCTCCTGTTCCGATGCTTCAGAGACCAGATCTGCCCACGAGATTTTTTGCCTTTCATTATTTCCCCAGTTCAAAGTTTGTTTCGCCTTGTCCTTTTCTTTTGTAGGAAGAATTTTTAAATTAGGGCACTGATTTTTCATATGTCCAGGTTTCCTACATCGAAAGTAAATAACGTCAGAAGGAATATGAACATCCTTACCATTTTTACCTTTTTTCCACTTTTGATTTTGCTTTGGCGAGCTTTATGATTTTCTTGACAAGTCATTGCATTCGCCACCAACAAAGCAATCTTTTTTTGTATCTTCAGCTTTCAGAACAATCGTTTCACCTGCATCCAAAATTCTTTGACCCAAACTTTTTTTGTAGGAAATGAGTGAGCCAATCAAATTATCAATAGAATATACATTCAAATCTTTAGATTCATAAATAGCAATAACTTTAGGATCAAATTTGTCCAGTAGACATCGAAGAATTTTGTTAACCTTTTCAAAATTTGAAAAAATCTTTTCCTAAAGCATGTAATGAGTTTACAATTTGAATGAATCTTGTATACATGTCTAAGATTATTTCAAAAGGTTTCATGGAAAATAATTCAAAATCATGCATTAACAAATTCAACTTGGATAACTTGATTTCACTAGTGCCTTCGTATATGGTGTGCAATTTATCTCAAACTTCCTTACCGGTAGTGCACGTGGATACTAACATAAAATCATCAGAATTTAAAGCACAGAAAAAACAATTTAAAGAGTTCGCATTCAGTTGAGCATTCAGTTGTTCTTCCCTGTTCCACTGACTAAAAGGAATATCAATTTTAACTCCATTAACAATTTGTGACAGTGATGAATAACCAGTTAAAATCATATGCCACATGCGAAAATCAATCGATTGCAAGAAAATAGACATGCGAGTTTTCCAAAAATCAAATGACATATTTTCAAATAAAGGAGGTCAGGTGATTGAATAACCTTTCGCAATAGTATGATTAGCCATGGATCAAAATTCAAAAGCTTTTAAAAACTTATTTTATGAAAACTTGCTCTGATACCACTTAAAAGTGCTCTTATGGCACTAGAAAGTTTGTTAGGGATGTTAAGCCCTATAGAATTGGCCCAAGGCTAACAAAGAGAGGTGAATTGGATAATTTTAAAACCAAAGATAAAACTCAAACCAAAATCACCACATAAATCAAAGTGCGGAAGAAAATAATACGGAATCAATAATAAGAAAAGAACAATCCAGATTTATAGTGGTTTAGTCAAACCTTGACTTACGTCCACTCATTGGAGGCACCCTCCAAGTATTGCACTAATACAAGTGTCTCTCCTTTATCCCCCATAGCTAGGCGGAGAAGCCCTTACAAAATCACTTCCACCTTCCCTGGTGCGGCGTAGTCGCCAGGTCCTTTGACACCAAAGAGATCTTCTTCTTTTGTGAACTTACCTCGAGACAAGCCTTGAATCTGATGGTACTAAGGTGCGAGTTTGCCGGAGCAACCGTGAGGAATCCCCTCCACACTCCCTTGAGTTCCCACCCCCCCCCCACAGGATCTTCTTCCTCTCAAACTCCACCCTTTCCTCTCTCCCTTTCCAACTCTCTCTTCAAGTTTCCCCCACAAGAATGAAGCTATAATGGCTTCCAAAGACACTTACAAAAGTTGTCATGCCATAGCTTAAATAGAAGCTCTCAAAACGAGCTCATTAATTCAAGTTGCCGACATTATCTTCCAGGACGATAGGCATAACGTCCTGGCTAATTAGTTTAAATTCAGCTCAATTGGCTTGGGACGATTTGGGACGATCAGAAGAAAATTGGTTATATCGTCATGACCGATCTCACGATCGTCCCGGCTTATTAGTTTAAAACTAATTTTAATCGTCCTGATCATCGCCCTTATTTGGTGCTGGCCGAAGTCAATCGTCCAGGCCATCGTCCTGGCCGATCATAAGATCATCCCGGATGATGTGATCGTATCAATCAGCCATTAATGATTTCTAAATAATACCAGATAAATTTAGGTATGATTGAGTTAAATCATCTTGGACGATATAAATACCGTCCTGGCCGATTTCCTAAAATAAAGAATACCTAAACCGAATATGGCAGCTGATTCTTTTTGAATTGAGAATATCGTCCTGGCCGATACAAGTATCATCCAGGCCGATGTGCTTATTACGGTTGCCTTAATGAGGATGCCCTAATTCAGGTTTCTAATTTTGGACATATTTTCCAGGACGATATAAATATCGTCCCGGCCGATATTACCAAAAATAAAAATCTTTTTGGGAATAGCAGGAAATCTTCCAAGTTACAAATCAATAGGTCCCACCACAAATACAATAGACTCAAGAAAAGAAAAAGATTACAAACTGACTCAGACCTAGTGTACCCAATCTTGAGCTGGTTCCAAATTGTAGTCCAATTATGTGAACTTAAAATGTTAGCACATAAGGCAATCATAGGGAAATAAGGAATGTTTGCTATCATCAAAATCATAAACCATAGATCCACAACAGGTCATCCCTTGGATCATACCAAATGAAATCCATGATTTTTATATTGATGATATCGTATGATGTCTACAATGCTGGATGATCACCCGTGTATGAGGTTGACCATCCTAAGGATCATCTCAAACAAATAGATGAAATGTCTACATATCATACTTTATGATTTTTTATCATACTATATGATGTATTATAAAAGTTAAACAGTTCATCTAAATAATCTTAGTGCATGAGTCTGAATTGAACTAATCCCGTATGATCCTGTATGATACGTGTATCATACTATACAAATAGAAGATGGATGGCTTGGAAATTAGGGTTTTTTGAAGCCCTCTATTTACGGATTTCTAACACTCTTATTAGATATCTTTAGCTGTTTAGTCTTCTTGGGAGGGATCTTGAGGGAGAGAAGAAGAGAGCTTACTGAGAGAAGAGAGAGAGAGATTCTTTGAGGGAGAGGTTGTGGGGGATTCACAAGGTTTCTCCAATCAAGAATCTTGCTAGTACCTACAAGTATTTGCCTGGAATATCTATGGCTTTGGGGAAGAAGTTCTTCAACAAAGATTGTGGTTCTCTGACAATCACCTAGAGGGTGAAAATAGAGTTTTGATTCTCTGACCATCAGTAGGAGGCTAAAAATAGTGTTGAGGTTCTCTTCCTGTAAAAGAGTCACGATTTTAAGCCGCACCAGAGAGGTGAAACAGCATATATACAGACTTCTCTGCCTTGCTATGAGAGTAAAATGAGATTCACTTCTATTTAGTGTAGTACTTGGTGAGGGAACTCCAAGGAGTGGAGGTAATTCAGGTTGACCAAATCACTTCTAATTATGGTATGTTCTTTCCTTTTATTATTTTCACATTTATTTTTCTTGTAATTAACTACGTGGGTGTAAATATAAATTTATCTTTTTATTATGAATTTAATTCATTTTCGCATCAAATTATAAAAATATAATTCTTTTGATAAAGAAGTTTTTAAATATTCAATTCACCCCCTTCTTGATTAGCCTTAAGACTAGTTTTTTAGGGTTTAACACCCCTCACAATTTTTTATATCTTATAAATCTACCAGTCTTGGAATCCCATGTTCCAGGGAAACCTCTTATTCTTTATACTGTGGCTCCGGATGAGTTACTTGGTGCCCTGTTGGCTTAAGATAATGATGAGGGGAAAGAGAATGACCTCTACTACCTGAGTCAAAGACTCATTCCTATTGATATTCAATATCTTTCAATTGAGAAGTATTTTTTTACATTAACTTTTTGCAACCCAAAAACTAAGACATTTCATGCTTCTCTTCAAGTGAGTTTGATTTCAAGAGTTAACTCATTGTAGTAACTTATAACCTAACCTACGTTGTCATGATGTTTGATATAGTGATCTATGATGTTACATCAATTTAACATAACATTCATTCGCCTATGTGTTACAAATCAATAATCAAGATTTTGATTATGATTTTTAATGATAACAAAATATTATCGTTATGATTTTATTATTTTTCTCCTAACATATATTTGATATTTCTGGTTATTTATTATAGTAATTAAATATTACTCCGGATTATTGAAGACTTTAAGCAAGGTAGAATATGATTTAATGCAAAAGAGTATATTTATTTATTTTTATTTCTTGAATCTGAGCAAGTGTAATTATAATTTGGTAACCATACATAAACATAGGGGGAGAGTGTTAAAAGTTAATTAAAAAAATGAATCATATAGTACGATATATAATGATAATGTACTATTTGACTTAGTTTTTCACAGGAATCTTTTTACTCGAACTATGTCTTAATTTTCTTAATTGATCATAATGTATGATATATAGTCGTACAGATGACAGATAGTATATGAAATCAGGTTCGTACTAGATCACACCATATGAACTTGTTCAATTTTTGAATTTTTTTGTATAGTATGATATTATTTAATACAGATAATCAACAATGTAAGAAATCATGTTCGTACCAGATCATACCATACAAAATTATTCATTTTTTAACTCTTCATAATGTATGATGTCAAGTCGTACAAAAGACTGATAGTGTATAAAATTTGGTTTGTACCATATCATATTGAATGATGGATAGTTATTTTGAACTGTTTGTATTATACGATATCAAGTCATACAGATGACTAACAGTGTATAAAATCATGTTTGTATAAAATCATACCATACAAGCTTGTTAGTTTTTTGAACTATTTGTATACTACGACATCAATTTGTATAGACAACTAATAGTGTATGAAATCAGGTTTGTATGAGATCGTACCATAAAAACTTATTAATTTTTTAACTCTTCATAATGTACAATGTCAAGTCATACAAATGACTGATAATGTATAAAATTTGGATCCTACTAGATCATACTGAATGATTGGCAGTTATTTTTAATTGTTCATACTGTATGATGTCAAGGCATATACATAACTGATAGTATACAAAATGAGGATCATACTTGATCGTAGCATACTAACTTGTTCATTTTTTAACTATTTGTATAGTATGATATCAAGTTGTACAGATGATACATAGTATACGAGACTAAGTTCATCCTAGTTTGTACCAAACAAAGCCATAATTTTTTAAACTATTTGTACCGGATGATCTACGATCACACAGTATGAACTGTGGATGGTTCTTTTGAAAAAAATTAATTTTTTGGATAGTTTGTCATATGTTTTCTGTAAATAGAGTCCTAAAACTATCATCCCTATCCTTTTCTTTGAATTTCCTCTTAAGAGTGATTATTGGGAGTGTGTTTAACAGAGATTTTGAGATTGGAGAGTGAGAGAAATAGTTAAAGGGAATTGTGAGGGATTCACAAGGTTGCCCAAAGTGAGAATCTCTTATTCTTCTTTTAATTTCTTCCAAACTTCTTTAGAGACTCTTGAGAGATGATCTTCAAGAATGGATCAAGGTCATCCGCCTTCACCAGGAGGGTGAAAAAGATGTGACGGTTTTCTACCTTCACCAGGAAGGTGAAATAGAATGCTTGGTTTTCTGCCTTCACCATGTGGGAGAAAAAGGATGTGTAGGTACTTTGCCTTTACCAGGCGGGTGAAAAAGGATAAGAAGGTACGCTGCCATCACTTGAAGAGTGTAGAAGGAGAAGCTTCTCTACTACATCGAGTTGGTGGAAGAGAGTTTGTAAGGGCTTCTCTGCTTTACTGTGGGGGTAAAAAGAGATTCTGTTTAGTGTAATAACTGGAGAAGGAGTCTCCAGGGAGTAGATGTTGGTCTAATTGGACCAAACCTCTACAAAATTTTGTGTTCTTCTATTACCTTTTATTTGTCCTATATTTTATTTCACTGTTCTTTATTCTTGTGGTGAAAGATTATCCATGAAAGTCATTTCTATAAACAGCTGCATATTTCAAGATTAGTATTTTAATCTTCTAAAAAAAGATTAAAAAACATGTTTCCAAAAATCCAAGAATTTTTTTTTTTAATAACCAAATCCCCCCCCCCCCCCCCCCCTCTTGGTTAGTCTTGGGACAGTTCTATAAGGTCTAATAACCTACATGAACTTTCACAATGTGTCGTAAAATGATAGATTGTTGCTAACTTATATGTAGTACACCCACTACTGACATTTTCTCTTTTAAATTGTGATTTACCTAACGAATAAATCATGAATTTAAGGAATCTAACGATCATGTTTGGGAATTATATTTTGATGGTGCGGCATCTTCACAGTGAGGCAATACACATATATCTACTATTTCTGGAAAAGCCTGAATTGGCCTTATTTTCATAACACTAAAAAGGGGATGATGCACTTTTCCAACCACTTATCACAGCCTTGCATGAATAATGAGGTTGAGTATGAAGCTTTGATAATGGGTTTGAACTTGCAATATTAAAGGAGATAAAAGAAATCAAAATATGTGGAGATTCTCAGCTGGTGATCAACTAGATTGTGGAACCTTTAAGGTCTTAAACCCAAAACTTCTCAATTACCATTAGTGCACTAGTTACCTCCTGGAATAGACAAATTTTGATACTTTATATAGAATTCCTTGTGGAATTAATTTTGTAGTGGATGTCTTATCAAAGCTTACAAAGGAATTTACTTGCCTAAAGGAAGGCTCCATTCCTATAGATATTAATGGTTGATAGGTCCTATCTCCAATAGACTTGGAGCACATTAATAAAAAATATTCACATGTCCTATCTGCATCTTCAACAATTGATGAAGAAGATGATTGGAGACAAGCACTAATCAAATACCTTTAAGAAGGAAAAATTCCTCATGATAGATCCCTTGCTAATCAAATCAAGAAATGTTCCCTCTCAAATGAAGTTGTGAACAACACTCTTTATCATCGATCATTCGATCAGATGTGGCTACATTAACTAGATAAATGAGATGCACTGAAGATCATAAATGAGTTCCATTCTTGATTATGCAATGCTCATGAATTAGGTCATAAGATGAAAATGAATATCAAAAGTCTAGGGTACTATTGAACCATGATGATTGATGATTGCATATATATTATATTATCATCAATGTTAAAATATGGTGTGGTTTTACATTAGCTACCTAACATGTTGCATCCTACTTTAACTTTATGGCCCTTCAATAGTTGGGGCAAAGACATTATCGGGATTATTGACCCTCCTTCTACAAATGGTCATCGCTTCGATCTAGCAAAGATTGATTACTTTTCAAATTTGGTGGAAGCAGTTCCCCTACATAATATAAGATCACACCATATTGTGAAATTTTTTCATGACCATATCATATATCGATTCGTTATACCTCATAGGATCATATCCGATAATGGTTCCACATTCAAGTCTACAAAAATTGATAATTTTTTAAGATTTTATGGTATTGATTAAAAATACTCAATAATTTATTACCTATGGGCAAATGGATTGCCTGAGGCCTTAAACAAAACCTCAATTCAAAACATAAAAAAAGAAAGTTTGATAAGGATGTTAAGCCTAAGTGAACTTAGAATAAACACACAAGAGATTTAAAGAGATTCGGTCAAATAATGACCTACGTCCACTCCATAGAGTCCACCACTTTGAGTATTGCACGATCACTATATTGTCTCTCCTTTTTCCCCCACAGTAAGGTAGAGAAGCCCTTATATGAATCACTTCCACCAAACCCTGTACAAAAAATAGTCGGACGCTTTGTCACCCTCCAGGCAATGATAGAGAACCTTCAATCTTTTTTTCCCTCTTGGATAAAGTAGAGTACCTTAAACTCCTTTCTCACCCTCCTAGTGATGGTAGAGAACCACATCCATGAGTTGAATAATTTCTCCTTGGAGCCACCCATGAAACCTAGACAAACACTTAGAGGAATAAGGCAAGACGCTTTGCTTGGAGTAATCGTGTGAAAAACTCAAATAATTTCTCCCTTACACTCAATTTCTCTCTCTAATTCCCAATGTTCTTCTAGACCTTCTTCTTAAAGATCCCTCTCAAGAACCCTCAGTAACCAAAGACATAAAATAAGTCTCTTAAGAATGAGTAAATACATGGCCTCACAAAAAGTCCTAAACTTACTTTTTTTGACTTTAATCATCTAGTATGATCATGGATCATCATGTACTTTTAGTTCAAAGTACTCCTGTTAGTACTGTATGAAGAGCTAAGTTTTATACGATCAATTGAAAGAATTGATCTGATTGCCAAGGCCGATTCAGATCATTATCCAATATGATTAGTTTAAATGACATAGATTATCATCCAATATGGTTGGTGATGATTTAATTATCATCCCTTAAAGGAATTGGGTCATACAATATGATCGGTCAAATCATCTTGTATAATTTAATTGGATTAATTAATCCAAATTCATTCCCTAATCATAGGAAGATATAACGAAATCATACAGTATGATACCTATCATCCAATATGATGAATACAAAATTTGAATTTCAAAATATTTACTAAATTGTGATTAGCGATTGGGATCCTGATTTTAACTGATGGTCTTATATGATATACATCATACACTATTATTAGTTCATCTTGCATTAATTATCATAATTATAAATTTTAATCATTTTCTAATTAGTTGATCATATAGTATGATTAGTTTAGAAAATGTAACTTCTTATATTGTCACTAACTCACTTTCTAGAGTGTGTGAGAGAGAGAAAGGTTTCCAAGCTTAGTAACCACCAAAAACATGACGTGACTCAAGAAAGATAAAAATACATAATAATTTAAAATACAAGCTATTCATATCATATTTAACCCTAATCTGCTCTATCTTTAGCTGATCAAACTTACTAGTGTACGATGGAGTTGAAATGTTAGTGTATAAAAAAATAAATATGCAATAATAACAATTAACATGAAATAGCATAGTAAGAAATCCAATAATATTTATTATCATCAAAAGTATAGGATTTTGGTTCATATTTACAATAATCTCCCCCTTTTTATGATGACAAACAATATTGGTAAATAATCTCAATTATATTTTTGTTATTTTCTAAGCTCCCCCGTACTAGGTGAATATTTCAAAAATAGGGAGAAGTTTTTTTTTTTTTTTTTTTAGGATAATAATGCCTAAGTAAAAAAGAACACAAATAGTAGGAAAAGAAAATAGTAATCATTACAATCATAAAGTATATCCTTCATATAAAAAACTACTCCCCCTTTTGACATCACAAAATAGAATAAATAGCTAAAAAAATAGTAAAGAGACACATAAACATCACAAAGCATAGAAGTAAAAATAATACAAAAATAAAGATAAAAAAACAAAGCAAACTAATAATAAAAAGGATCCTGATCAGGTGGAGGTGGGGGTCATGGTTCGAAGAATCATTAGATTGAAGCATCCCAAAACTAAGATATATCATTAATGTACTCTTGTTGCTGCTATACTATGTAGTTGTCAAAGTGAGCCATATCATTTCTATGTGTTATTATTGTTATTCTATGTAGTAGTCAAACTAAGATTTCCATTGATCAAACCTCTAAAACAACATATCTACTAAGACTACTGATGGATAGGTGCTCGTGCTAGTGTTGGGCCTCCTTCTACTTCCACTGGCTCATCGTCCACATTGCGAGCATTATGGTGATGAGCACTATGAAGGATGTGGAAGGATCTATTGGAATATAAAATTGGAAAGTGATCTAGGGTACAGGGAGTTAGAAGTTGTTTTTGGATACATGAATGAAGTAATTATATAGCCTAGAGCATGATTTGGCTTTCATTTATATATAGGATCTCTTATGGAGGTTAGATGCTCAAGCAATCTAAAGTTTTATAGGGATGTTAAGCCCTTATGAACTAGCTCGAGTCTAACCAAGAGGGGGGTGAATTGGTAGTTTTAAAAATTCTTAAACAAAAAAATGATCTTTTTGAAATATTTTAAAACATTAAACCATAACATCATCCATCAGAAAATTAAAGTGTGGAAATTAAAATACAGAAATGTAATAAGAAAGAGACCACAAGATTTTATAGTGGTTCATGAAACTTGACATATGTGTACTCCTCGGAGCCTCTCCTCTAGGTATTGCACTAAAACACAATGACTCTCCATTTGCTCCCACAGCAAGGCGGAGAAGCCTGTAAAAACTCCTTTCCACCAACCCCGGTGAGGTAGAGAACCCGACCTCCTTTTGTTTTCTCCTGAAGAAAGCAGAGAACCTTAATTGATTGCTGAAGAAGACCTCTCTAGAGCCTCCAAGGAAGAATTATGACTGGAGAATATGACTTGGATCCTTACTTGGAGCAACCTTTATGAACCCCACACAAACTCCCACTCACAAGATCCCCTCTCTCTCTCTCCTAAGCTCTTCCTCTCCTTCTCTTAGCTCTTTAAGGTCAGGATAAAAGTAAAGATCTCCCCTTGAAGAAATAAGAGATTATATAAAGAAGAGCTCAAAATTTTCCCTAATTTACAACTTGCCTTCAAAGATCATCCAGGATGATCAGTGTATTTTAGCTCTTTTCAGCCAACATAATCTAGGTGGGTTTAATGATATACAAGATGTATGGACACCATCTTGTATGATTAGTTCAAAGCCATGCATATCATCCAGAACATAGTTCTAGTCATCCAGGAGAGAGATATTCAGATGACCAAATTTATTATGTATAGTCCAAGATGATTCTACGATTGTCCCAGACAATTAGTTCAAAATCAGTGATTATCATATAGAACAAAGTTTTGGTCATCCAGGAGATACATGTTGGACAATCCAAAATATAATGTATCATCTAGGATGATTCTTGAATCATCATGGATGATTAGTTCAAAATCAAGAATATCGTCAAACAAATAATTCTAGTTGTCCAACTAATTCATAAAAAAACTAAGGCTTTTCTAAATGATCATCCAGGACAATCCTATGATTATTTAGAATGATATGATTGATCAATCAAGCCTTAATTACTTTCCATAATCACTTGAATAATTTGGGCATGATTATAATGCATCATCTAGGATGATAGGGGATCATCATGTACGATTACCAAAAATAATATTGTACCTAAAAGTGTTTGGCAATTGATTCTTTTTTATTTGAGTTTATTGTCCAAGATGATGCAAATAAAAATAAAAAACTCTTAAACTTATATAATTTCTCCCCATAAGTGTGTGTGTGAAAGGTTACTTAGTATCAGGATCCACTTTATTAAATTTGACTTAAGAAATGGTAAAAAATACTTAAAGTACACTTAAAGACTGACTCAACCCTAAACTACCCAATCTTGAGCTGGCTTGATTTGCATTTGACCTTATGGACCTGAAACATTAGTAGGCAGGGCAACTAAAATATATGTGCAATTGTAACAGTAGTAAGAAAACAGGAATGTCAGAAATGTTTATTATCATTAAAATTATAAACCTTGAATCTAGTTTTGCAACAATCTCCCCCCTTTTTAATAATGGAAAACATTTGTTAGGAATTTCATCTCAAACAGATTAATGGAACAAAAAGTAAAGGAGAACATTATGAACTAAGCAATGTAAATTTTACTAAAAATAAGCATGTGGAACAAACACTAATCAATAGTAGTATGAAAAACAACAATATAATGAAACAACACTAACACACTAACACTACTACTACTCTCCCTTTTGACATCAAAAAAAGGTGGAACTAGAAAAAAAAATACAAAACAAAAAATACAAAATAGAAACTAACAACAGTATAAAAATATTACACAAAAACATCACATAAAACAAGTCTACAAGTACGGAGGATCCTGATCAGGTGAAGGAAGTGGTGGTGGTGGTTGAAAGAAACTAGAGATGGAAGTAAATTGCTCCCTAAACCAGGTCATATCCTGGTCATGCTGCTACTGCTAGTGTACCATATATACATCAACTCTAGCAATAATCTCTGCATGATGCTTCTCTAGTGCAGCAATATAAGAGTCAAACCTCACCTCCTATAGTCAAACCTCTCCACCAGCTGATTTAGCTGTGAGTGTTAGTAGATTGGAACAGGTACAAGAATAGGTGGAGGAGTAGCTCCCTCCTTGGCTCCCTCAGCCTCCTCGTGCTCTAAATGGAAATGAGTATTATGAAGAACATAGAAGGAACTATTGGTGTAGAAGGTAGGCTGATAATTTGGTGGGGCAGGATATTAAAGATTGTATTTAGAATATAGGATAAAGGCTATGATATGTCCTAAAGTTAGGATGGGTTTTTATTTATGCTCTAGATCCCTAATACTAGTCAGGTGCTCAATGTATCAAAAAAAGAAGATCAATGGCATTGAATTCTCTATGGGCTATTATATAAAAGGTGGATATAGAAAGTAGGGGTTGAAAGTTTGATAGGGATGTTAAGCACTTATGAACTAGCCCCAAGGCTAACCAAAAAGGGTGAATCAGTATTTTAAAAAAACTTACACAATAAAAAACACAAACCTAAACAAACTAAGATTCACCACAGAAATCAAAGTACGTAAATTAAATGCATAAATAATAAAAGAAAGAACACACCATATTTATAGTGGTTCGGTCAAACCTTGACCTACGTCCACTCCTCAGAGGCACCCTCCGAGTATTGCACTAAACTCAGTGTCTCTCCTTTAGCCCCCATAGCTAGGCGGAGAAGCCCTTACAAAATAACTTCCACCTTCCCCGGTGTGGCAGAGTAGCCGGGTCCTTTGACACCAAAGAGATCTTCTTCTTCCCATAACTTCTCTCAAGAAAAGCCTTGAATCCAAAGGTACTAAGGTGCAATCTTGCCAGAGCAACCATGTGGAATCCCCCTCCACACTCCCTTGAAACTCCCTCCAAGGATCTTCTCCCTCTCTCAAACTCCACCCTTTCCTCTCTCCCCTTTAAAGCTCTCTCTTCAAGTTTCCTTCAAAAGAACGAAGCTATAATGGCTGCCAAAGACACTTACTAAGTGCCTTATCAAAGCTTAAATAGAAGAGCTCAAAATGAGCTCATTAATTGCAACTTGCCGACTTTATCATCCAGGCCGATATGCATATCATCCTGGCCGATCAATGTAAATTAAGCCCAATCATCCAGCATGATTTGGGATGATCATAAGAAATTTATTCATATCGTCCTAGCCGATTAGTACAAATCTTGGAATATCATCCTGAACATCGCCCTGAATAAGAGCTGATAGATGTCCAATCGTCCAGTGGATCATCCCAGTCAATCCTATGATCATCCAGGATGATGTGATCATTTAATCAAATATTAATTTCTTTCTTTAAATACCAGATTAATTTAGGAAAAATTATGTTGGATCGGCCAGGCCGATGCCTGGGATGATGTCCAAAAATAAGTAATTCCTAAATAGATCTGGCAGCAGATTCTTTCTGATTTGAGCCTATCATCCGGGCCGATACAAAATTGTCCAGGACAATGTTCTTAATGACGGCTGCCTTAATAAGTATGCCCTAATTAGGGTTTCTATTTTTGAATCGATCGTCGAGGCTGATATAAATATCATCCCGGACAATGTTACCAAAAATAGTAAACTCTAGGAAACAGTGAGAAAATCTCCTAAGATGTGTGTGTGCAAGATTACTTAGCATCAGGAACCACATTATTTATAATAGACTCAAGAAAGGGAAAAAATACAAACTAACTCAGACTTAATCTATCCAATCTTGAGCTACGCTCGATCTTGTGAAAAGTTAGTAGGCAAGGCAGTCGTAGCAAATCATGAATATTTGCTATCATCAAAATTCTAATTCATGAAATCAGATTTGCAACAGGGGTGTAATGTGGACACGATCACCAGCCTTTGGGATTACTGAGGTTTGAAGATTATATTTGATTGTCCTCGCATCTTTAACTAAGGTGCTAGATACCCCATCATGGTAGGCTACAGTTGTGTTTCTCAAATGGTTATTCACAAGGCCCCAGACATAATAAGGATTTGAAGATAGGATGTAAAGCTTGACTCTAGTGGTAGAGAGTTATAGGAGTTCATGGCAGTCCTGGAAGGTTATCTCTACTAGGCGTCGGTGCATAAAGGACTGAAACTCAGTATAGGTAGTATTAATTCTAGGGCTGGCAAAAAACTCATAGAGGAGTAGAGGAGTTCAAAGTTGAAGGGGAAGGCCAGTGATAAAATGAAAGTAAGAAAAGTGTGAGTAAAAAGATGTAGTACCAGGAAAGTGAGCATTTGAGGATTGACAATCCTCGATGGTGTGATTCCATCAATTTTATATCAAAGATAGGCAGCTTGGTGTGCCACCTCAATAAGCGATAGTATCCCTCGAAGAACTTCCAGCCAACATTCTAGATCACTTGCCACCCACCATTGAAAGGATGAGGGAGAGGAAGAGTAAGAAGGAAGGGAATTTAAAGATTTGAAGTTGAGAAGAATATTTAAACTTGACTATTAATAAAGAATCGGCCATATCATCCAGGATGATCATAGGATCATCCAGGATGATCATAGGATCATCCAGGATGATCATAGGATCATCCAGGATGATCATAGGATCATCCAGGATGATCATAGGATCATCCAACATAATCATAGGATTATCTAGGATGATTAGGTGACTTTATGAAGATCGGGATGATTGGTTAAAAAAGCTGTCTTATTTTCCATGATAATCAGACATCATCTAGGAAGATTAGACTCAGGCGATCATCCCGAGGATTCAACCTGTATGATTGTTGATTAAATGGATCATTTAGTAAAATTAGGTGGATCATCTCGGATGATTAATAATAATGAATCGTACCAGTCAAATTTAAAATGTGTAACTATTTTTGCCACGTGGATTTTCCAGGATGAATAGGTGGATCATCTAGGATGATCACAAATAATAAAGTAGAATTTGAGAAGATAGTCCAAGATGATGAGGATCGTCCTGGCCGATCATAAATAATTGAAGCACAATTTGATCAAATTGTCTAGGATGATATGGACGGTGTAGCAACAACAACATCAAGCCTTTATCCCACTACGTGGGGTCGGCTACATGAATCCTTTTTCTCCATTGTGTCCTATTAAAAGTCAAATTCTCGTTTAAATCTAATAAAGAAAGGTCATTCCTAATATTTTCTAACCAAGTCTTTTTAGGTCTACCCCTACCTTTCTTAACATAAGTCAAATCTAATACCTCTACTCTCCTAACCGGGTCATCGCAAGGCCACCGTTTTATGTGACCAAACCATCTAAGGCGACTTTCTCTAATCTTATCTTCTACTGGAGCTACTCCAACCTTTTCACGTATATGCTCATTTTGTATCCTATCTCTAAGGGTAAAGCCACTCATCCACCTGAGCATCCTCATCTCTGCCACACTTAACTTAGTATTATGCTTCTCTTTGATGATATGGACGGTGTAGGATGATCATAAATAAAAAAGTCATATCAGCCATCAGATGGATGATGAAGAGTGAGTTGATAATATCATCCAAAACGATGTGATCAAAGATTGAAAATTTTGATGATGGAAGGAGATGATCAGAGGAGGTCCCAAAACATAAAAACTAAATAAAAATCAAACATAAAATATCAAAAAGATATTAAAACATGATAAAAAGTAAAAGTTTTTTTTTTTATTAAAGCAAGAATATGAAAATTTTCATGTGATTGAATTAAAAAATTATAAGACATGAGTTAACATCACATAAATTAGAAAAATGGTAAAAAAGTAGATCTTATTATCCCCAATTCAGACTACTTAATGGGCAAATCATCTTTTAAAAATAAAGATCTAACTCCAAAAAAGCAAGCGGATAAGAAAAAGTGATCTGTTCAAAACATCATTCTAGAAAAATATCTTATCGAATAATATATCAGAGTAATTAGTCACAATCATGAATTTCAAAATTAAATCTTTGAAAATATCAAGTGGCATATGAATTCTTCTAAGATTTAAAGGTTTGAAAGAGAAGGAAGCTTTCTTTCTTGTGAGCTTATTTTGTGCCTCTTGTTAATTGGTTAGCACACTTTGCACATCTTTTGATATTTTTTTTACACACTTTGTGTATCTTTCAATTTTTTGATGATTATTGTGCAACTTTTAAGTTTTTTTTGCTCATTTTATACCTCTTATCATTTTTGCAAGCTAACTCCCTTTCAAAACCTTTAAATACTCTCAGATGTGATAATATCTTCCAGATATTGGAGAAGAAAAACTCACTCTCTAATATAAGGAAAAAAAACCAAAAGCAGAATTAAATTCATATGATAAATATAATAACAAGATTAAGAAATCTTGAAAGTGATTTAATGACTTTGAACATTACTTATATAAGATATATTACTGTAAGTAAGTAGAAAAAATATCAATTATAAAGTCCAGTTGTTAATTTGAGATAGACTTTTGTTTAGAAAAGAAAATTATTGCAAATATATTTTCATGACTTATGTTTTAATGATTAACAAGAACTATTGATTCTCTTGGACTGCCTGTTACTTCTAACTTTTCAGGAATCAAAGATCAGACAAACAAACGAAGCCAGTTCAAGTTTGCATAGGTTAGGGTTGAGTCAGTCTGTACTTTGCTTTTTCTCTTCTTGAGTCTATTTGTAATGTTCAAAAAGACTGATGCTAAGTAACCCTACACACACACACACTTGAGAAACTTAGAATTTCTGTTTTTACTCACATCGGCCAGGACGATATTTGTATCGGCCTGGACGATCTAGTTTAAAACAGAGATTCTATTTAGGATTCTTAATTAAGGCAGCTGTCATTAACAGATCATCCTGGACGATACTTGTATCGGCCAGGACGATAAGGTCAAAACAAAAAGAAATTGCCACCATAAATAATTAAGGTATTTTATATTTTTGGCAATAGGCCAGGACGATCTTGGATCGGCCTAGACGATATTCACAATTATACCTTAATTAATCAGACAAATAAAAGAAGTAATTAAGGGTGATTTATACGGTCATATCGGCCTGGACGATCTCAGGATCGGCTAGGATGATCTATTCAAATACCTTAGTTACTTCTGGACGATAAATATCAGCCAGCACAAATTCAGGGCGATGCTTTGGACGATTTTCCTCTGATTTGAATTGATCGGCCTGGACGATCGTGAGATCATCCTGGATGATCAAGCCAATTTTGAAATCATCCATTTTGCATTTAGGCCAATGCTCTGGCCAATCTTCTGAGATTTGTACTGATCGTCCAGGATGATGTCCATATTGGCCTGGACGATATTATCGACAACATGCAATTAATGAGCTCCTTTAAAGCTCTTCTATTTAAGAGGTCTTGTTCAACATTTTTGAACAATCTTTTACTACTGCCTTGACCTGAGAAGACCTTGAGGAGAGAAAAGAGAGAGAGAGAGAGAGAGAGAGAGAGAGAGAGAGAGAGAGGATCTTGTGAGGGGGAGCTTGTGAGGGGATTCATAAGGGTTGCTTCAAGGATCGCTTTGTTTCTTCTTCGTCTAGAGTTTCTCGTCCGTGGAAGGGTCGGTAGAGGTAAAGATTCAGCATCTGATTGTGGTTCTCTGCCATCTTCAAGAGGAAGCAAAAGGAGATAGGTTCTCTGCCTTGCCAGGGTGGCAAAAAGAGGTTCTTTGTAAAGGCTTCTCCGCCTAGCTGTGGGGGCTAAAGGAGAGTCACGCGTGTAGTGCAATACTCAGAGGGCGCCTCCGGGGAGTGGACATAGGTCGAGTTGACCGAACCACTATAAATTTCTGTGTTTTATTTCTTGCTTCCAACTTTAATTTTCGCACTTAATTTTGTGGTGTGATTTTGGTTTATGTGATTTTTGCTTCTTTGTGAAATATTTTTTAAAATACCAATTCACCCCCCCCCCCCCTCTTAGTTAGCTTGGGCCAGTTCTATAGGGCTTAACATCCCTAACGAACTTTCAAGTGGTATCAGAGCGGGATTCATAAAAATTAGTTTGAAAACTTTTTGAATTTTGATCCATGTCTAACTTTGGGAATCGTAACACTACGGAAGGGTATTCTATTACCCGACCTCCCCTGTTCGATAACCTACCTTTTGATTTCTGGAAACCCACATGTCAACATTTTTACAATCTACTGATTATCGCATGTGGATACTTATCAGAGAAGGTTATTCTCCACCTTCTCGTGAAGTTAATAGTGTTAAAACTAAAATTTCTTTTACTGAATGGACTTTCGTTGAAAAAGATTTAGCCCAATTAAATGCAACATGTTAAAACTATTTTTTCGGTGCTTTAAAATTTGAGGATTACTTGCGTGTTTCTACTTGTTCAACTGGTAAAGAGATTTGGGATAGGTTATGTATCACTTATGAAGAAACCAATGAAGTGAAACAATCTCGTTTAAATATTCGCTTCCATAACTATGAACTTTTTCGTATGAAACCATCTGAATCTGTTTCTAACATGTATACTAGGTTTACACAGATAGTCACTTCACTGCATGCATTAGGAAGAGAACTTTCAAACTATGAAAAACTAAACAAGATTTTGAGATGCTTGCCTTCATCATATGATGCTAAAATCACTGCAATCACTGAATCTAAGAATTTGAACACTTATTCTATTGTTAACTTACTTGGCTCACTCATTGCATATGAGCAAGGGGTGAATCAAAGAAATCTTGATGCATGTGAGAAGATAAAGGAGAAAACAGTTGCACTGAAGGCGCACAAATCTGACTCCGATTCTTCCGGGTCTGAGAGCGATGAAGTTGCCTTCATCACAAGGCAATTCAAAAGCTTTCTAAGGAAGAAGCAAAAGCATCATTGGAGAAAAGGTAAGGATCATAAATATTCTAAAGGATCTTCTGATGTCGTTTATTATGAATGCAGGAAGCCTGGACATGTGAAAGCCGATTGTCCTACACTTCAAGATCACTCGAGCAAGGAAAAGGAAAAGGGCGAGGAGAAACCTAAGTTTAGGAATGATAAGAAGAAAGTCCAAAAGGCATTCTGGGCAGAATCTGGTACTGATTCTTCTGAGACTATACCAGAGGAAGAGATAACAAACCTGTGCTTAATGGGGGAAGATCATCTTGAGAAAAGTGAGGAGGAAGAGGTATGTAAACCAACCTATGATGGATTATTTGAGATTTGTGAGAAAATCCATGCATCATACAAAAAACTTAAGAAGACTCATGCTAACTTAAAACTGGAACTTGTGAATTAACAAAAAGAGTATGAAGTTATTCTTAAAGATCATTCAACGATTGATTCTAATCACATGGTTCTTCTTGATGAATTTGATGATTTGAACAAAAAGCACTAGGAATTAATTAATGAGAATGAAGCATTAAAAGTTTCACACACCTCTCTTCAATCTGATTTCAAGAAATCTAAAGAGAATGAGAAAAGCTTGAGGGTTGAGAATGATGTTCTAAAAAATACAAACTTGAGGATTAAAAATGAATTGTCTACACTTAAGAAAATTTGGATGATGCCTACTCTTGATCAAAAGTCAAGACCTAGGAAGAGGCATTATAACTCAAACCATTTAAGAAATCCTTTTCCTGGAGTTAGATGTTTTTCTTGTGGCATGCTAGGAAACATCTCACACACTTACACCATTCACCATAGTACACATTGGGTATGGAAACCTAAGGTACATGATTCACAGCATACCACACCTGCATTGTATTCTACTTTCCTAAGAAGGGACCCAAATCTGACTGTTGTTGAGTTTTGCAGGGGTGCTCTCACCAAAGACCTCGTGAGAGCATAGGATAATTGGACATATGGAGGCTCGCAGCTCATAATTGCTTAAACTTGCTGCTTCGTAATTTCTTGAAATGTTTTTTAATTAGTTTTGTGTTATTTTTATTGTGTGCTAGCTTTTTGGTGTTTTAGACTGTTTTGTTTTCGCTTTGCTTTTATGTTTGGTTTTCTATATGATTAGTTTTTTTTTAAGCTTTTAGATTTTAGAGATTTAAAGCCATTGAATTATCATATCTAAATCGGTCAAAGGGAGAAACATCGTTGATGGTTTCCCTCCCTCTAACCTCTTTTAGTAACATAATTTTCTTTTCTAGATAAAAGTCTATCTCATATTAACAACTGGTTTTTGAAACTAAGATTCTATTTATCTTGCTACAATAATCTATCTTGTGCGTAATAGCCAAAGTTCTTATATATCTTTCAAGTTAAATGAAATCTTGCCATTGCATTTATCACATGATTATGATTTTGTTTTGTGACTTGTTCTTCCCTATGTTAGAGAGAGAGCTCCTATTCTCTAATATTTGGAGGATATACTCACAACTAAGGTTCCTTTTAAGGGTTTTGTTAAAGAGAACTTAACTTGAAAAAAATTAAGAGGGAAAGTGGAAAAGAAGCAAATTTGAAATGAAAAATATATATATACACAAATGTATATCAAAAATCAAGATGCTCAAAGAGCCAAAATAAAGATACAAGAGGCATAAAATGAGCCCACTAAATACAAGCTATTATCTCTTTTCTAAACTCTTAAAACATAGAGAACTCATTGGTTATTTGATGCTTTCAAAGGCTTGATTTCAAATTCCATGATTGAGACAAATTACATTGGTATTTTATTTATAAGATATTTTCTTTGTAACCAAGTTTTGATTGAATCTTCTTTTTACCCAGTAAAGTTTTTCTGAGTCAGACCTTTTATTTTTAAAAGGACGATTATTGCCCTGAAAGAAGTCCGAGCTAGGGATTAACAAGATCGGATATTCTACCTTTTTCAGATTTTGACTTGTTAACTCTTTGATCTTTTGAATCTCTAAAATTGAATTATTTGAAAAATCTGTCATATGGATACTTTGCTAAAACAAAAAAAAATGTTTAACCAAAAACAAAAAAAAAAATTTCAGTTTTCTTTTTAGTTTTTTTTTTTTTGCCTTTTTGTTGTTTTTAGCTTTGTATTGTGAGTCTTTTATTTTTTGAGGGCTTTGATCATCAACTTTTTTCTTGGATTCAATTCACTTGTCACATCATCCTGGCCGATTCTCATATCATCCTGGACGATAGGATAAATTTTCTTCAAAATTCCATTTGCTGAACTTTTCTGTGCTTGCTATAACTCTTCGTCCTAGACGATAATTTATCGTCTTGGACGATCTGATCGAACTCTATTGCAATCATGATGATTGTCTTGGCCGATACCATTTTCACCCTGGCCGATGCATTTATGGTCATCGTCCTGGCCAATACACTAGATCATCTTGGACGATCCACGTGTCAGCACGTTTAAATCCTTAAAATTGGCCCCGGACGATCCATTATTGGACAATCGTCCTGGCCGATACACTGTTCATCCTGGACAATACACATGGCACATATTTAAAATGTTTTAACTTCGGTCGGTACGATCAATTATTATACATCGTCCTGGACGATACACCTAATTGGCCCAGACGATCTGGTTTTTCAACGGTTGTCCGACTTAACTCCTCGGGACGATCGCCTGTGTCTAATCGTCCTGGCCGATATCTGATCGGCCCGACCGATCAGACCGCTTTTTTGACCAATTGGCCTGTATACAATTATTGTACCATATCGTCCTGGACGATTCTATGATCGGCCTGAACGATATAGCCGTTTCTTTAAATTCAGGCCATTCCATCCATGTTTTTCACCTCACACCTCTTCTTCTCTTGTATTTTCTTGCTAATTCCTTACTATGGCTAGTGGGAAACAAGTTTGACAAACTTATGAGAGTTCTTCAAGGGCTAGGATTGACCCTCATTTTAGGGAGGCAGAAGATGAAGCTACTTACCATCGATATAAAGAATGTGGCATAACTGTCTCTAGAATCATCAATCCTGTTCACCTTTCGTATCCGGTAATGGATCTTTTCGCTCACACTTCTCTTTATTTCATTTTGTCTCTCGCTTTCCCCTTTCATTCTGAGCTTCTTTATGAATTTTTTGCAAATCTTTGCATAAATCCTACCTTCACAGTCCTAACCTCCTATGTGAATCGACGCCCCGTCGAAATCACATATCAGGACTGTGTTGAACTTTTATAGCTATCCATAACCGGGGATAAGCTGCACTTAATCATTTCAGATCCTGATTTTTACTGGTCCACGACAAACCATTTTCTTTGCCAGACCAATGCACCTTTTCATGTTAGAGAGACTAGCTCTTTAGTCAAAGATGCTAGGATAATTCAGCATGTCCTTCGAACCTCCATTATTCCAAAAGCTGGGGACCGAATCCACATCACTCCTCTACTTTCTCTGACTACTTTTTACATCATGGCTCATCGAGAATTTAATACTACTGACTTAATTTTTTGGTACATTAATCATTTAACCATAATCCATGATCCAAGTCATAAGAGGAAACCCAATCTGGCTTTAGGACACCTCATAGCCTGTCCTTGAAACCAAATATCAACTTCAATATCATGCTCCTCTCAACCTCCCAACCCTCTTCTACTCAAACAGTTCCTTCAATACCCTTCACAGTACTCGTCTCCACCCAGGGGATGAGGAACCTCAGAGGGCTGAGGAGGAGGAGGCTCCCGCTCCCGCTCTTGTTTCTGATCCTATTCCTCTTCGACAGCACTCATAGCTTGACCAGTTAGTAGAGAGGTTTGATCGATGGGAGACCCGCTTCGACGCTTACGTTGCTGCACATGAGCAGCAACATTCTGAGGACATGGCCCGCTACGAGCAACATCGCACAAAAAACTTAGCCCGTTTTGATAGCTACATTACTCACCACAGCAGCAGCATAACTAGGACATTGCTTGGTTCAATGCTCAGTTTACTACGCTAACTAGCTACTTTCAGCAGCCACCTCCACCACCTCCATCTGATGATCAGGGTCCCTCATTTTTCTAGTCTTTGTTTTCTATTTTTTGTAGTTTGTCTTGTAGTTTGTTTTAGTTTCTATTGTGTTGTTTCCTTTTTTTTGTGTGTCTAGGACCCTCTTTTTGTGATGATAAAAGGGGGAGTAGGATGTGGGTAGGAAAAGTTGATGTGCTTGTAACTTTGAAATTTTAATGAACTGTTGTTTTTACTGAGATTTTTTTACTTGTGTTTGCCATCATCAAAAAGGGGGAGATTATTGCAAATCTATTTTCATGACTTATGTTTTGATGATTGACAAACACTATTGATTCTCTTGGACTGTCTATTACTTCTAAATTTTCAGGAATCAAAGATTGGACGAACAAACGAAGCCAGTTCAAGTTTGTATAGGTTAGGGTTGAGTCAGTCTATACTTTCCTTTTTCTCTTCTTGAGTCTATTTGTAATGTTCAAAAAGACTGATGCTAAGTAACCCTACACACACACACTTGAGAAACTTATAATTTCTATTTTTACTTACATCGGCCAGGACGATATTTGTATCAGCCTGGACGATCTAGTTTAAAACAGAGATTCTATTCAGGATTCTTAATTAAGGCATCCATCATTAACAGATTGTCCTGGATGCTACTTGTATCAGCAAGGAAGAAAAGCTCAAAATAGAAAGAAATTGCCACCATAAATAATTAAGGTATTTTATATTTTTGGCAATCGGCCAGGACGATCTTGGATCGGCCTAGACGATATTCATAATTATGCTTTAATTAATCAGTCAAATCAATGAAGTAATTAAGGATGATTGATACGATCATATCGGCATGGACGATCTCAGGATTGGCTAGGATGATCTATTCAAAAACCTTAGTTACTTCTGGATGATAAATATTGGCCAGTACAAATTCAGGGCGATGCTCTAGACGATTTTTCTCTGATTTGAACTGATCGGCCTTGATGATCGTGAGATCATCCTAGACGATCAAGCCAATTTTGAAATCATCCAGTTTACATTCAGAGTGATGCTCTGGCCGATCTTCTGAGATTTGTACTGATCGGCCAAGACGATGTCCATATCGGCCTGGACGATATTGTCGGCAACTTGCAATTAATGAGCTCCTTTGAAGCTCTTCTATTTAAGAGCTCTTGTTCAACATTTTTAAACAATCTTTTGCTGCTTCCTTGACCTGAGAAGAACTTGAGGAGAGAAAGAGAGAGAGAGATAGAGAGAGAGAGGGAATCTTGTGAGGGGGAGCTTGTGAGGAGATTCACAAGGGTTGCTTCAAGGATCGCTCTGCTTCTTCTTCATCTAGAGTTTCTCATCCATGGAAGGGTCAGTAGAGGTAATGATTCAGCATCTGATTGTGGTTCTCTGCCAGCTTCAGGAGGAAGCAAAAGGAGATAGGTTCTCTGCCTTGCCGAGGTGGAGAAAAGAGATTCTTTGTAAAGGCTTCTCCGCCTAGTTGTGGGGGCTAAAGGAGAGTCACGAGTGTAGTGCAATACTCGGAGGCCGCCTCGAGGGAGTGGACGTAGGTCGAGTTGACCGAACCACTATAAATTTCTGTGTTCTTGCTTCCGCACTTTAATTTCCGCACTTAATTTTGTGGTGTGATTTTGGTTTATGTGATTTTTACTTCTTTGTGAAAAAAAAAATTTTAAAATACCAATTCACCCCCTCTTGGTTAGCTTGGGCCAGTTCTATAGGGCTTAACATCCCTAACGAACTTTCAAAAATTACACCATTAAAAGGAGTTAGAGGAAGGGAAACAATCAATGGTGTTTCTCTCTTTAACTGATTTAAAGATGTCAATCATAGATTTCAAATTTTTAAAGACAAAAGTAAGGTATAAAATTTCATTTTAATAATTATCAAAAGAAAACTGAAAGAAAAATAAAGACATAAGAGATGAAAGCATGGAAAATAACATCAAATAAACAAAAATCAATAATCTAAGAAAAACAAAAGAATTGTCAAATCCAAAGAAAGATCAGAAAATGAAAACAAAAGAAAGAACAGAAAGCATAAAGTTCAGAGTTCAAAAATCATCAACTTCATACATTTATATCAATCACACCTAATATAGTCCTTATGATGCTGAATGTGTCAAAGGCTAGTGGTTTAGTAAAGATGTCAGCTAGTTGGTTTTTGTTGCTACGTGGTGTAACTCAATATCTCCTTTAGTAACACAGTCCCTAATAAAGTGATACCTTATGTCAATGTGTTTAGTTTTCTCTGATATCACTTGAAAGTTTGATAGGGATGTTAAGCCCTTATGAACTAGCCCGAGGCTAACCAAAATGGGGGATGAATGGTAGTTTTAAAAATTCTTAAACAAAAATATGAAATTTTTAAAATATTTTTAAACATTAAACCATACGATCATCCACTAAATAAATAAAGTGTAAAAATTAAAATATGAAAATGTACTAAGAAAGAGCACACTAGATTTTATAGTTGTTCAATCAACTTAACCTAGGTCCACTCCTCGGAGCCTCTCCTCCAAGTATTTCACTAAAACACAATTACTCTCCTTTTGTTCCCATAGCAAGGTAGAGAATAATGTACAAACTCTTTTCCATTGACCGCAATGAGGCATAGAACCCAAACTCCTTTTGCTTCCTCTTGAATTAAGCAGAGAACCTTGATCAATTGTTGAAGAAGACCTCCCTAGAGCCTCCAAGGAACCATGGATGATGACTAGAGAAGATCACTCAGATCTTTTCTTAGAATAACCTTTGTGAACCCCTCACAAACTCCCCCTCACTCGATCCTCTCTCCCTCTCCCAAGCTCTCCCTCTCATTCTCCGGGCTCTCTCAGGTCAGGATAGCAGCAAAAGATCTCCTCATAAAGAAAAAAAAGATCTTATAAAGAACAGCTCAAAATACCATAATTTACTACTTATTATCTAAGATTGTCATGTATGATCAGTGTATTTTAGCTTTTTTCAGCCAGGATGATCTAGGTGGACTGGACGATCAAAAGCCACTATTTCTACTAATCATCCAAGATGATATGTACATCATCCTATATGATTAGCTCAAAGCCATACATATCATTCAAAATATAGTTTTGGTCATCCAGGAGAAAGATATTTTCCAATTAAATTTATAATGTATCATCCAGGATGATTCTACGATCATCCTGAATGATTAGTTCAAAATCAGTGATTATCATCTATAATATAATTCTGGTCATCCAGGAGATACATGTTGGATAATCCAAAATATAATGTTTCATTTAAGATGATTCTTGATTCATCCTATATGATTAGTTCAAAATCAAGAATATTGTCTAGTAAATCATTCAGGTCGTCTAGGTGATTTAGAAGAAAACTAAGGCTTTTCTAACTAATCATCCAGGATGATCCTACTATCATCTAGGATGATATAATCGATTAATCAAGCATTAATCACTTGATTAATTTAGACATAATTATAATGTATCATTCAGGATTATAAAGGATCATCTTATATGATCACCAAAAATAATATCATACCTAAAAAATTTTTGGGGGCTGATTCGTCCAAGATAATGTAAATATCATCAGGGACTATTTGCTTAATTCAGCTATCTTAATATTGGAGCCCTAATTAGGGTTTCTAGTTTATTTGATTGTCCAAAATGATTTGGGATCATCCTGTATGATGTGAATAAAAATAAAAAACCCTTAAACTTATAGAATTTCTCCTCCTGAGTGTGTGTGTGTGTGTGTGGGTGCAAGGTTCTTTAGCATTAGGATCCACTTTATTATATTTGACTCAAGAAAAGGTAAAAACACTTGAACTACACCTACAAAATGACACAGTCCTAAACTACCCAATCTTGAGCTGACTTAATTTGCATTTGACTTATGGACTTGAAACATTAGTAGGCAAAGGCAACCAAAATAGATGTGTAGTTATAACAGTAGTAAGAAAAAGAAATGTCAGAAGTTTTTTCTATCATCAAAATTATAAACCTTGAATCCAGGTTTGCAACACTATTATATGATTAGATTTTCTATAATGAAATCTATCTCAACCATTATGAAGTAGGAAGACATGGATAGAAGAGGTGTGATGTTAATTCAATCTTAAACTTTTGAAATAATAGAGTCCCAAAGATATGCTGGATAATTTTAGCATCTTGCATTAAAGTATTGGCATGGGCTTTATGGTATTAAATATTTTCTTCCCTAAGGGTAGTATTTGCAAGTGTCCAATCATAGTTAGGACTTGAAGAAAGAAGGTGAATTTTTTTTCCAGTTGTGGAAAGGTGGAGGAATTCATAAAAATCTTGGCTGGTAATTTTTATAGGCCTCCTACTTAAGTATGATTGGAGGGAAGTGGCCTCACTATTGATTCATAGACTATTAAAAAATTCAAAAAGAGGTTAACAATTAAAGGGGTAAGCTAATGTGAGAATAAATTGAAGTGTGGTGCGAGCAAGGAGAGAAAGTTCCTAGAAGTTCAAAACATCCTGATTTATGATATTATGAGTGATCCTGACAATTTTATACCAATTATAGGCTTCTTCGTCAGTGGTTTGGCAAACTGAGGATCCACTATGCATCAAGAAGAACTTCCTAATAGAGCTTGTGAGCACTTTCCTCTGGCCATTTCAATAAACAAGAACTTTAGGGAGAAGGGAAGAATAATGGAATAGGAATTGAGTGAAGAAAAGCTTTGAATTTCCTCTCCTTAAATAAAATGGCCAAATCATACAGTACAATTGAGACATCCTGAGGTGTATTCAAATTTGTTTAGCCTGATCAGACAAAAAGCTGGTCTTATCATTTAGTACAATCAAAACTGTATTAGACGATTAGAGATAAGACGTTCATCCTGAGGTGTCAACCTTGACAGATCGTCCTATACGAACATGAGTTTTTATACTATAATACAATCTTAAATATCATACTGGCTTAACTCAATTTATCTAACATTAATTACCATGTGTATCATAAATATGAAATAGTTATTCATACAATACAATCACCGATAATTGATAAATAAAAATCATTAGATGTGCTAGGACTAGAGATTTAGTATTTTGTGAATATCATATACTATAATGTGAATAAAATTCAGAAGGTGGAGTGTGATGGTCAGGAAAACTCCATAAAAGGAACAGAAAACAAATCACAAGAAATAATATAAATAATCATAAAACAAATTTAAAAGAAAAACACACTACAACATATAAAGTTTTTTCTTAATTTTTAAACTTTTTTTTTGCAAAAATAAAAGTAACACAAATTTAATAGAAAGACATAAGAAAGAGATTTTTTTTTATTGTCAAATCATTCTGATTCAAGTATGAATATCTATAACACCTAGTCTAGTCCTTAAGCTACTAAAGGTTTCAAAAGCTAGGGGTTTTATAAATATATATGCCAATTGATTTTCAGTGGTTACATGATGTAGCTCTAAATCCCCTTTTGTCACATGTTCTCTAATGAAAGGGTGCCTAATATCTATGTGGTTAGTCCTTGAATTTTGGATTGGATTCTTTTATATGTAAATGACACTAGTGTTATCACACATAATTTGAATGGTGCCTACATATATTCAAATATCTAAGATTTATTATTTAAGTCATTGGACTTGTGCAACACAACTCCCTATAACTATATATTCTACTTTAATGGTGGATTGGTCTACTGATTTTTGTTTTTACTAGACCAACAAATTTAAGATTATCCTATGAATGACATGTTCCAGAGGTTCTTTTCCTAACAACCTTACAACTTGTAAAGTCTAAATAATAATATCTATGATCTCCAATGAAGTACTATTTTTAGGATACTAGATTCCTAAGTTTTTGGTTTTAAGAAGATATATAAGAATTATTTTAATAACACTCATATGGGATTCTTTGGGATCTACCTAAAATCTTACACATAGACAAACACTAAACTTGACATCAGGTGTACTTGTAATCAAGTAAAGGAGTGAAACAATTATACCTTAATACTTCTTTTAATTAATTAATTTTTTATAAATGTCCTTGTCCAACTGAATAATAAAACTCATGGGAGTGTTTACTTCCTTAGCATTATCCATTTCATATTTCCTAAGGATGTCCTTAATATATTTTGATTGACTAAAAAAAGTTCCATCATCCTTCTACTTCACACTAAATCTAATAAAGTAATTTATCTCTCATATCATGCAATTCTAAAAATCCTTACTCATATTTTTTGAGAATTTATCATAAAGATTTTTTTTATAGATCCAAAAAGTATATCATCAACATAGATTTGAACTATGAGTAGGTCTTCTCTATCTTTCTATAGGAATAGGGTGGTGTTTACAGGACCCTTAACAAAAGCTCCATCAAGAAGTAATGTGCTCAACCTTTTATATTAGACTCTAGTTGCTTGCTTCAACCCATAAAAAGATTTCTTTAGTTTGAATACATTATTAGGGAATTTAGAGTTCTCCAATCCTAGGTGTTGCTTAACATATACATAATTACCTCATTTAAGAAAGCACTTTTAAATCCATTTAATTTAGCTTAAATATTTTAAAGAAAGCAAAGGCTAAGATCACTCTAATGGCTTCTAATCTTGCTACTAGGGAAAAAGTCTCTTCAAAATAAATCCCTTTAATTTGGTTGGCTGTTTAGCTATTTATCTAGCCTTATTTCTTACTAGTATGCCAAAGTCATTCATTTTGTTCTTAAAAACTCATTTGGTTCCTATAACACTCTGGCATTTCATTCTTCTCACCAACATCTAAACATCATTCCTAAAAATTTGATTCAACTCTTTTTTCATTACTAGGATCCAGATTAAATGGAATTAGCTCGAGGCTAACCAAGAGGGGCGTGAATTGGTCATTTTAAAAATTCTTATACAAAAACCACAATCTTTTTGAAATATTTTAAAACATTAAACCATAAAATCATGCACCACAAAATAAAGTGCAAAAAATAAATTGTGGAAACATAATCAGAAAGAGAACACTAGATTTTATAGTTGTTCGGTCAACCTGACCTAAGTTCACTCCCCCGAGCCTCTCATCCGGGTATTGCCCTAAAATACAGTGACTCTACTTTAGCTCCTACAACAAGGCGGAGAATCCTATATAAACTCCTTTCTACTGGGCCCAGTGAGGTAGAGAACCCGACCACCTTTTACTTCCTCCTAAAGTAGGCAAAGAACCTTGATCGATTGCTGAAGAAGACCTCCTTAGAGCCTCTAAAGAACCAAGGATGATGACCGGAGAAGATGACTCGGATCCTTGCTTAGATCAACCTTAGTGAACCCCTTATAAACTCCCCCTCACAAGATCCTCTCACTCTCTGAAGCTCTCCCTCTCCTTCTCTTGGCTCTTTCAGGTTAGGATATCAGTAAAAGATTTCAACATGAATAAACAAGAGATCTTATAAAGAAGGGCTTAAAATTTGCCCTAACTTGTAACTTGTCATCAAGGACCATCCAGGGTGATAAGTAGATCATCCTATAAGATCAGTGTATTTTCAGCCCTTTTGGCCCGGACAATCTAGGATGGCTGGATGATTAGAAAACTTATTTCTACTGATTATCTAGAATGATATGGAGATCATTATGTAAGATTAGTTCAAAATTATACATATCATCTAGAATATCATTCTGATTATCCAGAAGATAAATATCTAGACGGTCTAAAATATAACTTATCGTCCAGGACGATTCTAGGATCAACTCGTATGATTAGTTTAAAACTAGTGATTATTATCCAGCAAATCATTCTAGTCATCCAGGAGAACTAATTTTTTCCTAATTGATCGTCTCGGATGATCCTGGGATCTTCAAGGATGATATAATCGATCAATCAAATCTTAATTACTTTTATTGATCACTTGATTAATTTAGGCATGATTATAATGAATCGTGTAGGATAATATTGGATCATCCTATATGATTCCTAAAAATAATAACATATCTAAATGATTTGGTGGCTGATTCTTTCTTATTTGAGCCTATAATCTCGGACAATATTAATATCATCTAGGATGATTTGTTTAATTTGGTTGTCTTAACACAAATGGCTTAATTAGAATTTTTTGTTTTTAATTGATCATTCAAGATGATGTTTTGATCTTCTTGTAAGATATGATCAAAAATAGAAAAACTCTTAAGTCTACAAAATTTCTCCCCATGAGTGTGTGTGTGTAATGTTACTTAGCATCATGATCCACTTTATTACATTTGACTCAAGAAAAGGTAAAAACACTGGAAGTACACTTATAGACTGACTCAGTCCTAAACTACCCAATCTTGAGCTGACCTGATTTGCAATTGACCTTGTGAAACTGAAACGTTAGTAGGCAAGGAAATAGTAAAGAAATAGAAATGTTAGAAATGTTTGCTATCATCAAAATTATAATCCTTGAATCCATGTTTGCAAAAATCTCCCCCTTTTTTATGATGATAAATATTTGTTCAGAAATTAAACTCAAGCAGATTAATGAAATATAAAGTACAGGAGAACAGTATGAACTAAGCAATACAAATTTTACTAAAAACAAATAAGAGATACAAACAATAATTAATAGTAGTACAAAAAATAATAATATAACAAAATAATACTAACATGTTAACACTACTACTACTCCCCCTTTTGACATCACAAAAAGGAGGAGGAACCGGAAAAGAAAGAAAATGTATAAAATAGAAAATATAAACTAAGAACAGTATAAAAACAACACATAAAAGCATCACAAAAAAATAGTCTACAAGTATGGAGGGCTCTGATTAGGTGATGGAGGTGGTGGTGGCTGAAAGAAACTAGAGATGGAAGTAAACTGTTCCCCAAATTAAGCTATATCTTAGTTGTTCTACTGAATTTGGTGGGATACATACGCATCAAATCGAGCAATATCCACCTCATGCTACTACTCCTGTGTTGTAACATAAGAGTCAAACCTCATCTCCCACTTGTTGAACCTCTCCACCAGCTAATCCAGCTGTAAGTACTAGTGGATATGTATAGGAACAAAAGCAGGAGTAGCTTCCTCCTTAGCTAACTTAGCCTCTTCTTACCTCAGATGGAGATGAGTTCTGTGAAGAACATGGAAGGAGCTATTTGTGTAGTAGACTTCCTGATAATTTGGTGGGTCAGGATATTGAAGATTATATTTAGTTTCTAGGATAAAAGTTATGATGTGTCCTAAGGCAAGGTTGGGTTTTCTTCTGTGCCCTGGATCCCTAATACTCTTTAGGTACTTAATGTATCTAAAAAGAATATCAGAGGCATTCAATTCTCTATGGACCATTATGTAAAACGTGGTGATAAAAAGTAGGGGTGT
The DNA here is from genome assembly GCA_019514585.1 of Dendrobium officinale. Classification (NCBI taxonomy): domain Eukaryota; kingdom Viridiplantae; phylum Streptophyta; class Magnoliopsida; order Asparagales; family Orchidaceae; genus Dendrobium; species Dendrobium officinale. The sequence continues at coordinate 36,176,370 of CM033699.1, read as the reverse complement.
GATATGGACATGATCACCAGCCTTTGAGATTACTGAGGTTCCAAGAATATGTTAGATTATCCTGGCATCTTTGACTAAGGTGCTTGACACCCCATCATGGTAGGCTAAATTTGTATTTTTCAGTAGTTGGTTAATAGGACCCCAGTCATAATCAAAATCTGAAGAGAAGATGTGAAGCTTATCTCTAATAGTAGAGAGTTATAGGAGTTTATTGCAATCATGGTAGGTTATCTCTACTGGGCGTTAGTGCACGTAACACTAAAGGGCAGTGTAGGTGACATTGATTCTAAGATTGGTAAAGAACTTATAGAGAAGTTCAGACTTAAAGGGGAAGGCCAGTGCCAAAATGAAAGTAAGGGAGTTATGAGTAAATTGATTCAGTACCAGGTATACGAGTATTCAAGGATTGACAATCCTCAATGGTGTGATCACAGCAATTTTATATCAGAGATAGGCAGCTTGGTTAGCTACCTTAGTGAAATAAGGGTTGATATTAGCCCTCAAAGAACATCCAACCAATATTCTGGACTGCTTGCCACCCGCCATTAAAAGTATGAAGAAGAGAAAGAAGGGATTACCAAAGATTAAAGGAGGATGGAGTGAAGAAAAATGGTTCAAACCTAATATTTATAAAGAATCAGGAATATCATCCAGGATGATTGCATGATCATCCAAAAAATTGGGTGAATTTATGATGTTCGGGACTATTGGTTAAAATGGTGATCCTTTCATCCAGGATGATCGACATCATCTAGGATGATTAGACTCAAGTGATCATCCAAAAGAGTCAACATGTATGATCATTAGCAAAATGGATCATCATGGACGATTAGGTGGATCATCCTGGATGATTAGCAATAATGAATCATACCAGACAAATTTAAAACACATATACATTTTTTCCATGTGGATCGTCCAGGATGAAAAGGTGTATCGTTTAGGATGATCACCAATAATTGAGCATAATTTGAAAAGATCACCCAGAATGATGAGGATCATCCAAGACGATGAGGATCGTCTAGGCCGATCATAAATAATTGAAGAAGAATTCAATTAGATTATCCGAGATGATGAGGATCATCCAGGGCGATCTCAAATAAAAAAGTCATATCAGCTACCAGATGGATGATGAAAAGTGAGTTGATGATATCATCCATGATGATGTGAATATCGTCTAGGATAATGTGATCAAAAATTGAAAATTTTGATAATGGAAGGAGATGATCAGAGGAGGTCCCAAAACATAAAATATCAATTAAAAATTAAACATAAAATAATGAAAAGATGATAAAAATGACAAAAAGAACAAAAAGGATTTTTATTTTCATCAAAGCAATAATATGATAAATTTCCATATGATTGAAAAAAAAATTATAAGAAATGAGTCAACATTGCTGAAATCTAAAAAACTATTAAATACCATATCATGTTATCCCCAGCTCAAACTTCTTACAAGGAAAACAATCTTTTAAAAATAAAGATCTAACTAAAAAAAAAAGCAATCGGATAAGAAAAAGTGAAATATTCAAAACTTCGTTCCACAAAAATATCTCATATAATAATATAGTAAAATAATTAATCATAATCTTGATATTTGAAATCAAGTCTTTGAAAATATCAAGTGACACATGAATTCTTCTAAGATTTAAGGTTTGAACGATAAGGAAGCTTGCTTTATTGTGGGCTCATTTTGGATCTCTTGTCAATTGGTTGGTGTACTTTACTCAACTTTTAATTTTTTATACACTTTGTATATCTTTTAATTTTTAGCAATCATTGTGCATCTTTTCAGTTTTTTTTTTCTTTTTAGGCTCATTTTATGCCTCTTATCATTTTTCCAAGCTAGCTCCCTTTTGAAACTTTTAATTACTCTCAGCTGTGAGAAAATCTTCTAGATATTAGGAAAAAAAAACTTACTCTCTAATATAAGGAGGAATAAACCACAAAGTAAAATCAAATTCATATGATAAATATAACAAAAAATTTAATAAAGCTTAAAAAGATTTAATGACTTTGAACATTATTTATATAAGATATATTACTGTAAGAAGGTAGAAAAGATCACAATTATAAAGTCCAGTTGTTAATTTAAGATAGACTTTATTTATAAAGAAAATTATACTGCTAAAAGGAGTTGGAGGAAGGGAAACAATCAATGGTGTTTCTCCCTTTAACTCACTTAGAAATGTTAATCATTGATTAAAAATTTTAAAAAATTAAAATAAGCCATAAAATATTATTTCAGTAATGATCAAAAGAAAACTAAAAGAAAAATAAATACATATGAGATGAAAACATGGAAAATAATAGAAAATAAATAAAAAATCAATAATCTAAGTAAAAAAATAAAAGAAATGTCAAATCAAAAGAAAGATCAAAAAACATAAAGTTTAGAGTTCGAAAATCATCAAGTTCATATATTTATGTCAATCACACTCAATCTGGTCCTTAAGATGCTGAATGTGTCAAAGGCTAGTGGTTAGTAAAGATGTCATCCAGTTGGTTTTCAGTTGCTATATGGTGTAACTTAATGTCTCATTTGGTAATATGGTCTCTGGTCTTTAATAAAGTTATGACTTATATCAATGTGTTTTGTCCTTGAATGTTGGATAGGATTTTTTGAGATGTAGATGGCATTAATATTATCACATAGAATTAAAATTATGCCAACAGGTAATCCTAAATCCATAATTTGTTGCTTCAACCAAAAGACTTAGGCCACACAACTTCCTAAGATAATGTACTCAACATCAATAGTGAAAAGTGCAACAAAATTTTCTTTCCTACTGTAACAGGAGACTAAGGACTATCCTATAAATTTATAAGTTCTAGAAGTACTCTTTTTATCAGTTGTGAATCTATTTTCATGGATTAGAATTTTGATGATAGCAAACATTCATGATTTTTTGCGACTGCCTTGCCTACTAACTTGTCAGGTCCATAAGATTGATTGTAGCTCAAGATTGGGTAGATTAAGTCTGAATCAGTTTATACTTTTTCCCTTTCTTGAGTCTATTATAAATAATGTGATTCTTGGTGCTAAGTAACCTTGCACACATACACCTTGGAAGAATTTCTAACTAGTTCTTAGAGTTTACTATTTTTAGTAACTTCATCCGGGATGATATTTATATCAGCCTATACGATCGATTCAAAAATAAAAACCCTAATCAGGGCATCCTTATTAAGGCAGTCGTCATTAAGCATGTCATCTTGGATGATTTTGTATCGGCCAGGATGATAGGCTCAAATCAGAAAAAATCAGCCGCCAGATCTATTTAAGTATTACTTATTATGAACATCATCCTAAGCATCATCCCGGGCATCAGCTTGGTCGATCCAGCATATTTTTTCCTAAATTAATCTAATATTTAAGGAAAGCAATTAAGATTTGATTACACAATCACATCGTCCTAGACAATCGTAGGATCAGCCAGGATGATCCACTGGATAATTGGACATCGAACAGCTCTTATTTAGGGAAATGTTCAGGATGATATTCCATGATTTGTACTGATTGGCCAGGATAATATATTATCATCCTAGATGACATGACCAAATTTCTTCTAATCATCCCAAATCATCCTAGCTGGTTGGGGTTAATTTACACTGATCGGCTAGGATGATATACATATCATCCTGGATGATAAAGTCATTAAGTTACAATTATTGAGCTCATTTTGAGCTCTTCTATTTAAGCTTTGATAACTCACTTAGTAAGTGTCTTTGGTAGCCATTGTAGCTTCATTCTTTTGGAGGGAACTTGAAGAGAGAGCTTGAAAGGGAGATAGGAAAGGGTGGAGTTTAAGAGAGGGAGAAGAACCTTGGAGGGAATTTCAAGGGAGTGTGGAGGGCGATTCCATGCAGTTGCTCCGGTGAGTTTGCACCTTAGTACCATCAAATTCATGGCTTGTCTTGAGGGAAGTTCTGGGAAGAAGAAGATCTCTTTGGTGCCAAGGGACCTAGCTACTCCGCCGCACCGGGGAAGGCGGAAGTGATTTTAGTAAGGGCTTTTCCGCCTAACTAAGGGGGCTAAAGGAGAGACACTAAGTTTAGTGCAATACTGAAAGGGTACCTTCGAGAAGTGGACGAATGTCAAGGTTTGATCAAACCACTATGAATTTGGTGTGTTCTTTTCTTTATTATTTTTGCATTTAATTTTTGCACTTTGATTTCTATGGTGAATCTTGGTTTGTTTTTTATTGTGTAAGATTTTTAAAATATCAATTCACCTCTCTCTTGGTTAACCATGGGACTATTTCATAAGGGCTTAACATCCCTAACGAACGTTCAAATGGTATCAGAGTTGGATTCATAAAAATGAGTTTTTGAAAACTTTTGAATTTCGATCCATGGCTAATTTTTATAATCGTAATATTGCGGAAGGTTATTCAATCACTCGACCACCTTTACTTAAAAATATTACTTTTAATTTTTGGAAAGTTTGCATATCTACTTTCTTACAATAAATTGATTTTTGAATGTGGCAATTGATTTTAACTAGTTATTCTATATTGTCTCGTATTTTAGATGGAATTAAAACTGATATTCCTTTTAATCAATGAAGTAAGGAAGAATAAATCAATGCTCAATTGAATGCAAAATCGTTAAACTATTTGTTTTATGTTTTAAATTCGGAAGACTTTATGTTTGTTTGAACGTGCACTACTGGTAAGAAAATTTGGGATAAAATACACACCATATACGAAGGCACTAGTGAAATCAAGCAATCTAAGTTGAATATTTTAATGTATGATTTTGAACTATTTTGCATGAAACCTTATGAGACAATCTTAGACATGTATACTAGGTTTATTCAAATTGTGACATCATTGCATGCTTTAGGTAAAGTTTTCAAACTTTGAAAAAGTTAATAAAATTTTACATTGTCTACTTGATAAGTTTGATGCTAAAGTTGCTACTATTTGTGAATCAAAAAATTTGAATGAATATTCTATTGATAATTTGATTGGCTCACTCATTACCTATGAGCAAAGTTCGGGCCAAAGACTTTTGGATGTAGGAGAGATGATAGTGCTAAATGTTGAAAAGATGGAGAAAAGTGGCTTAGTTGGTGATGAAAGCGAGGACTTGTCAAGCAAATTAAAAAACTCACCAAAGCATAAGCATCAACAAAAGTGGAATAAAGGTAAAAATGGTAAGAATGTTAAGATTTCTTCTGACATTGTTTGCTTTGGATGTAGGAAGCCTGGACATATGAAAAATCAGTGCCCAAATTTGAGAACTCTTCCTACAAAAGAAAAGTGTAAAGCTAAGCAATTTATAAAAATGGCAATTAAAAGCAAAAAATCTCCACGGCAGACCTAACTTCAGAATCATCAGACCAAGAGCAAGACGATGTGAAAACCAATATTCGTGTGCTTTTTTTTGTGTTTTGTTCATTTTTGTGTATTTTTGTTTTTTTTATTCTTTTTCACTATTATTTTTTCTTTCTTTTCTTTTTATTAAAATTTTAAATTTTGATTTTACTTTTTCTTTTTATGTAGTATTTTCTATATTTTAAAAAAAAAAAAAAATTTTAAAAATAAAAAATCTTCCTCCTATTTTCTTGAATTCTTATGTAAGTTGTGGTTGACTTCTCTAAAAACAGTCAAATGAAGGAAACTCATGATTTTGACTCTCAATCTCTTTTTCCTAAAAGTGGTTATTCATCTTTTGATTTAAAAACTTCTTCATATTTTAAATTATATTTTGAAATTGAACTTTTTCATCTCCCTATATTTTATCTATCGCATAAGAATCTTTTATAAGTTGTTGAATTTACCTTATAATTTTCTTAATCAAGTAGTTCATTGTGTCATTAGAATGTGTTTACTTTTTTTTTTAAATATCAAAAAGGTATCATATTCAAAAAAAAAATGATCAATGATGCCAAATAAAAAAAAGTGACCAATGACGCCAAATCAAAAGATGCGCAATGACGCCAAATTGAGAAGGATATACAAGGTGTATCAAAAAGTAAAAGATGCACATAGCGTGCCAAAAAACTGACAAGAGGCATAAAATGAGCTCACAAATAGTATGCATACTTCTTCTGTTTTACTAAAGCTTAAAGAAAACCCTTGATATTTTTGATACTTGAGCTTGAAAATCATGATTCTTGATTCACCAATTTTTGCATTAATCTTCTATTAGATATATTTTATGAAAGAAGTTTTGAAAAATTAGTAATTCTTTTTCTAATTTATTCCTTGATTTAGATATTAAATTAAAAAGTTTTTTAGCCTTTAAAAGAACTTGAGCTTTGATTTACAATTTCTAAAGTTCTTACCTTTTCTAGATTATGCATTGTCAATCCATTTCTTACTAAGTTTTTGAATAAAATGAAGAGGAAACTTTCTCATTTTCTTAAAGACTTTTTCATGCCTCTTCTCTTTTTGATAATGTCAAAGGGGGAGAACATCTGTTGTTTTTTTATCTTTTTTTTTTTCAAAAATTAAAAACAATAAAAAAATTAATTCCCCTTATTTTTTGAAGTTTTATTTTAGTAAGAGGGAGATTAGGAGAAAATGTTTTCATTTTTACAAATTCAATCAATAATATTTGCCATCATCAAAAAGGGAGAGATTGTTGAGAATCTGTTTTCATGTATTAGAATTTTGATGATAGCAAATATTCATGATTTTCTACCACAGTCTTGCCTACTAAATTTTCAGGTTCATAAGATTGAGTGCAGCTCAAGATTAGGTAGATTAAGTCTGAGTCAATTTGTATTTTTTCCCTTTCTTGAGCCTATTATAAACAATGTGGTTTTTGATGCTAAGTAACCTTGCACACATGCACCTTGGGAGAATTTCTAACTGGTTCTTAGAGTCTACTATTTTTGGTAACATCATCCGGGATGATATTTATTTCGGCCTAAACAATCAGTTCAAAAATAAAAACCCTAATCAGAGCATCCTTATTAAGGCAGCCATCATTAAGCACATCATCCTAGATGATTTTGTATCGGCCAAGATGATAGACTTAAATCAGAAAGAATCAGCTGTCAGATCTATTTAAGTATTACTTACTTTTTGGACATCATCTCGGGCATCGGCTTGGTCGATCCAACATAATTTTTTCTAAATTAATCTGGTATTTAAGGAAAGCAATTAAGATTTGATTACACTATCACATCATCCTAGACGATTGCAAGATCGACCAGGACGATCCACTGGATGATTGGATATAGGATAGATCTTATTAAGGGTGATGTTCAGGATGATATTCCACGATTTGTACTAATTAGCCAGGATGATATATTATCATCTTGGATGATATGAACAAATTTCTTCTAATCATCCCAAATCATCCTGCCTAATTGGGCTTAATTTACACTGATCGACCAGGATGATATACATATCTTCTTGGATGATAAAGTTGGCAAGTTATAATTAATGAGCTCATTTTGAGCTCTTCTATTTAAGTTTTAACAAGGCACTTAGTAAGCATCTTTGGCAGCTATTGTAGCTTCGTTCTTTTGGAGGGAACTTGAAGAGAGTTCTTGAAAGGGAGAGAGTAAAGGGTGGAGTTTGAGAGAGGGAGAAGATCCTTGGAGGGGGTTTCAATGGAGTGTGGAGGGGGATTCCACACAGTTGCTCCGGCGAGCTTGCACCTTAGTACCATCGGATTCATGGCTTGTCTTAAGGGAAGTTCTAGGAAGAAGAAGATCTCTTTGGTGTCAAAGGACCTGGCTACTCCGCTGCATCAGGGAAGATGGAAGTGATTTTTATAAGGGCTTCTCCACCTAGCTGTGGGGGCTAAAGGAGAGAGACTGAGTTTAGTACAATACTCGGAGGGTGCCTCTGAGGAGTGGACGTAGATCAAGGTTTGACTGAACCACTATAAATCTGGTGTGTTCTTTCCTTTATTAATTTTGCATTTAATTTTTTAATTTAATTTTTACATTTAATTTTTGCACTTTGCTTTCTATGGTGAATCTTGGTTTGTTTTTTATTTTGTAAGATTTTTAAAATACTAATTCACCTCTCTCTTGGTTAGCGTTTGGACTAATTCATAAGGGCTTAAAATCCCTAACGAACTTTCACTATCCACCCTACACCCTATAAAATCAGAATTAAAATATCTAATAATTTCAAAAGAATTATTATGCCTAGGATACCATATTCCTAAGTTTTGGGTCCCTAAGAGATATCAAAAGATTCTCTTAATTACAATTAGATGGGATTCTTTAGGATCAACTTTAAATCTAGTACAGAGACAAACACTAAATATTATATCGGGTTGGCTAGCAGTCAAGTAAAGCAGGGATCCAATTATTCTTCTATACTTTTTATTTATCAACAGATTTTCCTTTTGAGTCATTATCTAAATAAACACTGGAGCTCATGGGAGTGTTTATTAGATTGACTTTATCTATTTTTTATTTCTTCAAGATGTCCTTAATGTACGTTGATTGATTAAGAAAGATTCCATCATCCATTTGTCTTATGCTAAAAACCAAAAAGTAAGAAAATTCTCCCATCATACTCATCTCAAATTCCTTACTCATTATTTTTGAAAAATTATCACATAACTTTTTATTAGAAGATCCAAAAATTATATCATCAATATAGATCTGAACAATGAGTAACCAATCTCCTTTTTTCCTTAGAATAAGGGTGTTATCTACGCTCCCCTTAACAAACTCCCTCTATAGTAGGAATGTGTTAAGCCTCTCATACCAAACTTTAGGTGCTTGTTTTAATCCATATAAGGCATTTTTTAATTTGTAAACATGATTTGGAAATTAGAAACACTCAAACCTAAGGTTTGTTCTACAAACACATCCTCTTTTATTACCTCATTCAAAAAGGCACTCTTGACATCCATTTGGAAAAGCTTAAATCCATTTTAATAGGAAAAGGCTAGTAGCACTCTAATGGCTTCCAATCTAGCTAAAGGGATAAAGGTCTCCTCAAAATCAATCACTTCTATTTGATTATACCCCTTAACCACCAATCATTCCTTATTCCTAACCACTACACCAGAATCATTCATTTTATTCTTAAAGACCTATTTGGTTCTAACTACACTTTGATCCTTAGGTCTTTCTACTAACTCCCAAACATTATTCCTCATAAATTGGTTAAGTTCTTCTTGTATAGCTAAAATCCAAAATTTATCAGAAAGGGCTTGATTGATGTTGATGAGTTCAGTCATTAAGATGAAGGCAGAGTGATTCACTTTTATTTTAAGTCCATACCTAGTTCAAACACCTTTAAAAGGGTCTCCTAAGATCAGTTCCTTAGGGTGACTTGAAGAAAATTTCCAACCTATAGGCAAGGAGTTTTGAGGCTCTCCCCTTTCCTCAAAATTTATTGTTTCTACTTCTTGGGTAATCTCACCAACTCCATCAGTGTTTTGAGACTCTACCCTATTCTCAAGATTTGTAGTTTCTACTCCTTAAGCGATCTCTCCTATTTTATCTTCTTCCTCAACTCTAGACTTATAAGGATCGGATTCATTAAACATAACATTCATAGTCTCCTCCACCACCAATGTCCTCTTGTTAAACACTCTAAAGGATTTCCCCACACTTGAATATCCTAAGAACACTCCTTCATCAGATATTGGGTCAAATTTTCTTAAGATTGAATTTCCATTGTTAAGAATAAAAACCATATAGCCAAAGATATGGAGGTGAGAAAGGTCGGGTGTCCAACCATTAATGATCTCATAGGGTATCTTATTCAATTTGGATCTAACATTTATCCTATTCAACATATAACAAGCTGTGTTTACTACTTTAGCCCAAATGTATTTTGGAAGTGAATACTTAGTAAGAATAACTCTAGTGGCTTCAACTAAGGTCATATTCTTCCTTTTAGCTTCCCCATTCTATTGAAGGGTCCTAGGAGCTAAGAAGTTATGATTAATATCTTGATCCTCATAGAAAGTCCAAATCTCATATTTTTAAACTCTCCACCATGTTCACTATGAATGGTAAAAATCTCACAACCTAGCTTTTTTCTGAATCCAAGTGGAGAAGGATTTAAATTCATTAAAAGACTTACTTTTCTGTGACAAAATTCTAATCCAAGTAAACCTCGAGTAGTCATCGATAATAAAAAATTCATAGACTTTTCCCCCTAAGCTGGCAGTGCTAATGGGTTCAAACAAATCCATGTGAAGGACTTTTAAAGGTCTAGAGGTGTTAATGTCCTTAATGGAATGGAAAGAGGATTAAACTTGTTTCCTTAGTTGACAGACATCACATAGGTGGTCCTTTGAGAACATAAGCTTGGGGACACCTCTAACGAGGTCTTTTTGGGTTACTCTCTTAAGGGTTTTCATGCTAGCATGATATAACCTCCTATGTCACAACCAAGACTAGTCTGTAATAGTTTTTAGGCAAAATAAAATAGCACATTCAGTTTTATTTAAATCAACCATATAGACATTGTTGATTCTATTCTCTTGTAAAATAGTGTTATTATTTAGGATGATAATACAAGTGTTTACCAAAAATTTTATGCTGAACCCTTTATCATAGAGTTGACTAATGCTGAGCAAGTTGTGTTTCACTCCATCTACAAGCAAAACAATTTTAATCAAAAGGTTCTTGTACTATTTTATTATACCTGTGCTGACCACTTTCCTGGTGGTATTGTCTCTAAGGGTGACCTTGCCTCCGCCCTTGGCCTATAGCAAAATGAATTGATTATCATCTCCAATCATGTATCATGAGCATCCACTGTGCAGGTACCACATGCTCTCATAAGATCTTATGTGAGAGCAATCCTACAAATTTATCAAACATCATATTTAGGAAATAGAAGTTAAATTTTTATGTCATTAATTTCATGTGTTGGCATAGAATAACCATCATTAACAAGTATCCATATATAATAATCGGTAGACTATAAAAATATAGATATATGAGTTTTCAAGAAATCAAAAGGTATATTATCAAACATTAGTGGTCAAGTAATGGAATACCCTTCCGTAGTATTTTTGTTGCAAAAGTTAGCCATGGATCAAAATTCAAAAGTTAAAAAAATCCAGATTTTATGAATCCCGCTCTAATACCACTTGAAATTTTGATGGGGTTGTTAAGCCCTTTTGAACTAGTCCGCAGCTAACTAAGAGGGGGGTGAATTAGTCATTTTAAAAATTCTTATACAAAAAAAAATTATCTTTTTGAAATATTTTAAAATATTTAACCATACGATCATCTTGTAGAAAATAAAGTGCAGAAATTAAAATGCTGAAATGTAATAAGAAAGTGCGAACCAGACTTTATAGTAGTTTGGTCAACTTGACCTATGTCAACTCCCTAGAGTCTCTCCTCTAGGTATTTCACTAAAATATAGTGACTCTCCTTTTCCTACCACAACAAGGTGGAGAAGCCTGTCCAAACTCCTTTACACCAACCCCCGGTGAGGCAAAGAACCTAACCTCCTTTTACTTCCTCCTGAAGAAGGCAGAGAACCATGATTGATTGCTGAAGAAGACCTAACTATATCCTTTAAGGAACTAGGGAAAATGATTGGAGAAGATGACTTAGATCCTTGCTTGGAGTAACCTTTATGAACCCCTCACAAACACCACCTCACAAGATCCTCTCTCTCTCTCTCTCTCTCTCTCTCTCTCTCTCTCTCTCTCTCTCTCTCTCTCTCTCTCTCTATCCCAAGCTCTCCTTCTCCTTCTCATAGCTCTCTTAGGTCATGATAATGGAAAAAGATCTCAAATTGAATAAATAAGAGATCTTATAAAGAAGGGCTTAAAATGTTCCCTAATTTGCAACTTATCGTCAAAGATTGCCCAGTACAATTGGCAAATCGTCCTATACGATCAATGTATTTTTAGCCCTTTTTGGCCAGAATGATCTACGAGGGCTAGATGAATATAAACCTTATTTATACTGATCATCCATGATGACGAGGGCATCATCCTATCTGATTAGTTTAAAACCATACATATCATTTAAAACATCATTCTGGTTGTCCATGAGATAAATGTCTGGACGGTCTAAAACATAACTTATCATTCAGGAAAATTTTAGGATCGTCACGTACGATTAGTTCAAAAATAGTGATTATCATCCAGCAAATCATTTTGGTCATATAGGAGAACTAACATTTTTCTAACTAATCATCCAGGATGATATGATCAACCAACCAAACCTTAATTGCTTTCCTTAATCACATGTCTAATTTAGGTATGATTGTAATGAAATGTCCTAGGTTATATTAGATTGTCCTATACATTTCCTAAAATTAATAACATACCTAAACGTGTTGGTGGCTGATTTTTTCTAATTTGAGCCTACTGTCCAGGTGATATTAGTATCATCTAGGACAATTTGCTTAATTCGGTTGTCAGAACATAGATTTCCTAGTTAAGTTTTCTATTTTTAACTGATCATCTAGGATGATTTTGAATTATCATGTATGATATGATCAAAAATAAAAAAAACTTATAAGTCTATAGAATTTCTATTCTGAGTATCTGTGTACAAGGTTACCTAGCATCAGGATCCACTATAATACATTTGACTCAAGAAAAAGTAAAAACACTTGAAGTACACCTACAAAATGACTCTATCCTAAATAACACAATCTTAAGCTGGCTTGATTTGTAATTGACCTTGTGGACCTGAAATATTAGTAGGCAGGGTAATAGTAGAGAAATAGAAATGCCAGAAATGTTAGCTATCATTAAAATTATAATCCTTAAATCTAGGTTTGCAACACATAGTTCATTAGATAAGGCTTGGTCAATGTTGGTGGGTTCTATCTTGGAGATAAATGCAAAATGACTAACTTTCTTCCTAAGTCCATGCCTAATTCTAACACCTTCAGATGGGTCTCTTAAGATCTTTTCTTTAGAATGACTAGAAAAATATCTACATTCTCTAAGTTGTGATTCCTGAGGGTCTACTCTATCTTCTAAGTCAATGGATTCTACCTATTGAATGACCTTTACTTCTTCTACTTCTTCGAGTTTAGATTTTGAGATCTTATCATATTCATCAAATACCACATGGGTAGACTCTTCTACTATCGGAGCCCTTTTATTGAAGATTCTATAGGCTTTACCTACATATTAGTAGCCTAAGAAGACACCTTCATCATACTTGGGATCAAATTTTTCTAGGTGTGATATTCCATTGATTAAGATAAAGAATTAAAACCCAAAGACATGTAAGTAAGAAAGAATTGGTGTCCTACCCTTAAGGAGTTCAGAAGGTTTCTTATTCAAGTTGGTTCTAATAATCACCCTATTTAAAACATAACATGTAGTATTTACTATTATGCCCAAAAGTATCTAAGAAGAGAGTATTTAGCTTGCATTGCCCTAGTAGCTTCTATAAAAAGTTTATTTTTCCTCTAAGTTATTCCATTCTTCTGAGGCATCCTAAGGGAAAAGAAGTTATGTTCTATTCCTACCTCTTGATAGAATGTTTCAAACATATCATTCTCACTATACACCATGATCACTATGAATTATTTAAATTTAACATCCTAATTTTCTTTGAATCAAAGTGGAGAAAATTTTAAACTCCTTAAATGATTCACTTTTATGTGTTAGAATCTATCCCAAGTAAATCTAGAGAAGTAATCAACCATTACAAATCCATATGTCTTTCCTCTTTGTTTGGTTTTATTATATGGTCCAAATATGACTTTCTGTAACTTTTGTTGTCCGCTCTTGAACTTGGCATTTCTTCACCCTCCTCCTTATTCAAGTGAGCTTTTTTGTTGGGGCAATCTATTCTTTAGTGTCCTTGATTCCTACATTCAGAACAAATAATATTAGAAGACACATTAGAATTTTTATTTATTTTACCTTTATTCCACTACTGTTGATGCTTTTTTTCTCTTTAAGAAGCTTTTAAATTATCATGTTATCAGCACGATGTTATCCTCCCCTTCATCTACAAAGTTGTCACTTGGTGACTCATTTGCTTTAAATGTTATAATTTTCTCCTTCTACTTTTCACCTACATCACTTTACCTTTGAAATACTCCATACTCGTAGTCAATGAGTAACCCAAGCAAGTTGTTAATCGAATGGACATTCAAATCCTTAGATTTGGTAATTGTAGTATTTTTAGCATCATATGCCCTATGCAAAAAATGTAGAACTTTATTAAAATTTTTCCCAAATTAGAAAGTTCTCTATCCAATACATGTAGGGATGTCACTATCTATGTAAACCTAGTTTACATTTTTTGAATTTAACTCACTACATTTCATGCAAAATAGTTTATAGTCACAAAGTAGGATGTTTAAACTAAATTATTTTACTTCCCTCATATGTTATGTATAGTTTATCTCATATCTCCTATTCCTTAGTACGGATTAATACACATATATAATCTTTAAATTTTAAAGAATGAAAAAATAGTTCAAGCATTTAGCATTTAATTGAGCTAAGTTTGTATTCTCAATGCTCCATTTACTTAAAGGTAATTTAAATTTAATGTCATTAATCAAATGAAATGGTACAAAATACCCTTCTAGTACTAAAAATCATATGCAATAATTAATAGATTGCAAAAAGGTAGACATGAAAAATTTTCATAAATCAAACTATTATTATCAAACAGTGGTGGATGGGTCATTAAATAACCCACCACAGTACTTTGATTATCAAAATGCTCCATGATCTTTTCTTGAAGGTATTAAAATCTAAATTTCAAGACCATCTCTAATACCAATTGAAAGTCTAAGAAGGATGTTAAACCTAAGTGAACATGTCCCTAGTCTCACCAAGAGGGGGGTGAATTGGTGAATTTAATAACAAAGATAATATTTTTGAATTTTTCAACATTTAAAAAATAAGTCACAGTAATCACTAAGAGAAAAAGAGAACAAATTTAAGAAAATATCTAAGCAAATATTTCATAATTTTTCCAAGCAGTTATAATGAAATTAAAATGCAAAAACTAAAATGTAGAAAATAGAATTTAGAATTAACATACTAGAGATTTATAGTAGCTCAGTCAAACAATAATCTAAATCCACTCCCTAAAGTCCTCCACTCCAAGTATTGCACTATCACTACAGTGTCTCTCATTTTATCGCCACAATAAGGTGGAGAAGCTTTATAATAAATCCCTTCCACCAAAAATGGTGCGGTAGAGAGCTGAAAGCTTTGTCAACATCCAGGTGATGGAAACAAACCTTCAATCTTTTTCTCCCTCCTTGTGAAGGTAGAGTACCATGAACTCCTTTCTCACCCTCCCAGTGATGGTAGAGAACCATGTCCATAACCTGAAATATTTCTCCTTGGAGCCACCCAAGAAACCTAGATAGACACATGGAGGAATAAGGCAAGACACTTTGCTTGGAGCAACCGTGTTAAACCCTAAAACTACTTCTCCCTCGGACTCAATTTCTCCCTCTTCTTCCCAAATCTCTTATAGACTTCTTCTTTAAGCTCCCTCTCAAGAACACTCAATAACCAAACACTTGAAATAAGTCTCTTAAGAGAGATTAAAAATAAGGCCTCAGAAAAAGCACCAAATTCAATTCTATCGACTCGGATCATCCAGCATGATTATGGATCATCGTGTATGAACTATTTTGATTATCGTCCAATATGATTGGTGATGACTTAATTATTTTCCCATATAGGAATCAGTTCATATAGTACTATTGGTCAAATCATCCTACATAATCTAATTGGATTAATTAATCCCAATTTATTCCTTAATCATAGGATTAATTAGGCGAGATATAATGATGTCATACAGTATGATACCTATCACTCAAAACAATGAGTACAAAATTTGAATTTCAAAATTTTTCTTAAATTATGATTGGCGACTGGGATCTTGATTTCATCTGATCATCCAATACGATATACATCAAATAATATGATTTATTCATTTTGCTTTAATTATCATAATTAGTTATTTTTATCATTTTCTGATTTGTATATTGTACATGACAATATGAATCACACAATACGATTAGTTTAGAAAATCCCACCTCTGATATTATAATTAACTCACTTCCTTAAGTGTGTGTGCCATCAATAAAAGTATATTCACATATTTGAATTAGATTTAATTGACTTTATTTTAACCTCAAATTCCATAATCAATTTTTTCCTTATAGTTAGGTGTGAGTCATCATGCTTCCTTTTCTTAGTTGTGGAGAACACCCATTATGGTACCATCCTAGTTTTAAATCTAACCTCAATCCTATATGGTTAGGAGCACTTCCTTCCCATATGATCATATGACTTTCTTTTCCTTAAGGTTAGGCGTAAGCCCTCGTGTTTCCTTGCCTTATGATTAGACATGCTAGTTGTGGAGATTGCCCTTCATGGCACCATCCTAGTTTAAAATCTAGGCTCGAACCTCTATGGATAGGAGCACTTCCTTCCCACACAATCATCCAACATCCTTTTTTGTAAGATAGGTGTAAGTCCTCATGCTTTCTTTCCTGAGGATTAGAAGTGCTAGGGGTGGAGAACACCCTTCATGGCACCAGCCTAGTTTTAAATTTAGCCTCAAATCTCTCTAGTTAGAAGTACTTCCTTCCCATACAATCATCTAGATTTCTTTTACTTAAGGTTACGTGTGAGTCCTTGTGCTTCATTTCCTTTTGATTAGACGTACTAAGGTTGGAGAATGCTCTTTGTGGCACCATCCTAGTTTTAAATCCAACCTCAAACCTCTATGATTTGAAGCACTTCCTTCCCACATGATCATCCAACTTTCTTTTCCTTAAGGTTAGGTATGAGTCTTAATGTTTCCTTTTTAGAAAATTATACATTATATTGGTAGAGAATGCCCTTTATGATGCCATCCTAATTTCAAATCTAGCCTCGATCCTCTGTAGTTAGGAGCAGTTCATTACCACATGATCATCTAGCTTTCTTTTCCAAAAGGTTAGGTGTGAGACCTCGTGCTTCCTTTCCTTATGATTAGACATACTAGTGGTAGAGAAGGCCCTTCGTGGCACTATCCTTATTCTAATCTAGCATTGATCCTCTATGGTTTGAAGAACTTCCTTCCCACATGATCATCTAGCCTTATTTTCCTTAAGACTTGGTGCTTCCTTTCCTTAGTATTAAAACCACTAGTCATGGAGAACGCCCTTTGTGGCACCATCCTAGTTTTAAATCATATTTTCTTCTCCTTAAGGTTAGGTGCTTCCTTTCCTTAGGATTAGATCAACTAGTGATGGAAAAAACCCTTTATGGCACCATTCTTATTTTAAATCTTTCTTTCTTCTCTTTATGGTTAGGTTCTTCTCTTCCTTAGTATTAGATCCACTAGTGATGGAGAATACCCTTTTGTGGAACCATCCAAGATTTAAATCCCACTTTCTTTTCCTTGAGGTTAAGAGTTTCTTCCCTTGGGATTACATCTACTAGTAATAGAGAACGCCCTTTATGGAACTAACCTAGTATAAACTAAACCTTGATTCTCTAAAGTTAGATCCTACTATTCCATAAAATAAATATTCCAGATTTCACCTTTACATTCAGCCAAAACTAATTTATTCTACTACATAAATTGGGGTTCTATTTGTTGATCTCATTTTTTATATGAGGTTCTCAGGATCCATTCAACCTTCAATAAATCTCCATTCCATATTATAATCCAAAACTTAATCCAGATTTCATTCTAGACTTCAATCAATACATCAATTCATTCTTCAATCAATTTTCAACCAAGCTTTCAATCAAGATTCAAATATATCCAATCATCAACAATCATTCTTTTTTTTATGATTGATATGGATAATTCAAATTCAATTAATCAAACCTAAAGTCTAATTCATATCCAAAAATTTAGATCAAAATCCAGGGGTAAGGGGCCCTTGCCTTGAACCCTTTTTGAGTATTTTTTTAATCACTAAAAACCCAACCAAATGTCCTCTAATTCATGATCTACCAATTATATATTTATTGAGAACCCTTGAGTCAACCAGCCAAATTTGAGTTCAATCTGACACTTCTAACCAAAAAAACTCAATAGAAATATAAACGTTGCAAAACCTTCAAATATTTATAGCCTCTACCACCAGACATTCCACCTAGTAGGATTTGACCTTAGGAACTTTCTTAAATTCCTTAACCATGTCCATATCCCTTTTTATGATAATTTAAATATTATGTTGTACTTGGGTGGAACCAATTCGGCCCATAATTGATCAAGGGTCAAAATGACCAAAATGCCCTTTTAGGGCAAATTTGGACTTTTTTTTTTAAGCTTAACATAGCTCAATCACATCAAGCCTTGAGTCTTCTCTAATGCATTCTAACCATCATTAGGAAAGTGTTGGACCTAAACCTAGCCCTTAGTTTGACATGGTTGTCAAACTCAACCATGGTTGACCAAAGTGCATTTTAACCTTTCAAACATGAATTTTAATTTAAATGGCTTTCCCATCACTTGAGACCACTTCAAATGAATTCATACTCTTAGTCTAAACTTATTAGACATAGATCTTGACCCTAGGTTTACTTGGTTGACCAAGTCAATAAAGATTAACCAAACTACCCAAACACTTCTATCCTCTTCAAACCCTTTAACTAAGGCCTTGCCAATCCAATCTAGACCCATGGGATGACCCATTTAATCCCTAAGGAAGTCCCCTTTAAGCACACTTGGGTTATCCATATGTCTTAATCTAAGGCCCAATGAGGAATCTGTATGATCATAATAATACTCCAAGCATAATTAGATCAAATTGGCTCTTTCACTAGGTCCCTTTTAACCCAATACACCTACCCTAGTTGACCTAGCCCTTAGGTCAACTAAGGCTAGAAATTGGGCTAGCCCAAAGTGTTCAAAACCATTAAGGGCTGAGTTATTTCTCAACCAAGGTTTCACAAAATTAAATCAACACTTATATTACGTGGCCCTAGGTCCAATATTACTACCCTGATTAGCCCAACCCCAACTTTGACTTAGGCTAAGACTTAAAATAGCTCAAAATGGTTAAAAACACTTTGACTTGAGCCCATTTTCAATACAGAACAAATCAATCTCAATTTCCACTTGCATTGGGTATCCCTTGACCCAATGCATCTCCTCTATCAAAATCTTAACTTGATTTAACCTAGGTTGCACTCAAATCAACCCAAACCATATAAGTTTGGGTCAACCCCAGCCATGGTAATGAATTGGGCTTCACCATGCGTAACTAACTCCACAATCAGACTTACCCAACCCCCCAATGACCTTTCCACCTAAGGGGAAAATGGGAACATGGTGGCTCTATTGCAATTCTATTTTCATATATTATGATTTTGATGATGATAGAAAATAATCTTATTTTTCTACGACTATCTTGCCTACTGACATTTCAAAGGATGGCACTTTTAAATTAAAGGAAGCTTGGAATACTTTTAGAACCAAGAATGGAACCTCTTTTATTTTCTCTATGATTTGGTGTAAAATCGTTCCTTCCACTATTATTATTTTCATTTGGAGAATTTTGCATAGCTCATTCCTACAGAAGACAATCATATTAAATAGGGTTTTATTATGCCTTCAAGATGCCAATGTTGTTATCATGATGAGGAGAATATGCATCATATTTTCATTTTCTGTTCCTTTAGATATTAAAACTTGGACTTATTTTGATGTTATTTTCAAATTAAAATAATTTAATGCTAAACTTTCTATTAATGCTAATCCAAATTTTTAGTGGTTTGTTAAGTCTAAGGGACATATTAAAAATGTTATTCCTTCCATCATTCTTTGGTATTTATGGTTGGATCGAAACAATTCTTATTTTAATGGTGTTGACATGAACTATCATAGGATTATAAATAATGTGAAAGATAAAGTTTTAAGATTTTTTTTATGTTAACCTGCTTTCCTATAAAATTTTTAAAAATTACTGCTTTGCATCTTATGACTTAGGCATTAAGTTGGATGGTGATCTGCATCCTGTTGGTTCTAGAACTGTTTACTGGATTAAGCCTCCCTTTAACACTTATAAAATGAATGTGAATTGTATTTTTAATCAGAATTTTTTGCGATGTGGTGGGATTCTCAAGGATAATTGGGTAAAATTATTATGGCTTTTGTTGGTCCCCCTTGGCGTGATGAGAATTTTGCTGAGCTATCGGATATTCTCTATGGAATTAAACTATGTATTTCTTTGAGTATTGTCAATATTAGTATCAAAGTTGATTTCATTTATATTATCCAAAGTCTTAATTGTCTGGATGATTCAATCTACAATGCTAATATTTTTTACTTGTTGAGGGATATTAAATTGTTAATGATGTTTATTAATGGTTCCTTCTCTCATGTGTATAGAGAGGGGAATTCTTCTACGATTTGGCTGGCTAATTGGAGTTGTAATAAAAGATGCAATTTGCATTAAAGATAAAAAGGAACTTATTACAATCAACTACCGAAATATAAAACTAAGACAGTCCTTCCTTATCAAGTCCAAAAAACTTGATGGTAGTTCTGTCTCCAAAAAGGTATCCCAATAAAAATCCCCTAATAAAGCAAGACTTGAATAATAATCTGCAACCTTATTACAATCTCTTGATGCAAAAATAAACATGATATTATTAAATATTTTTAGAATGAAAGATCCGGCCTTGTAGCTATATTGCTCTTCAATGTTCTCCTGTTTATTGAATCTTGGAGCATCTTTATAATATTCACATTGTCTCCTTCAGTGATTATTCCCTTATATTCACACATCCAATCTTGAATATAAATCCCAAATGTCATTATTGATTTGAGCTCTAAAAATTCAATGTCCCAATGAATCATTGTTTTTCCATAAGCACATAACATTCTTCCTTTGTAGTCACTTAACACCCCTGCAACTCCAGCTACGTTTGATGTTAAGAATGACGCATCTACATTCAATTTAATCCAATCTTTAGGGGGGACACCAAGTTTTAGACAGCGATTGTTGGTTGGTGTTCCAATTCATCTCAATTGGAGCTGAATGCAAAATAACTAGCATTAGATAATATCTCTGTTGCAATGTATGCTATAGATGGCTCTGTTTTTCCGTGCTTACGATGATTCCAAAATTTCCAGCTGAAAAAAACTACTACAACATAAATTCTTGATAGTCCACATTTATTCATTCATATGCTTTGTAATTCCTCTACATAATTGGAGACACTTTGGAACATTGAAACATTGATTCCCCATTGTCTCAGATTTTGTATAATTTCATTCAGTTTGGAGCATCTTATAGCCACGTGTTCTGTATCTTCCATAGTTTGGCATCCTCTAGGATAATCTTTGTTACAAAATAGTCTTCTATGGCATAACTATTCATTGGGTCGGCAAGGCATCATTCAAAAATCTCCACCAAAAACAGTTTTTTTCCCCTTTGGTTTACTTTATATTTTTTCAACCAATTCAAATTGCTAAAATTGTTATTTTGACTTGTGTTCTTTGCTTCAAAAGATAAAGAGGTTATTGTCTTTCATGAATTAGTGCTGATCAATTCAACCTAGTCTTCTATACCTTCTTTACATGTTTCCATCTGTTGAATCAGGTATCCCATATCTTCAGAAAAATATGTTGACAGTTTTTCTTTACTCCAGCTTCCATTTTCCTCAATTAAGAAAGCAACTTTTTTGTCATAAAGATCATTTGTATTGCAAGTGGCCGGCCAAGTATCCAAGTGTGACTTGTGATGTTTATTTTTTTCTCCATTTTTTTACTTTTCACCTTACTATCGGTTTCAAGTAATGATCACCTTCTTTCAAAATCTTCCAGGCAGCAGATGACCCTCTTTTCACGTCTTCCTCCCAGATTGCATCTCAAAATTTGCACTTCAGGATTTTGTATAATAGTGACTCTTTATCCTATAGAAACATACCAAGCTATTCTAGCTCTCAATGTTCCTTGCCTCTACACAGCTCCGGGAATACCGAATCCACCTGAATTTATTGGCAAACATAGAGTGGACCAAGCAATATAATGCATCCCTTGATTCCCATTTTCCTTGTGCCAAATGAAATTCCTACATAGCTTCTCTATCTTCATCAAAATGCTTTTCGGAATTAGAGAATGTGCCACCTGATAAGAAATCAAATTATAATAAACAATTTCAATTAGAAGAATTCTTCTTGCCAAGGATAGCCACTGAGCTCCCCATGAATTCAATCTTCTCATAGCTTTTTTGATAGCATTGTTGTAATCTTCTGTCTTCTGACTCCTTAATGCCAATTTGATCCCCAAGTAATTGAACTCCTTAAATTCTTTAATTCCCATTAGATTGTTTTACTTTCTTCTTCTCTTCTTCGATACCTTCTTCCCATAGAGGACCATAGACTTTTGAGAATTTAATTTTTGTCCTGTCCAACCACAGTAAGCTTTGAAGGTCCTCATCAACTTTTTGACATTTCTTCTATATGCTTCAGTCACTACTAAGATGTCGTCAGCAAATAGTAAGTGTGTTACTCTCTCCATATTAGTTGTTAATCTTATGCCCAATTGATCATTTTTTTCCACGGAGAGCTTTAGATAAACGATTAGAGCACAAAATGAGTAAGCTCGGTGATAGTTGACATCCTTGTCTAAAACCACAGTGTGTCTTTTGTTTGGCAATAACTTACCTACTCATTTAAAAGGGCTTATTAGATTGGATAAGATTGGTATTATGTTAGAATTTTATGAGTTCTGGTCATTGGTTCTTGGTTTTTTCTTTGTGGTTGCATCGATTTTGGTTTCTTGGCAATTTTTGCTTACTGGGTTTTGCTGGAGTCATGTGTTTCCTGGATCTTGGTTTGGTTTTGGTAACCTCTAGGTGGCTAGTTTTTTGGTTTTGTAGTTCCTTCTTGGCCTGGTGGTTGGTTGTTCTGGAGCTCTTCCTATTCCAGCTTGGAGTTGTGGTTGCATATTGGTCTCTATAGTACCTACCTAATGGCTGGGTTTTGTATTTTCATCATCATACTGGTTATTTTTTTTATTATTATTTCTACTTACATGGTGTTGTTATGCCTGCGATTTTTTCCTGGTTTGTCTTGTTAATGCATTTTTAGTCCTAATGCTGAGTTTATGTTGGTTGACAGTTTAATCTTGTGCTTTGTGGCTTATAGAAATTTCCTGTGTCATTAGTTGTGCATTTTTTATTTGGGAGTTGAGTAGTTATTGGTATTTCAATGGTCCTAAATTATATCCCCTTTGTTGCTCTTTTATTCCTACGTGTTTGCTTGGTTTGGTTGTGCTGGTTTTTTTCTCTAAGGCTGTGTAAGATTGGGTGGCCCATTTGTTTAGTTTTTATGGGGATTTTAGGTATCTTTAGTTGTTTGCTACTAGACAGTTTGTCCTTATTGTTAACTAATTGAGGGGGTTGTAGCCTTTGTTGGTTTTGTTGTATGGGTAGTTTACCCTGCTTTAATAAATGCCTTTTGATCAGATTGATGGTCTCTGTTAACTGGAAGTTATGATTATTATCTTCGTGTTTTGTCAGGGTTAATTTATTGACTATCAATTCTCCTATTATTCTTTATATATTTATCTATTGTTAGTGCTTCTATGGGTTTAGAATTGAGTGGCATTGGAGTAATAAACATGAGGGTTACAACCAGATTCTGATCTTGGCTAATCGGTATTGCAAAACTAGCTTCTCAAATCCACCTGTTCTATTTTTCTAGGCTGGTTATTGGTATTTAAATTTGTCTAGAGTTATACTTTCATAGTGGATTTTTCTTTGTCATTTATTTCTTTTTCAACTGGTTGGTTTCTAAGTGGAACTCTCTTTGAGTGTCACTAATGGTTTATGGTGTATTATCATCTATCTATTGGCAATATAATCCCCTGCCTAATAGTATTAATGGGAGTTATTGCATATCTATTTTCAGAAATAGAATTTTGATTATTGCAAACACTTCTGTTTTACTATGACTGCCTTACCTACTAACATTTCAGATCCACAGAATCAAGACTGCAATTTGAGCTAGCTCAAGATTGGGTTGATAGGGTCTGAGTCAATTTATAATTTTTCCTTTCTTGAGCCTATTATAAATGGTGTGGTTCCTTATGCTAAGTAACCTTGCACACACACACACACATGGGGGAAAATTTTCTTTCTGTTGATTAGAGTTCTATATTCTGATCACATCATTTTGGGACAATCCTAAAATCATCCTGGATGATCAGCTTAAAATAGAAACCCTAATTAGGGCATACTGGTTAAGGCATCCATCATTAAGCACATCGTCCTGGATGATATTTCGTATCAGCCGGGACGATAGGCTCAAAATAGAAAGAATCAGCTGCCATATCTATTTAGGTATTCTTTATTTTTAGGACATCGTCCAGGACATCGGCCTGAATGATGCACATAATTATGCCTAAATTAATTTGGTAGTTAAGGCTTGATTGATACAATCAAATCATTCTGGATGATCGCAGGATCAGCCTGGAAGATCAATTTAAAATACCATAGTTGATCCTGAATGATCAACATCAAATAGCTTTTATTCAGAGAGATGCTCTCAAAAGATTTTCACGAATTTATACTAATCATACTAATCATACGATCGTCCTGGACAATTAAACTAATTTTTCATCGTCCTCTAGACATCCTTTCAGAGTGATTATCTGGATGATATTCATGGAATTATACTGATCATCCAGGAAGATATTATATCAGCCTGGATGATATGACCAAAAATCTTCTAATCATCCCAAACCGATCAAGCTGATTGAGTGAAATTTACACTGATTGGCCAGGATGATACCCACATCATCCTGGATGATAAAATCAGTTTGTATAAAATAAGAGCTATTCTGAAGCTCTTCTATTTAAGAGCTCTTGTTCTACCTGTTAACAAATCTTTTACTACTGCTTTGACCTGAGAGACCTGAGAGTGCCAAGAGGAGAGGGAGTACAAGGGAGAGAGAGAGAGAGGATCTTGTGAGGGGAGAGTTTGTGAGGGAGTTCATAAAGGTTGCTCCAAGAAAGGATCCAGCATCATCTTCTCCAGTCGCCGTCCTTAGATCCTTGGGGGTTCTAGAGAGGTAAACTTTAGCATCTGATCAAGGTTCTCTGCCTACTTGAGGAGGAAGCACAAGGAGTTGGGTTCTCTACCTGCTTTAGGAGGAATCAAAAGGAGTTGGGTTCTCTGCTTGCTTCTAGATGAAGCAAAAGGTGTTGGGTTCTCTGCCTCACCTGGGCTGGTGGAAAGGAGATTTGTATATAGGCTTCTTCACCTTGCTGTGGGAGCAAAAGGAGAGATACAGAGTTTAGCGTAATACTCGAAGGGCACCTCCGTAGAGTGGACGTAGGTCGTGTTGACCGAACCATTATAAATTTTTTTGTTCTTTATTACTATTTTTGCATTTATTTTTTTCACTTTGATTTCTATGGTGAATCTTAGTTTTTGTTTTAAGATCGTGTTTTTATTGTGAAAGATTTTTTAAAAGTCCAATTCACCCCTCTTCTTGGTTAGCATTGGGACTAGTTCACAAGGGCTTAACATCCCTAATGAACTTTCAAGTGCCTTCAGTGTACTTTCAAGTGGTATCAGAGTGGGATTCATAAAATTAAGTTTGAAAACTTTTTGAATTTTGATTCATGGCTAACTTTAGTAATTGTAACACAACAGAAAGATATTCTATTACACGTCTACCTTTGTTTGATAATATTCCTTTTAATTTTTGAAAAACTCGCATGTCTACAGTTTTACAATCTTTTGATTATAGTTTATGGATGCTTGTTAAAGAAGGATATACACCACCTTCACAAGAACTTAATGGCATTAAAATTGAAATTCCTTTTACTGAATGGACTTTTGATGAAAGAGATTTAGCACAACTTAATGCAAAATGCTTGAACTATTTTTTCTGTGCTTTAAAATCTAAATATTATATGTGTGTGTTCCAACTTGTACAATTGGTAAAGAAATTTGGGATAGATTATGTGCAACTTATGAAGGAACCAATGAAGTAAAATAATCTCGATTTAATATTCTTTTGCATGATTATGAACTTTTTCGAATGAAACCTTCTGAATCAATTTCTGAAATGTATACAAGGTTTACTCAAATTGTCACCTCATTACATGCTTTATGAAGAGAGCTAACTAATTATAAAAAGGTCAATAAAATTTTGTGATGATTGCATACTTCTTTTGATGCTAAGATCACTATAATTATTGAATCTAAAGATTTAAACACTTATTCGATTGATAACTTACTTGGATCACTTATTGCTTATGAGCAAGGGGTGAATCAAAGAAATCTTGATGTACGTGAGAAAAAGAAGGAGAAAACTGTGGCACTAAAGGCCAACAACACGAACACTAATTCTTCCAGATCTGAAAAAGATGATGTTGCCTTCATCACTAGGCAATTCAAAAGCTTTTTAAGGAAGAATAAAAAAAAGGCCATCATAAGTGGAAAAGAGGTAAGGATAGCAAAAATTATAAAAGTTTTTCTGATGTTGTTTTCTTTGAATGCAAGAAGCCTAGATATGTTAAAGATGATTGTCCTACACCTAAGGAGCACCCAAGCAAGGAGAATGGTGAGGAGAAACCCAAATACATGAAGGACAAGAAGCAATCCCAAAAAGCTTTTTTGGCAAATTCTGTATCTGATTCCTATGAGACTGAAGCAGAGGAGGAAATCATAAACTTATGTTTTAATGGCCGATAATCAACAAGAATAATCTGATCAAAAAGAGGTATGTGAACCAACCTATGAACAATTAGTTGAAATTTGTGACAGAATTCATGCATCATATAGAAAACTTAAGAAAATGCATGCTAGCTTGAAATTGGAGTTTTTGAATTTACAAAAAGAGAATGAAGTTTTGATAAAAGATCATTCCCAAATTGATAGCAATCACATGTCATTATTTTATGAGTTTGATGCATTAAAACAAAGAGCATACTGAATTATCTAATGCACATGATTCTTTAAATTCATCCCATGCTGAGTTAGAAAAAGAGTTTAAGAAATTAGCAAATCTCAAAGTTTTTGAAAATAATAAATCATCATTGCATGCTACGCATAACTTTTAAAAGAAGCCTCACCACCTAAGTAGATTAGTACATCCATTTCCTGGTATTAGAGGTTTTTCATATGGCATGTTAGGACACATTCAACACACTTACACCATTCACCGTA
The DNA here is from genome assembly GCA_019514585.1 of Dendrobium officinale. Lineage (NCBI taxonomy): Eukaryota > Viridiplantae > Streptophyta > Magnoliopsida > Asparagales > Orchidaceae > Dendrobium > Dendrobium officinale. The sequence goes on along the minus strand of CM033699.1, from coordinate 36,149,322 downwards.
GTACACATTAGGTTTGGAGACCTAAATTGCATGATTCACAGCATAATACACATGCATTGCATTATTCTTTTCATAAGAAGGGACCCCAAACCTGTTTAGGTTCTTAAATCTGACATTTGATGATTTTTACAGGCTTGCTCTCATAAAAGGCCTCGTGAGATCATGTGGTACCAGGATAGTGGATGCTCACAACACATGACTGAAGATGCTAATCAATTCATTATACTGGAGACCAGAACAGGAGATAAGGTTACTCTTGGAGATAACACCACCAGGAAGGAAGTGGGGCGCTGGTATAATTAGGAAACTCCAAGAACCTTTTGATTGAAAATATTTTGCTTGTAGATATACTAAAATATAACTTGCTCAGCATCAGTTAGCTTTGCGATAAGGGCTTCATCATAAAAGTTTTTGCTAATACTTGCATTATAAGCTTAAATAACAACACTATTTTGCAGAGAATGCGAATCAATAATGTTGACATGTTTGACTTAAAAAATATTGAAAGTGATGCTTCATTTTGCTTAAAAATTGCTATTGAAGATTCTTGGTTATGGCACAGGAGATTATGTCATGCTAGTATGAAAATCCTTAGGAAAGTGACCCAAAAAGACTTAGTAAGAGGTGTCCCCAAGCTTAAGTTTTCAAAAGACCATCTTTGTGATGCCTGCCAATTAGGAAAGCAAGTCCACTCTACTTTTCACTCCACTAAGAACATTAACACCTCTAGACCTTTAGAAGTCTTTCACATGGATTTGTTTGGACCCAATAGAACTACCATCTTAGGAGGGAAAGTTTATGGTTTTGTGATTGTCGATGATTACTCGAGGTTTACTTGGATTAGATTTATGTTACATAAGAATGAGTCTTTTGATGAGTTTAGAGCCTTCTTCAATTTTTTTTTTTTTATGAATGCTAAAATTACATAAAAAGGGAAAATAAGACCTAGATACAAACTACTGAGAGTGAAGAACACTAACACATTCTTCCGTTACCAAACTACAAAGGGAAGAAGGTAGTTCACTCTCTCAAAACAAATCCCAAAGAAAATCCAAAGAAAGATCAAGATTAGCATAAGAATCCGCTAATTTAATACAATTGTGATTAACCAATGAAAAATCACATTATTAACCTTGCTAAAATAAGAAGAATCTTCAATAGCCATGCTTCTGTCCATATTCTTCGGTATAATATGCAATTTGTGAAGAATATCAATAACATTTTTATTGTCACCTTCCACTATAATGCCTCCAACATCATCGAATCTACCTTGTAAAATCTCTGTAAAAGCAGAAAAAGTGGAAAACTCCAATTGGGCAATGTCCCAATGCGTTTTCCTCAATCTAAAAGCTAGTAGAAATCTTCCTTTACAATCCCTTACAATGCCACCAACACCAACCTCATAATTTCCTTTAAGAGAAGCATCAAGATTAATCTTAATCCAATCGGGGGGAGGAGGTTTCCATTTATCGAAAGACATTCTAAGGGACTGATTAACAACCAGTTATCCGATTTGAACAAAGTACATATTATCTTAGTTGATAAAGCTGAGAATTGAAGTAGCAATAAACACATTGCTTTCTTCAGGATTCTCATGCTTAAATCTTGTTTATATGATTCCATACAAACCAAATAACAGTAAAATACAACTTCACCATCATCACATTACCATCTTTGAGCCTCTGTAGTCCAGCCAAGCAATCATTCCATCCATTGAATACAGGAATCTAAAATCCCCAGCCTCTCAGCACATCCATCACCTTCTGAATCTTACAAACAGTTCGATGAAATATGATTAATATCTTCCAAGACTTCACATCCCAATTGGACAAAAAGAATCATCAGAATTTTTCCTTCTAAAGAGGAAAGCACCATGTAGGTAGAGCATCCGAGAACAGCCGCCAAATGAAAACCTCCAGCCTTGCATTCAAACCCAATTTATAAGCCTAACTGATTGGAACAACATCCTCCAGATTTTTATAGCTATATTCCATGATTAAATAAGAGATGGACTTTCCTGACATCTTATACTTTAATTCCATGCAATCCTCATGCCTATTGGGAAAAATCTTTACTTTGCAAATAAGTTCCAGTAAATCTATCCCAAAGAATATATTGAGTTTCTCACGGTCCCAACTACCTTCAGCAATGAAAGAATCCAGAGTAATATTATCATCCTCAAAATAACCAACGATTGTTGTCCATTTGAGTAGAGACTTGTCCAAAAATCCAAATGTCCTTCAACACTTTAATTTTGGAACCATCACTAATTCTCCATCTAACATGATCCCTTAGTGCACTCCATCCAGAAACCATGATCTTCCAAGTAGAGGAACTACTTTTATGCAGTCAATAATTCCACCAATTAACTCCATACTTAGCATTGAGGTGTTTGTGTAAAAGAGAAACTGGCTTATCAATCAACTTCCATGCAAATTTGGCTCTCATAGCATTCCTCCTTGCCACAGCTAAATGAACATCCCAACCTCTAAATAGTTTAGGCTTACAAATTTGCTCCCAAGCAACATAACGAATGCCCCTCTTGACATCACATTTATTCCAGATAAAATCTCTACAAATCTTCTCAAATTCCATCAACGTCTTCATCAGAATAAGAGAGTGAGACAGGATAAAAACAGGAAGAGAAAGATAAACTGATTTAACCAAAACCAGTCTACTAGCTAAAGAGACATAAATATTCCCCCAAGCATTAATTTTTTACTGGACTTATCCAATAAAACCTGAAAGTCCACCTTCCTTAAACGTCTCAATGCCAATTTCATACCCAAGTACTCAAACTCATCAACTAATTTAATACCCATAAATCTGGAAATCTACACCCTCCTCCTCCTATCCACTGAATTACCACAAACCAGGGAAGATTTATGGTAGTTGATGTTTTGACCATTCTACTTACAATAATTCTCCATAATCTCTCTAACCTTCTTCATCAAATTCACTTTAGCTTCCATAAAACAACAAAATATCATCTGCAAATAAAAGGTGAGAAATCTTCTGGGTATTAGAAGAGATCCTAATACCCACATCATTACCCCTGCTATAAAAGGCGTTAGAAAGAAGTTGGGAACAAAGGATAAAAAAAAATGGTGATAGAGGGCATCCTTGACGAAAAGCCACTCTTACCCTCAATCCAACTATAATTATAACCATTGATCATAATAGAACTTCTTGGATCAATGATACATTCCATCACCAAATGAACAAACCTGGTAGGGAAACCCCAACTCTATCATCATCTTCTCCAAAAGTTGACCAGTGCATACTATCATATGCTTGCTCCATGTCCACTTTGATTGCCAATAACCCATTACAAGCTTTAGAAAATCTCAATTTTTTTAAAAAACTTTCCTGAGCCAAAAGAAGATGGTCTGAGATTGATCTAACCTTCACAAAAGCCGCTTGTTCTTTAGAAATAATCCTATGCAAAACTCCCAACATTCTATTAAGCAAAACTTTAGCAACAATTTTAAAAATTGAATTGCATAGACTAATGGGACGGTAAGCTGATGGAATACTTGGATTAGAAGTTTTAGAATAAGCACAAACTAAGGTGTCTTTCCACTCCTTGCTCATAGAACTAGTGAGAAAAAATAGCTGAACAGATCTAACTACATCCTCTTTAATGATGTTCCAAAAAGATTTGAAAAAGGAATAGGTAATTCCATCATAGCCCGGAGCTCTGTTGGTGCTCAGATTCAGAATAAAATCTTTAAATCTCAGCCTCACCCAAATCATTAACCAACAAGGTCTTATCACCTGTCTTGCAAAATAAGCCATAGTTTAGGCCATCCAGCAAAGCAATAATTTTTGGATTTCCACTTATTTTGAAAAAACTTATTAAACACCTCCTCAACCTCTTTCGGATCATCATTCAGCACCCCATTAGAGTTCTTAACTTGATAAATCCAATTGACATTTCTCCTAGAATTAGCAAATGAATAGAAGAATTTGGTATTTGCATCACCGTCCTTAATCCACTTAGCTTTTGCCCCTTTGCTTCCACCAGGTATTCAGATTATGAAGAACAACATTAAGTTCTTTGACTTTAGCTTTAAGTACCCAAATCTTCTCCTCAGTCAGCCAACCGTTCCCTAGCTTCTTCTTCTTGCAAATTCAAGAATTTCAGCTTTCAACTTTTCTTTCTCCAAGGAGAAATTCTTCAATCTAGCCTTGCTCCAATAAAATAAATCTTTCAAGGTCCTTTTACATTTTTTTATTAAGATCTTCCATGTCATCCCCCAAGAAGGGTCTCTCCACCTACTAGTGACAATATGCTCAGCAGTCTTAAAGGATAACCAAGTGTCTTCAAAACTTAAAAACCACTTCTACCTTTACAAACCGATTCAAAACATCTTTAAAACAATCGGACAATGGTCCGAAGCAACTCTGGCAAGGTGTCTAACCAAAGTAATTTGAATTTTGTTGATGGCCAAGGTATTAAGAATACACCTATCAAGTCTTTCCAGAATCCGTCCTCCTCCACTCTTGTTGTTGCACCAAGTGAATCTAGGTCCAACAAACCCAACTTCATGATAGTCATTCTCATTCATAAACTTCAACATATCTAAAGGGCCTTGAGTGAATTTAAACCTTCTACCACCCTTCTTATCTTCTTGAGCCAATGCAATTAAAATCCCCTCCAAAAATAGAAGGAATATCTCTATGAGAAACCTCATGAACATACCACCCAAAGGTACCTTCTCTTAAGAGTCTCTTTACTAGCATAAACTGTTGAAATCATCCAAACTCCTCTATTGAAGACATTGAGATCACCAATAACACATTAATCTGATGTTTTTTAAAACTAGAAAGGATGCCAAATCCGATCTCCATAGAACCATAATTCCACCAGAAAGCCCTTCTGAGGGAAGAAGGAAATAATCCCAAAAAAGCCCCATCATCCTTACAAATGAATCTTTATCCATAGAAAAGATTTTAGTTTCAATCAACCCTACAAAGAATACTTTATAGTCTTTAACAATTTCCTTTAAATAAAGGGAGGCCTCCCTTTTTTTGTCCCCCCTACAGTTCCAAAAAACAATAGATTCCATAAAAAAGTATGGGGGAAGAGCCCCCAACTCTTTTATTCATACCTCCATCCACAAATCTACCTCTAGAACAGCTTTTAATAGAGCCCAACTCTCTAAGCTCCTTAGCAAGCTTACATTTCACCAGTTCTCCATACCACTAGAAACAACCTCCTTCTCAATTCTTCACAACACACTTGCTCCCCTCACAACCTTGATACTTCCATCACCATCAGGACTCCCCACAAACAATTGGAGGAACCCCTTCTCTGATAAAAATTCCCACAACCTTCAGTATTGGATTTAATGCAAACAACTCAATTCCATCCATCTTCCACTCCTTCCAACACATCAAATTTATTCAAATTGACTGGAATAAAAGGGTATTATCACTAGAAAACTTACCATCAATCTCTGGAGGAGCTTCAATAGAATCAACAATTTTCATGGCAAAAAAAATTCATATGACAGAATCCTTCCACGAACAATCGCCTCCTCCTTTTTCAGGTATCTCCCCTTCCTCCAAGTGATTAACTTCAGCAACAGCTTCCTCCTTATCTAAAGCATCAACACTTTGAGTTACTTTCCAAGCCATATCATCATGAATTTTCATTCGATTTCATCCACTGTTTTTTAAGAGTTTTCGGTTTCTCCTTCTGAACAACAGGTCTTCTATTAAATTTTTTCTTCACCATGATCCAAGGACCATAAGAGGTATTATGAGTAACCTCCTCATTGAACCTTTTCAATTTCCTTAGCTTCCCTTAAATCACCTTCATTCATCCCCTGCCAGAGTTTCCAACAACCTTTATTTTGCAATCAGCTTTAAGATGCCCCCACCATTCCACATCCATAACAAAGAGTCGAAACTTTCTCATACCCAAATCTTTGAAAACAATTTCCCAGAGATTGCTTTCAACCCATACTCTTAAAGAAAGACACTGGTCAAGCTTAACTCTCACGCATACTCTAGCGAATTCTCTTTTCCCCCACTAAAACATATTACCATCCATCGTCAAAGGTTTCCCAATAGATGAAGCAATACGAGCCCCACTTCATCCCAACAATGCAAGGGTAACGTGAGGCATTCTGATCCAAATTGGTGAGGTTAAACCTTTCAAAGATAGAGTGGAAAATTGTAATGACCCACTTCTCCACATCCCCACAATGTAGCCGTTTGACAAACCAAGGCCCTCCCAATAAATAACACCATCATCATCTCATTTGACTAAAAGGAAATCACAAAAACCATCCCATTCCCCCAAGTTGTAATTTGGAAATTTCCAAATACGTTTCCACTGTCTCCTAATTTCCCAAGCAACTACATTGAGGGGGAACCTCCTTTCCAAAAACTTTAATCACCTGAGAATTCATAGAGCTTATGAGAATTTGAAACAAAGAATTCACTCCATTTCTTCTATCAATTTCACAGACTTACGCGTCTTCCGGGAAGACCATATCATCCTCCTTGAAATCCAAGATGATGTAAGGCTTTCTCTTCCACGATTTTATCCACCCCAGCCAATTTCTTAATAGGCATTCCATCACTAACCATATTCACACCAAATTTGTACCAACAGAATTAGCCTTGATAAGAATTGAAGCCTTTGTTAATAGAATTACAGGCATTCGTATTTGTTCCCATGGCCATAAACCAGAGATTGCATTTGAATTGCCAAAACCTGTTAACAAAAATGTTCATTTCTTAAGAGGTTGTCATCGAATCAAAAGAATTTTGATAAGAAATCCTTGCTTGCTACATAGGGGAAACAACTTCTTCATCTTCGACAACCGACTTCCCCTTACCTTCGATGAACAAACCTTTCTTGGACAAAACCATAAAATTCTCCTTAATCATCACAAAGGCCCCATTTGGATGTTTAAAACCAAATTCTCCGGTACTTCTTACGAATAATCCCACCACAAACATCTTGATCCAAAGAATCCATATTAGCAATCTTTCCATCCGTCAAAGCCAAAGAAGATCAGTGACCATCCACTTCGCAAGATCTAATGTCCCCATTCTTATTTCACGAAGATGGCCGACGGCGTCCATAAAACTCCTGAGAATCCATTTCCGTGAAGAACGGAAGACAACCCCGGGAAAAGAATTTTTGAAAAAGATGACTTCTCTCTCTAGAATAACCTGGTAGCTTCTCTCTCTAGAATCCTTTGTGAAAAAGGATAAGACTCATCTCTTTAGAGTCTTCTTCAATTGGGATTCAGAATAAAAGCAGGATGTGAGATCTTGACATCCATAGTGACCATAGGGGAGAGTTTTAAAAATGAGGAGATTTGGAGACTTTCATGAGGATAAGGGGATATAGCCACAACTTCTTAGCTCCTAGGACCCCTCAGTAGAATTGGATAGCTGAAAGGAAGAACCTGGACCTTAATTGAAAGCCACTAGAGCCATGCTTGATGAGTATTCACTTCCAAAAATACTTTTGGGCTGAAGCGGTTAAACATAGCTTATTATGTGTTGAATAGGGTGAATGTTAGAGCCAAACTTGATAAGACACCCTATGAGATCCTTAAGGGTAGGACACCCAATCATTCCCACCTCCATATCTTTGGTTGTAAGGTTTTCATTCATAATAATGGGAAATCTTCACTTAGGAAAATTTGACCCAAAATATGATGAAGAAGTGTTCTTAGGATATTCTAGTGTTGGGAAGTCTTTTAGGGTGTTTAATAAGAGGACATTAGTGGTGGAGGAGACTACTCATGTAGTATTTGATGAATCTGATCCTAAGTAAGTCCTAAAGTTGAGGATGAAGATGAAGTTGAAGATATTAACCTATTGGAGTTAAAAATTTGGAGAAGAATGTAAGTGCCACCAAAACACTGAAGGAGTAGGTGAAATTACCAAGGAGTAGAAAATATAGATCTGGAGGAAAGGGTTGAACTTACACACACCTTGCCTAGAGATCTGAGATACTCTTTGAGTCACCCAAAGGAACTAATATTAGGAGACCCTTCTGAAAGAGTTAGGACTAGAAAAGGACTTAGGAGGAAGTGAACCACTATGCTTTTATCTCAATGTCTGAACCCATCAACATTAATCAATCTCTTTTGATGAGTTTTGAATCTTAGCCATGTATAGATAGTTAAAACAAATTTATTAGGAATGATTCTTGGGAGCTTGTTAGAAAGACCAAAGGGACAAAGTGAAGTTGGAACCAAATGGGTTCTTAAGAATAAGGTTGAATGATTCTGGTGTATGGTTAGGAATAAGCAAGATTTGGTGGCTAAGGGTTACAACCAAATAGAAGGTATCGATTTTAAGGAGACCCTGGCCCCTATGGCTAGATTGGAAGGCCATTAAGAGTGATATTAGCCATTTGCCAATTATAAGGTATTTAAGATTTTCCAAATGTATGTTAAGAGTGCCTTTTAAAATGGGTAATAAAAGAGTTATATGTTTGTAGAACAACCCCAGGTTTTGAGAGTTCTCAATTTCTAAATCATGTTTTCAAATTAAAAAAAAAGCCTTATAGGATTAAAGCAGGCACCAATAGCTTGTATGAGAGGCTTAGCACATTCTTACTAGATAGGGGGAAGTTTTGTTAAGGGGAGCATAGTACACCACCCTTTTTTATAAGAAAAGTAGGAGATGATTTATCATTGTTCAGATCTATGTTAATCAACTACTTTTTGATTTCTGATAAGAGACTAAGTAATGTTTTTTCTAAAATAATGAGTAGGAGTTTGAATGAGTATTATGGGAGAGTTGTCCTAATTTTTAGGGTTTAGCATAAGTTAATTGAATGATGGGAACCATTCTGAATCAATTATAAGTACATTAAAGGGATTATCTTGAAGAAATATGAAATGGGCAATGCCAAGCCAATTTATACTCCATGACCCTCCAAGTGTTCAGTTGGACAAGGACCCAATTTGGTAATGCTCTCAGCCTAGCTGTGGAAGCTAAAGGAGAGACACTGAGTTAGTGTAATACTCGAGGTACCTCGGAGTGAGTGGATGTAGGGTCAAGTTTGACCGACCACTATAAATTGGTGTGTTCTTTCCCTTTAATTCTTTTCAACATTTAATCTCCCACTGTTTTCTATGGTGAATCTTGGTTTATAGTTTTAAAGATTGTGTTTTGATTGTGAGGATTTAAAATCTGAATTCACCCCTCTCTTGGTTAGCCTTGGGTACTAGTTCATAAGGGCTAACACCCTAACAAACCTTTCAAGTGGTATCATAGTGGGAATTTATAAAAAAAAAGTTTCTGAAAAATTTTAAAATTATGATCCATGGCGAATTTTGTGAAGCATCGTAATAATGCAGAAGTTATTCATTCAACTGCCCACTTTATTTGAAATATTACTTTTGATTTTTTAGACATTTCACTGCACTTCAACTTTCTCAGCAATCAATTGGATTTTTGAATGTGACATATGATTTAAATGGTATTCCCTATACCCATCTCGTATTTTAGATGGAATTAAAACTGAGATTCCTTTTAATATCATGGAAGTAAGGAAAACAAATCAATGCTCAATTGTATAGAAATCATTAAACTGTTTATTTTTTGCTTTAAATTTTGAAGACTTTATGTTTGTTTCCAAGTGCACTATTGGTAAGAAAATTTGGGATAAATTATAACACCATATACGAAGGCATCTAGTGATATCAAGCATTCTATGTAAATATTTTAATGCATGAATTTGAATAATTTTGCATGAAATCTTATGAGACTATCTTATACATGTATACTAAGTTTATTTAAATTGTGACATCATTGCATGTTTTAGGTAAAGAGTTTACAAACTTTAAAAAAGTTAATAAAATTCTATGTTGTCTACTTGATAAATTTGATGTTAAAGTTGCTATTATTTGTAAATCAAAAAATTTGAATGAATATTCTATTAATAATTTAATTAGCTCACTCATTGCCTACGAGCAAAGTTTGGGTCAAATACTTTTGGATGCAGGAGAGATGACAATTCTAAACGCTAAAAATATGGAGGAAAGTGGCTTAGTTAGTGACGAAAGCAATGACTTGTCAAGCAAATTAAAAAGCTCAACAAAGCATAAGTATCAATAAAAGTAGAATAAAGGTAAAAATAGTAATAATGTTAAGATTTCTTCTGACATTATTTACTTTGGATTTAGGAAGCCTGGACATATGAAAAATCAGTGCCCAAATTTGAGAACTCTTCCAACAAAAGAAAAGGGTAAAGCTAAGCAAATTATAAAAATGGTAAATAATGAAAAGAAAAAAATCTCCTAGACAAATCTTGCTTCTGAATCATCAGACTAGGAGCAAGATAATGTTTAAACCATTATTTGTGTACTTTATTTTTAAGTTTTGTTTGCATGTTTTGTTCATTTTTGTGTATTTTCTTTTTTTTTATTTATTCTTTTTCATTCTTTTTCTTTCTTTTATTTTTTGTTAATTTTTTTTTTGTCTTTACTTTTTCTTTTAATGTAGTGTTTTCTTTGATCAATACACACATCCCTATTTATAAAATAAAAAATAAAAAAATAAAAAAATTGACCTCCTATTTTTCTTAAATTCTTATGTAAGTTGTGGTTGACTTCTTTAAAAATAGTCAAAGGATGAAAATTCATAATTTTGACTCTAAATCTCTGTTTTCTAAAAGTGGTTATTCTACTTTTTATTTAAAAACTTCATCATATTTTAAATTAGATTTTGAAACTAAACTTTTCATCTCCCTATATTTTATCTATTGCATAGGAATCTTTTGCAAGTTGTTGAACTTTTCTCATAATTTTCTTAATCAAGTAGTTCATTGTGTCAATAAAATGAGTTTACTTTTATTTTTAAAATTTTAAAAATGTAGCAGATTAAAAAAAATGGCCAATGATGCCAAATAAAAAAAAAGTTGCCAATGACGCCAAATCAAAAGATGCGCAATGACACCAAATTGAGAAAGATACACAAAGTGTATCAAAAAGTAAAAGATGCACAAATAGCGCCAAAAAACTGACAAGAGGCATAAGATGAGCCCACAAAAAGTATGCTTACTTTTCTGTGTTTACTTAAAGCTTAAGAGAACCCTTAATATTTTCGGTACTTGGGCTTGAAAATCATGATTTCTGATTCACCAATTTTTGCATTAATCTTCTATTAGACATATTTTATGAAAGGAGTTTTGAAAAATTAGTATTTTTTTTTTAATTTATTCCTTGATTTAGATATTGAATTAAAAAGTTTTTCAGCTTTTAAAAGAACTTGAGCTTGTATTAACAATTTTTTAATTTCTTACCTTTTCTAGATTATGCGTTGTCAATCCATTCCTTACTTAGTTTTTGAATAAAATCAAGAGGTAACTTTCTCATTTTTTTTAAAGACTTTTTCATTCCCGTTCTCTTTTTGATAATGTCAAAGGGAGAGAACGTACTGTTTTATTTTTTATTTATCAAAAATTAAAACAACAAAAAAAAAATTATTTCCCTTATTTTTTTAAAGTTTAATTTTAGTGAGGGGGAGATTAGGAGAAAATATTTTTATTTTTGCAAATTCAGCCAGTAATGTTTGTCATCATTAAAAAGGGGGAGATTATTATGAATCTGAATTTATGGATTATGATTTTGATGATAGCTAACACTCCTGTTTCTCTACGACTGCCTTGCCTACTGACATTTCAGGTCCAGAAGACCAGACTGCAATTGGAACCAGCTCAAGATTGGTAGACTAAGTTTGAGTCAGTTTGTATACCTTTTCCCTTTCTTGAGTCTATTGTAAACAATGTGTTGCTCTGATGCTAAGTAACCTTGCACACAAACACCTTGGAGAATTTTCTATAACTAGTTCTTAGAGATTACTATTTTTGGTAACATCATCCGGAATGATATTTATATCGGCTTGGACGATCGGTTTCAAAAAATAAAAACCCTAATAAGGGCATTTTATTAAGGAAGCCATCATTAAGCACATCATCGTGGATGATTTTGTATCGGCCATGATGATAGGCTTAAATCAGAAAGAATCAGCCGCCAGATCTATTTAGGTATTACTTACTTTTTGGACATCATCTCGGGCATCGGCTTGGTCGATCCAACATAATTTTTTCCTAAATTAATCTGGTATTTAAGGAAAGCAATTAAGATTTGATTACACTATCACATCATCCTAGAACGATTGCAGGATCGACCAGGACGATCCACTGGATGATTGGATATAGGATAGCTCTTATTAAGGGTGATGTTCAGGATGATATTCCATGATTTATACTGATCGGCCAGGATGATATATTATTGTCCTGGATGATATGAACAAATTTCTTCTAATCATCCCAAATCATCCTGGCTGATTGGGCTTAATTTACACTGATCGACCAGGATGATATATGGCTTGGACGATAAAGTCGACAAGTTGTAATTAATGAGTCATTTTGAGCTCTTCTATTTAAGCTTTGATAAGGCACTTAGTAAGTGTCTTTGGCAGCTATTGTAGCTTCATTCCTTTGGAGGGAACTTGAAGAGATCTTAAAAGGGAAAGAGAAAAGGGTGGAGTTTGAGAGAGGGAGAAGATCCTTGGAGGGGGTTTCAAGGGAGTTTAGAGAGGGATTCCACACGGTTTCTCGAGCGAGCTTGTACCTTAGTACCATCGGATTCATGGCTTGTCTTAAGGGGAAGTTCTAGGAAGAAGAAGATCTCTTTGGTGTCAAAGGGACCTGGCTACTCCGCTGCATCAGGAAGATGGAAGTGATTTTTATAAGGGCTTCTCCACCTAGCTGTGGGGGCTAAAGGAGAGAGACTGAGTTTAGTACAATACTCGGAGGGTGCCTCTGAGGAGTGTACGTAGGTCAAGGTTTGACTGAACCACTATAAATCTGTGTGTTCTTTCCTTTATTAATTTTGCATTTAATTTTTTAATTTAATTTTTACATTTAATTTTTGCACTTTGCTTTCTATGGTGAATCTTGGTTTGTTTTTTATTTTGTAAGATTTTTAAAATACTAATTCACCTCTCTCTTGGTTAGCCTTGGGACTAATTCATAAGGGCTTAAAATCCCTAACGAACTTTCACTATCCACCCTACACCCTATAAAATCAGAATTAAAATATCTAATAATTTCAAAAGAATTATTATGCCTAGGATACCATATTCCTAAGTTTTGGGTCCCTAAGAGATATCAAAAGATTCTCTTAATTACAATTAGATGGGATTCTTTAGGATCAACTTTAAATCTAGTACAGAGACAAACACTAAATATTATATCGGGTTGGCTAGCAGTCAAGTAAAGCAGGGATCCAATTATTTTCTTCTATACTTTTTATTTATCAACAGATTTTCCTTTTGAGTCATTATCTAAATAAACACTGGAGCTCATGGGAGTGTTTATTAAATTGACTTTATCTATTTTTTATTTCTTCAAGATGTCCTTAATGTACGTTGATTGATTAAGAAAGATTCCATCATCCATTTGTCTTATGCTAAAAACCAAAAAAGTAAGAAAATTCTCCCCATCATACTCATCTCAAATTCCTTACTCATTATTTTTTGAAAAATTATCACATAACTTTTTTTTAGAAGATCCAAAAATTATATCATAAATATATAGATCTGAACAATGAGTAACCAATCTCCTTTTTTCCTCAGAATAAGGGTGTTATCTACGCTCCCCTTAACAAACTCCCTCATAGTAGGAAATGTGTTAAGCCTCTCATACCAAACTTTAGGTGCTTGTTTTAATCCATATAAGGCATTTTTTAATTTGTAAACATGATTTGGAAATTAGAAACACTCAAACCTAAGGTTTGTTCTACAAACACATCCTCTTTTATTACCTCATTCAAAAAGGCACTCTTGACATCCATTTGGAAAAGCTTAAATCCATTTTAATAGGAAAAGGCTAGTAGCACTCTAATGGCTTCCAATCTAGCTAAAGGGATAAAGGTCTCCTCAAAATCAATCCCTTCTATTTGATTATACCCCTTAACCACCAATCATTCCTTATTCCTAACCACTGCACCAGAATCATTCATTTTATTCTTAAAGACCTATTTGGTTCTAACTACACTTTGATCCTTAGGTCTTTCTACTAACTCCCAAACATTATTCCTCATAAATTGGTTAAGTTCTTCTTGTATAGCTAAAATCCAAAATTTATCAGAAAGGGCTTGATTGATGTTGATGAGTTCAGTCATTAAGATGAAGGCAGAGTGATTCACTTTTATTTTAAGTCCATACCTAGTTCAAACACCTTTAAAAGGGTCTCCTAAGATCAGTTCCTTAGGGTGACTTGAAGAAAATTTCCAACCTATAGGCATTGAGTTTTGAGGCTCTCCCCTTTCCTCAAAATTTATTGTTTCTACTTCTTGGGTAATCTCACCAACTCCATCAGTGTTTTGAGACTCTATCCTATTCTGAAGATTTGTAGTTTCTACTCCTTAAGCGATCTCTCCTATTTTATCTTCTTCCTCAACTCTAGACTTATAAGGATCGGATTCATTAAACATAACATTCATAGTCTCCTCCACCACCAATGTCCTCTTGTTAAACACTCTAAAGGATTTCCCCACACTTGAATATCCTAAGAACACTCCTTCATCAGATATTGGGTCAAATTTCTTTAAGATTGAATTTCCATTGTTAAGAATAAAAAACCATATAGCCAAAGATATGGAGGTGAGAAAGGTCGGGTGTCCAACCATTAATGATCTCATAGGGTATCTTATTCAATTTGGATCTAACATTTATCCTATTCAACATATAACAAGCTGTGTTTACTACTTTAGCCCAAATGTATTTTGGAAGTGAATACTTAGTAAGCATAACTCTAGTGGCTTCAACTAAGGTCATATTCTTCCTTTTAGCTTCCCCATTCTATTTAGGGGTCCTAGGAGCTAAGAAGTTATGATTAATATCTTGATCCTCATAGAAAGTCCAAATCTCATATTTTTAAACTCTCCACCATGTTCACTATGAATGGTCAAAATCTCACAACCTAGCTTTTTTCTGAATCCAAGTGGAGAAGGATTTAAATTCATTAAAATACTTACTTTTCTGTGACAAAATTCTAATCCAAGTAAACCTCGAGTAGTCATCGATAATAAAAAATTCATAGACTTTTCCCCCTAAGTTGGCAGAGCTAATGGGTTCAAACAAATCCATGTGAAGGACTTTTAAAGGTCTAGAGGTGTTAATGTCCTTAATGGAATGGAAAGAGGATTAAACTTGTTTCCTTAGTTGACAGACATCACATAGGTGGTCCTTTGAGAACATAAGCTTGGGGACACCTCTAACGAGGTCTTTTTGGGTTACTCTCTTAAGGGTTTTCATGCTAGCATGATATAACCTCCTATGTCACAACCAAGACTAGTCTGTAATAGTTTTTAGGCAAAATAAAATAGCACATTCAATTTTATTTAAATCAACCATATAGACATTGTTGATTCTATTCTCTTGTAAAATAGTGTTATTATTTAGGATAATAATACAAGTGTTTGCCAAAAATTTTATGCTAAACCCTTTATCATAGAGTTGACTAATGCTGAGCAAGTTGTGTTTCACTCCATCTACAAGCAAAACAATTTTAATCAAAAGGTTCTTGTACTATTTTATTATACCTGTGCTGACCACTTTCCTGGTGGTATTGTCTCTAAGGGTGACCTTGCCTCCGCCCTTGGCCTATAGCAAAATGAATTGATTATCATCTCCAATCATGTATCATGAGCATCCACTGTGCAGGTACCACATGCTCTCACAAGATCTTATGTGAGAGCAATCCTACAAATTTATCAAACATCATATTTAGGAAATGGAAGTTAAATTTTTATGTCATTAATTTCATGTGTTGGCATAGAATAACCATCATTAACAAGTATCCATATATAATAATCTGTAGACTATAAAAATATAGATATATGAGTTTTCAAGAAATCAAAAGGTATATTATCAAACATTAGTGGTCAAGTAATGGAATACCCTTCCGTAGTATTTTTTTTGCAAAAGTTAGCCATGGATCAAAATTCAAAAGTAAAAAAAATCCAGATTTTATGAATCGCTCTAATACCACTTGAAATTTTGATGGGGTTGTTAAGCCCTTTTGAACTAGTCCGCGACTAACTAAGAGGGGGGTGAATTAGTCATTTTAAAAATTCTTATACAAAAAAAATTATCTTTTTGAAATATTTTAAAATATTTAACCATACGATCATCTAGTAGAAAATAAAGTGCAGAAATTAAAATGCTGAAATGTAATAAGAAAGTGCGAACCAGACTTTATAGTAGTTTGGTCAACTTGACCTATGTCAACTCCCTAGAGTCTCTCCTCTAGGTATTTCACTAAAATATAGTGACTCTCCTTTTCCTACCACAGCAAGGTGGAGAAGCCTGTCCAAACTCCTTTACACCAACCCCCGGTGAGGCAAAGAACCTAACCTCCGTTTACTTCCTCCTGAAGAAGGCAGAGAACCATGATTGATTGCTGAAGAAGACCTAACTATATCCTTTAAGGAACTAGGGAAAATGATTGGAGAAGATGACTTAGATCCTTGCTTGGAGTAACCTTTATGAACCCCTCACAAACACCACCTCACAAGATCCTCTCTCTCTCTCTCTCTCTCTCTCTCTCTCTCTCTATCCCAAGCTCTCCTTCTCCTTCTCATAGCTCTCTTAGGTCAGGATAATGGAAAAAGATCTCAAATCGAATAAATAAGAGATCTTATAAAGAAGGGCTTAAAATGTTCCCTAATTTGCAACTTATCGTCAAAGATTGCCCAGTACAATTGGCAAATCGTCCTATACGATCAATGTATTTTTAGCCCTTTTTGGCCATAATGATCTACGAGGGCTAGATGAATATAAACCTTATTTATACTGATCATCCATGATGATGAGGGCATCATCCTGTCTGATTAGTTTAAAACCATACATATCATTTAAAACATCATTCTGGTTATCCATGAGATAAATGTCTGGACGGTCTAAAACATAACTTATCATTCAGGAAAATTTTAGGATCGTCACGTATGATTAGTTCAAAAATAGTGATTATCATCCAGCAAATCATTTTGGTCATATAGGAGAACTAACATTTTTCTAACTAATCATCCAGGATGATATGATCAACCAACCAAACCTTAATTGCTTTCCTTAATCACATGTCTAATTTAGGTATGATTGTAATGAAATGTCCTAGGTTATATTAGATTGTCCTATACATTTCCTAAAATTAATAACATACCTAAACGTGTTGGTGGCTGATTTTTTCTAATTTGAGCCTACTGTCCAGGTGATATTAGTATCATCTAGGACAATTTGCTTAATTCGGTTGTCAGAACATAGATGTCCTAGTTAAGTTTTCTATTTTTAACTGATCATCTAGGATGATTTTGAATTATCATGTATGATATGATCAAAAAATAAAAAAAACTTATAAGTCTATAGAATTTCTATTCTGAGTATCTGTGTACAAGGTTACCTAGCATCAGGATCCACTATAATACATTTGACTCAAGAAAAAGTAAAAACACTTGAAGTACACCTACAAAATGACTCTATCCTAAATAACACAATCTTAAGCTGGCTTGATTTGTAATTGACCTTGTGGACCTAAAATATTAGTAGGCAGGGTAATAGTAGAGAAATAGAAATGCCAGAAATGTTAGCTATCATTAAAATTATAATCCTTAAATCTAGGTTTGCAACACATAGTTCATTAGATAAGGCTTGGTCAATGTTGGTGGGTTCTATCTTTGAGATAAATGCAAAATGACTAACTTTCTTCCTAAGTCCATGCCTAATTCTAACACCTTCACATGGGTCTCTTAAGATCTTTTCTTTAGAATGACTAGAAAAATATCTACATTCTCTAAGTTGTGATTTCTGAGGGTCTACTCTATCTTCTAAGTCAATGGATTCTACCTATTGAATGACCTTTACTTCTTCTACTTCTTCGAGTTTAGATTTTGATATCTTATCATATTCATCAAATACCACATGGGTAGACTCTTCTACTATCGGAGCCCTTTTATTGAAGATTCTATAGGCTTTACCTACATATTAGTAGCCTAAGAAGACACCTTCATCATACTTGGGATCAAATTTTTCTAGGGGTGATATTCCATTGATTAAGATAAAGAATTAAAACCCAAAGACATGTAAGTAAGAAAGAATTGGTGTCCTACCCTTAAGGAGTTCAGAGGGTTTCTTATTCAAGTTGGTTCTAATAATCACCCTATTTAAAACATAACATGTAGTATTTACTATTATGCCCAAAAGTATCTAAGAAGAGAGTATTTAGCTTGCATTGCCCTAGTAGCTTCTATAAAAAGTTTTATTTTTCCTCTAAGTTATTCCATTCTTCTGAGGCATCCTAAGGGAAAAGAAGTTATGTTCTATTCCTACCTCTTGATAGAATGTTTCAAACATATCATTCTCACTATACACCATGATCACTATGAATTATTTAAATTTAACATCCTAATTTTCTTTGAATCAAAGTGGAGAAAATTTTAAACTCCTTAAATGATTCACTTTTATGTGTTAGAATCTATCCCAAGTAAATCTAGAGAAGTAATCAACCATTACAAATCCATATGTCTTTCCTCTTTGTTTGGTTATATTATATGGTCCAAATATGACTTTCTGTAACTTTTGTTGTCCGCTCTTGAACTTGGCATTTCTTCACCCTCCTCCTTATTCAAGTGAGCTTTTTTGTTGGGGCAATCTATTCTTTAGTGTCCTTGATTCCTACATTCAAACAAATAATATTAGAAGACACATTAGAATTTTTATTTATTTTACCTTTATTCCACTACTGTTGATGCTTTTTTTCTCTTTAAGAAGCTTTTAAATTATCATGTTATCAGCACGATGTTATCCTCCCCTTCATCTACAAAGTTGTCACTTGGTGACTCATTTGCTTTAAATGTTATAATTTTCTCCTTCTACTTTTCACCTACATCACTTTACCTTTGAAATACTCCATACTCGTAGTCAATGAGTAACCCAAGCAAGTTGTTAATCGAATGGACATTCAAATCCTTAGATTTGGTAATTGTAGTATTTTTAGCATCATATGCCCTATGCAAAAAATGTAGAATTTTATTAAAATTTTTCCAAATTAGAAAGTTCTCTATCCAATACATGTAGGGATGTCACTATCTATGTAAACCTAGTTTACATTTTTTAATTTAACTCACTACATTTCATGCAAAATAGTTTATAGTCACAAAGTAGGATGTTTAAACTAAATTATTTTACTTCCCTCATATGTTATGTATAGTTTATCTCATATCTCCTATTCCTTAGTACGGATTAATACACATATATAATCTTTAAATTTTAAAGAATGAAAAAATAGTTCAAGCATTTAGCATTTAATTGAGCTAAGTTTGTATTCTCAATGCTCCATTTACTTAAAGGTAATTTAAATTTAATGTCATTAATCAAATGAAATGGTACAAAATACCCTTCTAGTACTAAAAATCATATGCAATAATTAATAGATTGCAAAAAGGTAGACATGAAAAATTTTCATAAATCAAACTATTATTATCTAACAGTGGTGGATGGGTCATTAAATAACCCACCATAGTACTTTGATTATCAAAATGCTCCATGATCTTTTCTTGAAGGTATTAAAATCTAAATTTCAAGACCATCTCTAATACCAATTGAAAGTCTAAGAAGGATGTTAAACCTAAGTGAACATGTCCCTAGTCTCACCAAGAGGGGGGTGAATTGGTGAATTTAATAACAAAGATAATATTTTTGAATTTTTCAAAATTTAAAAAATAAGTCACAGTAATCACTAAGAGAAAAAGAGAACAAATTTAAGAAAATATCTAAGCAAATATTTCATAATTTTTCCAAGCAGTTATAATGAAATTAAAATGCAAAAACTAAAATGTAGAAAATAGAATTTAGAATTAACATACTAGAGATTTATAGTAGCTCAGTCAAACAATAATCTAAATCCACTCCCTAAAGTCCTCCACTCCAAGTATTGCACTATCACTACAGTGTCTCTCATTTTATCGCCACAATAAGGTGGAGAAGCTTTATAATAAATCCCTTCCACCAAAAATGGTGCGGTAGAGAGCTGAAAGCTTTGTCAACATCCAGGTGATGGAAACAAACCTTCAATCTTTTTCTCCCTCCTTGTGAAGGTAGAGTACCATGAACTCCTTTCTCACCCTCCCAGTGATGGTAGAGAACCATGTCCATAACCTGAAATATTTCTCCTTGGAGCCACCCAAGAAACCTAGATAGACACATGGAGGAATAAGGCAAGACACTTTGCTTGGAGCAACCGTGTTAAACCCTAAAACTACTTCTCCCTCGGACTCAATTTCTCCCTCTTCTTCCCCAAATCTCTTATAGACTTCTTCTTTAAGCTCCCTCTCAAGAACACTCAATAACCAAACACTTGAAATAAGTCTCTTAAGAGAGATTAAAAATAAGGCCTCAGAAAAAGCACCAAATTCAATTCTATCGACTCGGATCATCCAGCATGATTATGGATCATCGTGTATGAACTATTTTGATTATCGTCCAATATGATTGGTGATGACTTAATTATTTTCCCATATAGGAATCAGTTCATATAGTACTATTGGTCAAATCATCCTACATAATCTAATTGGATTAATTAATCCCAATTTATTCCTTAATCATAGGATTAATTAGGCGAGATATAATGATGTCATACAGTATGATACCTATCACTCAAAACAATGAGTACAAAATTTGAATTTCAAAATTTTTCTTAAATTATGATTGGCGACTGGGATCTTGATTTCATCTGATCATCCAATACGATATACATCAAATAATATGATTTATTCATTTTACTTTAATTATCATAATTAGTTATTTTTATCATTTTCTGATTTGTTGATTGTACATGACAATATGAATCACACAATACGATTAGTTTAGAAAATCCCACCTCTGATATTATAATTAACTCACTTCCTTAAGTGTGTGTGCCATCAATAAAAGTATATTCACATATTTGAATTAGATTTAATTGACTTTATTTTAACCTCAAATTCCATAATCAATTTTTTCCTTATAGTTAGGTGTGAGTCATCATGCTTCCTTTTCTTAGTTGTGGAGAACACCCACTATGGTACCATCCTAGTTTTAAATCTAACCTCAATCCTATATGGTTAGGAGCACTTCCTTCCCATATGATCATATGACTTTCTTTTCCTTAAGGTTAGGCGTAAGCCCTCGTGTTTCCTTGCCTTATGATTAGACATGCTAGTTGTGGAGATTGCCCTTCATGGCACCATCCTAGTTTAAAATCTAGGCTCGAACCTCTATGGATAGGAGCACTTCCTTCCCACACAATCATCCAACTTCCTTTTTTGTAAGATAGGTGTAAGTCCTCATGCTTTCTTTCCCGAGGATTAGAAGTGCTAGGGGTGGAGAACACCCTTCATGGCACCAGCCTAGTTTTAAATTTAGCCTCAAATCTCTCTAGTTAGAAGTACTTCCTTCCCATAAAATCATCTAGATTTCTTTTACTTAAGGTTACGTGTGAGTCCTTGTGCTTCATTTCCTTTTGATTAGACGTACTAAGGTTGGAGAATGCTCTTTGTGGCACCATCCTAGTTTTAAATCCAACCTCAAACCTCTATAATTTGAAGCACTTCCTTCCCACATGATCATCCAACTTTCTTTTCCTTAAGGTTAGGTATGAGTCTTAATGTTTCCTTTTTAGAAAATTATACATTCTATTGGTAGAGAATGCCCTTTATGATGCCATCCTAATTTCAAATCTAGCCTCGATCCTCTGTAGTTAGGAGCGGTTCATTACCACATGATCATCTAGCTTTCTTTTCCAAAAGGTTAGGTGTGAGACCTCGTGCTTCCTTTCCTTATGATTAGACATACTAGTGGTAGAGAAGGCCCTTCGTGGCACTATCCTTATTCTAATCTAGCATTGATCCTCTATGGTTTGAAGAACTTCCTTCCCACATGATCATCTAGCCTTTTTTCCTTAAGACTTGGTGCTTCCTTTACTTAGTATTAAAACCACTAGTCATGGAGAACGCCCTTTGTGGCACCATCCTAGTTTTAAATCATATTTTCTTCTCCTTAAGGTTAGGTGCTTCCTTTCCTTAGGATTAGATCAACTAGTGATGGAAAAAAAAACCTTTATGGCACCATTCTTATTTTAAATCTTTCTTTCTTCTCTTTTATGGTTAGGTTCTTCTCTTCCTTAGTATTAGATCCACTAGTGATGGAGAATACCCTTTTGTGGAACCATCCAAGATTTAAATCCCACTTTCTTTTCCTTGAGGTTAAGAGTTTCTTCCCTTGGGATTACATCTACTGGTAATAGAGAACGCCCTTTATGGAACTAACCTAGTATAAAACTAAACCTTGATTCTCTAAAGTTAGATCCTACTATTCCATAAAATAAATATTCCAGATTTCACCTTTACATTCAGCCAAAACTAATTTATTCTACTACATAAATTGGGGTTCTATTTGTTGATCTCATTTTTTTATATGAGGTTCTCAGGATCCATTCAACCTTCAATAAATCTCCATTCCATATTATAATCCAAAACTTAAATCCAGATTTCATTCTAGACTTCAATCAATACATCAATTCATTCTTCAATCAATTTTCAACCAAGCTTTCAATCAAGATTCAAATATATCCAATCATCAACAATCATTCTTTTTTTTATGATTGATATGGATAATTCAAATTCAATTAATCAAACCTAAAGTCTAATTCATATCCAAAAATTTAGATCAAAATCCAGGGGTAAGGGGCCCTTGCCTTGAACCCTTTTTGAGTATTTTTTTAATCACTAAAAACCCAACCAAATGTCCTCTAATTCATGATCTACCAATTATATATTTATTGAGAACCCTTGAGTCAACCAGCCAAATTTGAGTTCAATCTGACACTTCTAACCAAAAAAACTCAATAGAAATATAAACGTTGCAAAACCTTCAAATATTTATAGCCTCTACCACCAGACATTCCACCTAGTAGGGATTTGACCTTAGGAACTTTCTTAAATTCCTTAACCATGTCCATATCCCTTTTTATGATAATTTAAATATTATGTTGTACTTGGGTGGAACCAATTCGGCCCATAATTGATCAAGGGTCAAAATGACCAAAATGCTCTTTTAGGGCAAATTTGGACTTTTTTTTTTAAGCTTAACATAGCTCAATCACATCAAGCCTTGAGTCTTCTCTAATGCATTCTAACCATCATTAGGAAAGTGTTGGACCTAAACCTAGCCCTTAGTTTGACATGGTTGTCAAACTCAACCATGGTTGACCAAAGTGCATTTTAACCTTTCAAACATGAATTTTAATTTAAATGGCTTTCCCATCACTTGAGACCACTTCAAATGAATTCATACTCTTAGTCTAAACTTATTAGACATAGATCTTGACCCTAGGTTTTACTTGGTTGACCAAGTCAATAAAGATTAACCAAACTACCCAAACACTTCTATCCTCTTCAAACCCTTTAACTAAGGCCTTGCCAATCCAATCTAGACCCATGGGATGACCC
This sequence comes from Dendrobium officinale, assembly GCA_019514585.1. Taxonomy (NCBI): domain Eukaryota; kingdom Viridiplantae; phylum Streptophyta; class Magnoliopsida; order Asparagales; family Orchidaceae; genus Dendrobium; species Dendrobium officinale. The sequence goes on along the minus strand of CM033699.1, from coordinate 36,125,785 downwards.
ATTTAATCCCTAAGGAAGTCCCCTTTAAGCACACTTGGGTTATCCATATGTCTTAATCCAAGGCCCAATGAGGAATCTGTATGATCATAATAATACTCCAAGCATAATTAGATCAAATTGGCTCTTTCACTAGGTCCCTTTTAACCCAATACACCTACCCTAGTTGACCTAGCCCTTAGGTCAACTAAGGCTAGAAATTGGGCTAGCCCAAAGTGTTCAAAACCATTAAGGGCTGAGTTATTTCTCAACCAAGGTTTCACAAAATTAAATCAACACTTATATTAGGTGGCCCTAGGTCCAATATTACTACCCTGATTAGCCCAACCCCAACTTTTACTTAGGCTAAGACTTAAAATAGCTCAAAATGGTTAAAAACACTTTGACTTGAGCCCATTTTCAATACAGAACAAATCAATCTCAATTTCCACTTGCATTGGGTATCCCTTGACCCAATGCATCTCCTCTATCAAAATCTTAACTTGATTTAACCTAGGTTGCACTCAAATCAACCCAAACCATATAAGTTTGGGTCAACCCCAGCCATGGTAATGAATTGGGCTTCACCATGCGTAACTAACTCCACAATCAGACTTACCCAACCCCCAATGACCTTTCCACCTAAGGGGAAAATGGGAACATGGTGGCTCTATTGCAATTCTATTTTCATATATTATGATTTTGATGATAGAAAATAATCTTATTTTTCTACGACTATCTTGCCTACTGACATTTCAAGGATGGCACTTTTAAATTAAAGGAAGCTTGGAATACTTTTAGAACCAAGAATGGAACCTCTTTTATTTTCTCTATGATTTGGTGTAAAATCGTTCCTTCCACTATTATTATTTTCATTTGGAGAATTTTGCATAGGCTCATTCCTACAGAAGACAATCATATTAAATAGGGTTTTATTATGCCTTCAAGATGCCAATGTTGTTATCATGAGGAGAATATGCATCATATTTTCATTTCTGTTCCTTTAGATATTAAAACTTGGACTTATTTTGATGTTATTTTCAAATTAAAATAATTTAATGCTAAACTTTCTATTAATGCTAATCCAAATTTTTGGTTTGTTAAGTCTAAGGGACATATTAAAAATGTTATTCCTTCCATCATTCTTTGGTATTTATGGTTGGATCGAAACAATTCTTATTTTAATGGTGTTGACATGAACTATCATAGGATTATAAATAATGTGAAAGATAAAGTTTTAAGATTTTTTTATGTTAACCTGCTTTCCTATAAAATTTTTAAAAATTACTGCTTTGCATCTTATGACTTAGGCATTAAGTTGGATGGTGATCTGCATCCTGTTGGTTCTAGAACTGTTTACTGGATTAAGCCTCCCTTTAACACTTATAAAATGAATGTGAATTGTATTTTTAATCAGAATTTTTTGCGATGTGGTGGGATTCTCAAGGATAATTATGGTAAAATTATTATGGCTTTTGTTGGTCCCTTGGCGTGATGAGAATTTTGCTGAGCTATCGGATATTCTCTATGGAATTAAACTATGTATTTCTTTGAGTATTGTCAAATATTAGTATCAAAGTTGATTTCATTTATATTATCCAAAGTCTTAATTGTCTGGATGATTCAATCTACAATGCTAATATTTTTTACTTGTTGAGGGATATTAAATTGTTAATGATGTTTATTAATGGTTCCTTCTCTCATGTGTATAGAGAGGGGAATTCTTCTACGATTTGGCTGGCTAATTGGAGTTGTAATAAAAGATGCAATTTGCATTAAAGATAAAAAGGAACTTATTACAATCAACTACCGAAATATAAAACTAAGACAGTCCTTCCTTATCAAGTCCAAAAAACTTGATGGTAGTTCTGTCTCCAAAAAGGTATCCCAATAAAAATCCCCTAATAAAGCAAGACTTGAATAATAATCTGCAACCTTATTACAATCTCTTGATGCAAAAATAAACATGATATTATTAAATATTTTTAGAATGAAAGATCCGGCCTTGTAGCTATATTGCTCTTCAATGTTCTCCTGTTTATTGAATCTTGGAGCATCTTTATAATATTCACATTGTCTCCTTCAGTGATTATTCCCTTATATTCACACATCCAATCTTGAATATAGATCCCAAATGTCATTATTGATTTGAGCTCTAAAAATTCAATGTCCCAATGAATCATTGTTTTGCCATAAGCACATAACATTCTTCCTTTATAGTCACTTAACACCCCTGCAACTCCAGCTACGTTTGATGTTAAGAATGACGCATCTACATTCAATTTAATCCAATCTTTAGGGGGGACACCAAGTTTTAGACAGCGATTGTTGGTTGGTGTTCCAGATCATCTCAATTGGAGCTGAATGCAAAAAAACTAGCATTAGATAATATCTCTGTTGCAATGTATGCTATAGATGGCTCTGTTTTTCTGTGCTTACGATGATTCCAAAATTTCCAGCTGAAAAAAACTACCACAACATAAATTCTTGATAGTCCACATTTATTCATTCATATGCTTTGTAATTCCTCTACATAATTGGAGACACTTTGGAACATTGAAACATTAATATTCCCCATTGTCTCAGATTTTGTATAATTTCATTCAGTTTGGAGCATCTTATAGCCACGTGTTCTGTATCTTCCATAGTTTGGCATCCTCTAGGATAATCTTTGTTACAAAATAGTCTTCTATGGCATAACTATTCATTGGTCGGCAAGGCATCATTCAAAAATCTCCACCAAAACAGTTTTTCCCTTTGGTTTACTTTATATTTTTTCAACCAATTCAAATTGCTAAAATTGTTATTTTGACTTGTGTTCTTTGCTTCAAAAGATAAAGAGGTTATTGTCTTTCATGAATTAGTGCTGATCAATTCAACCTAGTCTTCTATACCTTCTTTACATGTTTCCATCTGTTGAATCAGGTATCCCATATCTTCAGAAAAATATGTTGACAGTTTTTCTTTACTCCAGCTTCCATTTTCCTCAATTAAGAAAGCAACTTTTTTGTCATAAAGATCATTTGTATTGCAAGTGGCCGGCCAAGTATCCAAGTGTGACTTGTGATGTTTATTTTTTTCTCCATTTTTTACTTTTCACCTTACTATCGGTTTCAAGTAATGATCACCTTCTTTCAAAATCTTCCAGGCAGCAGATGACCCTCTTTTCACGTCTTCCTCCCAGATTGCATCTCAAAATTTGCACTTCAGGATTTTGTATAATAGTGACTCTTTATCCTATAGAAACATACCAAGCTATTCTAGCTCTCAATGTTCCTTGCCTCTACACAGCTCCGGGAATACCGAATCCACCTGAATTTATTGGCAAACATAGAGTGGACCAAGCAATATAATGCATCCCTTGATTCCCATTTTCCTTGTGCCAAATGAAATTCCTACATAGCTTCTCTATCTTCATCAAAATGCTTTTCAGAATTAGAGAATGTGCCACCTGATAAGAAATCAAATTATAATAAATAATTTCAATTAGAAGAATTCTTCTTGCCAAGGATAGCCACTGAGCTCCCCATGAATTCAATCTTCTCATAGCTTTTTTGATAGCATTGTTGTAATCTTCTGTCTTCTGACTCCTTAATGCCAATTTGATCCCCAAGTAATTGAACTCCTTAAATTCTTTAATTCCCATTAGATTGTTTTACTTTCTTCTTCTCTTCTTCGATACCTTCTTCCCATAGAGGACCATAGACTTTTGAGAATTTAATTTTTGTCCTGTCCAACCACAGTAAGCTTTGAAGGTCCTCATCAACTTTTTGACATTTCTTCTATATGCTTCAGTCACTACTAAGATGTCGTCAGCAAATAGTAAGTGTGTTACTCTCTCCATATTAGTTGTTAATCTTATGCCCAATTGATCATTTTTTCCACGGAGAGCTTTAGATAAACGATTAGAGCACAAAATGAGTAAGCTCGGTGATAGTTGACATCCTTGTCTAAAACCACAGTGTGTCTTTTGTTGGCAATAACTTACCTACTCATTTAAAAGGGCTTATTAGATTGGATAAGATTGGTATTATGTTAGAATTTTATGAGTTCTGGTCATTGGTTCTTGGTTTTTTCTTTGTGGTTGCATCGATTTTGGTTTCTTGGCAATTTTTGCTTACTGGGTTTTGCTGGAGTCATGTGTTTCCTGGATCTTGGTTTGGTTTTGGTAACCTCTAGGTGGCTAGTTTTTTGGTTTTGTAGTTCCTTCTTGGCCTGGTGGTTGGTTGTTCTGGAGCTCTTCCTATTCCAGCTTGGAGTTGTGGTTGCATATTGGTCTCTATAGTACCTACCTAATGGCTGGGTTTTGTATTTTCATCAATACTGGTTATTTTTTTTTTATTATTTCTACTTACATGGTGTTGTTATGCCTGCGATTTTTTCCTGGTTTGTCTTGTTAATGCATTTTTAGTCCTAATGCTGAGTTTATGTTGGTTGACAGTTTAATCTTGTGCTTTGTGGCTTATAGAAATTTCCTGTGTCATTAGCTGTGCATTTTTATTTGGGAGTTGAGTAGTTATTGGTATTTCAATGGTCCTAAACTATATCCCCTTTGTTGCTCTTTTATTCCTACGTGTTTGCTTGGTTTGGTTGTGCTGGTTTTCTCTAAGGCTGCGTAAGATTGGGTGGCCCATTTGTTTAGTTTTTATGGGGATTTTAGGTATCTTTAGTTGTTTGCTACTAGACAGTTTGTCCTTATTGTTAACTAATTGAGGGGGTTGTAGCCTTTGTTGGTTTTGTTGTATGGGTAGTTTACCCTGCTTTAATAAATGCCTTTTGATCAGATTGATGGTCTCTGTTAACTGGAAGTTATGATTATTATCTTCGTGTTTGTCAGGGTTAATTTATTGACTATCAATTCTCCTATTATTCTTTATATATTTATCTATTGTTAGTGCTTCTATGGGTTTAGAATTGAGTGGCATTGGAGTAATAAACATGAGGGTTACAACCAGATTCTGATCTTGGCTAATCGGTATTGCAAAACTAGCTTCTCCAATCCACCTGTTCTATTTTTCTAGGCTGGTTATTGGTATTTAAATTGTCTAGAGTTATACTTTCATAGTGGATTTTTCTTTGTCATTTATTTCTTTTTCAACTGGTTGGTTTCTAAGTGGAACTCTTTGAGTGTCACTAATGGTTTATGGTGTATTATCATCTATTGGCAATATAATCCCCTGCCTAATAGTATTAATGGGAGTTATTGCATATCTATTTTCAGAAATAGAATTTTGATTATTGCAAACACTTCTGTTTTACTATGACTGCCTTACCTACTAACATTTTAGATCCACAGAATCAAGACTGCAATTTGAGCTAGCTCAAGATTGGGTTGATAGGGTCTGAGTCAATTTATAATTTTTCCTTTCTTGAGCCTATTATAAATGGTGTGGTTCCTTATGCTAAGTAACCTTGCACACACACACACACATGGGGAAAATTTTCTTTCTGTTGATTAGAGTTCTATATTCTGATCACATCATTTTGGACAATCCTAAAATCATCCTGGATGATCAGCTTAAAATAGAAACCCTAATTAGGGCATACTGGTTAAGGCATCCATCATTAAGCACATCGTCCTGGATGATATTCGTATCAGCCGGGACGATAGGCTCAAAATAGAAAGAATCAGCTGCCATATCTATTTAGGTATTCTTTATTTTTAGACATCGTCCAGGACATCGGCCTGAATGATGCACATAATTATGCCTAAATTAATTTGGTAGTTAAGGCTTGATTGATACAATCAAATCATTCTGGATGATCGCAGGATCAGCCTGGAAGATCAATTTAAAATACCATAGTTGATCCTGGATGATCAACATCAAATAGCTTTTATTCATAGAGATGCTCTCAAAGATTTTCACGAATTTATACTAATCATACGATCGTCCTGGACAATTAAACTAATTTTTCATCGTCTAGACATCCTTTCAGAGTGAATATCTGAATGATATTCATGGAATTATACTGATCATCCAGGAAGATATTATATCAGCCTGGATGATATGACCAAAAATCTTCTAATCATCCCAAACCGATCAAGCTGATTGAGTGAAATTTACACTGATTGGCCAGGATGATACCCACATCATCCTGGATGATAAAATCAGTTTGTATAAAATAAGAGCTATTCTGAAGCTCTTCTATTTAAGAGCTCTTGTTCTACCTGTTAACAAATCTTTTACTGCTGCTTTGACCTGAGAGTGCCAAGAGGAGAGGGAGTACAAGGGAGAGAGAGAGAGAGGATCTTGTGAGGGGGAGTTTGTGAGGGAGTTCATAAAGGTTTCTCCAAGCAAGGATCCAGCATCATCTTCTCCAGTCGCCGTCCTTAGATCCTTGGGGGTTCTAGAGAGGTAAACTTTAGCATCTGATCAAGGTTCTCTGCCTACTTGAGGAGGAAGCACAAGGAGTTGGGTTCTCTACCTGCTTTAGGAGGAATCAAAAGGAGTTGGGTTCTCTGCTTGCTTCTAGATGAAGCAAAAGGTGTTGGGTTCTCTGCCTCACCTGGGCTGGTGGAAAGGAGATTTGTATAGGCTTCTTCACACCTTGCTGTGGGAGCAAAAGGAGAGATACAAAGTTTAGCGTAATACTCGAAGGGCACCTCCGTAGAGTGGACGTAGGTCGTGTTGACCGAACCATTATAAATTTTTTTGTTTCTTTATTACTATTTTTGCATTTATTTTTTTTCACTTTGATTTCTATGGTGAATCTTAGTTTTTGTTTTAAGATCGTGTTTTTATTGTGAAAGATTTTTTAAAAGTCCAATTCACCCCTCTTCTTGGTTAGCATTGGGACTAGTTCACAAGGGCTTAACATCCCTAATGAACTTTCAAGTGCCTTCAGTGTACTTTCAAGTGGTATCAGAGTGGGATTCATAAAATTAAGTTTGAAAACTTTTTGAATTTTGATTCATGGCTAACTTTAGTAATTGTAACACAACAGAAAGATATTCTATTACACGTCTACCTTTGTTTGATAATATTCCTTTTAATTTTTGAAAAACTCGCATGTCTACAGTTTTACAATCTTTTGATTATAGTTTATGGATGCTTGTTAAAGAAGGATATACACCACCTTCACAAGAACTTAATGGCATTAAAATTGAAATTCCTTTTACTGAATGGACTTTTGATGAAAGAGATTTAGCACAACTTAATGCAAAATGCTTGAACTATTTTTTCTGTGCTTTAAAATCTAAATATTATATGTGTGTTCCAACTTGTACAATTGGTAAAGAAATTTGGGATAGATTATGTGCAACTTATGAAGGAACCAATGAAGTAAAATAATCTCGATTTAATATTCTTTTGCATGATTATGAACTTTTTCGAATGAAACCTTCTGAATCAATTTCTGAAATGTATACAAGGTTTACTCAAATTGTCACCTCATTACATGCTTTATGAAGAGAGCTAACTAATTATAAAAAGGTCAATAAAATTTTGTGATGATTGCATACTTCTTTTGATGCTAAGATCACTATAATTATTGAATCTAAAGATTTAAACACTTATTCGATTGATAACTTACTTGGATCACTTATTGCTTATGAGCAAGGGGTGAATCAAAGAAATCTTGATGTACGTGAGAAAAAGAAGGAGAAAACTGTGGCACTAAAGGCCAACAACACGAACACTAATTCTTCCAGATCTGAAAAAGATGATGTTGCCTTCATCACTAGGCAATTCAAAAGCTTTTTAAGGAAGAATAAAAAAAGGCCATCATAAGTGGTTTTTCTGATGTTGTTTTCTTTGAATGCAAGAACCCTAGATATGTTAAAGATGATTGTCCTACACCTAAGGAGCACCCAAGCAAGGAGAATGGTGAGGAGAAACCCAAATACATGAAGGACAAGAAGCAATCCCAAAAAGCTTTTTTGGCAAATTCTGTATCTGATTCCTATGAGACTGAAGCAGAGGAGGAAATCATAAACTTATGTTTAATGGACGATAATCAACAAGAATAATCTGATCAATAAGAGGTATGTGAACCAACCTATGAACAATTAGTTGAAATTTGTGAGAGAATTCATGCATCATATAGAAAACTTAAGAAAATGCATGCTAGCTTGAAATTGGAGTTTTTGAATTTACAAAAAGAGAATGAAGTTTTGATAAAAGATCATTCCCAAATTGATAGCAATCACATGTCATTATTTTATGAGTTTGATGCATTAAACAAAGAGCATACTGAATTATCTAATGCACATGATTCTTTAAATTCATCCCATGCTGAGTTAGAAAAAGAGTTTAAGAAATTAGCAAATCTCAAAGTTTTTGAAAATAATAAATAATCATTGCATGCTACGCATAACTTTTAAAAGAAGCCTCACCACCTAAGTAGATTAGTACATCCATTTCCTGGTATTAGAGGTTTTTCATATGGCATGTTAGGATACATTCAACACACTTACACCATTCACCGTAGTACACATTAGGTTTGGAGACCTAAATTGCATGATTCACAGCATAATACACATGCATTGCATTATTCTTTTCATAAGAAGGGACCCAAACCTGTTTAGGTTCTTAAATCTGACATTTGATGATTTTACAGGCTTGCTCTCATAAAAGGCCTCGTGAGATCATGTGGTACCAGGATAGTGGATGCTCACAACACATGACTGAAGATGCTAATCAATTCATTATACTGGAGACCAGAACAGGAGATAAGGTAACTCTTGGAGATAACACCACCAGGAAGGAAGTGGGCGCTGGTATAATTGGAAACTCCAAGAACCTTTTGATTGAAAATATTTTGCTTGTAGATATACTAAAATATAACTTGCTCAGCATCAGTTAGCTTTGCGATAAGGGCTTCATCATAAAATTTTTTGCTAATACTTGCATTATAAGCTTAAATAACAACACTATTTTGCAGAGAATGCGAATCAATAATGTTGACATGTTTGACTTAAAAAATATTGAAAGTGATGCTTCATTTTGCTTAAAAATTGCTATTGATGATTCTTGGTTATGGCACAGGAGATTATGTCATGCCAGTATGAAAATCCTTAGGAAAGTGACCCAAAAAGACTTAGTAAGAGGTGTCCCCAAGCTTAAGTTTTCAAAAGACCATCTTTGTGATGCCTGCCAATTAGGAAAGCAAGTCCACTCTACTTTTCACTCCACTAAAAACATTAACACCTTTAGACCTTTAGAAGTCTTTCACATGGATTTGTTTGGACCCAATAGAACTACCATCTTAGGAGGGAAAGTTTATGGTTTTGTGATTGTCGATGATTACTCGAGGTTTACTTGGATTAGATTTAAGTTACATAAGAATGAGTCTTTTGATGAGTTTAGAGCCTTCTTCAATTTTTTTTTTTTTATGAATGCTAAAATTACATAAAAAGGGAAAATAAGACCTAGATACAAACTACTGAGAGTGAAGAACACTAACACATTCTTCCGTTACCAAACTACAAAGGGAAGAAGGTAGTTCACTCTCTCAAAACAAATCCAAAAGAAAATCCAAAGAAAGATCAAGATTAGCATAAGAATCCTCTAATTTAATACAATTGTGATTAACCAATGAAAAATCACATTATTAACCTTGCTAAAATAAGAAGAATCTTCAATAGCCATGCTTCTGTCCATATTCTTCGGTATAATATGCAATTTGTGAAGAATATCAATAACATTTTTATTGTCACCTTCCACTATAATGCCTCCAACATCATCGAATCTACCTTGTAAAATCTCTGTAAGAGCAGAAAAAGTGGAAAACTCCAATTGGGCAATGTCCCAATGCGTTTTCCTCAATCTAAAAGCTAGTAGAAATCTTCCTTTACAATCCCTTACAATGCCACCAACACCAACCTCATAATTTCCTTTAAGAGAAGCATCAAGATTAATCTTAATCCAATCGGGGGGAGGAGGTTGCCATTTATCGAAAGACATTCTAAGGGACTGATTAACAACCAGTTATCCGATTGAACAAAGTACATATTATCTTAGTTGATAAAGCTGAGAATTGAAGTAGCAATAAACACATTGCTTTCTTCAGGATTCTCATGCTTAAACTTGTTTATATGATTCCATACAAACCAAATAACAGTAAAATACAACTTCACCATCATCACATTACCATCTTTGAGCCTCTGTAGTCCAGCCAAGCAATCATTCCATCCATTGAATACAGGAATCTGAAATCCCCAGCCTCTCAGCACATCCATCACCTTCTGAATCTTACAACAGTTCGATGAAATATGATTAATATCTTCCAAGACTTCACATCCCATTGGACAAAAAGAATCATCAGAATTTTTCCTTCTAAAGAGGAAAGCACCTGTAGGTAGAGCATCCGAGAACAGCCGCCAAATAAAAACCTCCAGCCTTGCATTCAAACCCAATTTATAAGCCTAACTGATTGGAACAACATCCTCCAGATTTTTATAGCTATATTCCATGATTAAATAAGAGATGGACTTTCCTGACATCTTATACTTTAATTCCATGCAATCCTCATGCCTATTGGGAAAAATCTTTACTTTGCAAATAAGTTCCAGTAAATCTATCCCAAAGAATATATTGAGTTTCTCACGGTCCCAACTACCTTCAGCAATGAAAGAATCCAGAGTAATATTATCATCCTCAAAATAACCAACGATTGTTGTCCATTTGAGTAGAGACTTGTCCAAAATCCAAATGTCCTTCAACACTTTAATTTTGGAACCATCACTAATTCTCCATCTAACATGATCCCTTAGTGCACTCCATCCAGAAACCATGATCTTACAAGTAGAGGAACTACTTTTATGCAGTCAATAATTCCACCAATTAACTCCATACTTAGCATTGAGGTGTTTGCGTAAAAGAGAATCTGGCTTATCAATCAACTTCCATGCAAATTTTGGCTCTCATATCATTCCTCCTTGCCACAGCTAAATGAACATCCCAACCTCTAAATAGTTTAGGCTTACAAATTTGCTCCCAAGCAACATAACGAATGCCCCTCTTGACATCACATTTATTCCAGATAAAATCTCTACAAATCTTCTCAAATTCCATCAACGTCTTCATCGGAATAAGAGAGTGAGACAGGATAAAAAAAGGGAAGAGAAAGATAAACTGATTTAACCAAAACCAGTCTACTAGCTAAAGAGACATAAATATTCCCCCAAGCATTAATTTTTTACTGGACTTATCCAATAAAACCTGAAAGTCCACCTTCCTTAAACGTCTCAATGCCAATTTCATACCCAAGTACTCAAACTCATCAACTAATTTAATACCCATAAATCTGGAAATCTACACCCTCCTCCTCCTATCCACTGAATTACCACAAACCAGGGAAGATTTATGGTAGTTGATGTTTTGACCATTCTACTTACAATAATTCTCCATAATCTCTCTAACCTTCTTCATCAAATTCACTTTAGCTTCCATAAACAACAAAAAAATATCATCTGCAAATAAAAGGTGAGAAAATCTTCTGGGTATTAGAAGAGATCCTAATACCCACATCATTACCCCTGCTATAAAAGGGCGTTAGAAAGAAGTTGGGAACAAAGGATAAAAAAAAATGGTGATAGAGGGCATCCTTGACGAAAGCCACTCTTACCCTCAATCCAACTATAATTATAACCATTGATCATAATAGAACTTCTTGGATCAATGATACATTCCATCACCAAATGAACAAACCTGGTAGGGGAACCCCAACTCTATCATCATCTTCTCCAAAGTTGACCAGTGCATACTATCATATGCTTGCTCCATGTCCACTTTGATTGCCAAGAACCCATTACAAGCTTTAGAAAATCTCAATTTTTTAAAAACTTCCTGAGCCAAAAGAAGATGGTCTGAGATTGATCTACCCTTCACAAAAGCCGCTTGTTCTTTAGAAATAATCCTATGCAAAACTCCCAACATTCTATTAAGCAAAACTTTAGCAACAATTTTAAAAATTGAATTGCATAGACTAATGGGACGGTAAGCTGATGGAATACTTGGATTAGAAGTTTTAGGAATAAGCACAACTAAGGTGTCTTTCCACTCCTTGCTCATAGAACTAGTGAGAAAAAATAGCTGAACAGATCTAACTACATCCTCTTTAATGATGTTCCAAAAAGATTTGAAAAAGGAATAGGTAATTCCATCATAGCCCGGAGCTCTGTTGGTGCTCAGATTCAGAATAAAATATTTAATCTCAGCCTCACCCAAATCATTAACCAACAAGGTCTTATCACTGTCTTGCAAAATAAGCCATAGTTTAGGCCATCCAGCAAAGCAATAATTTTTGGATTTCCACTTATTTTGAAAAAACTTATTAAACACCTCCTCAACCTCTTTCGGATCATCATTCAGCACCCCATTAGAGTTCTTAACTTGATAAATCCAATTGACATTTCTCCTAGAATTAGCAAATGAATAGAAGAATTTGGTATTTGCATCACCGTCCTTAATCCACTTAGCTTTTGCCCTTTGCTTCCACCAGGTATTCAGATTATGAAGAACAACATTAAGTTCTTTGACTTTAGCTTTAAGTACCCAAATCTTCTCCTCAGTCAGCCAACCGTTCCTAGCTTCTTCTTCTTGCAAATTCAGAATTTCAGCTTTCAACTTTTCTTTCTCCAAGGAGAAATTCTTCAATCTAGCCTTGCTCCAATAAAATAAATCTTTCAAGGTCCTTTTACATTTTTTTATAAGATCTTCCATGTCATCCCCCAAGAAGGGTCTCCTCCACCTACTAGTGACAATATGCTCAGCAGTCTTAAAGGATAACCAAGTGTCTTCAAACTTAAAACCACTTCTACCTTTACAAACCGATTCAAACATCTTTAAAACAATCGGACAATGGTCCGAAGCAACTCTGGCAAGGTGTCTAACCAAAGTAATTTGAATTTTGTTGATGGCCAAGGTATTAAGAATACACCTATCAAGTCTTTCCAGAATCCGTCCTCCTCCACTCTTGTTGTTGCACCAAGTGAATCTAGGTCCAACAAACCCAACTTCATGATAGTCATTCTCATTCATAAACTTCAACATATCTAAAGGGCCTTGAGTGAATTTAAACCTTCTACCACCCTTCTTATCTTCTTGAGCCAATGCAATTAAAATCCCCTCCAAAAATAGAAGGAATATCTCTATGAGAAACCTCATGAACATACACCCAAAGGTACCTTCTCTTAAGAGTCTCTTTACTAGCATAAACTGTTGAAATCATCCAAACTCCTCTATTGAAGACATTGAGATCACCAATAACACATTAATCTGATGTTTTTAAAACTAGAAAGGATGCCAAATCCGATCTCCATAGAACCATAATTCCACCAGAAAGCCCTTCTGAGGGAAGAAGGAAATAATCCCAAAAAAGCCCCATCATCCTTACAAATGAATCTTTATCCATAGAAAAGATTTTAGTTTCAATCAACCCTACAAAGAATACTTTATAGTCTTTAACAATTTCCTTTAAATAAAGAGAGGCCTCCCTTTTTTTGTCCCCCCTACAGTTCCAAAAAACAATAGATTCCATAAAAAAGTATGGGGGAAGAGCCCCCAACTCTTTTATTCATACCTCCATCCACAAATCTACCTCTAGAACAGCTTTTAATAGAGCCCAACTCTCTAAGCTCCTTAGCAAGCTTACATTTCACCAGTTCTCCACTAGAAACAACCTCCTTCTCAATTCTCACAACACACTTGCTCCCCTCACAACCCTTGATACTTCCATCACCATCAGGACTCCCAGCAATTGGAGGAACCCCTTCTCTGATAAAATTCCCACAACCTTCAGTATTGGATTTAATGCAAACAACTCCAATTCCATCATCTTCCACTCCTTCCAACACATCAAATTTATTCAAATTGACTGGAATAAAAGGGGTATTATCACTAGAAAACTTACCATCAATCTCTGGAGGAGCTTCAATAGAATCAACAATTTTCATGGCAAAAAAATTCATACTGACAGAATCCCTTCCACGAACAATCGCCTCCTCTTTTCCAGGTATCTCCCCTTCCTCCAAGTGATTAACTTCAGCAACAGCTTCCACCTTATCTAAAGCATCAACACTTTGAGTTACTTTCCAAGCCATATCATCATGAATTTCATTCGATTTCATCCACTATTTTTTAAGAGTTTTCGGTTTCTCCTTCTGAACAACAGGTCTTCTATTAAATTTTTTCTTCACCATGATCCAAGGACCATAAGAGGTATGAGTAACCTCCTCATGAACCTTTTCAATCTCCTTAGCTTCCCTTAACTCACCTTCATTCATCCCCCTGCCAGAGTTTCCAACAACCTTTATTTTGCAATCAGCTTTAAGATGCCCCACCATTCCACATCCATAACAAAGAGACGAAACTTTCTCATACCCAAATCTTTGAAACAATTTCCCAGAGATGCTTTCAACCCATACTCTTAAAGAAAGACACTGGTCAAGCTTAACTCTCACGCATACTCTAGCGAATTCTCTTTTCCCCCACTAAAACATATTACCATCCATCGTCAAAGGTTTCCCAATAGATGAAGCAATACGAGCCCCACTTCATCCCAACAATGCAAGGGTAAGTGAGGCATTCTGATCCAAATTGGTGAGGTTAAACCTTTCAAAGAAAGAGTGGAAAATTGTAATGACCACTTCTCCATCCCCACAATGTAGCCGTTGACAAACCAAGGCCCTCCCAATAAAACACCATCCATCATCTCATTTGACTCAAAGGAACACAAAAACCATCCCTTCCCCAAAGTTGTAAAGTGGAAATTTCCAAAAAGTTTCCACTGTCTCCTAATTTCCCAAGCAACTACATGAGGGGGAACCTCCTTTCCAAAAACTTTAATCACCAGAGAATTCCTGAGCTTATGAGAATTTGAAACCTCCATTTCTTCTATCAATTTCACAGACTTACCGTCTTCCGAGAAGACCATAACATCCTCCTTGAAATCCAACATGATGTAAGGCTTTCTCTTCCACGGATTTTCATCCACCCCAGCCAATTTCTTAATAGGCATTCCATCACTAACCATATCCACCAAATTTGTACCAACAGAATTAGGCCTTGATAAGAATTGAATGCCTTTGTTAACAGAATTACAGGCATTCGTATTTGTTCCATGGCCTAAACCAGAGATTGCATTTGAATTGCCAAACCTGTTAACAAAAATGTTCATTTCTTAAGAGGTCGTCGTCGAATCAAAAGAATTTTGATCAGAAACCTTGCTTGCTACTATAGGGGAAACAACTTCTTCATCTTCGACAACCGACTTCCCCTTACCTTCGATGAGCAAACCTTTCTTGGACAAAACCATAAAATTCTCCTTAATCAACAAAGGCCCATTTGGATGTTCAAAACCAAATTCTTCGGACTTCTTACGAATAATCCCACCCAAATCTTGATCCAAAGAATCCACATTAGCAATCTTGCCATCCGTCAAAGCCAAAGAAGATCAGTGACCATCCACCGCCATCGACAAGATAGATCCTCTTCCTTTATCAATTCCAATTCCTAATGTCACCGAAGATGGCCGACGGCCGTCCATAAACTCCTGAGAATCCAATTCCGCGAAGAACGGAAGACAACCCCGGGAAAAGAATTTTTGAAAAAGATGACTTCTCTCTCTAGAATACTGGAGCTTCTCTCTCTAGAATCCTTTGTGAAAAAGGATAAGACTCATCTCTTTAGAGTCTTCTTCAATTGGATTCAGAAAAAGCTAGGATGTGAGATCTTGACCATCCATAGTGACCATGGGGGAGAGTTTAAAAATGAGAGATTTGGAGACTTTCATGAGGATAAGGGGATTAGCCACAACTTCTTAGCTCCTAGGACCCCTCAGTAGAATGGGATAGCTGAAAGAAAGAACTGGACCTTAATTGATGCCATTAGAGCCATGCTTGATGAGTATTCACTTCCAAAATACTTTTGGGCTGAAGCGGTAAACATAGCTTATTATGTGTTGAATAGGGTGAATGTTAGAGCCAAACTTGATAAAACACCCTATGAGATCCTTAAGGGTAGGACACCCAATCCTTCCCACCTCCATATCTTTGGTTGTAAGGTTTTCATTCATAATAATGGGAAATCTCACTTAGGACAATTTGACCCAAAATCTGATGAAGAAGGGTTCTTAGGATATTCTAGTGTTGGGAAGTCTTTTAGGGTGTTTAATAAGAGGATATTAGTGGTGGAGGAGACTACTCATGTAGTATTTGATGAATCTGATCCTAGTAAGTCTAAAGTTGAGGATGAAGATGAAGTTGGAGATATTACCATTGGAGTTAAAAATTTGGAGAAGAATGTAGTGCCACAAAACACTGAAGGAGTCGGTGAAATTACCCAAGGAGTAGAAAATATAGATCTGGAGGAAAGGGTTGAACCTACACACACCTTGCCTAGAGATCTGAGATACTCTTTGAGTCACCCCAAAGAACTAATCTTAGGAGACCCTTCTGAAAGAGTTAGGACTAGAAAAGGACTTAGGAAGGAAGTGAACCACTATGCCTTTATCTCAATGTCTGAACCCATCAACATTAATCAATCTCTTTCTGATGAGTTTTGAATCTTAGCCATGTAAGATGAGTTAAACAAATTTATTAGGAATGATTCTTGGGAGCTTGTAGAAAGACCAAAGGGACAAAGTGTAGTTGGAACCAAATGGGTCTTTAAGAATAAGGTGAATGATTCTGGTGTAGTGGTTAGGAATAAGGCAAGATTGGTGGCTAAGGGGTACAACAAAATAGAAGGGATAGATTTTAAGGAGACCTTGGCCCCTATGGCTAGATTGGAAGCCATTAGAGTGCTATTAGCCTTTGCCAATTATAAGGGATTTAAGCTTTTCCAAATGAATGTTAAGAGTGCCTTTTTAAATGGGGTAATAAAAGAGGATATGTTTGTAGAACAACCCCCAGGTTTTGAGAGTTCTCAATTTCTAAATCATGTTTTCAAATTAAAAAAAGGCCTTATATGGATTAAAGCAGGCACCAATAGCTTGTATGAGAGGCTTAGCACATTCTTACTAGATAGGGAGTTTGTTAAGGGGAGCATAGACACCACCCTTTTTATAAGAAAAGTAGGAGATGATTTACTCATTGTTCAGATCTATGTTAATCAACTACTTTTTTGATTTTCTGATAAGAGACTATGTGATGATTTTTCTAAAATAATGAGTAGGAGTTTGAGATGAGTATTATGGGAGAGTTGTCCTACTTTTTAGGGTTTAGCATAAGATAATTGGATGATGGAACCTTTCTGAATCAATAAAAGTACATAAAGGATATCTTGAAGAAATATGAAATGGATAAAGCCAAGTCAATTAATACTCCCATGACCTCCAGTGTTCAGTTGGACAAGGACCCAAATAGAAAGTTTGTTGATCATATAGAGGGATTATTGGATCTTTACTTTACCTGACTGCTAGACGACCTAATATTATGTTTAGTGTTTGTCTTTATGCTATATTTCAAATAGATCCTAAGGAATCCCACTTGACTGAAGTTAAGAGAATTCTTAGAAATCTGGTACCCTAGGCATAACACTTCTTTTGAGATAATTGGATATTTTGATTTTGATTTTGCAGGATGTAGGGTGGATAGAAAGTGCACTTCTGAGACATGCTAATTCATAGGACAGTCTTTAGTCTCCTTATCTAGTAGAAAACAAAACTCTGTTGCACTTTCCACTATTGAAGTTTAGTACATTGCCTTAGGATTGTGTGACCCAAGTCCTTTGGTTGAAGTAACATATTTTAGATTTAGGATTACCTGTAGGCACAATATCAATCCTTTGTGACAACACCAGTGCCATCTGCATTTCTAAAAATCCTATACAACATTCAAGGACTAAGCACATTGACATAAGGCATCACTTTATTAGAGACCATATGACTAAGGGAGAAATTGAGTTACACCATGTGGCAACTGAGAATCAACTGGCTGACATCTTTACTAAACCACTAGCCTTTGGCACTTTCAACACTTTAAGGACCAAATTGGGTGTGATTGACATAAATGCATGAACTTGATTCCTATTGATTTTTGATCTATTATCTGTTGTTTATTTTTCACTTATGTTATTTTATTTATTTAGCTTTTTCCTTGTTTATTTTTTATTGCTTTTATTTTTATTTCTTTATCTTTTTCGTATGCTTAATTTTTTTTTAAATCATCGTTAAAATTGATATTTTATGTCTTATTTTTATTTTTGAATTTTTTGTAGTCAATATTTTACATCTCTTAATTTGTTAAAGGGTGAAAACATTGTTGATTGTGTCTCTTTCTCTAACATATTTTAGTGGTGTAATTTTCTTTTCTAAACAAAAATCTATCTCAAATTAATAACTGGACTTTGTAATTGAGATATTTTTTACCTTGCTATAGTAATCTAGCTTATATTTATAATGATCAAAGTCTTTATGTTACTTCAAGATTTCTCGTTATCCTGTTATTGCACCTCTCATATGATTTTTTATTCTATTTTATGGTTTGTTCTTCCTTATATTAGAGAGTGAGTTTTTCTATTCTAATATCTAGAAGATATATTCACAACTAAGAATATTTAAAAATTTTGAAAGAGAATATATCTTGCAATAATAAAAAAAATGGCCAATGATGACAAAAATAAAAGATGCATAATGACGCCAAATTAAAAAATATATATACACACAAAGTGTATCAAAATCAAAAGATGTGCAAAGTGCGCCATTCAATGGACAAGAGTCATAAAATGAGCCCATCAAAAGCAAGGTCTTTTCTCTTTACCAACTTTTAAATCTTAGAAGAATTCATGAATCACTTGAGATTTTCAAAGGCTTGATTTCAAATTTTTGCGATTGTGACAAACTACTTTGATACATTATTATATAAGATGTTTTTCTAAAACCATGTCTTAAACAGATCTCTTTTTTCTTATTCAATTGATTTTTCTAAGTTATGTCATTTGATTTCAAAAGTCAAATTTGCCTGGAGAAGTTCGAGCTAAGAGTTAACATGAACGAATACTTTACTGCTTTTTTGGATTTTTGATGTTGTTAACTCATTGACTTACAAATCTTTAAAATCAATCACATGGAGACTATGTTGTTTAGTTTCTGCTTTATTTATGTTCTACTTTCCTCCTCCTTTTTGGGATGTCAAAAGGGGGAGTAGTCTGCTGTACAGTTTGCTTTATACCTTGATTCTATATTTAAATAGTTAATATATGTCTATCTTCATATTGTTTTCATTAAATTTCCTTAACTGCTTAAATTATTTTTATGTGTTTGCCATCATCAAAAAAATGGAGATTGTTGTGTATCTATTTTCAGAAATAGAATTTTTATGATTGCAAACACTTCTATTTTACTACGACTGCCTTGCCTACTAACATTTTAGGTCCACAAGATCAAGACTGCAATTTGAGCTTGCTTAAGATTGGGTAGATTAGGTCTGAGTTAGTTTGTAATTTTTCCTTTCTTGAGTCTATTATAAATGGTGTGGTTCCTAATGCTAAGTAACCTTGCATAAACACGCATAGGGGAAAATTTCTTTCTGTTAATTAGAGTTCTCTATTTTGATCACATCATCCTAGACGATCCTAAAATCGTCCTAGACTATCAGCTTAAAATAGAAACCCTAATTAGGGCATCTTAGTTAAGGCAGCCATTGTTAAGCACATCATCTTAGATGATATTCATATCGGCTAGGATGATAGGCTCAAAACAGAATGAATCAGCCGCCAAATCTATTTAGGTATTCTTTATTTTTGGACAGCGTTTAGGACATCGGCCTGGACGATGCACATAATTATGCCTAAATTAATTAGGTAATTAAGGAATGAAATTAAGGCTTGATTGATACGATCAAATCATCCTGGATGATCGTAGGATCAATCAGGACGATCAGTTCAAAATACTATAGTTGATCTTGGATGATCAACATCAGATAGCTTTTATTCAAAGCAATGCTCTAGACAATTTTCATAGATTTATACTATCATCCGGGACGATCGTGAGATTATCCTGGACGATCAAACTAATTTTTTATCGTCCAGACATCCTTTCAGAGCGATTGTCTGGAAGATATTTATAGAATTATACTGATCATCCAGGACGATATTATATTATCCTAGATGATAAGACCAAAAATATTCTAATTATCACAATCGATCAGGCTGATTGAATAAAATTTATGCTAATCAGCCAGGATGATATCTACATCGTCCTGGATGATAAAGTCGGTTTGTATAAATCAAGAGCTATTCCGAAGCTCTTCTATTTAAGAGCTCTTGTTCTACCCTTTAGCTAATCTTTTGCTACTTCTTTAACCTAAGAGAGCCAAGAGGAGAGGGAGAGCAAGGGAGAGAGAGAGAGAGGATCTTGTGAGGGGGAGTTTGCAAGGGAGTTCACAAAGGTTTCTCCAAGTAAGGATCCATCATCATCTTCTCCAGTCGTCATCCTTAGATCCTTGGGGGTTCTAGAGAGGTAAACTTCAGCATCTGATCAATATTCTCTGCCTGCTTCAAAAGGAAGCAAAAGGAGTTGGGTTCTCTGCCTGCTTCAAGAGGAAGCAAAAGGAGTTGGGTTCTCTACCTGCTTCAAGAGGAAGCAAAAGAAGTTGGGTTCTCTGACTGCTTCTAGAGGAAGTAAAAGGAGTTGGGTTCTCTGTCTCACCTGGGTTGGTGGAAAGGAGGTTTGTATAGGCTTCTCTACCTTGTTGTGGAAGAAAAAGGAGAGAATCTGAGTTTAGTGCAATACTTGGAGGGAGCCTTCGGGGAGTTGACTTATGTCGTGTTGACCGAACCATTATAAATTTCTGTGTTCTTTATTACTGCTTCCATATTTATTTTTCGCACTTTGATTTCTCTGGTGAATTTTGGCTTTTATTTTAAGATCGTGTTTTGATTATGAAAGATTTTTTAAAAGACCAATTCACCCCCCCCCCCCCATCTTTGTTAGCCGTGGGACTAGTTCACAAGGACTTAACATCCCTAAAAAACTTTCAAATGTCTTCAGTGCACTTTCAGGAGTATCTCTAATTCTTATTTGAATTGTGAATTGAATATTTCATCATTAGTAGTTCTCATTTATTTCATTAGTTGTAGTATTTGTTTTGGTAGGTACTTTTGCGTGCTTAATCATCTTTGCAAGTTGAAGTACGGGTTATGCTAGTGGAGGTTTTGCTATATTTTTTTGAGAAAGGATGTGCTCATCTTCCATTTTATTGTCTTTATTTTTTGGACGCTATCATCTTGCAGCCCTAGATTATTACAAGGTTTATTTGTACTTGTTAGCATAGGGAACTTTCAGCTCTTAATATTTTTTTGGAATTTTTTGTAGCTCTTTGAGCAGTAGTCAGCTGATGGTCCCCTCTAAGGACTCTATAACTTTTTTCTTAATGAACTCATAGGCCCTCAGTGGCTTTAACTAAATAAAATTATGCATTCAAAGGACAATAAGCATGCATCGCATTTGAAAAAATTAAAAGAGTCAATAAAATTTTAATTGCATTTTTTAGGCATAATCAACCTATATATGTTAAGTGACCAATTAGAATCTACTTTAAATGTCGACCCCAATTCCATATAACTTAAAAACAAAAACCCTTACATCTTTCATAAATGATGCGACACATGGTTTTAAAGTACCTAGATGGTTAGCTAGCTCTCCAATCTAGGATGGGATAAGTCCAAATTTGTATTGCATTAGCTAGGATTGGGCCACTGTTATTTAGTGTCCAATTTAGAATTAAGATCTAGGGAGGACTCAAAATCATAAAACCCCACTTTCGGGATTATAATCCCACCATTCTAATAAATTGACAACTCGAACTAAAATTCCTTCAAAACCTAAAATTTAAACCGCAATACATAGGATAGGTTGAGGCATTTCTAACCTAGTTTAAAATCCCATTATTCCTACTACTACTCCTCTATTAACCTCCTGAAATAAGTGTTCCAATTTGATCCAATTCCTGTTGAAACTCTAACATCACTCTTTTAAAATTCTAAATGAAATTTCTATCATTACTTTAATCGAGAGTTTATATAAAAAACTCAAGTTTCCTACTATGTAACTAACTACTAGGGCTTACGCTCGTAGGAAATTTAAAAATCACAGATCATTTTTCAATACTCATTTAATTTTCTATAGGAAGAAGAAGATCTACGTTGGTCTTTATCATTATATTAAAACCATGAATAATATGTGATATTTCCTTTCCCTAGAAAGATATATCATTTATTGACACATATTTAAATATGAAGTTAATGACACTTTATCTATATTATTATAGCCAAATACTTAATCGAACATCATTTTGACCCTTTTGGGTCATATGTAGTTATTTCTTGAATTTGACTATCACAATAAAGATGAAATTTACATTTTTGTTATTTAAACCCAGTAGGGAATGATATCTTTGTCTCATGAGGTGATATATAATTCATAATGATGTATTTGACTTCAAAACTAGAAAGTCCAGAAATCAAATTTTCCAAAAGAAATTTAATTACAATTTTCTTTGCACCCTTTCCAAAGAAAATATCATATTTTTCAACACAAATAAAGTATTATAATGGTTGATATATTAGAAGATACTTTAATAAAGAAAATTTTAAAATTTAATCACCACCACTATAAAAGTTAGATAAACAAACTCGACCCATATGATGAGACTAGGTCCAAAGGATTACATTAGAACTAATAGATTTTAAAATACCATTTTAGATGTTTTGGAAGTTCCTGAGAATAGATACAATCTTTTAATTATACATCTTCTTTAGAATTCTAGTCAATCAATGGTACCATTTTCAGATATCATCCTAATCTTATTAAAATAGTCATTTGGTGTAAACCCATTCTTATGGTATGTTTTTCATCCATTTATTTGAGAATCAACCTCTTATTTAAGTTTAAATCTACTTATTTGGGAATCAATCTAACATTCAAATTTAAATCTACTTAATTTAGAATCAAACTATCATTAAAGATTTAGTCATTTATTTGGGAATTTATCTCCCATTCAAATTTTAATTCGATTATTTTAGAAATGACCACTCATTCATGTTTCACCCATTTATTTGGGAGTCTATCTCCCAGTAAAATTTAGATCTACTTTTTTGAGAATTGATCCCTTATTCAAGTTTAAATCATTTTGTTTTGGATTTGATCTCTCATCTGAATTTAAATTCACTTGTTTGAGAATCAATTTCTCATATTATGATTCAGTCAACTATTTGGGAATCAATCTCACATTAAAATTTAAATCTACTTGTTTGAAAATTGATCTCTCATTTATGTTTTAATCATTTGTTTGGGAATTGATCTCCCATTAAATTTAAATCCTTTTTTTTTATAATCAATCTCTCATTTAAGATTCAATAATTGATTTAGGAATTCATCTCCCATTTAAACAAAATCTAGTTGTTTGAGAATTGATCTCTCATTCAAGTTCTAATCATTTATTTGGTAATTGATCTCCCATTCAAATCCAAAACCTCTTATTTGAGAATTGACTAGTTTCAATCTCTTTTTTGGGAATCAATCTCCCAATGAAACCTAAAACTACTTTTTTAAGAATTGACCTCTCAATCAAGTTTGAATAATTATTTGGGAATTGATCTCTCATTGAAATACAAATCTATTTATTTGAGGATCAATCACACATTCAAATTTTTGATCATTTATTTGAAATTTGATCTCCCATTCAAATTTAAATATACTTATTTGTGAGTCAACCACTTATTCATATTTTTTTATCATTTTTTGGGGATCAATCTCTCATTCAAATCCAAATCTACTTGATTGAGAATTTACCTCTCATTAAAGTTTCAATAATTTGGTTGGGAATCAAACTCCCATTCAAATCCAAGTCTATGAGTTTGATATTTTGAGATCCAAAAGTTTATTTATGTATTAATCTCCACTTAAATCTAAATTCATTCACTTGAGAATCAATCTCTCATTCAAGGGTCAAGATTGGTATAAGTTCCCATAGTGGCATCCATTTTTTAAAATTTTGGTTTTTTTTAAAGAATGATTTATAAGGCCTATTCGACAGGCAAGGAATGGTATTCCCCTAAGCATAAGACCTTGAATTGTCTCTTTGTCTTATCTATATGGATAGAACAATAAGAAATGCATTAAAAGAGGATGTATACAAGAGGATGTATCCATAGAGATAAGACTATTGATTACCAGAGGTTAATCAATAGTCTTATACTTCCATTTTTTTTTACTCTTTCTCTAATAACATAAAAATAAGAAAGATACTTCTGGTGTGGAAGATCAATGGTTTATAACACTGAAATTGACTCTTGCTTGTCACATAAATCAAATTGGGAATAACTCTTCTTTCATACTACTATCTCAATACAAAATCTCATGTTAGAAAAAATAATAATAATGTTTTGTTCGTATCAAACTCGAAGTGCCATGCTATTATTACTTATTCTTTCTTTGATTCATATTCAATACAGCGAAGGCATAGTCTTCTATTTTTTTCAATTGTTTGATACCTTTCCCAAAAATCTTCGATGTATTCATCATACTACTCCAGTGGTAGGCAGTTTTAGATTATCCCTATAGTAAGTCTTAGAATAGTCTATGATAAAAGAGGTAATCGTGTAATCATCATCTATTCTACATAATAGATTTTATTATAAGATTCTATTATAGTTCTATTATAGTAAGTTATATTTTATTCTATTTTATTACTAATTATTTCATTACTAATGAAGTTTAGAATTTCTTAAGAATTTCATGAAATTTCTATTTACTTTTTATATTCTTTATTTCATATGAAATATTTACATTACTACATTTACACTCCCATTATATTACTTTTACTCACTCTTACCATTTCCAATTTGGTATTCTCTGAATGGAGCCTGGATACTTTCTTTTATCAGTCCAAGTAAACCATCAATTATTTGAATTGATAATATTGATCCCCAACATGAATTTTTGTGCTTCATGCTCCTAATTATTGATGATTCAATCAATACAATTTTGAATATATATTTATTGGATTGGGCGAAACAAGGAATACTCGATCGGAGGAGATAACGGGGAAATATCATATGACTAATATGTCTGATAAGTCGTACGTCAACCCAAGCTACATCTTCCTCTCCAAGACTCTAAAAAGGTACTTTTGGAACACCAATGGGCATTAAGATAAAGAAAAAAATAAGTACTAAGCTTTACTTTAATATGGAAACGTAACAATGGTTTTATTGTCTTCATCATTTTTTTCTCTTTCTTTTCTATTTTTCTATTTTATATATATCTATCTTTTTATCTTCTTTCTATTTTGAATCTTATATTCTATATATTCTATAAAATAGAACTTCATATTATGAGTTAGATAGAATTCTATTCCAATTATATTATATATAAGTATATATATTCTAAAATAGAATATTAGTATATATGTATATATATATATATATATATATATATATATATATATATATATATATATATATATATATATATATATATATATATATATATATATATATATATATATATATACTCTATATAGATAGGATTGGAAGTTTCATAGAGGAAGACAGAATGAATAAAGAAAAATTGTAACGAACGGGATCGATCGGATCAGCCGATTGTTTGAATGATTTCAAATGAGAAAAAAGTATCTATGCATTCTTTTTCCCTCAAAATCCTCCCATTGCGTATTGGTACTTATTGGGTATAGAAGAAGATCTATTTCTCTTTGTTCTTCTAAATACAAAGAAAGGGAATTGTTCCCTTCTCTTTCTATTTCAAATTCTTTATATTCTATTTCATGAAAAATTCATGATAAATAAAATAAGGTGTGTAGCCAAGAAATAGATATCCTTTCCCATACAAAATATAACGAACATGTGAAATACATGGTCTAGTCTTTTCTAATGCGATAAAGTTACATAATATCTATTTCTTTTTTAAAAAGGGGTATTTACAAGGGTTTGCCTTGGTATCATGTTCATACCGTTGTATTGAATGATCCCAGTCAATTACTTTTTGTCCATATAATGCATACAGCTCTAGTTTCTGGTTGGGTCAACTCGATGGTTCTATATGAATTAGTGGTTTTTGATCCCTTTGACCCTATTCTTGATCTGATATGGAGACAAGACATGTTCGTTATACCCTTCATGACTCGTTTAGGAATAATTAATTTGTGGGGTGGTTGGAGTATCTCGGGAGGAAATATAACGAATCTGAGCATTTGGAGTTATGAATGTGTGGCAGGGGCTCATATCTTGTTTTATGGTTTGTGCTTCTTGGCAACTATATGGCATTGGGTGTATTGGGACCTAGAAATATTCTGTGATGAATATAAGGGAAAATCTTCTTTGGATTTGCCCAAGATCTTTGGAATTCATTTCTTTCTCTCATGAGTCACTTGCTTTAGCTTTGCTGCATTTCATGTAGCAGACTTATATGGTCTTGGAATATGGGTGTATGATCCTTATGGACTAACTAGAAATGTACAATCTATAAATCCATCGTGGGGTGCAGAAGGTTTTGATCCTTTTGTTCTGGTGGGAATAGCTTCTCATCATATTGCAGTAGGTACATTGGGCTTATTAGCGGGTCTATTCCATCTTAGTATCCATCCTCCTCAACATCTATACAAAGGATTATGCATGGGTAATATTGAAACTGTGCTTTCTAGTAGTATTACTGCTTTTTTTTTTTTTTTTTTTTTTGAAGCTTTTGTTGTTGCTGGGATATTTCTTTCAAGTTCCTCTTTCAACTAAAGCTAACAAAAGAAACTCTTTCTTCTTCTGGTCAGGTAGCCAGGTACGGGTAGGCGGTTCAGGTCATGGACTCGTGGTAGGCTAGTTTTTTTAGTGGATAAATTCTTTGCTACGCACCTTGCTTCTTGGGCAGGTTGCTTTGATAAGAGTCATATTCTATTAGCTCGCACTCTGAAATTACTAAGCAAGTCAAGCGGCTTTGGAGATACAGACATTGTCTTTTGTTCAATCGGTTACTCCGTAGATCATATAGTTTTTTTTTTTTTTTGTCGCATCCAACCTCCAGTTCAAGTAAAGGTATCGCAGAGAGAAAGTGAAGTCACGTAAGGCATGACAAGTGGTCATGGTGAAGGAAGGCGCGTAGCGTCGGGAAAGGAACGGATAGAAAGAGCTCGTTCAGAAACCTTACTTCCCTATGTCAGAAGAGACATTTCATCCCTATCCCTGCCTCTATTGTGAATCATAGAAAGATGATGTAAGATTTCTATTGCTACTTTAGTTGGCTGGCGCTATACACCATTGCAGTTGTAGACCGATCTTTTCTTGTGATCAGCCTTCAATGGAAGTCTACAAGGAATCAGGATTGTTAGTCATCGGAATCATAATGACAAGCTAACAGCAGCCACTTGATCTTTCTTTCTATATATAGGATATAGGATCCTGTACGCTAGTCACTCTATGACCTACTGCTTTTCTTTCTTTTACCACCGGGAAAGTTAGGAAATTCCCCCTTTCTTCAAAGGCGCTAGTTGGCCAGTCCGATAGCTGGTTCAAATGAAAACTTCCTCTGATGCCGAGTGAAGTGAGTGACCGAATTCACTACCCAAGCTGGCTACTTGGGCTATTCCAGGATATCTAATCCGATGGCATTGGGCATCGATTACTAGCAGTCGGGTATCATAATGATGATGAGCTCACTATCGGGTTCCACGCAGAAGTCGCTCCACTTATTCCCCGGCTCGTCAACTGACGATCATCGGAAACTGGCTATCTAGCCACCTGTGTTCTTCTTAACATCCTCCTATTCCTCTTCCTATCTAGCGCCTGTTGGTGACTTACCTCTTCACCTAATGCCGGAAGTGAAAGTCGTTGCCGGTGTTACAGTATGAGTCGACGGTGCTGTGTGGCCTGACCTATGTTACGTCCTACCTGGATATCTCATAGCTAGATATGATCTAACTCCCCCGGTGGAACTTCAATAGATCTTGACTTTTGCAATAAGAAAGAATACGCGCATTTGCCCAAGAGGCTCTGGCTTAGAGTCAGCAATCACTCTTCCTAACCCAACAGCGTTTCAGGTGAACCAGACGGGGAGGGTGTGAAGTCAGTAAGGACGAACTCTTCCAAGTCCAATGAAAAGGAATGCTGTGGAATACCCGATTCCGAACATTATGGCTACATCGCTTCCTTTCATTTCACTACCGCTTCGGAGTAGGAGTCTGGTCTTGAGTTTCTTGGTCTAGCCGCTGTTGAAGCATCGAATGAAAGAATGATTGAAGCCTAAACTAGCCAGAAAAGCGTCCGAGCTTTCACTCTCTGCTTCTTATTCAATAAAGAAAGCACTAGGCAGGTCATTCAGAAAGAATTGAACTTCCCAAAAACTCCTAACTTCACTTTCTGCAAGTCGAACGGCAGCACGGGGGGCTGGGTGCGAGTGGCGAACGGGTGAGTAATAGTACTACGGGGGGCAGCAGTGGGGAATCTTGGACAATGGGCGAAAGCCCGATCCAGCAATATCGCGTGAGTGAAGAAGGCCTTCGGGTTGTAAAGCTCTTTTTTTTGGGGGAGAAAAGGAAGAATGAACCGAAAATGACGACCGGTACCGTACTAAGCCCCCGGCTAACTCCGTGCCAGCAGCCGCGGTAATACGGAGGGTGCAGCGCGTTAATCGGAATTACTGGGCGTAAAGGGCGCGTAGGCGGGGCGGCGTAAAGTCAGTGGCGTGAAAAAAAGGGGCCAACTGAAAGGGGAACTGGAACTGCCTTGGAAACTGGCGGGCTAGAGTGTGGAGAGGGGGGAGAATTTCCGTGTGTAGCGGTGAAATGCGTAGATATCAGAGAACACACGATGGGCGAAGGCGCCCCCTGGGGCAACACTGACGCTGAGCTGACGCGAAAGCGTGGGAGCAAACAGGGGGAGATACCCTGGTAGTCCACGCCCTAAACGATGTCCACTAGTGTAAACGGGAACGATGACTGGTCGTGTGCGCAGCTAACGCGTTAAGCAGCTAAGCGCCTGGGGAGTACGGTACGCGCAAGCCGGGGAACTCAAAGGAATTGACGGGGGCCGCACAAGCGGTGGAGCATGTGGGTTAATTCGATGCAACGCGAAAAACCTTACCTGGCTTTGACATGCAACGCGAAGAATTACCTTAGAAAACCTGACCTGACTGGCTCCTCCTTCGAGAACAGAGAGGAGAGGGCTGCATGGCACTGCATCATGGTCGTGTCGTCAGTGTCGTGCGTGAGTGAGATGTGTTGTCCCGCAGTCCGAGCGCAGCGCAACCCCCTTAGTTGCCATGCCAGTATCATTCAGGGGGCACTCTAAGGAGACTGCCGGTGAAACCGGGAGGAAGGTGGGGGGATGACGTCAAGTCCTCATGGCCCTTATGGGGGGCTACACACGTGCTACAATGGCACACGTGGTCATGGGGGTACACAAGGCGCGAGCCAAGAGCGAAGCCAAGCCGAAAAAGCCAAGTCCCGAGCTCTCTGCAACTCGGAACGGTTCTGAATCGTCTGCAATCTCATGCTCGACTGAGTAATCGCGCTAGTAATCGTAATCACGCCGACCTCGATATGTGGAATCGTCTTGCGCCATATGTACTGAAATTGTTCGGGAGACATGGTCAAAGCCCGGTGAAAAAAGGAAAAATGGGAAATTGCATAGCATAAGAATAGAAGAGGAGTGTTGTTATGCAACACTTTCTTCTTCTAATGAAAAAGAAATTTCCAAAATATCGTAGATGATAGTGGCTTTCCTTCTTTACGTGAGCTAGTTTATCGAGAAACTATCGCCCAAAGGTGCTTTTACGAAAAAAAATGCTAACTATTGCCTCACTCTAACGAAGCTCACTTCTACCGAAGACATCCTAGCTTGCTCTAAACCGAAAGGAGAGACTATCAAGAGAGGGATAGAGCTAATGGCTGACTTAGAATGCATGATTTTTTCCGAAAAAGAAAAAAACTCATCTAAAAACTTGAGATTCTCTAGCTCAGTAAAATCATAAGACAAGGATGCAAGGATGGGACCGGGCTAGAGGACTCTCTATCATCCCTATCGTCCTGATAGCCGATCACACAATTCTAGCTACGAACAGTTTTCTTGTTCTTGGGCAAAAAAATCAATAACACAATCAGGGGTACTGGTCTTGCCTCAATATCGGGATAGAAGGAGGTCTAGGAAACTAGGCTGTTGACAGGGCTAAGGTAACGAAGTTATACCGAGATTCACAACTGATTTCCACTACAAAATAAGTTGTAGAAGAAGATGTGGGAGAGCCATGCCCTTATAACAGGATCAAAGGATGGTTTTGATTATGGGGCTGGGATCAAGATTTTACACTAAACAAAAGAGAGTGCGAACAATATGAAAGTACTAGACAAGCAAGTATGGAACTCCAATCACGAGGGGGAAAAGGACACCCATTAATGGAGGAAATAGCCCTCTTCTATTCTCTTACGAGATTTATAATCTCAAGTGTTGTTGTTTGATGAATGAAATGTTGCCGGCTATTTCATCATAGCCATCAAGCTAACAAGAAGACGACTAAGCCTATTCACCCTACAAAGATATGCTGCCTTCAGTCCAGGAGATAAGCCTCCCTAGTTTCAGAAACTGTCACTGGAACCGTCTGATTCCCTGTTACGAAACCGACTACGGCAAGGCAGGTTTAGCATCCAAAAAAAACCTGGCTCCGTTGCATCTTTCATGATCCTCCATGAATTATAGGCTGTTATTTTGGAGAATCAATCGACTACCCCCAGCTGTCATGACATGATTGGGTCTTTGGTAGTCCAACTACTAAATCTATAGAGATGCCTTCCCAAGATCTCTTCAATATGGGAGTTGAGATTCTCCTACAACACCCTACTTTTTTTTTGTTCATAGAGGGTCTCAAACCATGCGAAAAAGCCACACAATCGCAACATGCATGATGTTCTCACAACCCAGAGTAGAGTTATATGGATTTCATTATTTATGATTGAAATTCCTTTCAATCTTGAAGCAATGTGGTACAATCCATGTTTCCTTTGTTTGGTAGGCAGACTAGGACTATAGAGTAGGCAAGGAGAATTGCTGATTCATCTAGTCTATTATTGGTTTTCTATCATAGTTTGAAAAAGTATACTCCACCCCCTTAGACTCGTTATGCAACACGATTGAACTCATTGGTTCACAAAAAAGCTCTAGTCCACCTCAGCCTGCGATAGAAAGAGGAACATGACAAAGGGAGTCAACGAATAGACAACTTTACCTTTGGGAGAAGACTTGCTGAAGCATATCCTCACAGTATATGTCCCAATGATGGTAAATCAAGGAACATTTGAGGGGGCCCTCACACTACACCCTAATATTAACTTGAGTTTCTATTGCTTGCCACAATCCTATCTATGAAAAAGTAACACCAACAAATACGAGCACTAGCAGGGACTCATTCCTCACTTGCTTATACTTTCTTACTAGTAGGATTGTTTTTCCCTAAGCTTCCTTTGATTGGACTCCTTTCTATCAATCTCAAATCCACAGCTTGTTTTTAGTGGTTAATCATCCCGCCCCATGTCCTTCTTCTTAAGAGAGGGTTTTTCCTTATGTATTACTCATGGGAATATGTTCCTATGCTTATTTATGAATACATAGAGATAACACAAAGAGACAATTCAAGGTTTTATGCTTAGAGTGATTCAACAAGAAGATAACTAGAGGAACCTCAAAGGCCTATCAAAGAGGCAAGGAATGGTATTCCCCTATCCTCCTCTCTTGGCTAGCATCCAAACTGCACTCTTTTTACGAGACAATACCTAACTAAAATGTGTAGGATTGCACATTATGTGGTATTGGGAAGCTAAAGCTTTCCTCTTTGAAGTAACCAATGAAAAAAACTTATGTCTCTTTGACAGGAAATGGCATACCACATTTAGATCCTCCTTATTATAAAAGGATCCTAAGAAGGAGAACTGAACCTAGAATTGTCAAATTGATACTGAGCTTGTGCTCTTTATCTAAGGTTAGAAAAGTTTGGCCAAAGTTGTGAAGCAAAGTCTCCCCAACCACAATCTTAATACCAAATTACAATCCTAGTGAAGCATGTAGGGAGACCACAGTCGAATTAATGACTAGGGCTTCCTCCATGCTCTCAGCTTATGTCCCATCCTACACCCAAATCCCATTTCAACTCAGTTTAATTTCAACCGATTTGGACCTCCACTCCAAACACCTACAAGAATCCTCTTGAGGGGTGGACGTGTCACGGTTGTCACAGTAACTTAGTGCGTGACACACTTTACCAGTGGAAGCCACTACATTGATGACTATGATTCCTTCTGAGACACTGTCTAATATTAGGAGTCTTTGGTTCCCTAACCACGCAGTCTTTGTGACTAGTGATTATGATGATCCAATAGAATGTGATAGAAGAGGTACATTAAGCCTAGGATGGTTAATCAATAGTCTTATACTTTCGCTCAGGAAATCTAGTGGGATAGTTATTTGACAAGACCAAAGTGTGGTCAATTTAGTGTCAAACTATAGGACAGTGGGAAACTGTGTGTGTTTTCCATAGGCAACCCAATCTGGCAGGCGCTTTTGTTTCCTTTCAATGATTGGTTAATGGAAGTTCTTAGTCAATTGATCACCGATAAAACTTTCCATCAGCACGCTCCTCTCTCACTCAAGGTAATTTGATTAGTTGTGAATTTCCATAGCGCTCAGTTCCTTAAGGATTTGGGCATGAGACTTCAATGCGAGTTATATCGCTTGAAAGGGAGCTTTGTACCATGTCTAGGGTCCCAAAGACCCATCGTTGGTTGAGACACTGGTTACTTAATCATGCACCTAGTGGCATATGACCTTACCCTCTAAAGTTTGGGTTATTACTTACTGAAAATGGAGTAATAGACTGCTACCTTGATTACGGGAAGCCCCTTGCCTACCCCCTATGAAAAAAGAGTACCTGTCATCAAGGCTACAATATCTATCAAACAGCTGATCCATCTGCACTATGGTGCTCATTCCTAACCGTGTGCCTGTACCCCACTACCAATTTTCCTGGGGGAAATGGTAGTGATCCTCACTCCTGAAAGACTTTGTGACACTAATCCATCTTATAAGTCTTCAGACTCTTTGAATAAGCAAAAAATTATCGCCCCATGGGAGAAGAAGCAAGGATTGAATCTATCCAAATAGATTGTACTCCATATCCCCATCCACCGCCATCTCCATCCATACCAGACACACGGCATAGGCAAAGATCATGGATGGTTCAGGTGCAAGAAGAAATGAGAGGGGGATAAAAGTGTCTTGAGATCCCAGCTAGCCGATATTATGAACTTGCTCAATGAGAAAGGGAAGGAAGAACTGCTATAACAATGTGATAGAAGACCTAAGCTATAGTAATAGTGTTATTATAAAAAATAATGAAAGTTTAATGTGACAAAGGGCAGTGAGTCGGTCTAGATGGCAAAAGAAGGTAACTATAGGGAGGGGAAGGTGGCTAGCTTCTTTTCAATTTAGCTTGGCTTTTCAGTTTGTTTCAAAGCATTTTCAGTGCGCTTTAGAGCACAATAAAGTCAGTACCGCCTGTGAAGGATGGTTATTCCCTAATAGACATAGAGTAGTAAAGGATTATTTTTCTCCAGGTTAGTTTGATAACCTTTACATCAGGAAAGTTTGAAGTAGGCAAGGCCAATCGTGCTAATCTAGGGTTGGGGCAGTGAACAACATATCCCGTTTGATTTCTTTAGTGTCATAGGGAAGTAGATATGTTAAGTAGTATGTTATTAAGCTATTACTCTTTTCAAGCCTTTATATTAATTATTATCAACCAGATCTCACTTTTGCTGTGAGCCTTCTAAAGATGTTTTTGCTCTTAATCGAGGTAAGGCTTTTCTTCGAATTCTTTTCTTTTTCTTATAGTAGATTGCGACCAAGATAGAATAAGAAAAAGCACCCAGGAGAATCGTAGATTTAGGACTTTTTATGGGATGTGTGTCCTCTTCCATCTCATTTTTTTAGATAGGTGCCACACACTTAGAGGATATAATAAAAAGAAATGAGGTAGCACTCAACTTACGTATGAGCTTAGGCTGGAGCCTGGCCTGACTCTGAAAGGTGAAAGCTCAGGATGGCAAGAAAAGAAAGTTGATCAATTTTTAGATAGCTCAGAGAAAAGACCCGGAAAGCAAATCCAATACTAGACTGACATAATTATTGACGTGAGGAAAATGAAGCTCTCCGCTCCTTTCAGTCAACCCTTTTATTTTTCCTATTTTTCTTTGTATGAAGCTCTTCGGCCCTCGGTCCTTCCTTTTGTGTTTCTACGAATTAGAATCACATCGGGGTTGCTTCCATTCCAGAGCTGATCTGTATATTTAAGTTCACTACGTGCCGAATGATTCTTTTCTATCTTCTCTCTGATTGACTCATCGTGAACTATTTTGACTTCTTTTTGCTTAGACTCTCCCCGACACCGAAAATAAATAGACTGAAACTTTGAAATAATTAGTAAAAGAACAAGAATGAGAAAGTGGCAGTCAATCATTTCTTCCTTCCGTTCAATTCATAATCAGAAAAAAAAAAAGAAAAATGTAAGGGCTTGTTATGCTGAGGAGAGGGACGTGAATAAAGCTTAATACAAACCCAAATACAAAGCCAAAGGCAAAAAGACTAGGCACTAGTAATTGGTCTTATGCGATGGTAGAATCACTTTTTGTTTTTCTTACCAAACCCACTGCTACGCACCTTTTCTTCTGCTATACCTTGGCATGAGTCGAGTGCTTTCCTTATCTGTATTCAGTATATTTTCTTTTCTAAGATAGAAGGTTTTGCCTCATCACCTACCCCCCATTTGAAAGTTCTTCCAATAGTCAATGAGCAGGAAGAGGTTTAGGAAGTTTCTTCTAGCAAGAAAGCCACGTCAATGGACTGGGCTACGATAGGTCTATGATTCCCATTGAGAAAGAAGAGTTTATAGCTACCAGCACCAACTCGAACTAATAAGAGCTACCTCACCACTACCCACTAGTAGTCCTTCCTCCAAGAGATTCAATAGAATGGCTTCTTCCTCCAATAACGGGGAGAATGTCAACTCTATTGCTTCTCTTGAGCCGAATGTGTGCTTTCACCCTTCTATGGGTGTGGCTAATTCTGCCATTTCAAAAAGAAAGAAGGACTCTCCTGCTTGAACTGATAGCTATTGCGAATCAAGCTTGAGAAGAGATAAGCTAGTGCCTTGTTCACTCAAAGTTGAAATACAAATTTAATGCCCCTACTCAAGCACCAACTGTAATTATTCCCCCAAGAGAGGAAATAGCATTAGTTATTTCTTCAACACAGAATCTCTCAGTCTGGGGGAGAATGGAAAGAAGCAAAAATAGCACCAATCACAGTTTCTTCACCAAGATGTGTGAACAACGCCTCTACCCCTTTTGCTTGGTAACTATCAACAAGAAGGAAAGCAGTTTTGAACTCCTCCCTGAGCTCTGATTCCGCTAACGCTCCATGAAGTCGTGCCTTGCTCTTGCTTCCTTTTTCCCTACCTCTGAGGCTAAGGAATAGAGCATGAGGGAGGACACCACTGGCTATATACAAACTAGGGATCCGCGTGACCAACACCATGGCTAAATTACCTCCCAGATGGGGAACCTCATGCCCTTATCCACTTTCAATTAGGTTTTTCTTCCCTTTACACGAAGGGGGATGAGAGAAGGTGCGTAGCAATGAAAGTAGTTGAGCCCATACAAATCAATAGTGCAAAAGGAATAGGTCCTTGATCCTCGCTGAACCACATAAAGAAAAAAGAACGTGCTAGAAGGCATTGTTACTGCACGGACGAGAAAGCTCTTGATGGAGCCTACCTCGGATAAGGGCAGAGGGAAGGAGTAGTTTGCTTATTTCTACCCAGAGATAAAGTCCCCTCCTTGAGAAGCTGGGAAAGGATCAAAGAGAAGAATCAGAGTGGTGAGCAGGGTGAGAGGTTAGGAAGAGAAAGCTCACTCGAAAAAGGGAAAGGAAGCAAGAGCTGCGGCGGAAGAAGATCAGTGAGAGGTAAAGAAGAGGAGAGGAAGGACTTTACCTATCTATCTATCTTATATCTATAATAGGACTTAGACTGCCAATTCTTCCTCTTAGAGATATCAATCATATTACAGTATTAAAGACAAGGAGGAATCATTGAAAAGAAGAAATTCAAACCTTCTCAATCCCCTTTACCAACATATCAAAGAGGATATAACTGTAAGAAGGAAGAAAAAAAACTTGAGGCAAGAACTATTATTGAGTGAAATACGGCCTGATATTGATACTATAAGAGATAGAGTATGGAGGAAGCATTAGAAGAAAGGGTGCCTCCCTCATAGCACAGTTCAATGGCTTGAAGGGAAATGACACTCATAGCAAGATTCGAAACTGCAAATAGAAGACTCTAATTACTAGAAAGAAGGAAGCTAGGTAGGAGCCATTCAAAGCTTCGAGCTACCTCAGCTTGAGAGTGTAAGATAGAAGGAGAAGGAGTTCTAAGGAGACCCTATATATAGATCCAGACGAGAAAATGCAAAGATGCATCGTCTTATCATCTATCCTACCTTTTTGCATCTTCCTCTTATCTTCAGTTATAGTAGACGAAGACATTGATCAATTTATCTTTCTATCTATCCTCTTTCTCAAGATAGATAAGTAAGGTTATTATCACTACTGGCAAGAAGCCTTATGAGAAGAAGCCATTTCTAGTGGAAGAGGTTGGGACCTATCCTTCTTTCTCTTATCTTCCTCCCTCATGTAGAAAGGAAAGGCATAGGTAGCTAGCCTGAGTCATTGCATCCTCTATGAGCTTGAAGTAGTGACTTTCTATCTAGCTAGGACAGATAAGAACTAATTAGAGAGGGTAACCGTCTTCTTTCTCTTTGTAGTTGGGATAGCGGGCAGGATTAGAGGAATCAAGGAAAGATAGGCTAGGATTAGATGTGGCGTCCAGATGAGGAGCTAAGGATAAAGGTAGAAAGTCTTCCCTTTATGACTTCTCTTGAGCTTTTCCTTCATGCATTGGGAGAGGAAAGAGGTCTGCTAATCATCTTGGTTGATAGTTCGATGTAACTGCGTGACTTTCTGGATGCTTCACCCTGAGGGATGTAGCTAACTAAGGCAGTCTGGATGCTAGCCAAGAGCAGAGGATAGGGGAATACCATTCCTTTCCTCTAGGATAGACCTTTGAGGTTCCTCTAGTTATCTTCTTGTTGAATCACTCTAAGCATAAGACCTTGAATTGTCTCTTTGTCTTATCTCTATGGATAGAGCAATAAGGAATGCATTAAAAGAGGATGTATCCGAGATGGTCTTCTTACTAAGATCGACAATAAGGAATGCATTAAAAGAGGATGTATCTTAACTAAAGCTAATTTTTCAGGAATTTTAGATCAAGCTTCCAATAAGCTCAGATTTTCAACTAGTTCGGCCCCAACTCTTCAATATATTTCTTACTAGAAGTACCCCTGATCCCACTGATAATGAGTGGGGAAAAATAATTTGATTGGGGGAGTTGCTGAACCATACCACATAGTTCCTGCAACAACAAAAACTATAAGAAAATAGCATCAATACTACTGGAAAGCATAGTTTCAAGATTACCCATGCGTAATAATCCTTTGTATAAACGATGAAGCGGACAAACACTAAGATGGAATAGACCAACTAATATGCCCAATGTACCTGCTACAATATGATGAGAAGCTATTCCCCCTAGAATAAAAGGATCAAAACCTTTCGCACCCCATGCTGGATTTATAGATTATACTTTTCCAATTAGTTCATAAGGATCAGACACCCATATTCTAGGACCATATAAGCCTGTTACATGAAATGCACTAAAGCCAAAGAAAGCGACTCCTAAGAGAAAGAAATGAATTCTAAAGATCTTGGGGAAATCCAAAGAAGGTTTTCCCGTACATTCATCACAAAATATTTTTAGGTCCCAATACACCCAAAGCCAGATAGCTGCCAAGAAGCACAAGCCAAAAACTACCTTTTGATATAACCACTCAAATATGCTGGCTTAGAATCATCCTCTAAATCAACCATCAGAATTCTAATTCAAACAAAATGCAAATAAATCGATAATCAAAATAAAATTTCAAAGGATCTTTGGGGTTCTTTTGATCACTTCAATCAACGCCAACTTGTGTGATTTATTTTTCAAGTTCATCACATATGTTGGGGTTCTATTTGTTTAACTCATTCATAGCTGAGGTCATTTGAACTCCAAAGATCGTGAACTAAATCCACTTAAACACTAAGAAACCTTAAATTATTACTAACTAACTCTCTATACTACCCCTTTAAGTACACTAAATCCTTGGCATCAATTACTATTCAAATCACATCATTTGGAGCTCCATATATCAAAATCATCATCACTAGTTCCCTAATCCAATTACTAATTCATTTGACAAATCGAGCATACCCAACCTAGCCCAATTGATGAAGCACCTGATTCACATATGATCAAACTTTAATTTGCATCTAAACTTCAAAATATTTCCCTAACTCAGCTCCTAATGAAGAGGACATGATTGGTCAATGTAATCTATTTAATAGTTGACATGATTAATTGAGCCTAAATTTGGTCAAACCTAATAAATTTGGGTCAAACTCATGATTATAATCAAATCAACCATTCTAATACCCCAATATTGCTCCATTTCATGATCTAAATGCGCTCAACCTATGATAGAGTCAATCCATATTGAGTTAATCATGTTAACTCACCTAAATTGATCAACCCACTCACATACACATCTCCTAATTTCAAATTTCATGCCAATTAATTGAGCCAAACCCTATAACTTTCTATAAATTAGTCTCTAGATGTTACCTAAGTCCCATCCTAGGTGGCTTGCCTTATATTGATAAGTCAACATAGTCAAACTCATTAAAATTGCTTAAATCACTAAATCTAGTCAAACTTAGCTAAATTCATAAATCCTTAGTTTAAACCCTCCTAAACAATCTAGAAAATTACTAATCACTCTATAAACCCATCTTAGCCTTTGTTCTCTTTGTAGGCCATTACTTTGGTTACTAACCAACCAAGATAGGTGTTGAGCATTCAATGACTCACTCTGACAATCCAAATAGTTGATAGATCAAATTATAAAAGTCTCAATCAATTAGTAAAGGTTTATAATACTTTCTTTATGTATCATATAGGGCTCCAAAAGATAAATTCCCTCTCCCTGGATGAGATTTTCTTTGGTATTCTATGACAGACATAGCTAGAAAAAATATAAGTAGGCGTGCATTTAAATCAACAAATATCGTAGGTTTAAAAAGATTATGTTTGTGTGGGTTGGATCTGGCCACCCTTTTCTTTCCTATAGACCTTGAGTTAATGCTAATGGTTTATAATAAATGAATAGAATTTACCTTCTACTCTATTTTAACGTCTTTCACAACATCTTTATTTAAATATCATTTAACTCATATTCAATAGATTGCTTCAGAGGGTAAGTCATTTTCAAAGGTTATTTTTTAATATATGTTCTTAACTTTGTAGAAACATGTAAGCTAATACTTACACAAGGTGGTAGTGGTACCCTATACACGAGCATCTTTACCCTTACATGCATACATACATGCATTTTACTTTCTTGTAACAAACACCAACCAAGCATACAAGCCATTGGAAAACAATGAGAGCCTAAGCACAAGGCTGTCATATTTTCCAATAGGTTAGGGCCTTCTGTCTGCTGAATTTTTCTAGAAAATATGACCTAGCATTTAGACAATTTATTTTAGGTTAATAAGATAAAACCAAAATTTGTGGGTGTCTTTTATGTGAAAATTACATTAGTTAGGTGCATTTGATCCAATTCATGTTGCTGAACTCTTATTCTAAATCTAAATAAGTATTCATCATTTTGATATTAAAATAGTCATCTTACATATATACATCAGACCTAGATTCATGGTTATAAAATTGTGAGATTAGCTTACAGTACACTCCAAATGAGCTTAAGTCCAGATGCATTAGCACCTCTTAAACATCCTTCTTTGGGGGATTATCCCGACCTTCTAAATAAAATTTTAAATTTTAAAATAAATAAAGTATTTTAAAAATGTTTGATTGAAGTCTTTTCAATATTTAAACAAAATATAAACAACTTTTAAAATCTAAAATAAGTATAATCTCCAATTTAATTGAAATTTTCTCTTTGAAGTTGTAATTAACTATAGAGGTTTACCTCTATGGGAACCTAAGGATCCAAATTAAAATAAACCCTATATTAGTCTCTAAGAT
The DNA here is from genome assembly GCA_019514585.1 of Dendrobium officinale. Taxonomy (NCBI): domain Eukaryota; kingdom Viridiplantae; phylum Streptophyta; class Magnoliopsida; order Asparagales; family Orchidaceae; genus Dendrobium; species Dendrobium officinale. The sequence continues at coordinate 36,085,612 of CM033699.1, read as the reverse complement.
AGGGGAAAAATTATTTTGATAGAAACTAAAGCTAATGTTTCAATTTCATAATGATAGGTGAATAGGAATTTTAGCCTTCAGGAAGAATTTTGCATTCCCTCTGCTTTATTTGATTATCAAAATATATTCATTTCTCTTCTCAAGTCAATAGTATGGCATTAGTCTATTTTTTAAGGTATTTAATGTTGACTATGCATATTTGTTTAAAGAAATACTAATGTGAAATCCATGGTCAATACTATTTATTTTGTCAACAAATCCTTGTTATGTGATGACCCATTTTAGCACATCAGAAGATAGGTGGTAAATTTATACCGACATGGGATTGGCAATTCATGGTAGAGGTGGTCTATCAAGGAGGTTCCTATTAGCTAGTAGACTATAAAGGAAATCATCCTATATTAATTGTTAATGGGTAATATCTTAAGAAGTTGAAAGTTTGTGAAGGTTGTTAAACCTTTATGAACTAGCCCGAGGTTAAGCAAGAGGGGGTTAATTGGATATTTAAACACTTCTTTAGGGAAAAAGAATTTCTTTAAAAAAACTTTTCACACCCTCACATAATAATCGACACAGTGGGATGTAGAAATAAGTAAACTTCACAACAATAAAATAAATCAAATTTTTTAAACTACACATATAATTGTAAAAAAATAAAGTGCAAAAAATAATTAGAATGAACACACCAGAATTTATAGTGGTTCTATCAATCTGACCTACATCCACTCCTTGGAGACTCCCTCTCCAAGTATTGCACTAAATAGTAGTGACTCTTCCTTGCTCTCACAACAAGGCTAAGAAGCTCGTACATATGTTATTTCACCAACTCAATATGGTAGAGAACTATAACTTTTTCACAGGAAGAGAACCTCAACTCAATTTCACCCTCCGTGTGATGGTCAGAGAATCATAACTTTATTTTCACCCTCCAGGTCATGGTCAAAGAACCAAGATCTTTTTTGAAGAACTTCTTCTCAAGAGCCACAGGTAATCCAAACATATGCTAGTAAATACTAGGCAAGATCCTTGCTTGGAGCAACCTTCTGAATAGCCTCACAACTTTTTCCCTCACAAAATCTCCCCCTCCCCCTTCTCTCATGAAGCTCTCCTTCTTCACTCCCTCAAGTTTCTCTTTCATGAAGTCTAAATAGCCAAATATTTTCTAATAAAAGTATTAAAAAACATTAAGTAGTGGTCTTTAAGAAACCCTAATTTTTAGGAGTTTTATCTTTTATTCATACCATACAATACAAGCAACGTACAATATGATCAGTACAAAATTAGGTTCATCCAGTGATCGTTCAAATAAACTATTTAGAACTCATAAAACTTCATACCGTATAATCTTAAGATCATTTGGCATTAACTACAAAAACTCCTTTTATTCATTTTGGATGACTTTTGGGATGAATAATCTCATATATTATTGATCATTCAAAGCTATGGATATCGTACAGTACAATTAGTATAAAATCATCGGCTTTTGTTTGGTACGATCTTGGTATGATCAATTTTGCATAATATCGATCATCTAGCACCATGGACATTGTATAGTACAATCTGTATAAAGTCATTACTTTCATTTGGTATGATCTCTTGGATGACCAAAGTAATATACTATCATATGTGCTGTATGAATAGTATCATACAGTACGATCGACTGATCATAAATGTCATGATTTAATTTCCCAATTTCAAATAATCAAGAGAAAGCAATAATAGACATAATAATATTTATTATTGTGAAAATCATAGAGCTTGGATTATATTTGTAATAATATCCTCCTTTTTTATGATGACAAATATTTTTAAAAAAGTTGCATTTCACTAAATTCCCCCTTAGATGATAATTATATATAAGAGAAAAAAAGGAGTGTAAAACCAAAAAAAAAATTAATATGCAAACAACAACAAACAACAAAATGCTACTACCCTTTTGACATCACAAAAAGGAGGCAAAACACAAAACAACATAACACAAGAAGTCAGCATAAGAAAAACCTAACTTCACACAAATTCAAATACAACTTAGAAGAATAAAGAATAAATACAAAAAGTAAAAATATAAAAATTTTAACAAAAATATTTAGAAGACAAAAAAAAAGACATTAACCGACTTGCTCTAGAAAATGATAAATTTACCTCATTATTTAAAGAAAATCAGAAAGAAATGAATTGAGAACACCAAAATTTAGAAAGGTTAGAAAATCATTCTTATCAACCCTAACTAAGACTCTTTATGAGTCAAAATCCTTTTAGAATAAAAATCTAATTCAAAAAAGAAATTCGATAGGAAAAGTGATCTTTTCAAACTTCAATTCAGAAAAAAAAATCTAATAGAATAATATTGCAAAGGAATCAATAGGAAATTAAGATTTTCAAATTCAAGTGTAGCAGATATCAATTGGTATAGGCAGTCTTCTATGATTTTAAAGATTTGAAAGAAATGTTAGTTAACTCATAGTGGACTTATTTTGTGCCTCTTTCATAAGCTTTTGGCACATTACGTATATTTTTAATTTTTGATACCATTTATGCATCTTGTAATTCTTTGGCGTTCATTACGCATCTTTTAGTTTTGGGCTCATTTTGTGCCTCTTTCAATTTTACATGATTGCTTCCTTTCAAAATCTTAAAAAAAAAAAAAAAAACTCAATTATGAGATTATCTTCCATTTATAAGAGATGAAAAACTCACTTTCTTATAGAAGGAAGAATAAACCACAAAATAGATTCATATCCATATGATAAATGCAAACAACTTAATTAAGAAAACTTAAGAGAGATTCATTGACTTGGAATATTATGTTGCAACTTAGATTTCAAAGATTGAGTTTTATATTATTTAAGTTTTTCATGATACCAAAATATTATAATTATGATTACTTTTTATCCTAACATACATTGGATATATATTTTTCTTTATGTTATTTGTGTGTACTAATATTTCAGAGAAATCATACTCTAGACCGTCAAAGACTTAAAGACAAATTAAATTAAGATTTCATGTAATAGAGTCTATAATCTTTCTATTTTTCTTATGTCTGAGAGAGTGTGATTGTAATTAGGTAACCCTGCACACACACACTGGGGGAGTGAGTCAAAACTTTAATTTTTAAAACTAAATTTTATGTACAATTTTCAAAGAATGCTAGATAGTTTGTCATGGTAATTCCTCCAAAACAAAGTTAATCAAATATTGCCTAGAATTTTTTTTCTACTATTCGTACTGCACGATTAATTTTTATACAAATGACTTATATAGTATAAAATGGGTACGTACTATATCTCCCAAATAATCTCATGGATTTTTGAACTAATCATATTGTACGATGTTGGGTTTGTACAGACGACCCACAGAGTATGACATAGGATCGTCCACATTCGTACCAATTAAACTCACAATTTTTTGAACTATTCATACTATATGAAGTTGAGTTCCTACAGATGACCCACAGAGTATAAAATAAGATCATCCACGTTCATACCAAATGAAGCATGATTTGGTTAAACTATTTGTACTGTATGAAATGAGGTATGTACAGACTATCCACAGTATATGAAATGGGTTTGTACATTATCATACTGGATGAATTGGTTCAACTTTAAACTATTCATACATTATGATGTATGTTCATACAGACGACTGATAGAGTATGAAATTTGGTTCATATAGAATCATACATGGAATTTTAAATCATTCGTACATATGAAGTACGATTGTACTGTACGACCTAAGTATGTTCAACTTGAATTTTTTAGTTTTCTGGATGGTTCTTTTTGTCTTTCATATATAAGAGTCCTAAAAACTATCACCTACAATCTTCTGGAGGTATTGCTGTGAATTTCTTTCAAGAGTGAATAGGAGAGTGTTTTTTAAGAGTGTTGTAGAAGTGGGGATTGAGAGATCTTTTGAGAGAAAATTATGAGGGGAATTCATAAGGTTACTCAAAGATAAGGATATCTTGTTTGTTCTTAAAGTTTCTCCCTACTTCCTTGAAGGAACTTGAGAGAAAATTTTCAAAGAAGATCATGGTACTTTATCATCTCCAGGAGGGTGAAAAAGGATGCTAGTTCTCTGCCATCACTAGGAGAGAGAAAAAAGATGTTGGTTCTCTATCGTCACCAGGAGGGTGAAAAAGGATGTTGGTTCTCTGCCGTCACCAAGAGGGTGAAAAAGGATGATGGTTCTCTACCATCACCAAGAGAGTGAAAAAGGATGCAAGTTCTAGGTCGTCACTAAGAGGGTGAAAAAGGATGTTGGTTCTCTATCGTCACTAGGAAGGGTGAGAAAGGACGCTGGTTCTCTATCGTTACTAGGAGGGTGAAAAAGGACATTGGTACTCTACCATCACCAGGAGGGTGAGAAAGAAGAATGGTACTCTGTCACATCTTGTTAGTGGAAGAGAAGTTTTTTAAGGGCTTCTCTGCCTTACTGTAGAAGCAAAAGCAGAGTCACTTTTGATTTGGTTCAATGCCTAAAAAATGAGTCATTATGGAGTGGACGTAGGTCTAATTAGATCTAACCACTATAAAATTTGGTATTCTTCTATTCTTTACTTTTACTATATTTTATTTTCTATGTTTTAGTTTATTGTGATTGAAAAAAAAAAATTTGGGAAAATTTATCATTATGTTAAAAAACTCTTAAATCATATTCTATAATCCAATATAATTTTTAAATTATCAATTCACCCCTCCTCTTTATTAGCCTTGGGACAGTTATATTAAGTCTAACAACTTATTCAAACTTTTAAGTGGTATTAGAGTCTATTTTAAAAAAATTAAGGTTTAGACAACTTTTTGAAAAAAAAATGATCATGGCTACTTTTGGAAACCGTAACACTCTTGAAGGATATTCAATCACTAGACCACCACTATTAGATAATATTCGTTTTGACTTTTGGAAAACTTGTATGTCTACTTTTCTACAACCACATGACTAGTGAATGCGGATTTTAGTACAGGAAGGTTACTTTAGACCCACTAAACTTGTTAATGGCATTAGGACTAAAGCACCTTTTATTTATTGGACAATAGAGGAAAAAGAACTAGAACAATTAAATGTAAAATGTTTAAACAATTTTTTTTTATGCACTGAAATATGAGGACTATATGTGTGTTTTAATATGTAAAATTGGAATAGACATTACATAACATATAAAGGAACTAATGAGGTGAAATAATCCATAATGAACATTCTATTACACGACTATAAACTATTTCACATGAAATTGAATAAATCAATCACTCACATACATGTATACTCATTTTAAATAGATAGTCACCTCATTGCATGCTTTAGGTAGGGAACTAATAAATTCTGAGAAAGTTAATAGAATCCTTCATTATTTACCTACTTCTTATAATACAAAGTTAAATGTCATAACTTAGTCAAAAGACCTAATTATTTATTCTATTGACAATCTGCTTGGACCACTAATTGCTTATGTGTAAGGTGTGACACGAAGAAAGATTGATGCAGGTGACAAGCAAAAGGAAAAATATCATGTTGAAAGTGGATGACTCAAAAAATGATCAGTCGTAGCCTGAGGATGAAGATGATATTGAACTCATGATGAGGCAATTCAGAAGTTTCTTGAGAAGAAAGCAAAGGAGATGTTAGTAGTGGAACAAAGGTAAGTTCTACAAAAATGCAAAAGTTTTAAATGATGTAATTTTCTATGAATGTAGGAAGCCTTGACCTATTAAGATCTATTGCTCTAATCTCAAAGCTAATCCTAGCAAGAAGAAAGTTGAGGAGAAAACTAATGTTAGGAAGGGAAAGAAAACACTACATAGAGTTTTCTAGGCTGACTCAACTTTAGACTCATCAGAAATAAAAGTGGAAGAGAAAGTCACAAATTTGTACTTAATGACAAACAAACTTGATCACTCGAATCAAGCGGAGGTATGTTGTTGTTAATCTAGTTTCAAGAATATAATTTTGATAAAACAAAATAATTTTGTTTTTTCTATGACTGCCTTGCCTACTAACGTTTCAGGTATACAAGATCAAATTGCAAATTAAACCAACTCAAAATTGGGTGTATTAGGACTGAGTTAGTTTTTAATGTACAACAAGTGTCTTTTACCTTTCATGAGTCTATTGTAATATTATGGGTCCTGATGCTAAGTAACCTTGCACACACACTTGGGGGAAATTTTTTTATCAATTTGATTAGTATTTTCTATTTTTATTACATCATCTAGGATGACCTAAAAATCATTCTGACCGATTGGTTAAAAATAGAAACCCTGATTTGGGCATCTAGATTAAGGCGGCCGTAATTAAGAGTAATGTCATGGATGATATTAACATCGTCCAAGATGATAGGCTCAAACTAGAAAGAATCAACTGCCATATCTATTTAGGCATCTTTTTTTTAAATCATTCGGCACATCATCCCAGACAATGCCATGAAATTATGACTAAATTAATCTGGTAATTAAAAAAAGTAATTAAGATTTGATTACTCAATCATATCTGCCTGGACGATCGCAGGATCATCCAAGACGATCAGTTCACAAACCTTAGTTCTTCTTGGACAATCAAAAATCGACCTGGGTCTATTTAGGGCATTGCTCTAGACGATATGTACTGAATTGAACTAATTATCCGGAATGATCCAGAGATTAGCCTAGCAATCAAGATATTTTTTTTATCGTCTAGACAGCCATTCAGGGTGATATTTTGGATGATATGGTTCATTTTGTACTAATTGGCACATATGATCGTGAGATCATCCTAAACGATTTATTTATTTTTCCATCATCTAGACATCCATTCAGGACGATCGTCTGGATGATATTCTTTGAGTTAAATTAATCGTGCATGATGATATAATATCATCCTGGATGATATTTATCGATTAGTGGCTAATTAGGGCTAATTTGGAGCCTTATTTAAAAATATCTCTTATTTTCTAAAGTAAGAATCTTTTACTGCTATCCTGGCCTGAGAGATCCAAGAGGAGAGAGAGAGAGAGAGAGAGAGAAAGGGAGGGAGGGAGGGAGAGAGAGAGAGAGGATCTTGTGAGAGGGAGTTTATGAGAGATTTTATAAAGGCTTCTCCAAGTAAGGATCCAAGTCATCTTCTCCGGTCATCATCCCTTGGTCCTTGGAGGTTCTAGAGTGGTCTTCTTCAGCAACTAATCGAGATTCTCTGCCTACTTCTTGAGGAAGAAAAGGAGTTAGGTTCTTTACCTTCTTTTGAAGGAAGTAAAATGAGTTGGGTTCTCTGCCTGCTTCTGAAGGAAGCAAAAGGAGTTGGGATCTCTACCTCATCGGGGTCGGTGGAAAGAAATTTTTGTATGGGCTTCTCCACCTTGCTATGGGGGCAAAAGAAGAGACACTGAGTTTAGTGCAATACATAGAGAAGAGGCTCCAGGGAGTGAACGTAGGTCAAGTTGACCTAACCACTATAAAATTTGGTGTGTTCTTTCTTATTGTACTATCACATTTAATTTCTGCACTCTAATTTCTGTGGTGATTGTTTGATTGTGTTTGTGAATTTGTTTGAAGAAAATTTTAAATACTAATTCACCCCCCTTTTGGTTAACCTTGGGACTAATTCGTTAGGGCTTAACATTCCTGTCAAACTGCCAAGTGGTATCAGAGCGGAATTCATAAAATCTAGTTTTTAAAAACTTTTAAATTTTGATCAATAGCTAACTTTGATAATTATAATAATGTGAAAGTGTATTCTATTACCCGACCACCTTTGTTTAATAATATTCCTTTTGATTTTTGGAAAAAACTCGTATGTCTACATTTTTATAAGCGATTGACTATCACATGTGGATGCTTGTTAAATAAGGTTATTCATCTCCATGTCGTAAAAATAATGGCATTAATATTGTACTTTCTTTCATTGAATAGACTCTTAAGGATAGGGATTTAGCTTAACTGAATGCAAAATGCTTGAACTATTTTTTCCGTGCTATTAAATCTGAAGATTATATACGTGTTTCAACTTGTGCTACTGGTAAAAAAATTTGGGATAGATTGTGTATTACTTATGAAGGAACCAATAAAGTTAAACAATCTAGGTTAAATACTTTATTGCATGACTACAAACTTTTTTATAAGAAACATACTGAATCGATTTCTGACATGTATACTAGGTTTACTCAAATTATCACCTCATTGCATGCCTTAGGAAGAGAGCTAACTAACTATGAAAGAGTGAATAAAATTTTGAGATGTTTGGTTTCTTTCTTTGATGCTAAAATCACTGCAATTACTGAATCCAATGATTTGAATACTTATTATGTTGATAACTTACTTGGATCACTCATTGCTTACGAGCAAGGAGTGAACCAAAGATAACTTGATGTAGGTGAGCAAAAGAAGGAGAAAATTGTGACAGTGAAGGCCAACAATATGGACACTGATTCTTTCAGGTCTGAAAGTGATGACGTTGCCTTAATCACTAGGCAATTCAAAAACTTTCTAAGGAAGAATCACAAGCACCATCAGAAATGAAACAAAGGTAAGGGTATCCAAAATTATAAAAGTTCTTTTGATGTTGTTTGTTTTAAATGAAGAAAGCCTGGACATATCAAAGCTGGTTATCCTACACTTAAGGATCACCCAATCAAGGAGAAGGGTAAGGAGAAACCTAAGTATATTAAGGATAAGAAGAAATTCCAAAAGGCATTCTGGATCGATTCTGCATCTGACTCCTCTGAGACTGAAGCCGAGGAGAAGAAAATAAACATGTTCTTGATGGGTGATCATCTTGGTCAGTCTGACTAAGAAAAGGTATGCAAACTAACCTATGATCAATTACTTGAAGTTTGTTAGAACATTCATGCATCATATAGGAAACTTAAGAAATCACATACTTGTCTGAAATTAGAATTTTCAAATTTGCAAAAAGAGCATAAAATTTTATTAAAAGATCACTCTCAAATTGATAGCAATCACATGTTATTACTTGATGAGTTTTATGAATTGAATAAAAAGCATTCTGAGTTGGTTATTGGGCATGATTAATTAAAGCATCCTACACCTCACTTGAAACTAATTTTAAAACTTATATTGATGAATCTGAGCATAGGGAGCACTATTTGAGAGTTGATTATACTATTTTAGAAAGTGTCAACTCGAGGTTTACAGCTAAATTGAACGCACTTGAGAAAAATAGGAATACACCGACACATGAACAGTTTTCAATCATGATCTAAAACAAAAATTTTTGAAACTTAAAAAGAGATACTATAATTCGAACAGATTAGTAAATCATTTTCCTGTAGTTAGATATTTTTATGTAGCATGCTACAACATATTTCACACACTTACACTATTCACCATAGTACACATTGGGTTAGAGACCCAAATTGCATGATTCACAGTATAATACACATATATTGCATTCTTCTTTCTATAAGAAAGGACCCAAACCTGTTTGGATTCCTAAATATGATATTTGAAGATTTTGTAGGCTTGCTCTAACAAAAGGCCTCGTGAGAGAATGTGGTACTTGGACAGCGGAGGCTTACTGCTCTTAATTGAATAATCTTGCTGCTTAATAAATTCTGATTTGCTTGTTTTATATTCTATTACTTGTTGTTATTTTCTATTCTTTCTTTTTAGTTTTAGTTTTTTTTATTTGTCATTATTTTGTAGCTGTTTCATCTCTGATGTTTTTGTTTATTAGTTATTCTTTTTAGTCATAGCTAAAATGATATTTAAGCCTTATTTTTGTTTTTTGAAAATTTATAGTCAATATTTTATATTTATAAATCAGTTAAAAGGAGAGAAACACTGTTAATTGTTTCCCTCCCTCTAACCTTTTTTAGCGGTGTAATTTTATTTTCTAAAAAAAAGTCTATCTCAAATTAATAACAAAACTTTACGATAGAGATTTTTTTTATCTTGCTACAACAATCTATCTTCTATATATAATGTTCAAAATCTTTATATTACTTTCAAATTCTTTGAAATCTTATCGTTGCATTTATCATATGAATTTGATTCTATTTTGTGCTTTATTCTTCCTAATATTAGAGAGTGAGTTTTTCTTCTCTAATATCTTGAAGATATAGTCACAACTAAGAGTATTTAAGAGTTTTGAAAGGGATCTTACTTGTAAAAAATGTCAAGGGCATAAAATGAGCACCAAGAAAAAGAAAAACTAAAAAAATGCACAATAATCGCATAAAATTAAAAGATACAAAAAGGGTAGCAAAAATCAAAAGAAGCATACTGTGTTCCAATGAATTGATAAGAGATATAAAATGAGCCTACAAAAAGCTAGCTTCTTTCTCTATCAAACTTTTAAATCTTAGAAGAATTCATGTGTCACTTGATATTTTCAAATGCTTGATTTCAAATTTCATGATTGTGATAAATTACTTTAGTATATTATTCTATAAGATTATTTTTTCTAGAACTAACTTTTGAACGGATCTCTTTTTCTTTTCCAATTGGCTTTTTTGAGTTAAGTCTTTTATTTTCAAAAGATGATTTTGCCCTGAGAGAAGTCCGAGCTAAGGTTAACAGGATTGGCTATTTTACCATTTTCAGATTTCGATAATGTTAACTCATAGTTCTTACAAATTTTTAATTCAATCACATAGATACTTTATCATATTCATGCTTTGATTAAAAAAAATTATGCTTTCATTTTCTCTTTCATCTTCTATTCTTTTTTTTTTTTTTTGCCTCCTCCTTTTTTGTGATGTCAAATGGAGGAGTAGTGTTTGAAGTTTTTTCATCATACTATTTTACTTTTATTTATATTTTATTTATTTATTATAGTTTACCATCATCAAAAGGGGGAGATTATTATAAATATAGTTTCAGGAATATAATTTTGATGATAGAAAACACTTTTATTTTTCTATGACTGTCTTGCCTACTAATGTTTCAGGTCCATAAGATCAAACGACAAATCAAACCAGTTCAAGATTAGGTAGATTAGGACTGAGTCAGTTTGTAATATATGACAAGATCTTTTATCTTTTCTTGAGTCCATTATAACATTATAGGTCCTGATACTAAGTAACATTACACACGCATACTTGGGGGAAAAATTTCTATCTGTTTGATTAGTGTTTTCTATTTTGATCACATCATCTGGGATGATAAAAAAATTGTCCATTATAACATTATGGTTAAATCATATAAAAAAATATGATTTGAAATTTGATAATTTAATTTTAAAAAGTGCAAACTCATATCTTGTAGAAAAACTAAATGACATTAAGGTAGGTAAGACACTTCTTACACTTAAACAAATTTATAATCCTAACCAGAAGTGTACAATTTCAAAACCTAGAAAAAGATATTATAACTCAAATAGATTGATAAATCCTTTACTGGTGTGAAATAATTTTTATGTGGAATGATTGGGCATATCTCCCACACATGCACAATTTATAATAGAATACATTTAGCATGAAGACCTAAGATGCATAAATCACAGCATATCAAATATGCTTCTAGATTATTATTGCTAAAATGTGAACCCAAACTTGTTCGGGTTCTCAAGTCTAATGTTTGATCATTTTATAAAAACGCTCTCATATAAGTCCTCATGAGAGCATTTGATACCTGGACAGTGGATGTTTGAACCATATGACTCTAGATACAACTCAATTCATATCATTGGAAGCCAAGAATGGAGGCAAAGTGACACTGACAGGTTAGCACTATAAGTTTAGGAGGTAAAGTTTTTGGGTATGTAATTGTTGATGATTTTTTAAGATTCACTTGGGTCGAATTATTATCTCATAAGAGTTAATCATTTAAGGAATTTAGAAATTTTTGTACTTGGATTCAGATAAAACTATGGTGTGAAATTCTATCAATTCAAAGTGATCATGGAAAAAAGTTTAAAAAATAAAAATTTTAAAATTTTTTGTAAAGATCAAGGAATTGATCAAAATTTTTGATCACCTAGGGCCCCTCAGTAGAATGGAGTTGTTGAAAGAAAGAAATAAGGCTAAGTGGGTGTTTAAAAATAAAATGAATGATTCAGGTGTAGTGATTATAAATAAGCCTAGATTAGTTGCCAATGAGTATAATCAAATAGAATGAATTAATTTTGAAGAAATTTTTACTCCTGTAGCCAGACTTAATGTGATAAGGGTATTATCAGCCTTTTCTTATATTAAAGGTTTTAAATTATATCAAATGAATATTAAGAGTGTATTTTTAATGGGGTGATATAAGATGATATTTATGTTGAGCAACCTTTAAGTTTTGAAAATTTAAAATTTCTTAATCACGTGTTTAAATTGAAAAAGGTATTGTATGGACTAAAATAGACACTTAGGGCTTGGTATGAAAGGTTAAGCACATTCTTTTTAGAAAGATCATTTGTTAAAGGAAGTGTGGACACCAATCTCTTTTTAAAAAGGGTAGGAAATAATATACTTATTGTGCAAATATATGTTGATGATATCTTGTTTGGATTCACTAATAAAATTCTTTATGATGATTTTTTAAAAATAATAAGTGAATTTGAAATGAGTTTGATGGGAGACTTAAGCTATTTTCTTGGTTTTAACATAAAGAAAAATAAGGATGTAATGTTTCTTATCCACTTAAAGTATATTAAAGATATCCTCAATAAATTTGAAATGGATAATGCTAAACTAGTGAGTACACCAATGAGTTCTTTAGTGTAGTTAGATAAGGACTGAAAAAAAATTGTTGATCAAAAGAAATTTAGATGAATAATTAGATCATTATTTTACTTAACTGCTAGCAGACTATATATCATGTTTAGTATTTATTTATGCATTATATTTCAAGCTGATCCAAATGAATCATATCTTACTTCTATTAAAAGAATTCTGAGATATCATTTGGGAACTCAAAATATAGGGATTTGGTATCCTAAGTATATATCTTCTTTTGAAATCATTGGATATTATGATTCAAATTTTGTAGGATATAGGATTAATCAGAAAAGTACTTCTAAAACTTATCAATTCATAGGAAACTCTTTAATTTCTTGGTCTAGCATAAAATAGAATTCAGTAGTCATTTCTACTACTGAAGCAGAATATATTGCCTTAGGTAGTTATGTGATACAAATTCTATGGTTAAAATAACAACTAATTGATTTGTGATTTTTATTGACATTATTTTAATTTTCTATGATAATAGAAGTACCATATGTATTTCAAAGAATCCTATTCAATATTCTGAACCAAGCATAAGATATAAGGTATCACTTCATTAGAGATCATGTAGCTAAATGAGAAATTGAATTACACCATATTACTACTAAGAATCAACTCGTAGACATTTTCATAAAACTAGTGGCTTTTGAAACTTTTAGCACCTTAAGAACCATATTAGGTGTGATTGATCTTAATACATAAAATTGAATTTCAGTAAATTGGATTTGTAATGTATTTTATGTATATTGATGTGTTTGTTTTGTTTCTTTCTTTATTTTTTGTTAGTGTTATTTTTGTTTTTGTGTTCATTAGTGCATCTCATGAATATTGGGTGATTTGATTTTGAAAAGAGCTTTTGTTTATCATATATTGAGTTATTTTTTATTTAATATTATACGAAGCACTTTCATATTGTATGAATTGGTATCAAAATACATAATATTTTTCCTAAGTTAAAAGATGAAAATGAGATTTTTTTTTAAGCATTTCATACTATACGACACATTTTCATACCGTAAGATCAATAATTTTTTATTTGTACAATTTGGGATGTTTTTCAAGGCTAGTTATTTTTGTCAGATCATACGTACAAAATTTTATTTTGTTTATATGATCCTGTTGCCAGTTTCTCATGTGGACAAAACTAACTGCCATATACGATCATTATTATTCTGATCATCCCAGATGAACAGATGTTCATATCTATGATCGTATGGTCAAAAGCCTGTATAAAATGACTCATCGGGAATAGAAGTTTAAGAAAAGTTGTTTTATTTTTGGCAATTTTTGATAGTTTGTACAAAATTAGTTTCATCCCATACAATTTTAAAATCGTACATATGAATGATTTTTTGTACTGTACGATAGGTTATTTTGCTTTAAATAGAAAGGTATTTGATGGTTTTTCTTCATAATCCTATTTAATTTCAAACCATCTTGAGTCCAAGCTTTAAAAATTGCCAACAGAAGTAAACGTCCACGAACTTCCAAAGCATCTTCCTCTCGTTCAAGTAGGCATGACGAGAACTTTCTCTCAAAAGATAACGAGGAAGCCTACGATAATTTTGTTGAAGCTAATATTACCCCCTCTTTGTTAAGAAAGTTGCTATTAGCATGTTTTACATTCTTTCAACTTATATTATTTTTGATGATTTCAAATATTGTTTTATGTGTAGATATCTCCTAACACATTTTAGAAGAATTATTTTTTCTCTTGTGTGTACTAACATTTCAGGAAAATCAAACTCCAAACCATGAAGACTTCAAATCAATTTCAACATACAATCCTTTGTAAATTGAAGCTTTAAATTGTTCTTTAAATTGAGAGAGAGTGATTGAAGTTGAGTGAATAAAAACACACACACACACTTAAGGAGATTGTACAAAAGTTGTACTGATCGTACGGGACGAACATAGTTCGTACAGGATGATCAGGTCAGTTATCTCCTCATACGACTAATGGAACGATCAGGAATCAAGAAAATTTTTATAAGTCCTAATCATCCATGATGAAATTATTTTCGTCCCAGGACAATGAGTCTCAATTTGATCAAAGTGTTGATCAAAATGAGTCTCTAGATGATCAAATCTTTGAACTAAATTCTGATAATTTGGTTCATTAGCAGGAGCAGGTACATCTTCAGCCTCTTCTTCTGAATCACTAGCATGTGATTTTCCTTTATCTTAGTGTCTATATTGACTCGTGCCTTTGATAAATTCTTTTTACTATCTATGTTATATCACTTCTTAAATTATATGAAATTCTATGATTTTTCTAATGTTTTAATCTTCTTTGCATACCCTATTTCAATCACCTTCAAGATTAAATTATCAAATGAATTTCATACTTCTGCTTACATTTCAAGCCTTCTTTTCTTCTTCACTTTTTGCTGTTGTCAAAAAGGGGGAGAAATTGTTTATCGTTTGCTTGCTTTATGATTGTCTTTTTGTCAGTTTTGTAATTATGTGTTTTGTATTTTATTTATTTTTTTTATTGTGTGTTTTGTATAAAATTTTTGAAAAACAAAATTTTGAATTAATGCCTCCTTATTTTTTTTATGTATTCATCAATTCAGGGGGAGTTTAGGAGTTTCTTTAGAATTTGAAATTCTACAAACAGTATAAATAATTTTATATAGCATGTATAATGCTTGTATATAGCATGTACAATGCTTATATAGCTTGTATAAACTTATACATAGTATATATATACTTATTCAGAGTATATAAAACTTATGAATGGTGTGTAGACTTCTTATACATAGCGTGTTTAAATATGTACATAATGAGTATAATACTTGTATACATAATTGAATATAGTGTAAAATGATTGTATAAACTTATATATAATGTTTATAATTCATGTATATTATTTTGCCATCATATCAAAAAGGGAGAGATTGTTAAGAAAGTTGCTATTAGCATGTTTTACATTCTTGCAACTTATATTGTTTTTGATGATTTCAAATATTATTTTATGTGTAGATATCTCCTAATACATTTTAGAAGAATTGTTTTTGCTCTTGTGTGTACTAACATTTCAGGAAAATCAAACTCCAAATCATGAAGACTTCAAATCAATTTCAACATATAATCCTTTGTAAATTGAAGCTTTAAATTGTTCTTTAAATTGAGAGAGAGTGATTAAAGTTGAGTGAATAAAAACACAAACACACACTTAAGGAGATAGTACAAAAGTTGTACTGATCGTACGGGACGAACATAGTTCGTACAGGACGATCAGGTCAGTTATCTCCTTCTACGACTAATGGAACGATCAGGTATCGAGAAAATTTTTCTAAGTCGTGATCGTCCAGGACGAAATTATTTTCGTCCCAGGATGATTTAGGCTCTGTAAAAATTTTGTCTAGATGAAATCTATAATCGTTCCAGGATGACTTGGTCTCTGTAAAAATTTCATCCAGAAGATCAAAAAATTGTCCCAAGACAATTTAGGCTATGTAAAAATTTCGTTCAGATGAAATCTATAATCGTGCTAGGACGAGTTGTCCTCTGTATAAATTTTGTCAAGACAAAAATCCTGATTGTCCCGGGACGAAGTGAATCAACACTTCACATTCTGGCGACGATATGCACTTTTTGGGAACCGACCTATGCAATAACTGATCATCCAGACAAACATAATTCGTACGGGACGATAACCATGTACGAACACAATTCGTACCAATATTCATAAGGATCGTTTCGACACTTTAAGTAAACTCGTTTGGGATGATCCACGATCGTACGGGATGATCCATTTCGTGTTAACTTAAAAATTATGCAGTTTTGGACAGTTTTTCTTGTCTCTCCTATAAAAGGTCCAATTTTGACTGCTACTAAATCTTTTTGCTCATTGATCTTTGTGCCTATTGGAAGAATAGTCAAGAAGAGAGTAAGAGAGAGCATTCAAAGAAGGATTTCTACCACTGGAGCGTGAAGGCTTCGTTTAGTGTTCAAAGGTTAGATTTCCTAATTATGATTTGGGATTACTTCACTCTTTTTCTTTCTTCCTTCTAGATTTCTTGTGAGAAGATCTATCAAGGAGATCGGGTTCTCTGCCCACACTAGGAGAGTGTGAAAGGATGAAGGATTCTCTGCCCACACTAGGAGAGTGTGAAAGGACAAAGGGTTCTCTGCCTACACTAGGAGAGTGTGAAAGGACGAAGGATTCTCAACCCACACTAGAAGAGTGTAAAATGACGGACAGTTCTCTGCCAACACTAGGGATAGTTTAAAAGGATGACGGTTCTCTGCCGCACCGGGTAGTGGTGGAAAGAGTGTTTGTAAAGGCTTCTCCGCCTTACTGTGGGTGCAAAAGGAGAGACACTATTTGTATTAGTGCAATACTCAGAGGGTGCCTCTAGGGAGTGGATGTAGGTCTAGTTTAGACCAAACCACTATAAATCTTGCGTCATTTATTTTTACTATTTTTTATTTTCTGCATTTTTCTATTTAAAAAGTTGTGGTTGAAAAACTTTTTATAAAAATTCATTAAAGTTTATTTTTGTTCAACTCATCTAAAAGAGGGACAATTTTTTTTAAAATACCAATTCACCCCCCCCCCCCCCCTCTTGGTAGCCTTGGGACATTAACTTAGGTTTAACAACCTATTCACTAGACTCAACACTCTTTTCTTCTAATTCAAAGAGACATAAACTTCCTAATTATGCCTCTTTTTGCTTCAACTCATTTCTCTTTTATCCTCTCTTTGATTTATGCCTATCATCAAGACCCTTCCAAATTTTTCTTGCAAACATGAGAGTGAATGAAGATCACACTAGGATGACTTCATATGTCTTTAGGCAGAGAGTAGAAATAACAAAAGAAGATTTAGGAAACTTCCTCCATTTTAGGACTAAAGGGGTTAGGGCGCACATTATGACCTCTAGATCTGATTTTAATTAGTCTGAAATTAACTAAAGTCGTAGAGGTGTTGCTCAAGTCAATCACCTATCTCGTGTGTATACCCTGAACCAAAATGATAGGATCATCCAGCATGTTTTAAGGACTTTTATTATATCTAAAGTTGGTGATCGTATCAACCTAACTCCTCTATTTTCTACTGTCACATACCTTTTCATGACCAACACTCCTATAGATGAAGCCCAACTGATTATGGACTATATTTATAAGCTTTTTGATATTGGACTTCCTCATAATAGTGAAAGTTCGTTAGGGATGTTAGGTCCTCTTGAACTTAGTCCCAAGCTAATTAAAGAGAGAGGTGAATTGGAAAACTTTAACACCAAAACACAATCCAAATCACCACAATAATAAATGCGGAAATTAAAACGCGGAAACAGTAAAAAAAAAAGAACACACCGGATTTATAGTGGTTCGGTCAAACCTTGACCTACGTCCACTCCTTGGAGGCACCCCCCAAGTATTGCACTAAACTAGTGTCTCTCCTTTAGCCCCCACGGCTAGGCGGAGAAGTCCTTACAAAATCACTTCCACCTTCCCCGGTGCGGCGGAGTCGCCGGGTCCTTTGACACCAAAGAGATCTTCTTCTTTGGTGAACTTACCTCGAGACAAGCCTTGAATCTGACGGTATTCAGGTGCGAGCTTGCCGGAGCAACCGTGTGGATCCCCCACCACACTCCCTTGAGTCCCCCCTCACAGGATCTTCTCCCTCTCTCAAACTCCACCCTTTCCTCACTCCCTTTCAAGCTTTCTCTTCAAGTTTCCCCCACAAGAACGAAGCTACAATGGCTGCCAAAGACGCTTACAAAGTGCCTTGCCATAGCTTAAATAGAAGCTCTCAAAACGAGCTCATTAATGCAAGTTGCCGACATTATCGTCCAGGACGATAGTTATATCGTCCTGGCCGATCAGTACAAATTAAGCTCATTAGCCCGGGACGATATGGGATGATCAGAAGAAAATTGGTTACATCGTCCTGGCCGATATCATGATCGAACTGGCCGATTAGTTTAAAACCGATTTCAATCGTCCTGATCAACGCCCTGTTTTGGAGCTGGCCAATATAGATCGTCCAGGCCATCGTCCTGGCCGATCATGCGATCGTCCCGGACGATGTGATCGTATCAATCAACCATTAATGCTTTCCAAAGATACCAGATCAATTTAGGCATGATTGAGTTAGATCGTCCAGGACGATAATAATATCGTCCGGGCCGATTTCCTAAAACAAAGATTTCCTAAACTGATTATGGCGGTTGATTCTTTTTGAATTGAGATTATCGTCCTGGCCGATACAAGTATCGTTCAGGCTGATATGTTGACGGCTGCCTTAATGAGGATGCCCTAATTAGGGTTTCTATTTTTAGACCGATCGGCCAGGCCGATAGGACGATCGTCCAGGCTGATGTTACCAAAAACAAAAATCCTAAAGGGAACAATATGAAAATTTCTATGTTACATAACAACATGTCCCACACCCAATACAATTGACTCAAGAAAGGAAAAGATTACAAACTGACACAAACCTAGTCTACCCAATCTTGAGCTGGTTCTGAATTGCAGTCTTGATTGTGTGGTCCTGAAATGTTAGTACATAAGGCAATCGTATAGAAAAGGAAATGTTTGCTATCATCAAAATCATGAACCATAGATCCGCAACAATCTCCCCCTTTTTTATGATGGCAAACAATTTGAATTTTCAAAAAGACTATTTTCTCCTAATCTCCCCCTCACTTGAATAATACAAAAAAAAGGGAGATCAATATATTTTTGTTATTATAAAATTTTTGAAAAGAAAACAAATGATACAAGTACATTCTCTCCCCCTTTGACATTATCAAAAAGAGAGAAGGCACAGAAAACAAAAAGAAACTTTCAAATCTAGAAAAAAATCTTAAAATGAGAAAGTTACCTCTTAGTTTTAATCAAAATCTTAGTAGAATTGGATTGACAACGCATATCCCAGTAAAGGTTAGAAATTCAGATTTAGAAAATCCAAACTCAAGTTTCTTTAAAAAGGCTCAAAAACTTTTTAATTCAATATCAAAATCATAAAATAAATTTGGGAAAGAAACAATCATTTTTCAAAAACTCCTTCCATAAAATATATCTAATAGAAAATCAATGCACAAATTTTTGAATCAGGAATCAAGATTTTCAAAACCAAGTATCGAAGTACCAAGGGTTTTCTTAAGCTTTTAACACAAAACAAAAAAGGTAGGCATTAAATTTTGGGCTCATTTTATGCTTCTTGACAATTGATTGGCGCACTGCGCATCTTTTGATACACTTTGTGTATTCAATATTTTCAAATTGGCGTCTTTGCGCATCTTTTATTTTTGTCATCTTTGGCCAATTTTTTTCTTATGCTACCTTTCCTAAATCTTAAAAATAAAAGTAAACCCATCTTAGTGATAGAACGATTCTCTTGATTAAGAAGATTATGAGTTAGATTCAACAATTTGCAAAAGATTTCTATGCGATAAGTAAGATGTTGGGAGAGAGAAAAAAATTTGTTTCAAAAACAAATTTAAAATATGAAAAAGATTTTAAATCAAAAGTAAAAATAACCTCTTTTAGGAAATAGAGATTGGGGGAAAAAAATTCATGAGTTTCCTTCCTTTAACTAGTTTTAGAGAAGTCAAACTCAACTTTACCAAAGATTTCCAAAAAATAGGAAGTAAAATTTTTCACTTTTAGAAACGTGAGTGTGTGTGTTTGATAAACGAAAGAGGAGAGAAAAAGAAAAAAAAACGAGACAAAATAAAACAAAGAAAAAGAAAGCAAAAGAAAAACAAGAAAAGAAAAAGTATGAAAGGGCTTATTTAACCATTATCACTTTCTTGGTCTGATGCTTCTAAGACCAGATCTGCCCATGAAATATTTTGCCTTTCATTATTTCCCCAGTTCAAAGTTTGTTTTTCCTTGCCCTTTTCTTTCATAGGAAGAATTCTTAAATTAGGGCACTCATTTTTCATATGTCCAGGTTTCCTACATCAAAAACAAATAATGTCAGAAGAAATATGGACATCCTTACCATTTTTACCTTTTTTTCACTTTTGCTTGTGCTTTGGTGAGTGTTGTAATTTGCATGAAAAGTCATTGGTATGGTCACCAACTAAACTTCCTTTTTCCGTTTCTTCGGCTTTTAGAACGATCGTTTCACCTGCATCCAAAAGTCTTTGACTCAATCCTAGATCGTAGGCAATGAGTGAGCCAATCAAATTATCAATAGAATATACATTCAAATCTTTAGATTCACAAATAGCAACAACTTTAGCATCGAATTTATCCAGTAAACATCGAAGAATTTTGTTAACTTTTTCAAAATTTGAAAAGTCTTTTCCTAAGGCATGCAATGATGTAATAATTTGAATAAACCTTGTATACATGTCTAAAATTGTTTCAAAAGGTTTCATAGAAAATATTTCAAAATCATACATTAAAATATTCAACTTTGATTGCTTTATTTCATTAGAGCCTTCGTATATGATGTGCAATTTATCCCAAACTTCCTTACCAGTAGTGCACTTGGATACCAACATAAAATCATCCGAATTTAAGGCACAGAAAAAGCAATTTAATGCCTTTGCAGTCAATTGAGCATCTATTCATTCTTTCTTACTCCATTGATTAAAAGGAATGTCAGTTTTAACTCCATTAATAATTCGAGATGGTGATGAATAACCAGTTAAAATCATATGCCACATACGAAAATCAATCGATTGCAAAAAAGTAGACATACGAATTTTCCAAAAATCAAATGTAATATTTTCAAATAATGGTGGTCTAGTGATTGAATATCCTTCTGCAAAAATTCGATTAGCCATGGATCGAAAAATTCAAAAGCTTTTAAAAACTTATTTTATGAAAACCGCTCTGATACCACTTGAAAGTTCGTTAGGAATGTTAGGCCCTCTTGAACTTAGTCCAAAGCTAATTAAAGAGAGAGGTGAATTGGAAAACTTTAACACCAAAACATAATCCAAATCACCACAATAATAAATGCGGAAATTAAAACGTGGAAACAGTAAAAAGAAAGAACACACCGGATTTATAGTGGTTCGGTCCAACCTTGACCTACGTCCACTCCTTGGAGGCACCTCCCAAGTATTGCACTAAACTAGTGTCTCTCCTTTAGCCCCCACGGCTAGGCGGAGAAGCCCTTACAAAATCACTTCCACCTTCCCCGGTGCGGCGGAGTCGCCGGGTCCTTTGACACCAAAGAGATCTTCTTCTTTGGTGAACTTACCTCGAGACAAGCCTTAAATCCGACGGTATTCAGGTGCGAGCTTGCCGGAGCAACCGTGAGGATCCCCCACCACACTCCCTTAAGTCCCCCCTCACAGGATCTTCTCCCTCTCTCAAACTCCACCCTTTCCTCACTCCCTTTCAAGCTTTCTCTTCAAGTTTCCCCCACAAGAATGAAGCTACAATGGCTGCCAAAGACGCTTACAAAGTGCCTTGCCATAGCTTAAATAGAAGCTCTCAAAACGAGCTCATTAATGCAAGTTGCCGACATTATCGTCCTGGCCGATCAGTACAAATTAAGCTCATTAGCCCGGGACGATATGGGACAATCAGAAGAAAATTGGTTACATCGTCCTGGCCGATATCATGATCGGCCTGGCCGATTAGTTTAAAACCGATTTCAATCGTCCTGATCATCGCCCTGTTTTTGAGCTGGCAGATATAGATCGTCCAGGCCATCGTCCTGGCCGATCATGAGATCGTCCCGAATGATGTGATCGTATCAATCAACCATTAATGCTTTCCAAAGATACCAGATCAATTTAGGCATGATTGAGTTAGATCGTCCTGGACGATAATAATATCGTCCGGGCCGATTTCCTAAAATAAAGATTTCCTAAACTGATTATGGCGGTTGATTCTTTCTGAATTGAGATTATCGTCCTGGCCGATACAAGTATCGTCCAGGCCGATATGTTGACGGCTGCCTTAATGAGGATGCCCTAATTAGGGTTTCTATTTTTAGACCGATCGGCCAGGCCGATAGGACGATCGGCTAGGCCGATAGGACGATCGTCCAGGCCGATGTTACAAAAAACAAAAATCCTAAAGGGAACATCATGAAAACTTCTATGTTACATAACAACATGTCCCACACCCAATATAATTGACTCAAGAAAGGAAAAGATTACAAACTGACACAAATCTAGTTTACCCAATCTTGAGCTGGTTCTGAATTGCAGTCTTGATTGTGTGGTCCTGAAATGTTAGTACATAAGGCAATCGTATAGAAAAGGAAATGTTTGCTATCATCAAAATCATGAACCATAGATCCGCAACAAATAGGAGAAAGAAAAATGTGTCTTTAGGATATTTAGTTGCCTACATTCTAGAAAAGAAGTGCAACTTAATACATCATGATCCTCCTACTCAGCTTCTTATATACTTCACTAAGGCTTCTTTTCCTCTACTTTTTAATCGAGATCAAGAATATGAGAGATAAGAATCTGAGGGAGAAGGAGCCCCTACTCCAACACTTGCACCTACTCCTGGACCTGATCAGAATTTTTATCAAGATAGCTTAGTTGGTTCCAAATTGCAGTCTGATCGTGTGGACCTGAAATGTTAGTAAATAAGGCCATCGTAGAGAAATAGGAGTTTTTGCTATCATCAAAATCATAAATAATGAAAACAGATCCGCAACAATCCCCCCTTTTTGGTGATGACAAACAATTCAATTTGAATTTTCAAAAAAAGTATTTTCTCCTAATCTCTCCGTCACTAGAATATCAACAGTTTAAAAAAATAGGGGAGATAAAAAATATTTTTGTTATTTTTAATTTTTTGAAAGAAAATCAACAGTATAAAAAATTCAACAATACGTTCTCCCCCTTTGACATTTTCAAAAAAAGAAGGGGCACAAACAATAAAAACAAAACGATTAAAAAATGATCCCTGATCTCGTTAATAAAATAAATATGCTTAAAATGAGAAAGTTACCTCTTGATTTTATTCAAAAACTTAATAAGGAATGGATTGACAACGCATAATCTAGAAAAAGTAAGAAATTCATAAATTGCTAATCCAAGCTCAAGTTCTTTTAAAGGCTCAAAAAACTTTTTATTCCAATATCAAAATCAAGAAATAAATGAGAAAAAGAAACATTAATTTTTCAAAACTCCTTTCATTATATATATCTAATAAAAGATCAATGCACGAATTGCTGAATTAGGAACCAAGATTTTCAAGCACAAGTTTCGAACATATCAAGGATTTTCTTAGGCTTTTAGTAGTATAAGAAAAAATAAGCATATCTTTTTTTTTGTGGGCTCATTTTATGCCCTTTATCACTTGAATGGCTCTTTGAGCATCTTTTGATTTTTATTACACTTTGTGTATTTTTTTTTAATTTGGCGTCATTGCGCATCTTTTGGTTTGGCATCATTGGACACTTTTTTTTTATTATTTTCAAAAAATATGCTTTCTTTCTTATATTTTCAAAACTAAAGTAAACTCAAATTATTGACAACACGAACAACTTGATTAAGAAAATTTTAAGGTGGATTCAATAATCTTGCAAAAGATTCCTTTGTGATAGAAAAAATATAGGGAGATAAAAAGATCAGTTTCAAAATCCAATTTAAAATATGATGAAGATTTTTAATCAAAAGTAAAATAACCTCTTTCAGAAGAGAGAAAGAGAAACAAAATCATGAGTTCCCTTCCTCTGACTATTTTTAAAGAAATCAACCACAACTTTCATAAGAATTCAAGGAAAAATACAGGAGGTAGATTTTTCATTTTTTAGAAAAGTGAATGTGTGTGTTTAATCAGAGAAAAAATTCCACGAAATAAGTAAAACTTTAAAGAATAAAGAAAAACAAAAACACAAAACAAAATCGAAAAAAAAAACAAAATACTGAAAATAACTAAAAACAAAATATAACACAAACACACAAACAAGGCCTTTAAACATCATCTTTCTCCTGATCTGATGCTTCATAAACTAGGTCTACCCAGAAGATTTTTTGTTTTTCATTATTTGACCAGTTTATAATTTGCTTTGCCTTAGCTTTTTCTTTTATAAGAAGAGTTCTTAAATTAGGGCACTGATTTTTTATATATCTAGGCTTCCTGCATCGAAAGAAAATAACGTCAGAAGAAATATGGACATCCTTACCATTTTTACCTTTTTCCACATTTGCTTATGCTTTGGTGAGCTTTGTGATTTGCTTGACAAGTCATTGCATTCGTCACCAACTAAGCTATCTTTTTTCGTATATACAGCTTTTAGAACAATCGTTTCACCTGTATCAAAAAGTCTTTGACCCAAACCTTACTCATAGGCAATGAGTGAGCCAATCAGATTATCAATAGAATATTCATTCAAATCTTTTGATTCACAATAGCAACTACTTTAGCATTAAACTTATCCAGTAGACAACGAAGAATTTTGTTAACTTTTTTAATTTTTGAAAATTCGTTTCCTAAAGCATGCAATGATGACACAATTTGAATAAACCTAGTATACATGTCCAAGATCATTTCATAAGATTTCATGGAAAATAGTTCAAAATCATGCATTAACATATTCAACTTGGATTGTTTTATTTCACAAGTGCCTTCATATATGGTGTGTAGTTTATCCCAAAACATCCTTACCAGTAGTACAGGTGGATATTAACATAAAATCTTCAGAATTTAAAGCACAGAAAAAGTAATTTAATGATTTTTCATTCAATTAAGCATTTAGTTGTTCTTCCCTGTTCCATTGATTAAAAGGAATATCAATTTTAACTCCTTTAACAATATGTGATGGTGATGAATAACCAGTTAAAATCATATGCAACATGCGAAAATCAATCGATTGCAAGAAAGTAGTCATGTAAATTTTTCAAAAATCAAAAGTAATATTTTCAAATAAAGGTGGTCTTGTGATCGAATAACCTTCCACAATATTACGATTACTAAAATTAGCCATAGATCGAAATTCAAAAAGTTTTCAAACTTAGTTTTTATGAATCCATATCTGATACCACTTGAAAGTGCTCAGATGCCACTAGAAAGTGCTCTGATACCACTTAAAAGTTCGTTAGGGATGTTAGGCCCTTAAGAACTAGCCCAAGGCTAATTAAAAGAGAGGTGAATTGGTTGTTAAAAATCTTTTATAACAAAACTACAAACCAAAATCACCACAAAGAAAACTAAAGTGTGGAAATTAAATACAGAAGTAATAATAAGAAAGAACACACCAGATTTATAGTGGTTCGGTCAAACCTTAACCTACGTCCACTCCTCGAAGGCATCCTCCGAGTATTGCACTAAACTAAGTGTCTCTCCTTTAGCCCCCACAGCAAGGCGGAGAAGCCCTTATAAAATCACTTCCACCTTCCCCGGTGCGGCGGAGTCGATGGGTCCTTTGACACCAAAGAGATCTTCTTCTTTGGTGAACTTCCCTTGAGACAAGCCTTGAATCCGACGGTATTTAGGTGCGAGCTTGCCGGAGCAACTGTGTGGAACCTCCTCCACACTCCCTTGAGTCCCCCCTCACAGAATCTTCTCCCTCTCTAAAACTCCACCCTTTCCTCACTCCCTTTCAAGCTCTCTCTTCAAGTTTCCCCCAAAACAATGAAGCTACAATGACTACCAAAAACACTTACAAAGTGTCATGTCATAGCTTAAATAGAAGATCTTAAAACGAGCTCATTAATGCAAGTTGCCGATATTATCGTCTAATATCGTCCTGTACGATCAGTACAATTTAAGCCCAATCAGCCAGGACGATTTGAGACGATCAGAAGAAATTTGTTCTTATCATCCCGAATGATAATTTATCATCCTGGATGATCTATATAAATTGTGGAATATCGTCTTGAACATCACCCTGGAAAAGAGATGTCCGATGTCCAATCGTCCAGCATATCGGCCAGGACGATTTGATCGTGCAATCAAGTCATAATTGCTTTCCTTAAATTCAAGAGAAATTTTGGAAAAAAATTTTCCTGGATCGTCCTAGACGATATTTATATAGTCCTGGACGATCCACCTGGACGATGTCCAAAATAAGTAATTCCTAAATAGATTTGGTGGTAGATTCTTTCTAAATTGACCCTATCGTCCTAGCCGATACAAAATCGTCAAAGACGATGTGTTTTGCATAATGACGGCTGCTTTAATGAGGATGCCCTAATTAGGGTTTTTGCTTTTGAACAGATCATCCAGGACAATATAAATATCGTCCCTGATGATGTTACAAAAAATAGTTAACTCTAGAGAACAATTAGAAAATCTTCCAAGTTACAAAGCATTAGGAGCCACACCAAATACAATAGACTTAAGAAAGGAAAAAGTGTACAAACTGACTCAGACCTAGTCTATCCAATCTTGAGCTGGTTCCAAATTGCAGTCTGATCGTATGGACCTGAAATGTTAGTAAATAAGGCGGTTGTAGAGAAATAGGAGTGTTTGCTATCATGAAAATCATAAATCATGAAAATAGATCCGCAATATTGATAACATGGTCCCTAATAAAATAATGCCCTATATCTACGTGTTTTATCCTGAAGTGTTGTATTAGATTCTTTAAAATGTAGATGGTGCCTACAGGTGATCACATAAGATTGGAATGGTGCCTACATAGTGTAAAGATATCAGCAAGTTAGCTTTTACCAAGTTAATTTTTAGTAGCTATATAGTGTAGCTCTATGTCTCCTTTGATAACATGGTCCATAATGAAATGATGTCTTATATCTATGTATTTTATCCTGAAGTGTTGGATTAAATTCTTTAAAATGTAGATGGTGACTACATGTAATCACATAAGATTTAAATGGTGCCTACATGTAATCCTAAATCAAGTATTTGTTGTTTTAACTAAAGAACTTGGGCCACACAACTTCCTAAGGCTATATATTTAGCATTAATAGTGGACAAGGAAACTAAGTTCTATTTTTTTACTAGACTTGAAGATTAAGGACTATCCTATGAATTGACATGTTCCAGAAGTATTTTTTCCATAAACTCTATATCCTATAAAATCTGAATCAAAATAGTATATGATTTTAAAGGAAGTGCTATGCCTAGGATACCGGATTCCTAAGAGATATCTAAGGATTCTCTTTATAGCAGTCAGGTGGAACTCTTTTGGATTAACCTAAAATTTAGCACAGAGACAAACACTAAATATAATATTAGGTATACTAGTAGTCAAGTAAAGAAGTGATCTAATTATTCCTCGATATTTTTTTAATCAACTAATTTTCCATTTGAATCCTTATCTAACCGAATAGTGAAACTGATGGGAGTGTTTATTCGTTTGGCTTAATCCATTTCATATTTCTTAAGGATGTCCTTAATGTATTTTGATTGACTAAGGAAAATTTCATCATCCTTATGCCTTATACTAAATATAAAAAGTAGGTCAATATTTCCATCATACTCATCTCAAACTCCTTACTCATTATTTTTAAAAATTCATCACATAGATTTTTATCAGAAACTCATATAATCAATATAAATTTAGACAATGAGTAGTTCATCTCCTACTTTTTTAGAAATAGGGTGGTATGTACGCTCCTCTTAACAAAAGTTCTCTTTAGTAAGAATGTGCTTAGTCTTTCATACCATACTCTGGGTGCTTATTTTAGTTCATACAATATCTTTTTTAATTTTAACACATGATTAGGAAATTATGAATTTTTAAAGCCTAGGGGTTATTCAACATACACATTTTCTTTTATTATCCCATTCAAAAAGGCACTTTTGATATTCATTTGATACAGTTTAAATCCCTTAAAGAAAATAATGGCTAGTAGCACCATAATGGCTTTCAATTTAGCTACAAGGGTAAGGATCTCTTCAAAGTCAATCCCTTATATCTAGTTATATCCCTTAGCCACTAATCTTGCTTTGTTTCTTACTACAACACCATAATCACTCATTTAATTTTTGAAAACCCACTTAGTTCCAACAATAATCTGGTCCTTAGGCTTTTCAACTAGTTCCCAAATTTCATTCCTCACAAATTGATTTAACTCTTCTTGCATAGCTAGGATCTAAAATTTATCATATAGCTTGATTTATATTAGTGAGTTCAATCACTGAGATAAATACAAAGTAGTTTACTTCTTTTCTAAATCCATGCCTAGTTCTAACACCTTTAGATGTGTCTCATAAGATCAGTTCTTTATGTTGACTTGAAGAATATATCCATTCTATAGGTAGTGAATTTTCTGGTTCTACCATTTCCTTTAGATTTATATATTCTACTCCTTAGATGATTTTTACAACTTCTTTTACTTCTATCCTAGACCCTCTAGAATTATCAGATTCATCAAATATAATATGAGTGGTCTCCTCTACCATTAGTGTCTTTTTATTAAAAATTCTAAAGAATTTTTCAACATTTGAGTATCTTATGAATAATCCTTCATTTGATTTGGGATCAAATTTTTGTAGTAGAGATTTCTCATTATTTAGAATGAACACTTTACATTTAAAGACATGAAGGTGAGAGATGTTGTGTGTCATACCTTTAAGAATTTCATATTGTCTTGTTCAGTTTGGATCTAACATTAACTCTATTCATAACATAACAGACTATATTCACCACTTCTATCCATAAGTATTTTTATTAATAACTAAATTTTTTATTAAGTTATTTGATAATTAATAATTTATTGATAATTTTAAAATTATAATTAATAAGTAACACATATTTAAAATATAAATTAAAATTTAAGTTTTGAATATACTAAACATCTTCACTTATATTTCCAAACTATTTTATAGAATATAATAATTTTTTAAAGTTAATTTTCAAATTTAACTTTTTAGAATTTAAAAAATTTGAATTTACGAGATTTATTAAATTCTATTTGTTTCCAAACACCCCTTTTTCAACATGGTGGTAAAAATAGATTTATTAAATCATATTTTTTTGGGGGAATTTATTAAATCATATTTGTTGCTAAACACCCCCTTTAACATAGTGAAAAAAACAAAGAGAGAAGTAACGCAATGCGTACCCTCGCGGAAAACAACTACGCTCCCCCGATTTCAGCGTACACCCACGCTTAAAAAACCGGAAAAAACCCCTCGAAGCAATATGCCGTCATGGAGCTCTCCCTGAGCGGGAACTCGCTTAAAACTCTCCATCGCTGCGTCACTTGCTTTGCGCGCATCGGCTCGGAGCTCGTTGTTCACGGTTCCAACTCACAGGTTCTCTGTCTCTCTCTCTCTGTCTCTCTCTCTCACGCACACAGTTTTTCCTAACCTTTTATCTCCATTAATGACGGCAGCTGGCGTTCCACACACTCAACTCCTCCCGCTCGGCCTACCAGTCGATCACTTTTAGGACCGACTTCTTTGATTCATACTCCCTTCTCTCCTCCTCGTCGCTGGAAATTCGTTGCAGTGTCCTCCTCAAATCCGTTTGCTCGATCTTCCGCACCCCCGTGTCCTCTCTTTCTGTTCTCCGCATTCTCCTTCCTTCTCCCGAAGCATCTAAGCTCCAATGGACCCTCTATTGCCATAACGGTACGAAGCTATTTTTTCTCTCCCAGTTTCCCCTCATTTCCCGATCCTCTCCTGCTTTTTCCCCAGGGGCGAGGAAGACCTACTGGATCTCCTGCAACGTGGAGCCTGAAATCCAAAATCTTTCCCTTGATCGGAGAACACTACAGACCAGCTTCGTCGTCAGGCCACGGGATCTCACCCGGCTGCTGTCGAATTTTCAGTCGTCTTTGCAGGAGATAACCATGATAGCTACTGATCCGTCCACGGTGCCTTCAGATGCCGAGGAGGAGATTGGAGGGAAAGCGGTGGAATTCCGGAGTTATATTGACCCAGCCAAAGGTTTTTACTTTACGAGTTTTGTTTTATTGTTTTAAACATAGGTCTATTGATCGCGTTGGGCTGGTTTTTTGTATTGCTGATAGAAAATAGTGACTCCACGCTGCATACTCAGCTTTGGATTGATCCGGTGGAAGAGTTTTTACAGTATCGGCATGTAGGAGATCCCGCAGATGTCACATTTAGTCTGAAGGAACTGAAGGTAATGTCCGTTTAAGCCCTTTTTTATTATTTTTGTTTTTATTTTCTTAACTGCTAAGAATTTTGTTATTAAGCTATTTTTATAAGTGATACTTTTGGATTCACAACTGCAATAAAATCTGGATAGCTAGGATAGTTTTTGGAGCTGAAATCAGCACAAAAGATGAAGTGTTGTACTTTTTTGTTTGGTCCTCGACTGGTGGTTGTGTATTTATGTTTGATAGTGTTGGGAGCTTGTAAGTCTAAGAAAGTTGAAGAAAGGAAGGGTAATTCTGATGTCATGAGCTTCTGATTTCAAATGACTTTTAAAATACTTAGTTTGGGCGATTTTCTCATGTGCTATAATTGTCTTTTCATTAGTAGTCATGGATGCTAATATTATTTTAAGAAAATTTAATAAACAAGGTAACTTGGGAGCATAAAAAGATAGATATATTTTATTCTGGGGTGGTTGTAGAGGGCATTGTCTTCCTCAACCCATCAACAACTAAAAACACCTCCTCATCTTGCTGCCACAGCAGGAGAAAAGAACAACGCACCTGAGCAGAGCACATGCTTACAGTTAGATCATAACAAAACAATTGCATCCCAGCCTTGACGCAGGAGCTGAAGATGGGCGTGAGCAGATTAACGGAAACGACTTCAGGGAGCTGGTAGTTTAGCTGTTTGTTTGCTTATAGGTTTTTCTGTAAATAAATCTTCCCTGTAATTGTTTTTGAGCTGCGCCTATTTAAAGGCTGAATTGTATTGTTTCAGTAGCTTTTGGCTTTTAGAGAAATAAATCAATCTGATTTACCGCCAGAGTTCAAGAACTCTGTTTTCCTTTGTTTTGTATCCGGTGGCCTTTTAGCTCCGGTGGTGGTTTGTTTCTTCGCTCAGTACGACGACTTAGTAAGCTTCCAGTTTCATTTTCGACGACGTGATTCGCTTCCGGTATCATTTGGTATCAGAGCTCCAGTCATGCCTCCTCGTCGAAATCAACAACGTCCGGTACAGGAGGTTGTAGTAGAAGACCTGCAAAGAGAAATACAGAGGTTGCAACAAAGACTAGAACAGTATGAACGACGAGATGAAGGCGGGCAGCAAGAAGGAGGAGAAGAGGTACCCCCTTTTTTCCATACTTCATCCAGTGAAGAAGAAGGAGCGCAAAGAGCACAGGGTCGCACAAGAAGAACCTTCCCGGATGATGGTGGAATTAAAATCGAATTACCTGATTTTGAGGGAAGATTAGATCCGGATGAATTCTTGAATTGGCTTCATACAGTGGAAAGAATCTTGGAGTTTAAGGAGATACACCCAGATCGCATTGTAAAACTTGTGGCTATCAAGTTAAAGAAGAATGCGTCATTATGGTGGGAGAATCTTAAAAGAACCAGGATGCGGGAAGGTAGAAGTAAGATTGTTAGTTGGACAAAAATGAAGAAAGAACTTCAGAGGAAATACTTACCGGATCAATACAGACAAGATTTGTTCTTGAAACTGCATCGAATTCAGCAAAATCAGAAGACAGTTGAGGAATATCTGGCAGAATTTGAGCAATTGTCACTCAAATGCGATTTAGTAGAGCCGATGAAGAACACGATCGCAAGGTTCTTAGAGGGACTTCATCCCGCCATTAGCCAGATAGTGCAATTACAGACTTACTGGACTTTTCAGGATGTCGTCAACTTGGCTCTTAAAGTGGAAAAGCAGCAAAATCGTTCAAGAAAATGGCAAAATTCTTGGCCAAATAAGGAAACCAGTAGAGATAGAGGGGGAAGCAAGAACGAGCCACAATTTCGGAGCACCAGTCAAAACATGGAGCCAGTCAAGACGAACCAGAAAGTGTTTAATGACGCCAGTTATCCCGCCCGAAAATGTTTCAAGTGCCACGGATTTGGACACGTTGCCGCAAATTGTCCGAACAGGCGCATAGTCACTCTTCTTGAAGAGGAAGAACATGGGGTGGAAGAAGGTAATGAGGAGGAAGTAAACTGTCAAATTAATGAAATCTCTTCAAGTTCGTTGGCTATTACAGCGGATGATGGACAGTTATTGGTCATTCGTCGGTTGCTGAATACCCAGAAGGGTGTTCCTGAGCAGAGACATAATCTTTTCCGAACAAGGTGTACTATTCAAAGAAAAGTTTGTCAAGTAATTGTCGATGGGGAAGTTGTGAGAATGTGGCCTCTTGTGAAATGGTGGATAAATTACAGCTAAAAACCGAAGAACACCCTGCACCATATCAGTTATCCTGGATTCAAAAGGGAAGTGTAGTTAAAGTCACGAAGCGCAGTTTAGTTGCTTTTTCAATCGGGCAATACCAAGACCAAGTTTGGTGCGACATTGTTCCTATGGATGCTTTCCATTTGTTGTTAGGGAGACCTTGGCAGTATGATCGTCAAACTACTCATGACGGTACCAGAAATACTTATTCCTTCACATATGGAGGAAAGTCTATGGTATTACTTCCTTTAGACGGTGAGCCTAAACGAATCACTTCTGAAGAATTATTGTTGAATTATTCCCAGTGCCGTAAGACCATACAGGAGAATTCCATGTTTTACTTATTAATATTGAAGGAAGTTACTGGCTCACAGATCAAGTATCCTCCAGAAATCATGAAACTCTTAGAAGAATTTGCTGATGTGTTTCCAGATGAAGTTCCCGCTGGGTTACCACCTTTGCGATCAATTCAACATGAAATTGAATTGATTCCCGGTTCCATACTTCCTAACCGGCCTTCGTATCGCCTTAGACCAGATGAACATGAGCAGATACAGAAACAACTTGAGGAATTACTGTCCAAAGGTTTCATTAGGCCCAGTGTAAGTCCATGTGCCGTTCCATCTTTATTAGTTCCAAAAAAAGATGGATCTTACCGGTTGTGCATCGATAGCCGGTCAATCAACAAAATTACTATTCGTTATCGATTTCCACTTCCTCGCATAGATGATCTTTTTGATCAATTACATGGTGCCAAGGTGTTTTCAAAGATTGATTTACGAAGTGGATACCATCAAATCAGGTTGAGAGCTGGCGACGAATGGAAGACAGCATTTAAGGTACGTGATGGGTTGTATGAGTGGACAGTGATGCCATTCGGATTGTCCAATGCTCCAAGTACGTTTATGAGGCTTATGAACCAGGTATTTCAACTTTTTTTGTGCAAATTCGTTGTTGTATACTTCGATGACATATTAATCTATAGTAGTAATTACGAGGATTATATTTGTCATTTGCGACAAGTATTATTACTACTACGGGAGCAGCAGTTATTTGCTCACCCTGGGAAGTGTTGCTTTCTAGACCGAAAAATGGAGTTTCTGGGCTTTGTGATTTCTGCAGCAGGTATTGAAGCTGATCCTCGGAAGATCGAAGCTATCACCAATTGGCCAACACCACAGTCTTTCACCGACATCCGGAGATTTCATGGTTTGGCCTCATTCTATTGAAGGTTCATACGCAATTTCAGTGCAATAGCAGCTCCACTCACCGAATTACTGAAATCTGACCAATTTTGCTGGACAATTCGATCTCAAGGGAGCTTCGAACTATTAAAACAACGAATGACAGAAGCTCCAGTATTAGCATTACCAGATTTTAACAAAGTATTTGAAGTTGAATGTGATGCTTCCAACGTGGGTATAGGGGCGGTCTTGAGCCAAGATAAGCATCCTATAGCTTTTTTCAGTGAAAAACTTAATGAATCGAGACAGAAATACTCCACGTATGATAAGGAGTTCTACTCCATATTTCGGGCTTTGCATCATTGGAGCCATTATTTACTGGCGAAGGATTTTATCCTTTTTACTGATCATGAGGCCCTGCGGTTTCTGAATTCTCGAACAAAATTGAGGAGTCTACATGCTGCTTGGTCCGAATTTTTAGCTGCTTTCAACTTTGTTATCAAGCATAAAGCAGGAGCACTTAATCAGGCTGCAGATGCTCTGAGGCGATGCCATCAGTTGCTTCACGTAATGCAAACGAAGGTAGTTGGAATGGAAATCTTGAAGGAGTCTTACGCAGATGATGAAGATTTCGGTAGTATTTGGAACAAATGTCAAAAACAGCCATACAGATTATTTCATATCAAGGAAGGCTATTTATTCTTTGGATCCTGTTTGTGCATTCCCAGAGGATCCTTGCGGCAGGCCATAATCACTGAGTGTCATGATGGAGGAATGATGGGTCATTTCGGTAGAGATAAGACCTTGGCTGTAATACAAGCCAAGTTTTATTGGCCGATGCTATCCCGAGATGTATTACGACATGTTAAGCGATGTAGTATCTGTCGCATTGCAAAGACCCAGGGAAGTAATGCTGGCCTGTACATGCCTTTGCCTATACCACAAGCACCGTGGGAAGATGTAAGCTTAGATTTTGTTGTGGGATTACCTCGCACTCAGCGCAACAAAGATTCGGTCATGGTTGTAGTTGACTGATTCTCGAAAATGGCTCATTTTGTTGCCTGCAATAAAACTTTGGATGCTAGTCACATCGCCGATCTTTATTTTCGAGAAATAGCGCGTTTACATGGAATTCCCAAGACTATGACTTCTGACCGAGATGTCAAATTTATGAGTTACTTTTGGAAAACTTTGTGGGGCAAGTTAGGAACCCGTCTCCAATTCAGTTCCGTGGCTCATCCACAAACAGATGGACAGACTGAGGTTGTCAACCGAAGTCTGGGAAACTTGCTGAGATGCTTCGTTGGCAAGAATATCAAACAGTGGGATTTGGTTTTAGCCCAAGTAGAGTTTGCTTTCAATCGGTCAGTAAATCAGTCCACTCGACACAGTCCATTTGAGATTGTGTATGGTCGGAATCCTCTTACTCCATTAGATTTGGCACCTTTAGTTCCACAAGACACGTACAATCCTGATGGAGAGCAAAGAGGTTTGGAGATTCAAAAACTACATCAGCAAGTTCAACAAGAAATTGGCAAGCAGAATAAGCGTTACCAGTCGCAAGCCAATAAGCACCGGAAGAAGATGGTCTTCAAGGAAGGAGATTTGGTTTGGATTCGTTTAAGAAAGGAACGATTTCCTCCAGGTGCTCACGGGAAACTCAAGCCACGAGTTGATGGTCCTTTCCGAATTGTTAAAAAGGTGAACGATAATGCTTATCAGATCGACTTACCTGGCAGTTACAACATTTCAGCAGTTTTTAATGTGGCTGATTTAACTCCACATTATGAGGCTGAGTTTTTTACCCCGGGAGAATGACGCAGGAGCTGAAGATGGGCGTGAGCAGATTAACGGAAACGACTTCAGGGAGCTGGTAGTTTAGCTGTTTGTTTGCTTATAGGTTTTTCTGTAAATAAATCTTCCCTGTAATTGTTTTTGAGCTGCGCCTATTTAAAGGCTGAATTGTATTGTTTCAGTAGCTTTTGGCTTTTAGAGAAATAAATCAATCTGATTTACCGCCAGAGTTCAAGAACTCTGTTTTCCTTTGTTCTGTATCCAGTGGCCTTTTAGCTCCGGTGGTGGTTTGTTTCTTCGCTCAGTACGATGACTTAGTAAGCTTCCAGTTTCATTTTCGACGACGTGATTCGCTTCCGGTATCAAGCCTTACACCTGTACTCACCTGCACCTTCATATATCTATGCAATGCATCAATTCTACGGTACAAGCTTTTTTATACATGATAGCAGAAGTTGTTTATCCTCTCTGGTCTCTTATAGCTTTTCTCTGTAAAAACCTTCTCTGCTTTACGTGACTTTCATTCTTTACAACAACCATAGAATGAGTTAATTACTTTAACCATCATTATCATCATTAATCTTATTCCAACTATTTGTTTTGGTGATTTACTTACATCAACCTATCATTTAATATTTAGCCGATATCTTCCCATTGAAACAATGCATGATCAGTTGCTAGTTGATTGTAATATTTTTAGATACTTTACTTATGCGACTCTTTGTTTTTTTTCTGAAAGCTACTCTTTGGAAAGAGAGTGTGGGAACCCTATTGAAGTCTCATCACTATTTGCCAATCATGCATTCTCATTAGTGTTGAATTAATTTCTGTGGTGCAACAATCCATGTGTCGTATAAACTAGATGACATGGGTATATGAAGTTCAAAAATCCTGTAAAAGGCAATACATATCATTTTTGTCGCATGGGGCATTTACATATACAATAAGAATGCACCATAGTGCATGTAGTGTTTCCTCAAATTCTTATAAAAGAAACTTAGCATAGAAGTGAAAGACTCTTAAGATTCTTGATACATTCCATTGAAAGTCTCTCATCATCATTATCCTTATTCCAACTAATTCGAGTTGGTTTTATAAATCTTATTTTTCATGTTCTCTTGCTAAATGCTGCCTAAGATGTTAAACTTATTCTTTGCAATTTAGTTTTAAAAATTTCTATTTATGTTCTCTTTGGTCTACCCCTTTTCCTTTGTAATCCCATACTTAATTTACCTATTATCTAATATATGCATTTTCTACCTTTTGTTGCAAATGTCTAAATAGCCCAAGTTTATTTTCAAATACCTATTATCTAATACATCATTTTCTAGGATTAAATGGGGGCATTTAAAGAATATTAACAAAAATATTTTTGGTAATAAGATTTTAGATCTTAAGATTTTGTCTGTGCATGAGGATGCTAATATTATGTGGGAAAAAGTGGCTACTGATATTAAGAATATTGCAAAAGATGTCCTTGGAGTATCAAAGGGAAAAGCTCCCAATAATAAAAATAGTTGGTGGTGGAATCCTAATGTGCAAGAAAAAATTAAAAATAAGAAGCTTTGTTATAAAAATTGGTTTAATTTTTAAAATTCTGATAATTGGGAAATATATAAAGTGGCTCGTAAGGATGCTAAGAAAGTAATATGCGATGCAAAGACATTAGCTTTTAGTGATTTATATAATAGATTAGATACTAAAGAGGGAGAAAGATATATGTATAAGTTAGCCAAACAAAGAGATAGGAGTAGTAAGGATTTAGTTCAAGTGAAGTGTATTAAAGATGAAGATCAAAAAATACTTTTCTTAGAAGATGATATTCAACAAAGATGGATGAGATATTTTGCTAAACTTTTTAATGAAAATTGTGAAAATAAGATTGACTATAGTGACCTTAGCACCCTAGATGAAAATAAAGATTTATGTTTTTATCGGCGTATTAGTAAAACTGAAGTTAGAGAGGCTTTAAAGAAAATGAAGGGTGGGAAAGCTGTTGGACCTGATGATATTCCAATAAAGGTGTGGAAATGCTTAGGAGATGAAGGAATTTCATGGCTTACTAAACTTTTTAATACTATTTTGAAGACTAAGAAGATGCCAGATGAGTGGAGAATGAGTGTGTTAATTCCTATTTTTAAGAATAAAGGTGATGTACAAGATTGTGCGAATTATAGAGGTATTAAGTTAATGTGTCATACTTTAAAACTATGGGAGCGAGTTTTGGAGCATAGGTTGCAGCGTGATACTAATGTTTCTCAAAATCAATTTGGATTCATGCCGGGTAGGTCGACTATGGAAGCCATACATTTATTAAGAGGTTTGATGGAGAAATATAGAGAAAATAAGGAGGATCTACATATGATATTTATTGATTTAGAAAAAGCATATGATAAAGTTCCAAGAGAAGTGCTATGGAGAGTTCTTGAAAAGAAAGGAGTCAATAATGCTTATATTCAAATCATTAAAGATATGTATGCAGGAGCTATTACTTGTGTTCAAACACAAGGTGGATTGACCAAGTATTTCCCTATTTCGGTTGGGTTACATCAAGGATCAGCCTTAAGCCCATATCTTTTTGCTTTAGTCTTGGATGTTCTCACTAGACATTTGCAAGAGGATGTACCTTGGTGTATGCTTTTTGTTGATGATATTCTTTCTTGTTGATAAGACTAGAGAGGGAGTTGAAGGTAAACTTGAATTATGGAGGTCAACCTTAGAGTCTAAAGGTTTTCGCTTGAGTAGATCTAAAACGGAATATATGGAGTGTAATTTTAGTAGTAATAGACCTAGTGAGGGGATTGTGACTTTGGACGATCAAGTCATTAATAAGAGTACACGTTTTTAGATATCTTGGATCTATTGTTCAGAGTGATGGTGAAATAGATGGGGATATTATCAGCAGAATTCAAGTTGGATGGTTGAAGTGGAGGAATGCATCGGGCTTGTTATGTGATAGAAATGTACCCCTCAAACTTAAGGGAAAATTCTATAAGATGGTAGTGAGGCCTGCAATGCTTTATGGTGCCGAATGTTGGCCTTTAAAAGAGAAGCATAATACTAAGTTAAGTGTGGCAGAGATGAGGATGCTCAGGTGGATGAGTGGCTTTACCCTTAGAGATAGGATACGAAATGAGCATATACGTGAAAAGGTTGGAGTAGCTCCAGTAGAAGATAAGATTAGAGAAAGTCGCCTTAGATGGTTTGGTCATATAAAACGGCGGCCTTGCGATGACCCGGTTAGGAGAGTAGAGGTATTAGATTTGACTTATGTTAAGAAAGGTAGGGGTAGACCTAAAAAGACTTGATTAGAAAATATTAGGAATGACCTTTCTTTATTAGATTTAAACGAGAATTTGACTTTTAATAGGACACAATGGAGAAAAAGGATTCATGTAGCCGACCCCACGTAGCGGGATAAAGGCTTGATGTTGTTGTTGTTGTACCTTCAATATTTGATGCAACTCTAATCAGTCCTTCCATAAAGTCATTTTTTAATTTATCATTTTTAGTTTTGCTTTGAAATTCTCATTTTCTCCATGCTTTAATTAATGATTAATTATTTTTTAATTTGATATTTGAATCCATACAATATAGTTGACCTAATTGCTATTTTATTAAATTTGTTTTTAAGTCTCCATGGTATCCTTTAATGGCTTAATATTCTTGAGACACTTATTTATTTTAACCATCTAGCCTTAACTCTAAAAGTTATATCATCATTACACCTTCATTCTTCTATATTAAAAAATCTATATAGTTTAATTTATCACACTTAGGCATGCTTTATTTTATAGTACTATTGGATGATAATTATTAATCTCTCTCTCATTGACTTGCATATTAATGTCACTCTCACAAGAATAATCCATATTAGAATTGTTAATTATAAAATTATTGGATCGTCCCCACATTACATACACTCTCCTATAATTTGTGAAAGCCTTGGATTTTCACTTCCCGAAGCTAGATTATGGCCACACAGGGGAAAGCAAAAATGGAGAAAAGATTGGTTCTTCTTCCATCTTATCAGCCAAACCCTCATTAGAATCGAAATTTAAGCTTTTTAAACATTATAATCAAAACTATTGATGTTTCTCTATTCATTATTGTTATAACATGGATTATTAGAATCATACTTTAGGCTTTATTTGAAATCTATTTTACATGCCTTAAAACTCTTTTGCAATATCTTTTTGGTAAATAAGATTGCTAAATTTTGCAACTAGAAAATTATTTTCTTGTTAAAATATTGTGAATTTCATGATTAAATTTTGGGAAGAAGTTTGGCTATGCTAACAATGTTAGAGACCTATACTTATTTTAATGAGGAATTTAAAGAGGTAGTCATGCCCTTACCATCAATAGAGAACTTTGTCCTCTTATTAAGAAAAGATCAATAGATGTTATAAAATTATAAGCTATTAGAAAATAAATTAATATGGGATCTTGAAATTTATATTTCTATAATCAAATCTGCATAGAGAACAAAATACTATCTCGAAATACAAAATGTTGTTTCACTATGATTAGAACATAAATAAATTTTATCATATTCATGATCAAATACAGTACTGATAATATCATACCGTCTCGAAAGATAGAAAAAAATATTCAACAATCATTTTGAAAATTAAACTAGGTTTTATGGAAACTTGTCTATGGTCCTAGAGATTATTTTCCTATCTTAGAGAATTAAAATAGAGTTTATTTTATGCTGGAGTTCTGAATTCCCCATAAGGATAAGACTATAGTTAATTATATTTCAAGAGAAGTTCTTGAGAAAATTCTAGATTAAAGTGGTAACTAAATATTCCTGGAGTTTAGCAATTCTGACAATAATTGAAAATTAGGAATTCATTAACAATGATTAAATGAAAAGTAAACAAATATTACTACAATTCATTAGATGAAATGTAAAGAGTACTTATGATTTTGGGATACCCAGAAGTATTCTAACATATACAACGATTGAGTTTTAAGAATTTAGAATATGATTGAACTTATATTTGAATTGATCAATTATTAGAATGATGAGATTATAATTCCTAGATAACGAGGACTTATGACTTTGAATTAGCCTCAAATCTTTGATCTAGAATAAACCATTACAAGGTAATGATTTGATCATAATCTAGTGATGTGTAGTATTTTGTATTAAGACTTATACCTTAAAATAAAAAAGAATTCAAGAGTCCTAACACAATGGATTTATGTCAGTCTAGAGTGGACTGCTAGTTATTCATCTAAGTGCTTAAAAAGAAATGAATTCATGTCTAAAATGCTATGTAGGATGGGAAGCCGATTATTTACTTAGATGCATCGGGTTTATAATTCTGAAATTCAACTCGGCGTTTTATTGAATATGATAGGGTTTCGAATGCACCTAACTAATGCAATTCTAAATATTTTTTTATAAATTCTATTTTTTTATGAGACTAAAGCAAATCTATATTTTTCGGCTTTCTAAAAAAAATCCGGCAGTATAACAACCCTATACCTACATGAATAGCAAACTCGACCACATTGTTGGCTTACCATTGGAGTGTGTGATTATAGTTTTCGTAATATAAAAGTAAAATGTATACCATGTTCATAGGAAAAGTACAATGTTGATATTTTAAAAGATAAACATGTCATAATCCTAAGAGCCTAATGAGTGGCCACTCAACAACACATGCAACACCAATAAACTTGGGAAAAACATGCAGGTTCTTATTCACACATCATGTACAATCAATAATTATATCAACAATCAAAGTGTATAAAAGAAATATGAAGTCTACATGGTATGTGTCACTTAATATAAAACCCTGGGTCTACAAAAATAATAAAGGTGATCAAGCTCCACCAATAATAAATTTGAATTTCTACTTCTTAGATTGATCCAAGTCTATAAAAAGTGAAGTTTATATAAATTTTATGGTTTTCTTTAGAATCATCTAGCTATGATTATCCTTTTAAAGAGTTCCAAAAGACATCATTTTCAATGAAGACTCATTTTTTTGGACTTTTTTATTATATAATAAA
Organism: Dendrobium officinale; assembly: GCA_019514585.1. NCBI lineage: Eukaryota > Viridiplantae > Streptophyta > Magnoliopsida > Asparagales > Orchidaceae > Dendrobium > Dendrobium officinale. The sequence goes on along the minus strand of CM033699.1, from coordinate 36,043,810 downwards.
CAAATTCATTCAAGACTTTCTTACAACTCTATACTTTATAACACTTTAAAAATTTATAATATGAATATAAAAGAAAAAACTCTACATCTGTAGGGATTACTGTGACAAATAAAGCATTTATATATATTACATTCACATGATATCACATAATGCTGCAAAGCACTTGCTCATTTTTGAGCAATTTTTACACTTGGCCATTCTTTAATATTTAAAGACCGCTACTGCATAAAACTTATTATTTATAATCATGACATTTGCTTCCTTCTTTATTTAAAGTCATTCATAAGCAAGACAACCTGCAGACAATTTGATTTGCAAACTAGATGCTCCTAACCTAGGGTAATTTAATTAGCCATCACATCATTATAATAAGTGCAAGAAATTATATACTCACATCATTATAAATCAACCAGAATATCATTCCATAATTAGCAAAGTGCAAATAAGTAAACACTCACACCATAACACTGCTCTAATTTAAAGCTAGAGTTGGTTTCCTTATCAAACAATTCTAAGTATGTGCTAAATTATGTGGTTATGTCCTAAATGAATTAGGGATTGAATTATGTGGTTATGTCCTAAAAAAATATGGGTTTTGCTCTAAAAATCAGTAAAAGTTCATTCCTGTGGATGCAATTTCGTTGTTGAAATTTCAAAAAATCAGTCCCTGATGGTCCCAAAACTTTCTCTAATACTAATTTGATAGAAAATACTTGAATATTTTAAGTAAACCCTAACAAAGGTGGAGAAAACAGCAAACAATTCACACAATATCTGGTGGAAAACTCTCCAAACAATATTTGATTGCAAAAGAGAGAATTAACGGAAATAACAAAAGCAAAGATAAAATTCATCCTCAATTCGAGATGAGGATTGTTCTCTCCCAATCTCTAGATGAATATGGAGTCTAAGACACCAAGAGGAACTCTCACAAGAACACAATAATCAGAACATAACTCTAACCCTAATTCCTGCATCCTACTTAAAACATACAATTAATTAATAAAATCAAATGACTAAGGAGCTCTTGCCGCCCCCTCCTTTCCCTCCAAAGAGTTTGAATTTTAAATTTTAGTGAACCCCACTCCTCTCTCTCTCTCTCTCTCTCTCTCTCTCTCTCTCTTTGCTGTCGCCCCTCCTGGAGTAAACAAAAACTGGTCCCTTAGAGACTGGTTGTAATTAGACCAGTCCATTAGGGACTGGTCTAAGAGTCACTTAGCTTAGAATCAATTGATTCTTCCTTTAATTGTTCAGGGTAGGGGTGTCAATATTGGACCCGACCTGAAATCCCGAACCCGACCCAAAAATTTTGGGTTTGGGTTGACCCGAACCCTAAGCGGGTCGGGTTCGGGTATGGAAAACCGGCCTGTTTGCATAATCGGGTCAGGTTCGGATTGACCCGGTAACCCGAGAATGACCCGAAATGACCCATAAATCGGCCCTGCTCACTTTGACCGGCCCTGCCCGAGTCTGCCAGGCTACCCCATGGTCCCGGCTGCCCTGCCTGCATTGCGAGCCTGCCTTCCCCAATTACCCCGGAGGCCCCACAGCCATCGAGTCATGTCGCGTGACTACTCGCATCGGCGCGTCGCATCAAGCCATCGAGTCGCCGCTTGCACCGGGCTCGTTGCCTTGCAGGTACTGCAGCCGCTGCACCGCTGCTGCTGCCACGTTTGCCTTGCTGTCACGTCGCGTACGAGAACTCAAAAAAATTGAAATCGAAAGCAGGTTGGGTCGAGTTGACCCGAACCCGAAGTGGGTCGGGTTCGGGTCTAGAAAATCGACCCGTTTGCAAAAACGGGTCGGGTTGACACGAACTCCAATAGTTCCAGGTCAATTCCGGGTTCGACCCGAGCCCGACCCGTGACCCGAAATTGACACCCCTAGTTCAGGGAAACGTATTCCTTGTCTCTTAGTCCAATCTCTTTTCATTTGGAAAGCTCCATCTGACCACTCTATGATGTTGATGGTGAATTGTTCTTTCATTTTTGGGCAATCCTCTATTCAAGAACTGATGCACGCAAAAATTTGGGAAGGGACCCAAATTTTTACAAGCAAATGAAACACTTTCTATAACGTAAAAGATACTCAAAACACTACAAAAATAACATAAGATAAAGCGACAACATGACAACATTTGCACAAAACAAAACACAACTTTACTATTATAAAAGAACTTAAAAGACTCTTACAAACTTTGACGACATGAAGACAACTTAAAACATTGATAACATGACGCAACTTGAACCATAAAACAAAACCTAATGATGCTTCATTCCATTAGAAGAAGGATACAGGTGGGGTGGTCACTTGCGGATAGAAGAAAGAGGTTAGAAGCCAAGTCGAAGTGGAGACAAGTTCGCAAGCTTTCTCAAAGAGGGAAGGAAAGAAGGAAGTTGGACAAAGCTCGCAAGCTTTTTCAAACAACAAAACCGCATGTTTTATCTCCAAAAATCACATCATAAACTTCTCTAAAACATCTAAAAACATCTTTTATATATAGACCAAAGGAGAGAATACAAACCGCCCCAAAACATTAATTAAAAGCTAATTAAATGAGGGAAATGAAAGGCCAACAGTCATTTTTTTATTATTCCCAAATGGCACAGCTAAAACAGAGCCGAGCAGCCCAGTAAGGAACCGAAGAGCCAGCCGCAAAACCAAAGGGAAATTCACGGGAATCAAGCAGGGAACGGTGAAACCGAACAGCCTTTCACGGAACCAAGTGGGCAAAGGCATGGAATTTCTCCCAACATAGGGAAACCAGTAGCCAACCACGGAAATCCAAGAGACAAAGCACAGGAAACTAACATCCATATCCGAAAATCCAAGGGGCATTGCACGGGAAAATAGCAAGCACAAGGAAATGAAAAGAAAAAAGGGGGGGGGGGAAGGAGAAAAGATAAGTCCAAAGTAATAATGAGCTAAATTTAAGTTCAATAAATGAACTAAAAATTGCTCATAATAAGCTAACCTCCCTCTTGACATTATTGAGCTAGAGAAGTCAAAAATCAAATTTTTGGATTTGATTTGACCCCCCCTTGCCTACATCAAACTCCCCTACTTGAAAAACTCATCTCCCTTTGAGTTGGTTTAGATTTGTTCCGAGGAGACAAAGGAAGCACATCAAGTTCTTGAATTTTTTTTCTTCATACCTTTTTAGAATTTCTTCTCGTTCTTGCATAAACTGATCTTTTACATTGTTTCTTCATGTTCCTCTCTGTACACATGCATCCATGACTGTAGTTTGTATAGCTCATACTGTAGGGGATTTGTTGAATCTGACAGAATCCATCTATTCATTGGACTTTGAACTTCAGAATCTTCTTGCTTGCTTTCTTCCTTGACTGAATCCATCTTTTTGTCTTTTTCCATTTTTTTTTAAAAAAAGACTCAACAAAACAAGACTCGACCTAAAGAAACCTAGACTCACTAGATTTACTTGACAAACCGACTCATAAACCTAGGACTTCCTAACTTGCTCTGATACTAAATTGATGTATCAAAAATTTGGGAGAGGGACCCAAATTTTTGACTTAAGCCTCACATCATATCATCACTAGTTACATCATCATATCCCCCTTAAGATTCTGTATGATTAATGCATATTCATGAAAGGTCATCCTTAATTGAGAGTATTCATCAAGTATTGCACTTATGATGTAATTAATGATTGATTTTGTACCCATATGAAACTCTTGTATATTTTACTCTAGATATAATTAACCATGGGGGATTGTGCCATGGGCTTGTGTGGAGATTTGATCCCTTGAATAAAAAAGAAATCTTTTATAATGTCATTAATTGGATAGGAGAAATATGTGGTTTTGGTTATATGCATTATTTCCATTTGAGCATATGGAAGGAATCACCCTCTATGTCCAATGTAATATGATCTTTTCTTTTTGGATAGTTCAAAACCATGCATATGTATGACTTAATCTACCTTCTATTGATTCTCATGTTGGTCCTCAATTGTTTGTGTCCTATGTGATAGTATGATTCATGTATGTCGACCTCCGAATCACATGAGACTCTTTCAAAGCCCACAACTACTTTCTATGAACTTATGTAAGTCATAATGGTATCATACTATCATCCATCAAAACTTTTGTTCCAACATATCCAATTAAATGACATAGCTGAACTAAAAAATAAGCATCTATTTGAGGTAGCATTATCTATTATGTTCATCATTAATATCCCTAGATTTTATCGAGGTGATGCCATTCTCACTCTCTGTTATCTTATAAATCAACTACTTACTAATATGATTCATTTAAAAATCTCAAATGATGTATTTTACAAATGTTTGTACTCTTCAAAATCTCTCTCTTAAGATCATTGGGCACATAGTCTTTTGTTCACAATCATGATCCTAATAGTGATATACTTTGAAACGAGCCAAATAATATACATGTTGTCTCCTTGAAAAATTAAAAATATTTCTACATATGTCTATCATTTTTTTTGTGGAAATAAATCCTTCTTCTAGGAACATTCCCTTCTGGGAGATAAAAGAGCAAGAAATTTTATTGCTTGTTTTTTTAATTTCTCCAACCCATAAAAACCATTAAGTACCTTAATTTTCTCAGACCTAACAATATTAGAATTATCAACACTATTGTTTTTCATAATTTATCTGACCAATGTAACATTCATTTCCACAACATTCCTTTGAACTTTACATTTGCTCTTAATCAAGGAATCTTACAAAATTGGGAACTCCTCTTAATCCTGAGACTTGCCTTGAATCCTACTCAGATTTAAGAAAATCATAAAACCCTGTTCCATGTGATATTTCTGAAGTGATGTTTCTAAAGAATTGCCCATTGCCTTAGGAAAAGATGCTGGTGAATTTACTTAGCATCTGAAGTGTCTTGGAAGTAAAAATAGTAAAATAGATAGAAGAAAAATGTAGAAATATAATTATGGGGGCTGATTTTTTATTACTTCTTCAACAATAACAAATGATACAATTGATCTTCTATTCGATAGGTAGATCGGCCACTAGGAAACTCATATCAAACCCTAGAAAATAAACTCAACACATATATCCCTTTAACCCTTGACAAAAATCCCCCTTAAATAGCCCTCACACACATAAACACAATTGAAACCTTCTTAAATAGAATAAACATAATTAGAAAACCGTCTTAAATAATTAAAACCTTTTTAAACAGTATAAACACAATTCAGAAGATTTCTTAAATAGCTCTGCCCTTGGTTCTGCCCACGGTTAGTGTTAGGCTGGCTTGGGTCGGTCTGGATCAGCTGGTCTGGGCCGGCCAGGTGGGCCCCCCTTGGCGTATCATATTCTATCACAAATGAGATGAGATATAACTCTTATTCCTTTTCCATAAAAACTTAGGTCTCCATCCTTGCATAGTTGAAATTTTGTAGATAAAAGAAGTGGATGTTAATAATTAAGAATGGAGAGAGTCTATGAAAGATGAAATAATGGCACTTGAAATAAATAAATATAGTAAATCATTCAAATTATTCATAGGAAAAAAATATTTTTTGTATTTTGGAAATTAAATGGGTTGAAGAAAAAGATTAGGAGGTTAATAAGTTTTTGGATTTAAACTTTGGTGTTCATGTACGTATTGCACTAGAAATGGTGAAAGTGTGATTATAAATAAGAGTTTGAAGTATAAATGAATAATCGTTGTAAAAATTAATAGAGTTAAAAATAAAATTATATCTTTAAAAATTATTGTTGATACTAAGATTATTAATATTTTAAGTGCTTATGCTCTTCGAGTAGATTTGAATATATGTTCAAAATAATGTTTTAGAATGACTTAGAATAAGTACTACAAATGATACATCTTAAACATAGTTTTTATTGGAGGAGATTTAAATGAATATGTTACTATTGGTGGAAGATTTTAAAAATATTCATAATGGCTATGAATATGGAGTGATTAAAGAAGGTGGTTGGATCATATTATATTTTGTTCTATCTTATAATTTTGTAATTACTAATATTTTATTTAAGAAAAAAGATGTGCATCTTATCACTTATAAGAATGAATATAGTAAAATTAAGATGAATTATTTTCTTATAAGAAAAATAGATGGTTAGATAGCAAATATTGTAAAGTCTTTCCAAATGAAAGTTTTTGTACTCAATATTGCTTATTAATTTTGGAATTTAAGATGAAAATGTTAATAAAATAAAATAAAATAAAATATTGCCTCCGAATTAGATGGGATTTTTAAATAATGCTTACAAAAATATTTTTGAGAGTAAATTTTAATGTCAACCGCACGTTATTGGATAAAGGTTTGATGATGCTGTTGTAAGATTCAAGATCTTAAGATTTGTGTTGTTTATATGGAAGCTAATGTTATGTGGGGGAAAATAACTAGTGATATTAAGAATGTCATAAAATATTTGTATGAAAAATCAATTGAAAAGCTCCTAATAATAAAAAATAGTTGGTGACACAATCAAAACATATAAGAAAGATTAAAAATAAAAAATTTTGTTAGGAAAATTATTATATATGTAAAAGCTCAAAAAAATGAGAAAGATATAAATGGGCTTGTAGGGATTCTAGGAAAGTAATATGTGATGCAAATATTTAGTTTTTAGTGATTTATATAATATATTAAATACGAGCAAAGAGATAAGAGAAGTAAGATTTAATTCAAATGAAGTGCATTAAGGATGAATATAAAAAATTGTTTTTCTTAGAATATGATATTCAATATAGGTCGATGAAATATTTCGATCAAATTTTCAATGAAAGTTGTGAGAATATGATTGGCTTGAATGACCTTAACGCTCTAAATGAAAATAGAGATTTCTGTTTTTATCGTCGTATTAGTAAAATCGAAGTTAAAGTGGTTTTAAAAATGAAGTATAAAAAGTAGGACCCGATAATATTCTAATAAAAGTGTGAAAATGCTTAGGAGATTAAGAACTTTTTGGCTTATTAAACTTTTTAATATCATTCCAAAGAACAAAATAATGCCAGATAAGTGGAGAAAAAGTGTGTTGGTTACTATTTATAATAATAAAGGTTATATTGTGTAAATTATCAATGAATTAAGTTAATGATAATGAGAATAGGTTATGATATGATACTAATATTTTTGAAAATCAACTTGGATTTATATTGGGTAGGTCTACTATGGAAATTTTATATTTGTTGAGAGGTTTGCTAGAGAAGTATAGAGAGAGTAAGGAGGATCTGCATATGATAATTAAGTGATCATTCTCTTTAGCTCCAATAGTTAAGTGATCATGCCCAATGATAGGCAGGAGAATCACTTGGACTCTTTGAAGATGGTGAAGAGTAGCCGACACTTCAAGGTATCATTGATGTCCATTAGCAACGCCGCTGACTTGAAATATATCACATGGTCAATTAGGTTTGTCCTTCCTCAGTAATATTATTGGAGAGGCCTTTTTTAATTCAGCTGCCAATTGCGCCTCAGTGATCTCCTTGGAGTATACATTTGTCATCTCTGGCTCCCTTCTTTCTTTCCTAGGTGAAAGGTTGTATTTTTTTTTGTCACTAGAGTGACTACGGCCATCGTTAGTGCTGGACATCATTATCTGTGCCTTTATATAAGGTCTCCTTCAGCTAACTGCCGAATTTGATGACCCTTCTAGGGTGCTCTCCTTGCGGCTTTTTTCTAAACTCGGTCTAGTGCATCTTGAATCATTTTGGTGATTCTTTCTTCTAGCTCCATCAAGTTATATTAGTTAGTGTAATTTTGATTCTCCATAAACGCATATGACTCTTTGGTTTTGTTGCTCTTCGTGTTATGGTTGTATTCCAGTCACTAGAATCAATCCACGGTCATCGCATCATAGCGAATCTTAGATCCAAATTAATTCGTGGATGACACCTAACCTTACTAGCAGGTTGTTAGCATGTTAGAGAAAAAAAGAACTGGGTGAGTAGTAAGGTAGTGAGCATGGAGAATTAGTGAAAACTATAGTAATCTCTGTATGTATTCCCAATAGCATGAAGCTAAAAAGAGAAGATTATTCGATGGTTTTGAAAAGTCTATAAAAGGTAACCAAAATATGCTTATTTTCCTTTTATTTGTAGTGTTAAGAAGGCTATAAAATATGTTACACTTAAAAAAAAAATATGAAAAATAGTACATGTGATTGTTATAGTTTGAGATTGATACATGGATCTCCCCATGAGTGAGGGGCAAGTCCCTTAGGCAATGATAGCTGCAAGCTAAGGATGAGTCAACCCGTGAAGTAGTAATCATAGGCTTTAGAGGTGTGCGTTTCCTATAGCTTGATTATGAATGTTTGTTCTAGGAAAATGGCCTTGGTCACAAATAGTTTTCATCAGTGAGCTGGTTCAGTTGAGGCGAGTGGTCCTTAGGGTGTGGATATGTCTTGTTGAGCCCTTTGAAGGAGATCATTGAGAATGAATTCATCCTTGATATGTTTTCTTAGGATGATTTTGCTCATTTCAGTCTCTATAGGGGAGAGTGGCTATTTGACCATGCGTTGGTGTCAGCTACTACACTGTAGGATCATGCTCCTTTTGGGTGAGTGCCATTTTTACTACGTAACCCTCCTGGCCAAGTTTTTGATGGGAACCTCTTAGGTAACTGCTAGTCATTACATAGACATATATGAGTATAGAAGGACATGTTAAGTGGTGTGTTTGACCATGTGTTCTATTATTCAAGCTGTTTCATGCATTTATTTTTCAAAAGATAAATATGAGGTTATTCTGAGCGGCGTGTTTGATGCTTCATAGCTCACATTTCATCAATATTATCATCCACCTACAACACCAGGAACTGAAGACTTTGGTAGATTACTGAAAGCTCCTCCTTGTAACCCATATCAATCATCCCAAGACCTCCCTTAGATGCTTTCATATTTCATAAAAAGCTGCTTTTTTAATGCCTAGTAGCAGTGCCTCTTGTCCTATGCTTTGGAATCATATATGCCATAAGCGGTTTGAGGTAATTGATGATCCTGCTCTGACATGCAGTGAGAAAATCCTTGAACAAATCAAGATTACTAATTCCAAGTATGATGTAGTTTCTTTGGGTCTTTAGTCTTATCTTGTTGGTTACAATTTCCTATATCGAGAGCAGTTAAAACAAGAAATTGTTCATTCTATCCTATCATAGGTTTGGAATATTTACATGTTCTTGATTCCAATGACATTTTAAGAAAGTGGCCATTCCTAAAGTATTTTGTTTGAACTTAATAAAGAACATACAATTACTATAAAATTTCGCTCAACAGTCTTAACTAATCCTGACAAAATTGGAGAAAATTACTGGGTGAGAAAAATTTCCAATTATTTTCTTTCATGGCAGTCCGCAAATTTCTGTATAGTATTTGCTTCTTACTGCCCTATGTTTTGATCTCATTTAAATATATTGAAACGGTTTAAAACGTTTTTTCTTGACTAGTGAGATCTAACTGATACTCTCTCTAAAAATCAGGCATTCCTTTCCTTTTGTGAAGGATGTGAAGTTGACATTCATCTATTCTTTGAAAAGGCTGGCGAGTATGCTATTGCAATTCATGTTTCACATGAACTTTCGTTTTAGCAATTTCTGTTTAAATAATGTAAAGTTTGATTATGCTCTGGCAACATTTCTTATGCATGAACAGGCCTATTTTAATGGCGCCAAGATTTGGATTTGATGATGGAACTAACACAGGCTTTCATACGAAACTAGTTCTTGCGACCATGCTCATCTCACAACTTAATGAGACAAATGCTTCAGATCATCCACATGCTGTTCCGGTGCCCCAAGGCAGTGATGTTAGATGGAACGGTTCACAATCAGTTCATGCTAAAGCTGCTGGTCCATCGCCAACTTCTGACCATCCTTCTGATTACACCAAAATATGGTCTGATCTTTCAGGTGATGACAACGTCATACACTTTATTTCGTTTAATCTGCATTCAGCTAATGATTGCGAATTCAGGACATGTTGCAAGAAGCTCTGAAGATTGCATAATTAGGCAGGCTCCTGCGGAAGAAAATCCAAATTTGCGTAAGTTTGATTTTGTTCAGAGGCCTGAAATGATGAGCGTATCAAGGATACCGCCAGCAAGGGAGACTCAAATTGATCTGTATCCTTGTATAGTTTTTATCTGCTTTTAAATCAGGGAGTTCATTTAGGCTATTTAATTCATGAATGTGTGTGTATGCTCCCCTTTTTTGTGTTGTGCATGCTCCCCTTTTCTTAAAAAAATTTTCCTGTGTTCATTGTCCAGTATGTCCTGACAAGTATGATGGTCTTGTAGATACAATATATTGGAATAAATATTTAAAAAAATGGATCGAGCATTAGATTGGAAGAATGAGAAGTTCAATATTCAAATATTTAATTGAGGATGAACTAGTTGATTTAATAAATATTAAAATTATATTAATATTATTTATTGACATAGCAATAATGCAATAAAGCAACTCATCCATATGAGCATCCTCATGTCTGCATCACTTAACTTAATATTATGCTTTTCTTTTAATGGCCAACATTATTCGCCATAAAGCATTGAAGGTCTCACCACCATCTTATAGAATTTTCCCTTAAGTTTAAGGGGTATTTTTCTATCAGACAAGTCTTATACATTCCTCCACTTTAACAATTCAACTTGAACTCTACTAATAATATTCTCATCTATTTCACCATCACTCCGAACAATAGACCCAAGTTATCTAAAATGTGTGCTCTTACTACCGACTTGATTGCTCAAAGTCACAATTCCCCCACTAGATCTATTACTACTAAAATTATACTCCATATATTCATTCCTCTTCATTCTTAAAAATATGAATCAATATAGTCATTCTCCATTCATCTGACATCTTTTTAGTCTTGAAAATGATATTAAAATGTCTAGAAAGCCATGAAATTCTTTAATCTCCAATGCATTTTTACACCTCTTTTGGAATATCTTCAAGTCCAACATCTTTTTCACACTTCATTTTCTTTAAAGTCTCTCTAATTTCGATTTTATTAGAATGCTGATAAAAATAAAAAATTCTATTTTCATTTAGGGTGCTAATATTACTAAAGTCAATCGTATTATCACAATCTTCATTAGAAAGCTTAGCAACATATCTCATCCATCTTTGTTGAATATCTTCTAATAAAGATAGTTTTTGATCTTCATCCTTAATGCACTTCACTTTAACTGAATTCTTACTACTATTTCTTTATTTGGTTAACTTATACATATATCTTTTGCCCTCATTAGTATATAATCTATTATATAAATCATTAAAAACTAAAATATTTGTATCGGATATTGCTTTCTTAGACTCCTTATGGGTCTCTTTATATTTTTTCTAATTTTTAGAATTTTTACATTTAAATCAATTTTAATGACAAAGCTTCTTATTTTTTATCTTTTTTTTGCTCAATTTGATTACACCACAAACTATATTTACTATTAGAAGCTTTTCCTTTTGATACTCCAAGCAAATTACTTGCAACTTTCTTAATGTTACTAGTTACTTTTTTTCATATAACATCAACTTTTTCATACAACAACAACAACAACAACATCAAGCCTTTATCCCACTACGTGGGGTCGGCTACATGAATCCTTTTTCTCCATTGTGTCCTATTAAAAGCCAAATTCTCGTTTAAATCTAATAAAGAAAGGTCATTCCTAATATTTTCTAACCAAGTCTTTTTAGGTCTACCCCTACCTTTCTTAACACAAGTCAAATCTAATACCTCTACTCTCCTAACTGGGTCGTCGGAAGGCCGCCTTTTTATGTGACCAAACCATCTAAGGCGACTCTCTCTAATCTTATCTTCTACTGGAGCTACTCCAACCTTTTCACGTATATGCTCATTTCGTATCCTATCTCTAAGGGTAAAGCCACTCATCCATCTAAGCATCCTCATCTCTGCCACACTTAACTTAGTATTATGCTTCTCTTTTAATGGCCAACATTCGGCACCATAAAGCATTGCAGGCCTCACTACCATCTTATAGAATTTTCCCTTAAGTTTGAGGGGTACATTTCTAAAGCACCATAAAGCACCATAAAGCATTATCAACTTTTTCATGCACAAACAAAATCTTATGATCTAGAATCTTACCTTCAAAAGCATTTTTATTAGTGTTCTTTAGACCCCATTTAATCATAGAATAATGTTTTACTTTAATTTTTAAAAAGATTGAACAAAAGGATCTATTAAGTCTGGTTCCCATATATCAAAGATCTCAACTTCTAACATATAATTCAAGGGTATTTCATTTCTCTTTGAAATATTGCCTATCCTCTGACACATATCACATCTCCTAACATAATCATTTACATCTTAGGCCAATAGAATATAGATTGTAGGATCTTAGAAGTTGTTTTAGATCTTTTAAAATGCCCTTCATATTTTGAGTCATGACACTGATTAATCATTAGTTCAATCTCCTTTTCTGTGATACACTTAAGGATTTCGCACGTTTTAAATAAATATGGTTTAACCCAAAAGTAAAATTTGACATCATGCATGAATTTGCAACTTTGGGTGTATGTCATGTCATATGGAATCACCCTACTCATAATATAGTTCACAAGGTCAATATACAAGGCATTCAACAAGAATGCAATGTAAATATCTTTTTATCTAGAAAAAAATCATTGATGTCACACAAGTGAATCCACGTCACCAATTTAGGCTTGACATCATTTTTTGTTACAAGATACTTGATTGTAGAATGGTCATTATGTACAATAACTTTGGTGCCAATCAAATATGGTTTAAACTCATCAAAGGCAAATATTATAACTAACATTTCTTTCTCAGTTTTGATATAATTAATTATATATGCATTTAATATCCTGTAAGCATAGTATATGATATAAATTTTTTTATTAATTCTTTGCCTTAAGATTGTTCTAACAATATAATCTCTAGCATCACATATAATCTCAAAATATGTCTAATCAGGTGCAACAACAATAAGTGTAGTGATTAAATACTTGAACATTGGCCCTATCAACTTCAAAATATTAAAAGTTTTAAGACATTCATAATTAAATTTAAAATAGATATGTTTTTCAGGCAATTGACATGAAGGCTTACTTATCTTTAAGAAATCCCTAATGAATCTTCTGTAAAAAAACATCTTATCCTAAGAAGCTTCTATTTTCCTTAATAAAAGTTAGTGGTGGTAGTATTTCTATTACTTGAACAATGGCCCTATCAACTTCTAAACTTCTCTTTGAAAATTTGTGTCCTAGCACTATGCCTTCTACAACCATTAATTGATACTTATTTTAATTTAGTACGAAAGATTTTTTTTATCATATTTTTTTAAAAATAACTAATAGATACTCTAGATAAAAATCAGAAGAGGTATAAACAATAGATAAATCATTCATGAAGATCTCAATACCTTATTCAATTAAATCTAAAAAAATTGACATCATACAACTCTTAAAAGTAGCAGGGGTATTATATAATACAAAAGCCTTAAGGCAAATGTTTCATAAAGATTGATGAATGTAGTTTCATCTTGATCTTCTGATGGTATAAGAATTTTGTGCTACTAAATATTCATCTAATAAATAATAAAATGGGTGCCTTGTTAACCTATTAAGCATTTGATCAATAAAACAAAACAAAAAATGATCATTTATTGTAACTTTATTCAATTCTCTATAATCTATACATGTCCTTCAACTTATAACCATCATTGTGGGTACCAACTTATTCTTTTCATTGGCTATGACAGCCAAGTCGTCTATCATAAATGTGATAAATAATTCTAGCATGAAGCCACTTGTGAATTTCTTTTTCCACAACCTTTTTCAAAATAGGGTTCAGTCTTCTTTGAGGGTCAACCTTTGGTTGAAAATTTTCTTTCATCAAAATTTTGTGCATGTATAAGAATGGATTAATTAGCAATAGTCCAATCAAAGACTTTCTTATATGATTTAAGAACCCTGATCAATTTACCCTTTTGGTCATCTCCTAGCTTAGCAGAAATAATGACAGGTAAAATTGACCCCCTCTTAAAAAGGCATTCTTCAAGTGCATAGGCAAGGCTGTTAATTCAATAAGTGTAGCTTTAACAAAAGATGTTCTCAATAACTTTCCTAGGGATGATGTATCTAATATTTCAGGTCTCTCCCGAAAAACTCTAGGGGCTTTACTTACCATATGAACATAATTCCTATTTACCTCTCCTATTTTATCCTCACTCAGGGAAGATTCTAAAGAATTATCAATCAACAATTCCTCCACGAAATCCTCTACACAATTATCTACTAAGTCCACTCTATAACAATCTTCATTATGATCCTTAGAGAACTTTATAAAGTTCAAGAGGTTGAAGATTACTTCTTGTTCTTGAACTTTCATGGTTAACTCTCTCTTCCGCACATCAATCATGACCCTTCCTGTGACTAAGAAATGTCTACTTAAAATAATATGTATCTTCCTAACTTCTTCTATTTCTACGACATTAAAGTCAACTGGAAATATGAACTTATTCGCCTTAAGTTACACATCCTTTATCACCCCCCTTGGATAAGTGAATAATTCATCAATAAGCCGAAGGGTAATAGTGATGGGTTGAATTTCTGTTAGGTTAAGTCTCTTAAGTATGGAAAGGAGTATAAGATTTATGCTATCTCTTAAGTCTCATAGCACTCTATTATAAAATTTATTCCTTATAGCCATATGAATAGTAAAACTATCAGGGTCCTTAAGCTTTTGAGGGAATTTTTTTTTATAGGATTGCACTACATTCCTCAATAAGAGCAATAATTTCAAAGTATTCTAATTTCAATCTTCTAAAGAATTGCCTATCTTGGTTATACTTTAATAACCTCTAGGGAATTATTAGTGATAGTTTCTCAACAATTTTTTTATCTGATTTTCTTCTTTCTTATTAGACTAAGGTTAGTCTTCAGGTTGGGTGAGTTCTACATTTTCCTCTATAGGTGTCCTACCCACTCCTCAATTGTATAGCTTTGCAATGATCCTTATCCTTTTCTTTGCGATCAACATTCGTATTATTAGGCAAGGTTCCATGTGGTCTACTGTTTAAATAATTTACTAATTGCCTTAATTGATTTTTAATTTTTCTTATAGCAGCAGCTTGGCATTATAATTTAGTCCTTATTTGTAACACTAGATTTTATAAGTAATGCTTCTTATACTTAAATTGGCTATTTGCACTGATTTTTAGAGGATAATTAGGCCTTGAGTTTCCGAATTATTGTTGGGGTGGGTTCTAATTCTCTTCATGGCTGAGTTGGCTAAGATTCCAATTACTTCCCTCATTTTGATTATTGTTCTATTGAAAGTTAGGGTGGTTCTTCCAACTTGGATTGTAGGTGTTAGAGTAAGGGTTGTTTTATCTATTGTTAATGGCATTTAAGGATTCAACCCTAATGATTTTGGGTCATTAGATGATCCATAGGTGCTCTCCTCTACTTACATAGGTGCGCCTTGAGATGTACTAACTCTAATATTATCCAAATTACCTAGATATGATAGCTACTTGTGCAGCCAAAATAGATAAGACATAAGATTTATAAACGCTAGCCACTTTCCTAGGGTTTACTCTCTTAGAAGGCCATTGGACGTTATTGGAGGCTATATCTTCAATCAAAGTAGATGCTTCATTAAGGTGTTTGTACATTAAAGAATTTATAGCAACAATACCTATTATAGATATATAAGGGATCCTATAAGTTCATTGTAAAATGTCTGAATGATAAGCCAATCTGACAAGGGATGATGTGGACATTTCTTAAGAAATTCCTTAAATATTTTTCAAATTTCGTATATTGATTCTCGATTTAATTGTGCAAATGATGTGATGTCATTCTTAAGTTTTGTTGTTTTGGATGGAGGAAAGTATTTGACAGCGTTTTTCCCTCCCTAACATGTAACTCTTTTACTTGTAGATGGCATGCCAAGTTGCTCCTTCCCTAATGACCCTGTAGTACCGAGGTTCATAGGCAAAGGCTCTTCCTCGGGCGAGGAAGAGGTGAGGAGAGGGAATGGATCCATCTATGAATCCCAAGAAGGTGCAAGAGGTGCCTAAGAAAAATGCAAGAATAGAGGTGGTGGTTTTAGCTTGTCAGAAGGAGTTGGTGCAATGGGGCCTATGGCGAGTGCTAAGTTGCTTGTGATTGCATAAAAGAAGAGGGATACCAGTATCTAATAGTGAAAGTGATAAAGGCATCTTCTTCAATGTAGAGTAGATGTGCTTTTATAATTGAAGAGGCTGTTGAAGGAGGGTTGAGGAAGTAAGTTGTCCACAACCATTGGTGACTATGGCTGACAAGGAAAACAAGGCGTCTCTAAGGTCGATAAATAAGAGGAGTTAAGCTTTCTACTTAGACCCTTCGCACTTTGAAGAGGCGACATTCTCTGAGGGTAAAGTTAACTTAGTCAATTATCCCAAGTGAATATATGACTATAGGGAAGAAAGCAACAGTGTGAGTGGAAGTTTTGATGGAGTCGCTGTATATTTTACAAATATTTTTTTTTGGCCTAGGGTAAATTATATGTGTAATAGTTTATAGTTAAATGAAATGAAAAATATTTATTGCTTTTTTCTTTTCTTATTTGTGTGCTCGTTCTAATTGTTGTAGATTTCTATAAGTATTTGAACTTGGCTTCCTTGTGTGACTTATGGTTATAACTGGTAACACTCACCAAAGAATAAAATTATTCTAAATTTTAACTTAGCTATGACTACATAACTATATAAAAACTCGGCTCTTTGATTGATTGTTAGTACTCATCATTAATATAAAATATAAATGAAATAATAATAAAAGATATTTAAATAACTTACGTAATCAACTCTTATCTAGGAATTATATAACAATAACTTGACAAACTTGAACTTGGCAAATGGAAACTCAAGAGATGTTGAGTATGAGTAATTCCAACAAATCTTTATGGGTTCTTCGAAATATACCAAGTCTTGAAGTTGAATATCCTCACTAAGTGATTTTGTTTTAATTGAGTTGTCAGTTGGTAAATAGGGGTTTATAGAATGAAATATCATCTATTTTCATTATAAGAAGTCAGTGTGATAGGGACTTGCTATTTAACAAGTTTTATTTGTAATATAAACTTGGCATAGTATCATCTTGGGTAGGCTTTATCTTATGCCAAACTTTTAAACTTTGTGGGTCTAACTACATAGACTCATTTGTTACGGGGACTCACTCCTACTTATTGTGTATAGTGGTGTAAATGAGCCGAGTCGGCTCGTGAGCTTGCTTGAAATCGACTCGGTAATGAGTTCGTGAGCCGAGCTTATCGAGCCTTAAGCTCAAGCTCTAGCTTAAAATCGAGCTCATCTATTAAACGAGCTTGAGTTCTAGGTTGACAAGGCTCAACTCGTGAGCTTGTGAGTTAACTCTTGTTAACTATTATGAATTAAAAAAAAATCTTAAATGTTTACCCGAAAAAAAACTACAATTATTGTACCTGAAGTAGATTTTTTCAAGAAAAGGAGTAAATAAAGTTGTAGCTTTTTCTTTCTAAAAAAATGCATACATAAAAGCTAATTTCATACTCCCAAGAAAGAAAAAGCTTCATGCTTACTTTCAAGCCATCTTATATATAGAGAAAAAGTTGTAGCAATAACAACCTTTCTCTTCTCCAACGGGGTGATCACTATGTTCTTACTGTAGTAACAACAATCTCACGAGTTGGCTCTCGAGCCAGCCTTTATTTTTACATGTTGAGCTCAAGCACACCCTTTGAGCTCGATTCAAGCTCGAGCACGTGCCGAGCTCGAGTTAGGCATTACTTGAGCTCGGCTCTACTCTTTTACACCCCCTAATTATGTATCATGTTGTAAAGAGAGGACTTGGCCTATTGAGTTATTTGCTACTGCCAGACTTGCATTGCCTTTAGTGGGCCTTACATTTTGCTAGACTTCCTTGTCCTCGTAGAGGTAACCACTATGACCTTTTGACTATTGTGGAATCACACTCTTTTCATTGCGGATCTTTTGGCTAAGGGAGGAGTTGGCCTATTGGGCTAGACTAATGAGTTTGAGAACTCATTATTATTGCACTTGGTGAATTTATATAAATAACTTCTGTTGCAATTACTGAGGTGACTTAAAGCACTACTTGACAAATATGAATTACTACACTGCGCGAGTGTATATGAGTGAATTTTCTACATGTTTATTTATTTATTTATTATTATTATTTTTAATTTTATTTTGTTTTGTTTTTTTATGGTAGAAGTGAGTTTGTTATGCTTCCCCAAAATTTTTGCACAACTTACTTGGGTAACTCGATAAATAATATAGGTGGTGACCTTATTAAGTGGACACTTTCCATCTCATATGGTAACTTGACAAATAATATGGTGGGGTGACCTCGTTAAGTGGAGACTTTTCTTCTCTTATGGGCTTTGACTATTTTGTAGGTGTTTTTTTCCTAGGAGCTTTAGCTCTCCTAAATGAGTAGCTTGAATCACTCTTAAACTTGAGCATGGGTAAGAATTTTACTGGCTCCTACCTCAGTCAATTTGATATTCCAGGGGTGAGTCTCCTAAGTTAGTGCTATTGATTTTGGTTTCTTTGTACTCGCAACGGCCAGCGAGTTTCCTGACTCATAGCTTGGCAAGTGAATTGTTCTGACTTTATTTTTAATTGTCGTTTCCTTTTTACTTTGTTTTTTATTTTTTTTATCTTCAAGTATTTAATGATGGATCAATCTTACTTGCAAGATGATTGTTATCCACATACATGACTTCTTCTCTTTCCATGTTATGCCTGAGTATTTTTAAAGCTATTCATCCTTTTAGATTGCCTCATTTTTAAAACAGGTCGGCGAGCTGATTCTATTTACTAGATATCTAAGTTATTTTGAAGAAGGTGAGTTTGTTGATCTCCACCTTCATCTTAATTAGGTGCTTTAATTGCATTTCATTTCATACTTCATACTCCCCATTTATGTGGTTCAACATCAATTGTGAATTTGAATATTCTACTAGCTGAGGTGTCTTATTTTTTCTGGGAATCATAGGCTGGAGACTAATGCTCCATACACTTTTTTATTATTTGTCACTAGCAATAATTGTTAGCAACTTTTGTGATTATTATTCCAGTTGGGCTATTCAAAATTATGTCTATCCCTAGAACTTGCTTACTTAATGCTCCGTCCACATATAAGGTCTAGGGCTATTGCTGCATCTTTGAGGCTTCTTGCTCGTCACTCATAATGTTAAAGTTCGCCCAAAAATCTATTAGCATTTGAGCTTAGATGGCCATTCATGGCGTGCGGGTGATCTGGAACTCGTTCGATTCTACCAATCATTTCAAAAATCTGCCTAAGTGATTTGTCTTAGCACTTATGAATTTGAGTGGATGATCAATGACAACTTTGGTCGAGCGTGCTTAAAAGTATGGCCTCAATTGCCGAGCTGAGATTACGAGGGTCCATACAAATTTTTTCATAATGGGATAGCTTTGATGTGCTTCTCTTATAATCTTATTAACATAATAGATTGGTCATTGTCTATTTTCTTCTTCCTTGACGAGAACTGAGCTGATTGCGTCCTTGCTCACTCAGGTACAACAATAAGTCCTCGCCTTATCTTGGACTTTGAAATAGAGGCGGCGGGGAGCGGAGCTTGAGTTGTGGAAAGGTTTCCGCACATTCCTCGCTTTATACAAACTTTTTCGCCTTCCTCAGCTCTTTGAAGAAGGGCAAACATTTTTCTCCTAGCCTGGAAAAGAAATGACTCCTAGTGAGTCGGCATACTTAATTGACAGCCCTAGGTGACATCTCCAAGATTTCTTTTACCTTGTTTGGGTTAACATTGATGCCTTCAAGTGTGAGGAGGAAGCATATGAACTTGGCCAAGTCTGCCCCAAAAGTATGTTTTAGTGGATTTAGTCACATATTATACATTTATAATGTGACTTGCATCTCGTTCAAATTCTAATGTGTTGCTTAGGAAACTAACTTTTAACGAATAGGTAGTCTACATACCCCTCAACGTTCTAGACATTATGCTCTTTGAAGATGCAATCCATCATTCTTTGATAGGTCGCTCCTACATTTTTCAATCTAAATGACATCACTTTATAGTAGTATAGGCCTTCTCATATGATGAAGCACACTTCTTGTAGTCATCTAGATGCCTTTTTATTTGATAGTAGCTAGAAAATGTATTTAAGAAACTCATCATAGAGAATTTGATCGTTGAGTCAACTAGTGAATCGATTAGGTGGAGTGGATAGTCATCCTTTGGTCATCCAAGTTGATATTGGGGAAGTCGAAGAATATCCTTCATATTCTAGTTGCCTTTTGCACCATCACTACTTCAAAATCCATATATCTCTTTAATAAAGTCAACACTAAGTAGTTTCTTTAGTTCTTTCTTAATTCGCTTGATTGCATAGCTATAATCTTCCTAATTTTCTACTTAATGAGCTTGGCATCTCTTCTCACATTGAGTTTATGGCAGATGATTTTTGATGAATGCCAAGCATCTCGATTTCCATCCATGCAAAGATATCGAGGTTGGCCTTGAGGGTTTGTATGAGTTTGCACAATGTTTCGAACTAGAGGTGGTGCTTATCCTTAGTGTTCTTCCAGCCTTATCTTTTATTTTTGAGACCTCCATTACCTTTGTAGTCTCCAGTCTCAGTAAAAGTGTGAGACTACTTGAGGTTTCCAATTTCTCCATTGTTCTCATTTAATAAGTGTGAGATTGCGGAGGTCGTCTCTCAAGAGGATCGTCTTATCGTCAATTGAGAATTTTTCTATCACGTGAAAGTATTCAAGTGATGCTTCCCAAAGATGGCATTGTATGTGGTTGGGGCATCCACGATGAAGTTTGCCATGGTCGTATCTTGCTAATCACCTTTGCCCCATGTGACAGGTAGGTTGAGTAGCTCTATTTCTTCGCACTCTCCTCATAAACCATATAGAGATCTTGGAGTGGGGGTTTGCTAGAAGATGAGTAGATTCATTTTATCAAAATTTGATTTTAAAATGATGTTGACAGAACTCCATGTATCAATCAATATATTATTTATTTGATAGTTGGCGACTAGGGTATTGACAACCACCATGTCGTTGTAGGTTTTCCATCCTGAAGGCGTTTGTTCTTTTCAAAAGATGACTAGGGCATTGTTCGCCATTATGTTCCCTCGAAGTGGATGCAGATTGACCTCTCCCACTCGAAGCCTCTTGGTTGTTGAGGATTATTCAACTCGATCCCTATTAATGTTAGAGTGCACCACTCTGGTTATATGAGTGGCGTGAGCTAGGACGGGCTCATTCCCATTGCTCTCTATTGGGGCTTTCCTACGGTGTTGACTTGGGTCGTTGAGTATGAACTCCTTTTAACTTTCTAACTTTTTAGAAATTATCAACTAGTTCATGAAGTTGGTTGTACTATGTCATATTTGTGATCTTTGATGAAACTGTAGTACCTTGATGTGCCTTGGTGTGCACATTCTCCTTTATGAGCGTTGGGCCCTTGAAGAACTTATTGTTTTAGATGGCATCTACTTACTCAACCATTGATACTCACAGGAGATTGATTGGATGTATGGCATATAGCTTATTTGTAGGGGCAAGTGGCGTGAGGATGCTTTTCCAACCTCGACACCGGCGGTCTAGTGATCTTGAGGGTATTAACTTGCAAAGGCACTCTTTGGTGATTTGGACTATTATGATCTCGCACCATTTTTAGTTTTCTATCCGCTTTTGATATCTTGGGAGACTTCTTTATCGCTCCCTTCTTCACTGCCAATCTCTTTTTGGCAGGCTCTTGTGGTTGAGTAGATAAAAAACACTCAACCACTTTGTTATACTCTTTTATATTGTCGTGGTTGTTGACGATTTCAAGTAATTCAGCCAACATCCTTGGCTACTATAGTCCAAGTGTATAACAATATGAACATTGCCTTAAACCTTGTGTCAAAGTAGCTGGGGTGATGGTAGAGTCTAAGTCTTTCTGCTTAATTATTGACTTTTGGAATCATACAATGAAACTTCTCAGTGACTTGCCAGGTTCATGTCACATCTTGAGTAGAGCTTATGAGCTCTTTGAGTTTACTAGGCACTCACAAATTGGGTTACAAATATTCTCTTGAACCCAGTAAAAAATGTGATCACTCCCACAGACAGGCGAGTGAATCTCCAATGTTTCTGACTCTTTGAGAGTCACAAAGAATAATGGCATTTTGAAGTATTATTGATGTCCAACAATGACATCCTGGCCTCAAAAGTTGCCACATGTTCTTGTCGCATCTTGTGGAGAGCTTAGGAGCTCTTTTAAGGCTACTTGGCACTCACTAATTGGGTTACAAGTATTCACTTAAACTCTGAGAAAAAAGATGATCACTTTCATAGGTAGCTAAGTGAATCTCTTGATTGCTAACTATTTGAGAGTCATAAAGAATAGTGGCATTTTAAGGCATTATTGATGTCCAATAATGGTGACTTTTCTTAAAAATAATCACATGGTTTGCTGGGTCAGTTTGCTCCTTATAAGAGTTTAGAAGAGGCATCTTGAATTTTTAATGTGGCCTCTCCTATGGTTTATGGAAAAAACATTTGTTAGTTCAGGCTCTACCCTTGTGGGCTGAGGTGGTTGGTTATATTTGTATCACTCGTCATAGTGCGAGTGAGATTTAGATTGGGTATCGAAGTCAACACTCTTCTTTATGACCTCCTATGATGAACAATCAAGTCAGAGGATCCTTTAGGGGTGCTCTCTCTTGGTGCATGCATTGGTAGGCATACTAGGCATCTTGAATGATTTTTGTCAATGTTTCCTATTTCTACATAAGATCAAAGCGACTTGTGTAATTCTGGTTTTTCAGGTTCATATTTAGGGTTGGCTTGTTCATTTAGATGTGCTCGTCTTGTAGACATTGACATCAATCCACGTACATTGCACCTTTCAGGATGTTGGATCTACAAACCCTACTTTACTAGCAGGAAAATCTAAGAAAACTAGGACCCGAAAACCTATGGTGAATATGAAAAATAAGATGTTCTAAGGGAAAGTATATCACTAGCTCAATAGTCTCTTTAGATAGTACTAAAAGATTAAAAATATGCCTTTTCATTTTTTGTTTATTTGATTCTGTTGGCTATGTGAAAGATTGTATGAAAAAAGAAGATGTACCATACTAAATTTCATATTATGGTCTGCTCTAGTCACTATGATGTCTAATAGGCCGTATGAATAGTTGGATCATTCTGGTTCAAGTTCTTAGCCTTTGAGCGAGTCCCTTAGTGCAAAGTATTTACGAGTGCGTGGATAGAGGAGAGTTTGTTGATGGTTGAGATTGAAGGATTGCTGTTGATGAGTCTTTGGTGGCATTGACGCCCCCTTCGATGGAGTCCTTAAACCTCTTCAATGCGGAGGGCAAGTTTGCTTAAATTGCAGGGGTAATGAACTATGTGGTCGGTTAATTGTGATGAGGTGAGCTTGAATCCACTCAGTTGGATCCTTGTAGTTGAGGTGACGACAGGTAGCCTTGAGGGTATACTTCTCCTTGGAGGGCGAGCTCTGATCTAAGTGGTCTATGTGAACCCTTGATGTTTCCTTCGGAGGTGAATCCTATCCGGCCATTTTGCCGAAGAGGGTTAGTGACCTTTAGGAAAATCTTCATTGCCAAGGTTTATGAGGTACGAGTTCACCTATTGTAACTTGTCAAACTACCTGCTAAACTGTTGAGAAGGCTTGTATAAATGCTGTGAGAAATTTCCTTGACTTTGCACTACAGACAGCAGGCCAAAGCACGTAATTTGGTTGAACTTAATGGTGTATTTAGCATGAATCTTTTTTTTTAGCATTTTGCGTAAACATTTTATAAAGACATTGGCTAATGGTATTCGTTCTCGTCTTTGCAGGTAGAAGAGATCTCAAAGGAAATCCTTCTTCGCAGCATCATCCAAGTAACTGGGTTGGTGCAGGTGATGACGATGATGATGAAGATGAGGATGAGGATGAGCTATATGTGCAGTCAACACCTAAATGAAAAGATTCAAATGGATAGTTTATTGCTTTTTCTGTTTCTGAACTGTTGGGTTGCTATAATTCTGCGAACCTTTTGTTATCTCAATTTCTATCACAGGCTTCTTCATTTATAATAAAAATTGTAGTGGCATGTTCTCAAGTTCTGGTCTGTGTCATTCATTCTGAAAGTTCCTTATAATACTTTTGAGTAAAATGATGTATGTAATGCATGGTGCTCATGGTTTCTGGAATGTAGTCATGGTTTTTGGAAAGCAGATTATATCATCTCTGTTATTTAGAAGCTTTTTTATGTGCTGATACTGAATCTTCTTTTTGCAGTAACACATTTTTATGAGCTGGTTTTGAATATTCATTTTGCTGATGACACATTTTCTCCATTTTTTAAGATTTGATGGTTTGTATTATGCTTGAGCTGATCTTCCCAATTATGCTTATATCAAGATGAACTAGTCGTCTGGATCTTACCAGTTGATTTTGAAAGGTATCTTATCGGTTCTTGTGCTGAGGGGTTTCGACTTTGGAATAATTGAATGGTCTTGTAAAAATACCGTTTGACGAGTTTCTTCTTTCCCTTATATCTCAAACATTGGATAAGAAACGTAGAACGGATAATATATTGGTTGCTATTATTGCTGACATTGCTAAGGCATCTGGTCTTCACATTAACAATGCTAAATGCTCTATCCTATTCTCTAAGAATATTTCTGTTGCAAATTATATCACTAGCATTCTTGGATTCTCTCCCACAGAGCATTCCTTCAAATATTTGGGGCTGCCCATCTCCATCAAAAAGTTTAATTCCTCTCACTTCCAACCACTACTGAGTAGAATTTCTACTCTACTTGCTAGTTGGAAATTAAAATTTATTTCTTTTGAAGTCGTATTCAATTTTTGTGGTTTATCATTGCTAACACAATTGCTTACTGGATTAGGGGGGTTATTATACCTAAGGCTTGTTGTAAACTCATTGATAGAATGTGTTCAAGATTTTTTGTATCATGGTTCTAACGAGGGAAAAAAATTACATCTTATTGCTTGTTTTTATCGTCGTATTAGTAAAATTGAATTTAAAGTGGTTTTAAAAAAATGAAGTATAAAATGTAGGACCTGATAATATTCTAATAAAAGTGTGAAAATGCTTAGGAGATCAAGAACTTTTTGGCTTATTAAACTTTTTAATATCATTCCAAAGAACAAAATAATGCCAGATAAGTGGAGAAAAAGTGTGTTGGTTACTATTTATAATAATAAAGGTTATATTGTGTAAATTATCAATGAATTAAGTTAATGATAATGAGAATAGGTTACGATATGATACTAATATTTTTGAAAATCAACTTGGGATTCATATTGGGTAGGTCTATTATGGAAATTTTATATTTGTTGAAAGGTTTGCTAGAGAAGTATAGAGAGAGTAAGGAGGATCTGCATATGATAATTAAGTGATCATTCTCTTTAGCTCCAATAGTTAAGTGATCATGCCCAATGATAGGCAGGAGAATCACTTGGACTCTTTGAAGATGGTGAAGAGTAGCCGACACTTCAAGGTACCATTGATGTCCATTAGCAACGCCGCTGACTTGAAATATATCACATGGTCAATTAGGTTTGTCCTTCCTCAGTAATATTATTGGCGAGGCCTTTTTTAATTCAGCTGCCAATTGCGCCTCAGTGATCTCCTTGGAGTATACATTTGTCATCTCTGGCTCCCTCCTTTCTTTCCTAGGTGAAAGGTTGTATTTTTTTTGTCATTAGAGTGACTACGGCCATCGTTAGTGCTGGGCATCATTATCTGTGCCTTTATAGAAGGTCTCCTTCAGCTAACTGCCGAATTTGATGACCCTTCTAGGCTGCTCTCCTTGTGGCATTTTTCTAAACTCGGTCTACTGCATCTTGAATCATTTTGGTGATTCTTTCTTCTAGCTCCATCAAGTTATATTAGTTAGTGTAATTTTGATTTTCCATAAATGCATATGACTCTTTGGTTTTGTTGCTCTTCGTGTTATGGTTGTATTCTAGTCACTAGAATCAATCCACGCTCATCGCATCATAGCGAATCTTAGATCCAAATTAATTCGTGGATGACACCTAACCTTACTAGTAGGTTGTTAGCATGTTAGAGAAAAAAAGAATTGGGTGAGTAGTAAGGGAGTGAGTATGGAGAATTTGTGAAAACTATAGTAATCTCTGTATGTATTCCCAATAGCATGAAGGTAAAAAGAGAAGATTATTCGATGGTTTTGAAAAGTCTATAAAAGTTAACCAAAATATGCTTATTTTCCTTTTATTTGTAGTGTTAAGAAGGCTATAAAATATGTTACACTTAAAAAAAAAAATGAAAAATAGTACATGTGATTGTTATATTTTGAGATTGATACATGGATCTCCCCATGAGTGAGGGGCGAGTTCCTTAGGCAATGATAGCTGCAAGCTAAGGATGAGTGCAACCCGTGAAGTCGTAATCATAGGATTTAGAGGTGTGCGTTTTCTATAGCTTGATTATGAATGTTTGTTCTAGGAAAATGGCCTTGGTCACAAATAGTTTTCATCAGTGAGCTGGTTCAGTTGAGGCGAGTGGTCCTTAGGGTGTGGATATGTCTTGGTGAGCCCTTTGAAGGAGATCATTGAGAATGACTTCATCCTTGATATGTTTTCTTAGGATGATTTTGCTCATTTCAGTCTCTATAGGGGAGAGTGGCTATTTGACCATGCGTTGGTGTCAGCTACTACACTGTAGGATCATGCTCCTTTTGGGTGAGTGCCATTTTTACTACGTAACCCTCCTGGCCAAGTTTTTGATGGGAACCTCTTAGGTAACTGCTAGTCATTACATAGACATATATGAGTATAGAAGGACATGTTAAGTGGTGTGTTTGACCATGTGTTCTATTATTCAAGCTGTTTCATGCATTTATTTTTCAAAAGATAAATATGAGGTTATTCTGAGCGGCGTGTTTGATGCTTCATAGCTCACATTTCATCAATATTATCATCCACCTACATCACCAGGAACTGAAGACTTTGGTAGATTACTGAAAGCTCCTCCTTGTAACCCATAACAATCATCCCAAGACCTCCCTTAGATGCTTTCATATTTCATAAAAAAGCTGCTTTTTTAATGCCTAGTAGCAGTGCCTCTTGTCCTATGCTTTGGAATCATATATGCCATAAGCGGTTTGAGGTAATTGATGATCCTGCTCTGACATGCAGTGAGAAAATCCTTGAACAAATCAAGATTACTAATTCCAAGTATGATGTAGTTTCTTTGGGTCTTTAGTCTTATCTTGTTGGTTACAATTTCCTATATGGAGAGCAGTTAAAACAAGAAATTGTTCATTCTATCCTATCATAGGTGTGGAATATTTACATGTTCTTGATTTCAATGACATTTTAAGAAAGTAACCATTCCTAAAGTATTTTGTTTGAACTTAAAAAGAACATACAATTACTATAAAATTTCGCTCAACAGTCTTAACAAAATTGAAGAAAATTACTGGTTGAGAAAAATTTCCAATTATTTTCTTTCATGGCAGTCCGCAAATTTCTGTATAGTATTTGCTTCTTTCTGCCCTATGTTTTGATCTCATTTAAATATATTGAAACGGTTTAAAACGTTTTTTCTTGACTAGTGAGGTCTAACTGATACTCTCTCTAAAAATCAGGCATTCCTTTCCTTTTGTGAAGGATGTGAAGTTGACATTCATCTATTCTTTGAAAAGGCTGGCGAGTATGCTATTGCAATTCATGTTTCACATGAACTTTCGTTTTAGCAATTTCTGTTTAAATAATGTAAAGTTTGATTGTGCTCTGGCAACATTTCTCATGCATGAACAGGCCTATTTTAATGGCGCCAAGATTTGGATTTGATGATGGAACTAACACAGGCTTTGATACGAAACTAGTTCTTGCGACCATGCTCATCTCACAACTTAATGAGACAAATGCTTCAGATCATCCACATGCTGTTCCGGTGCCCCAAGGCAGTGATGTTAGATGGAACGGTTCACAATCAGTTCATGCTAAAGCTGTTGGTCCATCACCAACTTCTGACCATCCTTCTGATTACACCAAAATATGGTCTGATCTTTCAGGTGATGACAACGTCATACACTTTATTTCGTTTAATCTGCATTCAGCTAATGATTGCGAATTCAGGACATGTTGCAAGAAGCTCTGAAGATTGCATAATTAGGCAGGCTCCTGCGGAAGAAAATCCAAATTTGCGTAAGTTTGATTTTGTTCAGAGGCCTGAAATGATGAGCGTATCAAGGATACCGCCAGCAAGGGAGACTCAAATTGATCTGTATCCTTGTTTAGTTTTTATCTGCTTTGAAATCAGGGAGTTCATTTAGGCTATTTAATTCATGAATGTGTGTGTATGCTCCCCTTTTTTGTGTTGTGCATGCTCCCCTTTTTTGTGTTGTGTATGAGGATGAACTAGTTGATTTAATAAATATTAAAATTATATTAATATTATTTATTGACATAGCAATAATGCAATAATAATATTTTCACAAATTCAATACATAATATTCTATATCATGACAATTCATAATTGATTATTATGAATTATATTTTAAATCAAAATTTTGGGATAAAATATTTTTATTATTTATATGATATTCAAATCAAATTGCAACTATATTAACCTTAAACTTTCAAAAAATTAAAATCTGAGGCCCGTTGAACTTGTTGAAAACACTAAATCTTTTATTATAGCTATTTGATCAAAATCAAAATGACATAAGTTGATCTATGCCAGAATCATCTGCATTAACCGCTAGTTGCGACTGATTTTGTGCATAAACAATTTTTGCACTAAATTGAACTGGTCGGGAGGACCAATTCATGGTTGAATTGGTTGGACTCATCAGTCTGAGATATGTTAAACTTGGGAGGCCTCTCTTGAATACTTTTAGGGAAGTGGTTTCGACTTATCACATTTCGATAAAATTTCTTGTTGGCGGCTGGGAGATTACTGTGAAAGGTGACTTCACGCAATTGCACAGTTGTTACCTGATAGTAGTAGGAAAAATAACAACCTCCCTATAAGAAGCTTGCAACTTGATGTTGAATGAGGGCCTAGGACTAGATAGTAAAAAGATAATGGAGGAGGTCCAAGTCTGAAGAATGTTGAGATAAAGCACTTTTTAATTTAGAGTATCAAGACGAACTCATACAAGCTCTCAGAGATGAACTCAATGTCTTTGTATGGATGAAAGTTGAGATGCTCGACATGTATGAATAAGTCATTTGCCATAAACTCAATCTAAGAAAGGATGCCAGGTCCATTAAATAGAAGATTAAGTAGGCCGCAGTCATGCTCGTTGATCTAATAAAGCAAGAAGTGAGGAAGTTGCTTGATGTTGACATCATTAGAGATATACAATACCTCGATTGTATTTCAAAGATATTGATGATGCAGAGCAACAACAACAACAAGCCTTCATACAATTACGCGAGGTTGGCTACATGAATCATTTTTCCCGATTGTGTCCTGTTTAGAGTCATATTCTTACTTAAACATAATAAAGAAAGTTCATTTATAATATTTTTAACTAAACCTTTTTACGTGTATCTTTATCTTTCTTGATATAAGCCAAATTTAATACATCTATTCTTTTAACCAGGTCATTAGAAGGCCGCCGTTTTATGTTACCAAACCACCTAAGGTGACTTTCTCTAATCTTAGCTTCCACTGTTGCTACTCTAACCTTCTCACATATATGCTCATTTCGTGTTCCATCTCTAAGAGTAAAGCAACTCATCCATATGAGCATCCTCATTTCTTCATCACTTAACTTAATATTAATGCTTTTCTTTAATCTCCAAAGCATTTTTACACCTCTTTTGGAATATCTTCAAGTCCAACATCTTTTTCACACTTCATTTTCTTTAAAATCTCTCTAATTTCGATTTTATTAGAATGCTGATAAAAATAAAAAAAATCTATTTTCATTTAGGGTGCTAATATTACTAAAGTCAATCGTATTATCACAATCTTCATTAGAAAGCTTAGCAACATATCTCATCAATCTTTGTTGAATATCTTCTAATAAAGATAGTTTTTTATCTTCATCCTTAATGCACTTCACTTTAACTAAACCCTTACTACTATTTCTTTATTTGGTTAACTTATATATATATCTTTTGCCCTCATTAGTATATAATCTATTATATAAATCATTAAAAGCTAAAATATTTGTATCGGATATTGCTTTCTTAGACTCTTTATGGGTCTCTTTATATTTTTTCTAATTTTTAGAATTTTTACATTTAAATCAATTTTAATGACAAAGCTTCTTATTTTTTATCTTTTTTTGCTCAATTTGATTACACTACCAACTATTTTTACTATTAGAAGCTTTTCCTTTTGATACTCCAAGCACATTACTTGCAACTTTCTTAATGTTACTAGTTACTTTTTTTCATATAACATCAACTTTCTCATGCACAGACAAAATCTTATGATCTAGAATCTTACCTTCAAAAGCATTTTTATTAGTGTTCTTTAGACCCCCATTTAATCATAGAATAATGTTTTACTTTAATTTTTAAAAAAATTGAACAAAAGGATCTATGAAGTCTGGTTCCCATATATCAAAGATCTCAACTTCTAACATATAATTCAATGGTATTTCATTTCTCTTTGAAATATTGCTTATCCTCTAACACATATCACATCCCCTAACATAATCATTTACATCTTAGGCCAATAGAATATAGATTGTAGGATCTTAGAAGTTGTTTTAGATCTTTTAAAATGCCCTTCATATTTTGAGTCATGACACTGATTAATCATTAGTTCAATCTCCTTTTCTGTGATACACTTAAGGATTTCGCACGTTTTAAATAAATATGGTTTAACCCAAAAGTAAAATTTGACATCATGCATGAATTTGCAACTTTGGGTGTATGTCATGTCATATGGAATCACTCTACTCATAATATAGTTCTCAAGGTCAATATACCAAGGCATTCAACAAGAATGCAATGTAAATATCTTTTTATCTAGAAAAAAAATCATTGATGTCACACAAGTGAATCCACGTCACCAATTTGGGCTTGACATCATTCTTTGTTACAAGATACTTGATTGTAGAATGGTCAGTATATACAATAACTTTGGTGCCAATCAAATAAGGTTTAAACTCATCAAAGACAAATATAATAACTAACATTTCTTTCTCAATTTTGATATAATTAATTATATATGCATTTAATATCCTGTAAGTATAGTATATGATAAAAAAAATTATTAATTCTTTGCCCTAAGATTGTTCTAACAATATAATCACTAGCATCACATATAATCTCAAAATATGTCTAATCAGGTGCGACCACAATAAGTGTAGTGATTAAATACTTGAACATTGGCCCTATCAACTTCAAAATATTAAAAGTTTTAAGACATTCATAATTAAATTTAAAATAGATATGTTTTTCAGGCAATTGACATGAAGGCTTAGTTATCTTTAGAAATCCCTAATGAATCTTCTCTAAAAAGCATCTTATCCTAAGAAGCTTCTATTTTCCTTAATAAAAGTTAGTGGTGGCAGTATTTCTATTACTTGAACAATGGCCCTATCAACTTCTAAACTTCTCTTTGAAAATTTGTGTCCTAACACTATGCCTTCTACAACCATTAATTGATACTTATTTTAATTTAGTACGAAAGATGTTTTTTTTTTCATATTTTTTTTAAAAATAACTAATAGATACTCTAGATAAAAATCAGAAGAGGTATAAAAAATAGATAAATCATTCATGAAGATCTCAATACCTTATTCAATTAAATCTAAAAAAATTGACATCATACAACTCTTAAAAGTAGCAGGGGTATTATATAATACAAAAGCATTCCCCTTAAGGCAAATGTTTCATAAAGATTGATGAATGTAGTTTCATCTTGATCTTCTGATGGTATAAGAATTTTGTGCTACTAAATATTCACCTAATAAATAATAAAATGGGTGCCTTGTTAACCTATTAAGCATTTGATCAATAAAACGAAACAAAAAATGATCATTTATTGTAACTTTATTCAATTCTCTATAATCTATACATGTCCTTCAACTTATAACCATCATTGTGGGTACCAACTTATTCTTTTCATTGGCTATGACAGCCAAGTCGTCTATCATAATTGTGATAAATAATTCTAGCATGAAGCCACTTGTGAATTTCTTTTTCCACAACCTTTTTCAAAATAGGGTTCAGTCTTCTTTGAGGGTCAACCTTTGGTTGAAATTTTCCTTTTATCAAAATTTTGTGCATGTATAAGAATGGATTAATCAGCAATAGTCCAATCAAAGACTTTCTTATATGATTTAAGAATCCTGATCAATTTACCCTTTTGGTCTTCTCCTAGCTTAGCAGAAATAATAACAGGTAAAATTGACCCCCCTCCTAAAAAGGCATACTTCAAGTGCATAGGCAAGGCTGTTAATTCAATAAGTGTTGCTTTAACAAAAGATGTTCTCAATAAATTTCCTAGGGATGATGTATCTAATATTTCAGATCTCTCCCGAAAAACTCTAGGGGCTTTACTTACCATATGAACATAATTCCTATTTACCTCTCCTATTTTATCCTCACTCAGGGAAGATTCTAAAGAATTATCAATCAACAATTCCTCCATGAAATCTTCTACACAATTATCTTCTAAGTCCACTCTATAACAATCCTCATTATGATCCTTAGAGAACTTTATAAAGTTCAAGAGATTGAAGATTACTTCTTGGTCTTGAACTTTCATGGTTAACTCTCTCTTCCGCACATCAATCATGACCCTTCTTGTGACTAAGAAATGTCTACTTAAAGTCAACTGGAAAGATGTATCTTCTTATATTTCTACGACAATAAAGTCAACTGGAAAGATGAACTTATTCGCCTTAACTTACACATCCTTTATCACCCCCCTTGGATAAGTGAATAATTCATCAATAAGCCGAAGGGTAATAGTGATGGGTTGAATTTCTGTTAGGTTAAGTCTCTTAAGTATGGAAAGGAGTATAAGATTTATGCTAGCTCTTAAGTCTCATAGTACTCTATTATAAAATTTATTCCTTATAGCCATATGAATAGTAAAACTATCAGGGTCCTTAAGCTTTTGAGGGAATTTTTTTTTATAGGATTGCACTACATTCCTCAATAAGAGCAATAATTTCAAAGTATTCTAATTTCATCTTTTAAGAAATTGCTTATCTTGGTTATACTGTAATAACCTCTAGGAATTATTAGTGATTGTTTCTCAAAAATTTTTTTATTGGATTTTCTTCTTTCTTATTAGACTAAGGTTAGTCTTTAGGTTGGGTGAGTTCTACATTTTCCTCTATAGGTGTCCTACCCACTCCTCAATTGTATAGCTTTGCAATGATCCTTATCCTTTTCTTTGCGATCAACATTCGTATTGTTAGGCAAGGTTCCATGTGGTCTACTGTTTAAATAATTAACTAATTGCCTTAATTGATTTTCAAGTTTTCTTATAGCAGAAGCTTGGCATTATAATTTAGTCCTTATTTGTAACAATAGATTTTATAAGTAAAGCTTCTTATACTTAAATTGGTTATTTGCACTAAATCTTAGAGGATAATTAGGCCTTGAGTTTCCGAATTATTGTTGGGGTGGGTTCTAATTATCTACATGGCTGAGTTGGCTAAGATTCCAATTACTTCCCTCATTTTGATTATTGTTCTATTGAAAGTTAGGGTGGTTCTTCCAACTTGGATTGTAGGTGTTAGAGTAAGGGTTGTTTTATCTATTGTTAATGGCATTTAAGGATTCAACCCTAATGAGTTTGGGTCATTAGATGATCCATAGGTGCTCTCCTCTACTTACATAGGTGCGCCTTGAGATATACTAACTCTAATATTATCCAAATTACCTAGATATGATAGCTACTTGTGCAGTCAAAATAGATAAGACATAAGATTTATAGACACTAGCCACTTTCCTAGGGTTTACTCTCTTAGAAGGCCATTGGATGTTATTGGAGGCTATATCTTCAATCAAAGTAGATGCTTAATTAAGGTGTTTGTACATTAAAGAATTTATAGCAACAATACCTATTATAGATAAGGGATCCTATAAGTTCATTGTAAAATGTCTGAATGATAAGCCAATCTGACAAGGGATGATGTGGACATTTCTTAAGAAATTCCTTAAATATTTTTCAAATTTCGTATATTGATTCTCGATTTAATTGTGCAAATGATGTGATGTCATTCTTAAGTTTTGTTGTTTTGGATGGAGGAAAGTATTTGACAGCGTTTTTCCCTCCCTAACATGTAACTCTTTTACTTGTAGATGGCATGCCAAGTTGCTCCTTCCCTAATGACCCTGTAGTATCGAGGTTCATATGCAAAGGCTCTTCCTCAGGCGAGGAAGAGGTGAGGAGAGGGAATGGATGCATCTATGAATCCCAAGAAGGCGCAAGAGGTGCCTAAGAAAAATGCAAGAATAAAGGTGGTGGTTTTAGCTTGTCAGAAGGAGCCAATGCAATGGGGCATATGGCGAGTGCTAAGTTGCTTGTGATTTCATAAAAGAAGAGGGATACCAGTATCTAATAGTGAAAGTTATAAAGGCATCTTCTTCAATGTAGAGTAGATGTGCTTTTATAATTGAAGAGGCTGTTGAAGGAGGGTTGAGGAAGTATGTTGCCCACAACCATTGGTGACTATGGATGACAAGGAAAACAAGGCGTCTCTAAGGTCGATAAATAAGAGGAGTTAAGCTTTCTACTTAGACCCTTCGCACTTTGAAGAGGCGACATTCTCTTAGGGTAAATTTAACTTAGTCAATTATCCCAAGTGAATATATGACTATAGGGAAGAAAGCAACTGTGTGAGTGGAAGTTTTGTTGGAGTCGCTGTATATTTTACAAATATATTTTTTGGCCTATAGGGTAAATTATATGTGTAATAGTTTATAGTTAAATGAAATGAAAAATATTTATTGCTTTTTTCTTTGCTTATTTGTGTGCTCGTTCTAGTTGTTGTAGATTTCTATAAGTATTTGAACTTGGCTTCCTTGTGTGACTAATGGTTATAACTGGTAACACTCACCAAAGAATAAAATTATTCTAAATTTTAACTTAGCTATGACTACATAACTATATAAAAACTCGGCACTTTGATTGATTGTTAGTACTCATCATTAATATAAAATATAAATGAAATAATAATAAAAGATATTTAAATAACCTACGTAATCAACTCTTATCTAGGAATCATATAACAATAACTTGACAAACTTGAACTTGACAAATGGAAACTCAAGAGATGTTGAGTATGAGTAATTCCAGCAAATCTTTATGGGTTCTTCAAAATATACCAAGTCTTGAAGTTGAATATCCTCACTAAGGGATTTTGTTTTAATAGAGTTGTTATTTGGTAAATAGGTTTATAGAATTAAATATCATCTATTTTCATTATAAGAAGTCAGTGTGAAAGGGACTTGCTATTTAACAAGTTTTATTTGTAATATAAACTTGGCATAGTATCGTCTTGGGTTGGCTTTATCCTATGCAAAACTTTTAAACTTTGTGGGTTTAACTACATAGACTCATTTGTTATGGGGACTCACTCCTACTTATTGTGTATAGTGGTGTAAATGAGCCAAGTCGGCTCGTGAGCTTGCTTGAAATCGACTCGGTAATGAGCTCGTGAGCCGAGCTTATTGAGCCTTAAGCTCAAGCTCTAGCTTAAAATTGAGCTCATCTATTAAACGAGCTTGAGTTCTAGGTTGACAAGGCTCAACTCGTGAGCTTGTGAGTTAACTCTTGTTAACTTTTAGGAATTAAAAAAAAAAATCTTAAATGTTTACCCAAAAAAAAAACTACAATTATTGTACCTGAAGTAGATTTTTTCAAGAAAAGGAGTAAATAAAGTTGTATCTTTTTTTTTTCTAAAAAAATGCATACATAAAAGCTAATTTCATACCCCCAAGAAAGAAAAAGCTTCATGCTTACTTTCAAGCCATCCTATATATAGAGAAAACGTTGTAGTAATAACAACTTTTCTCTTCTCCAACGGGTTGATCACTATGTTCTTACTGTAGTAACAACTATCTCACGAGTTGGCTCTCGAGCCAGCCTTTATTTTTACATGTTGAGCTCAAGCACACCCTTTGAGCTCGATTCAAGCTCGAGCACGTGCCGAGCTCGAGTTAGGCATTACTTGAGCTCGGCTCTACTCTTTTACACCCCTAATTATGTATCATGTTGTAAAGAGAGGACTTGGCCTATTGAGTTATTTGCTACTGCTAGACTTGCATTGCCTTTAGTGGGCCTTATATTTTGCTAGACTTCCTTGTCCTCGTAGATGTAACCACTATGAAATTTTGACTATAGTGGAATCACACTCTTTTCATTGCGGATCTTTTGGCTAAGGGAGGATTTGGCCTATTGGGCTAGACTAATGAGTTTGAGAACTCATTATTATTGCACTTGGTGAATTTATATGAATAACTTCTATTGCAATTACTGAGGTGACTTAAAGCACTACTTGACAAATATGAATTACTACACTGTGCGAGTGTATATGAGTGAATTTTCTACATGTTTATTTATTTATTTATTATTATTATTTTTAATTTTATTTTGTTTTATTTTTTTATGGTAGAAGTGAGTTTGTTATGCTTCCCCAGAATTTTTGCACAACTTACTTGGGTAACTCGATAAATAATATAGGTGGTGACCGTATTAAGTGGACACTTTCCATCTCATATGGTAACTTGACAAATAATATGGTGGGGTGACCTCGTTAAGTGGCGACTTTCCTTCTCTTATGGGCTTTGACTATTTTGTAGGTGTTTTTTCCTAGGAGCTTTAGCTCTCCTAAATTAGTAGCTTGATTCACTCTTAAACTTGATCTTGGGTAAGAATTTTACTGGCTCCAACCTCAGTCAATTAGCCTTTGATATTCCAGGGGTGAATCTCCTAAGTTAGTGGTATTGATTTTGGTTTCTTTGTACTCGCAATGGCTAGCGAGTTTCCTGACTCACAGCTTGGTGAGTGAATTGTTCTTACTTTATTTTTAATTGTCGTTTCTTTTTTACTTTATTTTTTATTTTTTTATCTTCAAGTATTTAATGATGGATCAATCCTACTTGTAAGATGATTGTTATCCACATACATGACTTATTCTCTTTCCATGTTATGCCTGAGTATTTTTAAAGCTATTCATCCTTTTAGATTGCCTTATTTTTAAAGCAGGTCGGCGAGCTGATTCTATTTACTAGATATCTAAGTTATTTTGAAGAAGGTGAGTTTGTTGATCTCCGCCTTCATCTTAATTAGTTGCTTTAATTGAATTTCATTTCATACTTCATACTCCCCATTTATGTGGTTCAACATCAATTGTGAATTTGAATATTCTACTAGCTGAGGTGTCTTATTTTTTCTGGGAATCATAGGCTGGAGACTAATGCTCCATACACTTTTTTATTATTTGTCACTAGCAATAATTGTTAGCAACTTTTGTGATTATTATTCCAGTTGGGCTATTCAAAATTATGTCTATCCCTAGAACTTGCTTACTTAATGCTCCGTCCACATATAAGGTCTAGGGCTATTGCTGCATCTTTGAGCCTTCTTACTCGTCGCTCATAATGTTAACGTTCGCCCAAAAATCTATTAGCATTCGAGCTTAGATGGATATTCATGGCGTGCGGGTGATCTGGAACTCGTTCGATTCTACCAATCATTTCAAAAATCTACCTAAGTGATTTGTCTTAGCACTTATGAATTTGAGTGGATGATTAATGACAACTTGGGTCGAGCATGCTAAAAAGTATGGCCTCAATTGCCGAGCTGAGATTACGAGGGTCCATAGAAATTTTTTCATAATGGGATAGCTTTGATGTGCTTCTCTTATAATCTTATTAACATAATAGATTGGTCATTGTCTATTTTCTTCTTCCTTGATGAGTACTGAGCTGATTGCGTCCTTGCTCACTCAGGTACAACAATAAGTCCTCGCCTTATCTTGGACTTTGAAATAGAGGCGGCGGGGAGCAGATATTGTGTGGTGGAAAGGTTTCCTCACATTCCTCGCTCTATACAAACTTTTTTGCCTTCCTCAGCTCTTTGAAGAAGGGCAAACATTTTTCTCCTAGCCTGGAAAAGAAATGAAATTCTCCTAGTGAGTCGGCATACTTAATTGACAGCCATAGGTGACATCTCCAAGATTTCTTTTACCTTGTTTGGGTTAACATTGATGCCTTCAAGCGTGAGGAGGAAGCATATGAACTTGGCCAAGTCTGCCCCAAAAGTATGTTTTAGTGGAATTAGTCACATATTATACATTTATAATGTGACTTGCATCTCCTTCAAATTCTAATGTGTTTCTTTGGAAACTAACTTTTAACGAATATGTAGTCTACATACCCTTCAACGTTCTAGACATTATGCTCTTTGAAGATGCAGTCCATCATTCTTTGATAGGTCGCTCCTACATTTTTCAATCTAAATGACATCACTTTATAGTAGTATAGGCCTTCTCATATGATGAAGCACACTTCTTGTAGTCATCTAGATGCCTTTTTATTTGATAGTAGCTAGAAAATGTATTTAAGAAACTCATCATAGAGAATTTGATCGTTGAGTCAACTAGTGAATCGATTAGGTGGAGTGGATAGTCATCCTTTGGTCATCCAAGTTGAGATTGGGGAAGTCGAAGAATATCCTTCATATTCTAGTTGCCTTTTGCACCATCACTACTTCAAAATCCATATATCTCTTTAATAAAGTCAACACTGAGGAGTTTCTTTAGTTCTTTCTTAATTCGCTTGATGGCATAGCTATAATCTTCCTAATTTTCTACTTAATGAGCTTGGCATCTCTTCTCACATTGAGTTTATGGCAGATGATTTTTGATGAATGCCAAGCATCTCGATTTCCATCCATGCAAAGATATCGAGGTTGGCCTTGAGGGTTTGTATGAGTTTGCACAATGTTTCGAAATAAAGGTGGTGCTTATCCTTAGTGTTCTTCCAACCTTATCTTTTATGGTTGAGACCTCCATTACCTTTGTAGTCTCCAGTCTCAGTAAAAGTGTGAGACTACTTGAGGTTTCTATTTCTCCATTATTCTCATTTAATAAGTGTGAGATTGCGGAGGTCGTCTCTCAAGAGGATCTTCTTATCGTCAATTGAGAATTTTTCTATCACGTGAAAGTATTCAAGTGATGCTTCCCAAAGATGGCATTATATGTGGTTGGGGCATCCACGATGAAGTTTTCCATGGTCGTATCTTGCTAATCACCTTTGCCCCATGTGACAGGTAGGTTGAGTAGCTCTATTTCTTCGCACTCTCTTTATAAACCATATAGAGAGCTTGGAGTGGGGGTTTGCTAGAAGATGAGTAGATTCTTTTTATCAAAATTTGATTTTAAAATGATGTTGATAGAACTCCATGTATCAATCAATATATTATTGATTTGATAGTTGGCGACTAGGGTATTGACAACCACCATGTCGTTGTAGGTTTTCCATCTTGAAGGCCTTTGTTCTTTTCAAAAGATGCCTAGGGCATTGTTCGCCATTATGTTCCATCGAAGTGGATGCAGGTTGACCTCTCCCACTCGAAGCCTCTTGGTTGTTGAGGATGACTCAACTCGATCCCTATTCTTGTTAGAGTGCACCACTCTGGTTATATGAATGGCGTGAGCTAGGACGGGCTCATTCCCATTGCTCTCTATTGGGGTTTTCCTAGGGTGTTGACTAGGGTCGTTGAGTATGAACTCCTTTTATCTTTCTAACTTTTTAGAAATTATCAACTAGTTCATGAAGTTGGTTGTACTCTATCATATTTGTGATCTTTGATGAAACTGTAGTACCTTGATGTGCCTTGGTGTGCACATTCTCCTTTATGAGCATTGGGCCCTTAAAGAACTTATTGTTTTAGATGGCATCTACTTACTCAACCATTGATACTCACAGGAGATTGATTGGACGTATGGCATATAGCTTATTTGTAGGGGCAAGTGACGTGAGGATGCTTTTCAAACCTCGACACCGGCGGTCTAGTGATCTTGAGGGTATTAACTTGCAAAGGCACTCTTTGGTGATTTGGACTATTATGATCTCGCACCATTTTTAGTTTCCTATCTTCTTTTGATATCTTGGGAGACTTCTTTATCGCTCCCTTCTTCACTGTCAATCTCTTTTTGGTAGGCTCTTGTGGTTGAGCAGATAAAAAACACTCAACCACTTTGTTATACTCTTTTATATTGTCGTGGTTGTTGACAATTTCAAGTAATTCAGCCAACATCCTTGGCTACTATAGTCCAAGTGTATAACAAAATGAACATTGCCTTAAACCTTGTGTCAAAGTAGCTGGGGTGATGGTAGATTCTAAGTCTTTCTGCTTAATTATTGACTTTTGGAATCATACAATGAAACTTCTCAGTGACTTTCCAGGTTCATGTCACATCTTGAGTAAAGCTTATGAGCTCTTTGAGTTTATTAGGCACTCACAAATTGGGTTACAAATATTCTCTTGAACCCAGTAAAAAATGTGATCACTCCCACAGACAGGCGAGTGAATCTCCAATGTTTCTGACTCTTTGAGAGTCACAAAGAATAATGGCATTTTGAAGTATTATTGATGTCCAACAATGACATCCTGGCCTCAAAAGTTGCCACATGTTCTTGTCTCATCTTGTGGAGAGCTTAGGAGCTCTTTCATGGCTACTTGGCACTCACTAATTGGGTTACAAGTATTCACTTAAACTCTGAGAAAAAAGATGATCACTTTCATAGGTAGCTAAGTGAATCTCCTGATTGCTAACTATTTGAGAGTCATAAAGAATAGTGGCATTTTAAGGCATTATTGATGTCCAATAATGGTGACTTTTCTTAAAAATAACCACATGGTTTGCTGGGTCAGTTTGCTCCTTATAAGAGTCTAGAAGAGGCATCTTGAATTTTTAATGTGGCCTCTCCTATGGTTTATGGAAAAAACATTTGTTAGTTCAGGCTCTACCCTTGTGGGCTGAGGTGGTTGGTTATATTTGTATCACTCGTCATAGTGCGAGTGAGATTTAGATTGGGCATCGAAGTCAACACTCTTCTTTACGACCTCCTATGGTGAACAATCAAGTCAGAGGATCCTTTAGGGGTGCTCTCTCTTGGTGCATGCATTGGTAGCCCTACTAGGCATCTTGAATCATCTTTGTCAACGTTTCCTATTTCTACATAAGATCAGAGCGACTTGTATAATTCTGGTTTTTCAGGTTCATATTTAGGGTTGGCTTGTTTATTAAGATGTGCTCGTCTTGTAGACATTGACATCAATCCACGTACATTGCACCTTTTAGGATGTTGGATCTACAAACCCTACTTTACTAGCAGGAAAATCTAAGAAAACTAGGACCCGAAAACCTATGGTGAATATGAAAAATAAGATGTTATAAGGGAAAGTATATCACTAGCTCAATAGTCTCTTTAGATAGTACTAAAAGATTAAAAATATGCCTTTTCATTTTTTGTTTATTTGATTCTGTTGGCTATGTGAAAGATTGTATGAAAAAAGAAGATGTACCATACTAAATTTCATATTATGGTCTGCTCTAGTCACTATGATGTCTAATTGGCCGTATGAATAGTTGGATCATTCTGGTTCAAGTTCTTAGCCTTTGAGCGAGTCCCTTAGTGAAAAGTATTTACGAGTGTGTAGATAGAGGCGAGTTTGTTGATGGTTGAGATTGAAGGATCGTTGTTGATGAGTCTTTGGTGGCATTGACGACCCCTTCGATGGAGTCCTTAAACCTCTTCAATGCGGAGGGCATGTTTGCTTAAATTGCAAGGGTAATGAACTATGTGGTCGGTTAATTGTGATGATGTGAGCTTGAATCCACTCAGTTGGATCCTTCCTTGTAGTTGAGGTGACGACAGGTAGCCTTGAAGGTATACTTCTCCGTGGAGGGCGAGCTCTGATCTAAGTGGTCTATGTGAACCCTTGATGTTTCCTTCGAAGGTGAATCCTATCCGGCCATTTTGCCGAAGAGGGTTAGTGACCTTTAGGAAAATCTTCATTAGTATGAGGTATGAGTTCACCTATTGTAACATGTCAAACTACCTGCTAAACTATTGAGAAGGCTTGCATAAATGCTATGAGAAATTTCCTTGACTTTGCACTTCAGACAGTAGGCCAAAGCACATAATTTGGTTGAACTTAATGGTGTATTTAGCATGAATCTTTTTTTTTGCTTCTTGCGTAAACATTTTATACAGACATTAGCTAATGGTATTCGTTCTCGTCTTTGCAGGTAGAAGAGATCTCAAAGGAAATCCTTCTTCGCAGCATCATCCAAGTAACTGGGTTGGTGCAGGTGATGACGATGATGATGAAGATGAGGATGAGGATGAGCTATATGTGCAGTCAACACCTAAATGAAAAGATTCAAATGGATAATTTATTGATTTTTCTGTTTCTGAACTGTTGGGTTGCTATAATTCTGCTAACCTTTTGTTATCTCAATTTCTATCACAGGATTCTTCATTTATAATAAAAATTGTACTGGCATGTACTCAAGTTCTGGTCCACGTCATTCATTCTGAAAGTTCCTTATAATACTTTTGAGTAAAATGATGTATGTAATGCATGGCGCTCATGGTTTCTAGAAAATAGTCATGGTTTCTGGAAAGCAGATTATTTCATCTCTGTTAGTTAGAAGCATTTTTATGTGCTGATATTGAATCTTCTTTCTGCAGTAACACATTTTTATGAGCTGGTTTTGAATATTCATTTTGCTGATGACACATTTTCTCCATTTTTTTAAAGATTTTTTGGTTTTTATTATGCTTGAGCTGATCTTCCCAATTACGCTTATATCAAGTTGAACTATTCGTCTGGATCTTACCAGTTGATTTTGAAAGGTATCTTACCGATTCTTGTGCTGAGAGGGTTTCGACTTTGGAATAATTGAATGGTCTTGTAAAAATATCGTCTGGGGAGTTTCTTCTTTCCCCTCTATCTCAAACATTGGATAAGAAACGTAGAACAGATAATATATTGGTTGCTATTATTGCTGACATTGCTAAGGCATCTGGTCTTCACATTAACAATGCTAAATGCTCTATCCTATTCTCTAAGAATATTTCTGTTGCAAATGATATCTCTAGCATTCTTGGATTCTCTCCCACAGAGCATTCCTTCAAATATTTTGGGCTACCCATCTCCATCAAAAAGTTTAATTCCTCTCACTTCCAACCACTACTGAGTAGAATTTCTACTCTACTTGCTAGTTGGAAATTAAAATTTATTTCTTTTGCAAGTTGTATTCAATTTTTGTGGTTTATCATTGCTAACACAATTGCTTACTGGATTAGGGGAGTTATTATACCTAAGGCTTGTTGTAAACTCATTGATAGAATGTGTTCAAGATTTTTTGTATCATGGTTCTAACAAGGGGAAAAAATTACATCTTATTGCTTGGCATAATACTTACCTACCAACTATTTTTGGGGTCTTGGGATTCCGGACCTTCTATCCCTTTCTCACGGGTTTGCCTGCTCATTTATTTGGAGGTTTTTCAACTCCAGTTCTCTGGTTTTTTAATGGTTTAAGTTTAAATATAGCTCTCCCTGGAAACCTTTATCTACAAAATCCTCTAAATTTTGAAAGAGTATTTATGGGGTTGCAATTAAGATTAAAGGGCACATTAATTTTAATGTGACTACTGAGATTTGTAGCAAGCTTTAATTTTTCTGGGACCCTTGGATCAATGGAAAGTCGTTGGCTGAAAGTTTACCCCCCTCCCATGTTATTCATTGGTCCATTTCATATTTCTAGGAAAATACCTAGTGTTTGTCGGATCTCATTCATGCTGGGATTCGGCAACATATTATTGTCACTCCGGTTTTTGATAATACTACTGCTATTAT
The DNA here is from genome assembly GCA_019514585.1 of Dendrobium officinale. NCBI lineage: Eukaryota > Viridiplantae > Streptophyta > Magnoliopsida > Asparagales > Orchidaceae > Dendrobium > Dendrobium officinale. Next base: position 35,999,928 of record CM033699.1, on the reverse strand, counting down.
TATTTGGAAGGATATAGCTAACCCTTGTTTTAAAGATTTTAGACTTAATTTCTATGCTGGGAGGCCCAAAGTGAGCTGGTACAAATTCATTTGGCATAAACATGCTGCCCTCAGATTTTCTTCTTACACTTAGCTTTTGGTCTGAGGTGGTTTAAAACTAGCTGATATTTTAGCTAGGATAAATATTTTTATTGATGTCATTTGCCCTCTTTGCCATATGGAGGAGGAGAATAGCTCTCATCCGTTCTTTCAATGCGACTATTTTTTAGTTGTTATCTCTCATCTCTTACCTGTGTTGGATACTTTCATGTTTAGACCTACTCTGTTGCAGTTGTTTGATTTTATTGATGAGTTGGGTATCTATAACAAGGCGGCGAAGGAATTCTATTTTTTTTTGTGATTTGCGGTGCTATTTACTTTTTGTGGAGGGAGGAGAATGATAGAAGATTTGCGGTTTCTCACTCTACCGATCATGTTTTGTGCCAAAAATTAGCTTTGGCTTTTGCTCGAAAAATGTCTGGAAAGAAAAATGTTGATCTGCTCTATACTTTGTTCCCATCATGTTTTATTTGATTGGTTGGAAGTCTAGTTTTTGTTTGACTAAACGATGATGAACGTAATCACCTATATGCTTATTTTCCCCTTGGATGGCCAATGGGGATTTTGATCACCTGTGGTTTGTCAATTGGCCCAGCAGGTTTTTTTTGAGTCTAGTAAATAGGTTGTTAGACCTAAGTTAATGTCCCAAGGCTACCAAGAGGGGGGGTGAATTGGTAGTTTAAAAAAAATTGTAATCCCTCTTTTAAAATGAGTTAAACCGAAATGAAAATTTTCTTTTAAGTTTTTGTAGAAATCTTTTTTCAACCACAGAGTTTTTAAAGCTAAAAATAAAATGCGAAAAGGTAAAAACAGTAAAGTAAATGACACCAGATTTATAGTGGTTCGGTCTAAACCAGACCTACATCCACTCCCCAGAGGCACCCTCTGAGTATTACACTAATACCAATAGTGACTCTCCTTTTGCACCCACAGCATGGCGGAGAAGCCTTTACAAAACACTCTTTTCGCCACCACCCGGTGCGGCAGAGAACCGTCATCCTTTTACACAATCCCCAATGTTGGCAGAGAACCGTCGTCCTTTCACACTCTCCTAGTGTGGGCAGAGAACCCTTCGGCTGTTCACACTCTTTAAGTGTAGGCAGCGAACTCTTCGGCTATTCACACTCTCCAAGTGTAGGCAGCGAACCCTTCGTCTGTTCACACTCTCCAAGTGTAGGCAGCGAACCCTTCAGCTATTCACACTCTCCAAGTGTAGGCAGCGAACCCTTCGTCTGTTCACACTCTCCAAGTGTCGGCAGAGAACCGGATCTCCTTGACAGATCTTCTCACAAGAATATAGAAGGAAGAAAGAAAAGAGTGAAGTAATCCCAATTCACAAGTAGAGATTCTTACCTTTGAACTCCAAGTGAAGCCTTCACGCTCCAGTGGTAGGAATCCTCCTTTGAATGCACTATCACACTCTCTCCTTGGCTATTCTCTCAAAAGGCATGAATATCAAATGACAAAAAGATCGGGTGGCAGTCTAATTTGGACTATTTATACAAAAGATAAGAAAAACCGTCCAAAAACTGCAAGTTTTTCAATTCTGTATGCAGTGGATCGTCCTGTACGATCGTGGATCATCCTGGACGATTTTACTTAAAAGCCTTGAAACGAACCTCTTTGTATATGTGTACAAAATATTTTCGTACAAGCTGATCGTCCCGTACGAACTAAGTTCTTCTGGTACGAATGGTTATTACTAGGTAGGTTCAAAAATTGCAGAAAACCGTTCTAAGTCGGTTAATCGTCTGGATGAAAATCTTATTCGTCTGGACAAAATTTTTACAGAGAACCGATCGTCCTGCACGATAATTAATTTCGTCTGGACAAAAATTTTACAGAGAACAGATCGTCATGTACGATAATTTAATTTCGTATGGACGAAAATCTTACAGAGACCAGATCGTCCTGTACGATATTTAATTTCGTCTGGACGAAAATTTTACAGAGAGCAAATCGTCATGTACGATAATTTAATTTCGTCCGGACGAAAATCTTACAGAGAACAAATCATCCCGGATGATTTTTAATTTCGTCCAGGACGAATAGGACATAGAAAAAAATCTTCAAGCCAGTTCCTATTCGTTCCATGTGCTCAATAGGAGATAACTGTCTGATCGTCCTGTACGAATTGATATCGTCCCGTACGATCAGTATAAATTTTATATGATCTCCTTATGTGTGTGTGTATGTTTTTATTCACTCAAATTACAATCATTCCCTTTCAATTTTATTTCAAAGAAAAGTACAAGCTTCAAATTCACAAAGTATCTCATGTTGAATTTGATTTGAAGTCTTCGTAGTCTGGAGTTTGATTTTCCTAAAATGTTAGTACACACAAGAGCAAATACAAATCTTCTAAAATTGTTAGGAGATAACTACACATTTGAACAATAATGTTTAGAATCATCAAAACTATACAAGTTGCAAAAATATAAAGCATGCAAATAGCAACTATCTTAACAATCTCCCCCTTTTTGATGATGGCAAAATAATTATTATTTGTATGATTTCAATTTAAACAAATCTCCTAAACTCCCCCTGAATTGATGTATACATGAAAATAAGGAGGCATTTTGAGCAAAAGAACACAATTTTTTGTTTTTCAAAAATTTTTAACAAAACAAATAAAATTAAAAAATACCAAGACAATATCACAAGTCAAAAAACACAAAATCAAAATACAAGTATACACAAAATACAAGCATACAAACACAATAATTTCTCCCGCTTTTTGACAACAACAAAAAGTGAAGAAGAAATAGACAAGAAATGTAAGTAATTATATGAAATTCATTTGAAAATTTAATCTAAATAGTGATTGACATAAGGTATGCAATCTAAAACTAATAACATTAGGTAAATCATAGAAATTCATAGAATTTAAGAAGTGATATAACATTGTAAGTAAGAAGAATTTATCAAAGACATGATTCGATTTAGACATTTGAATATAGAAAATCATTACAAGAGAGATGAATAAAAAATTATATATTTCAAAGTTCAATAGAATATAAATGAACATAAGATCAATTTGAATTAAGAGATTGAAAGAATTTGGAAAGAAGAGAATTACCACATGTGGCGCTTTGAGCATCTTTTTCAAATTTTTGGCACATTTTTGTGCATCTTTTAACATTGGGCTTATTTTGTGCCTCTTTTTCACATTTGCGAACCTTTGCGCATTTCTTTTGATTTTTGTACTCTTTGTACAATTTTTAAGAGTAATTAAAACCAATTCTTTCCAAGATCAATAATCTAAAATTTTAAATTTTTCTAAGTGCATAAATATCACTTGAGCAAAGAAATACAAAATAAGAAAACATCTAAATTGCAATAATAATATTAACTTTTATGTAGTCTAAATAAATAGACATGAGATTAAAAATTCTAATTATGACAAGTTATAAACAAATTTTAAATTTAGAAAGACTAGATTTTCTAATGAAATTAATCTCAAATTACAATCTAATTTAAGCAAAATTAAGATTAAAAAAATTAATGAAATTCATAAAAATTAAGAACATTTCAAAAACAAACCAAATTTAAATCAACTACAACATATATTGATATTGATGAAAAAGATTACAAGATCATTTCATAATATCAATACAAAAATACTAAAAGAAAAAATACACTGAACTTCTAAAAATTAACACAAACAAACACAACTAAAACAAACACTAGAACAAATACTAATACAAACACAAATATAACAAATATAAAGAAAATCATCACTCATATCTCTATTCTTCTGGAGGAGGAGGAGGAATGCCACCAAATAGGTTGAAGTAGGAAGTCATCAACATAACATTGATATTGATTTCATGAACTTCATTTCTGATACTACCAATGTCCTGTTGCTGCTGCAGAAGTTGACCATCAATTTGATCAAATCTTTGATCAAAATGAGTCTCAAGTCTATCAAATTTCTCAATCAAATTCTGATAATCTGATTGAGGTGCAGAAGTTTGCTCTCCTTCTTCTTCTTCTTCAGAAGCACTAGCATGTGCTTTTTCTTTTTCCTCCTTGAAAATTGCTCTGAAAGAAGCATCATATTCTTCATCAGGATGCACTAGATTGTATTTCTTTTCCAAAATATATGTAACTAAGTGTCCTAATGAGATATTCCTTTTTCTTTTCTGTTATGCATGCCCAATTTCTGAAAGCCCATAGAGATGGTCTAGGATAAGTTGGGCTTCATCGATAGGCTTACCACTCATAATAAAAAAAGTCACAACAGAAAGGAGTGGGGTAATATTGATCCTATCACTAGCTTTAGGAATAATTGAAGATCGAAGAATGTGCTGGATGATTCGAGCATTTTTTGTCATTCTTGAAACTCTAGCAATATGATATGTTAGGCCATTTTCTCTAATCACCCTATTGACTTCATACCATTTGAAGGTGTTCTCATTCATAAGGGTGTGGGCTCTAAGTCCTTCAGTTCTTAAGTTTAGAAAGGCACCTATGTTGTGCTTAGTGATTTCAACTATTTATTTGAAAACAAAAGAACTTATAGAGGAGTGGTCGGAATTGAAACTCATATTGGCTAGGAAATAGAGAAAGGTTTGTTTGTTGTAGAAGTGGACGAGAGAAAGAATGAATCCAAACTGGGTGGAAGCAAAAAGGTGCATTACCTTGAAGTGTATCTCGCTTTGAATCAGAATGCGAGAGGGAGTGATTTTGGCAAATGCAAAATGAGAAAATGATTCCTCATTTGCTTTTGAAAGAAAATTTTCAGAGGAATTCCTATGGGGTTTCTTCGCTAACACCTTTTGTCTCTTGCTAGAGGAGGCCATTGATGATTTGGAAGTCGAAAGGGATTGAAAGAGATGTTTGGAAATGTGATTGTTGAGTTAGAAAGCCTTCATATTTAAAGAAAATGATACGTTCGTCCTGAACGAAAATAGTTCATCCTGGACGAAAATTATCGTTCGTCTGGACGAACAAATTTCGTACAGACGATCCAATTCATCCAAAATGTAACGACTTTTTGTAATCAACATAATTTACGATACGTCCTTTCGTACAGACTTTTTGACTTGACTGATCGTACAGACGAAAAAGTTTCGTACAGACGATCAAAAGTAATTTTGTTTTAATGTCAGTTGAAAACCGTCCCCTACTATGAATCGACGTATGTTCGTCTGGACGAAAAAAAAGTTTGTACTGACGAACTTCACAATTAAATCTGCCTTATCCACTCAACTGCTGCATTCAATCGTCCCGACGTTTGAGAAAAAAATATTTCGTCCTGGACGATCATCAGATCGTACAGACGAACTACATTAAAAACTACTCTCAAGACATTTCATATCACGCAAACTGAATTTTACATACATCGTCCAGTACGAAAAATTTTGTCCCGGACGATTTCCACATTTTTGGATTTTTGAATTTTTATTAAGGAAAAACAAACTAAACATACAAATCACAGAAAACAATGACAAATCCACAGACTCTAAAATGAAATCACTCAAAAATAATCAAAAGTCACAAAAACAAAACAAAACAAAACAAAATAAACTACGAAAACATAAATATCAATGTTGCAAAAACATTTTTATTTAAGCATTCAAATCAATTACACAAAGCCTTGTTCTTAATGTACTGAAGGTATCAAAGGTTAAAGGTTTTATAAAAATGTTTGCAAGTTGATTTTCAGTTGAAACATGAGTAAGTTCAATTTCTCCCTTGGATACATGATCCCTTATGAAATGATGCCTTATGTCAATGTGTTTGGTTCTAGAATGTTGAATAGGATTTTTAGAAATGCAAATAGCACTAATATTGTCACAATAAATTGGAATAGTGCCTATAGTTAATCCTAAATCAATCAACTGTTGTTTTAACCAAAGTACTTGTGCCACACAACTTCCTAATGCAATGTATTCTGCTTCTGTAGTAGATAGGGCCACTGAATTTTGTTTTCTACTGGATCAAGAAACTAATGAATTTCCAATGAATTGACATGTTCCAGAAGTGCTTTTCCTATCCACTCTACATCCTGCAAAGTCAGAATCTGAATAACCAATAATTTCAAATGAAGAGCTAAACTTAGGATACCAAATTCCTAAGTTCTGAGTTCCTAGTAAGTATCTTAATATCCTTTTCACTGCTGTCAAATGTGATTCTTTTGGATCTGATTGAAATCTAGCACATAAACAAACACTGAACATAATATCTGGTCGGCTAGCAGTCAAGTAAAGTAAAGATCTAATTATCCCTCTAAATTTCTTTTGATCAACAGATTTTCTCTTAATGTCCTTATCCAATTGAACTGAGGAACTCATTGGTGTACTAACAGGTTTAACATTGTCCATTTCATATTTTTTGAGGATGTCCTTAATATATTTAGTTTGACTAAGAAATGTACCCTCCTCAAGTTGCTTAATACTAAAACCTAGAAAGTAATTTAGATCTCCCATTAGACTCATTTCAAATTCACTACTCATTGTTTTAGAAAAATCATCACAAAGATTTTTATTTGAAGATCCAAAAATGATATCATCCACATAAATTTGAATAATGAGTATATCCTTTCCAAATTTCTTTAGAAAGAGAGTTGTATCCATATTTCCTTTTTCAAAAGATCTTTCAAGTAGGAAGGTGCTCAACCTCTCATACCAAGCCCTAGGTGCCTGTTTCAATCCATATAATGCCTTTTTTAACTTGAAAACATGATTTGGGTATTTTGAATTTTCAAAGCCTAGAGGTTGTTCTACAAAAACATCTTCTTCAATTATCCCATTTAAAAGGCACTTTTGACATCCATTTGAAACAATTTAAAACCTTTAAAACAGGCAAAGGCAAGTAAAACCCTAATTACTTCAAGTCTAGCTATAGGGGCAAAAGTCTCCTCAAAATCAATTCCTTCAATTTGATTATACCCCTTAGCAACTAATCTAGCCTTATTTCTAATGACTACTCCTGAGTCATTCATTTTATTTTTGAACACCCACTTGGTTCCAACAACACTTTGATCTTTTGGCCTTGAAGTTAATTCCTAAACTTTATTTCTTACAAATTGATTCAACTCTTCTTGCATGGCCAATATCCAAAATTCATCAGAAAGTGCTTGATCAATGTTAATGAGTTCAATAGTTGAAATAAAGGCTGAATGATTGACTTCGTTGTTTAATCCACGCCTAGTTCTAACACCCACACTAGGTTCACCTATAATCAATTCCCTTGGGTGGTTTTTAGAAAATCTCAAATCTCTAGGCAAAGGGTTTTCTCTTTCCAAATTCTCTTCCACATTTTCTTCCAAATTTATTCTATCAATCTTTTGGGAGTTTTCCTCAATCTCATCTTCAACAACATTTGGCTCTTCCAAATTTCCAGATTCATCAAATACAACATGTGTGGTTTTTTCAATGACCAAAGTTCTTTTGTTGAATACTCTATAAGATTTTCCAACACTTGAATATCCAACAAAAATTCCTTCATCTGATTTTGGATCAAATTTTCCTAAGGCAGATTTTCCATTATTATGAATGAACACCTTGCAACCAAAAACATGCAAATGAGACAAGTTAGGTGTTCTACCTTTTAGCAACTCATAGGGTGTTTTATTTAAATTTGATCTCACATTCACCCTATTCAGAACATAGCATGCAGTGCTAACCGCCTCAGCCCAAAAATATCTAGGAAGTGAGTATTCTGCCAACATTGCTCGGGAGATTGAATTGAATTTAGATCTAGCATGTAAACATTGTTTACTCTTTTTTCATTTAAAACTTCTTTCCCATTTAGGCTTAATATGCAGCTAGTAGGTAAAAATTTAACATTATAGCCCTTATCACTTAGCTGACTTATACTTAACAAATTATATTTTAAGCCTTCAACCAATAACACATTGTCTATGAAAAAGTTTTTCAAATTTTCAATCATACCTGATCCAACCACTTTCTTTGTGGTATTATCTCCAAGTGTAACCTTGCCTCCACTCCTCCTAGCTTCCAGAATTATGAATTGAGCAGTATCTCCAGTCATATGCTTTGAACATCCGCTGTCCAGGTACCATATGCTCCCACGAGGTCTTGTGTGAGAGCAATCCTCTTCTTGAACTGATTGATCAATATTGTCTGCCATCAAGCAAAGGTTGGTGACTTCTTCTTCTTTTTCAGTCTCAAATGAGTCTGAAGCTGAGTCCACCCAGAAAGCTCTTTGAAACTTCTTCTTGCCCTTCTTTACCATTGGTTTCTCCTCTACCTTCTCCTTGCTAGGAGCGGCTTTGAGTTTTGGGCAATTAGTCTTAATATGACCTGGTTTCCTGAATTCATAACAAATCACTTCATTAGAAACCTTGCCATTTCTGTTAAACTTACCTCTATTCCATTGCTGGCGTCTCTTCTGCTTCCTCTTTAAAAAGCTTCTGAATTGTCTAGTCATCAATGCAATATCGTCTTCATCCTCAGATTGTGAGTGTTCACTCTCTGACTCTTCCACCTTTAGTGCAATATTCTTCTCCTTTCGTGGTTCACCTGCATCAATCTTTCTTTGACTTACTCCTTGCTCATAAGCAATAAGTGAACCAAGAAGATTATCAATAGAGTAAATGTTAAGATCTTTAGACTCTGTAATTGTAGTAATTTTAGCATCATAAGCAGTAAGTAAACATCGAAGAATCTTATTAACCATTTCAGCATTAGTTAATTCCCTACCAAGTGCATGCAAAGAAGTGACAATTTGTGTGAATCTTATGTACATGTCAGAAATAGATTCATTAGGTTTCATGTGAAACAATTCATAGTCATGTAACAAGATATTGAGTCTTAATTGCTTAACCTCATTTGTCCCTTCATAAGTTATACAAAGTCTATCCCATATGTCCTTTCCACTTTTGCAAGTGGAAACCCGCATGTAGTCTTCAGATTTTAAAGCACAAAAGAAACTATTTAAATATTTGGCATTTAATTGTGCTAAGTCACGTTCTTGTCTAGTCCAATCTGCAAAAGGTATTTCTACCCTAACTCCATCAACTAATCTAGTCGGTTTTGTGTAACCTTCCTAGACTAGGATCCACATACGATAATCAAGTGACTGTAAGAAAGTAGACATGCGTGTTTTCTAAAAATTAAAAGGTATATTGTCAAACAGTGGAGGTCTAGTGATAGAGTAACCCTCAGGTGTATTTCAATTTCCGAATGTAGCCATCTACGTTAATAAAAAATTAGTTCAAACTTATGATTTTGAAATGATGCTCTGATACCACTTGTTGAGTCTAGTAAATAGGTTGTTAGACCTATGTTAATGTCCCAAGGCTACCAAGAGGGGGGGGGGGGTGAATTGATAGTTTAAAAAAAATTAATCCCTCTTTTAAAATGAGTTAAACCGAAATGAAAATTTTCTTTTAAGTTTTTGTAGAAATCGTTTTTCAACCACAGAGTTTTTAAAGCTAAAAATAAAATGCAAAAAAGTAAAAACAGTAAAGTAAATGACATCAGATTTATAGTGGTTCGGTCTAAACCAGACCTACATCCACTCCCCAGAGGCACCCTCTGAGTATTGCACTAATACCAATAGTGACTCTCCTTTTGCACCCACAGCAAGGTGGAGAAGCCGTTACAAAACACTCTTTTCACCACCACCCGGTGCGGTAGAGAACCGTCATCCTTTTATACAATCCCCAGTGTTGGCAGAGAACCGTCGTCCTTTCACACTCTCCTAGTGTGGGCAGAGAATCCTTTGGCTGTTCACACTCTCCAAGTGTAGGCAGCGAACCCTTCGGCTATTCACACTCTCCAAGTATAGGCAGCGAACCCTTCGTCTGTTCACACTCTCCAAGTGTAGGCAGCGAACCATTCGGCTATTCACACTCTCCAAGTGTAGGCAGCGAACCCTTCGTCTGTTCACACTCTCCAAGTGTCGGCAGAAAACCGGATCTCCTTGACAGATCTTCTCATAAGAATCTAGAGGAAGAAAGAAAAGAGTGAAGTAATCCCAATTCACAAGTAGAGATTCTTATCTTTGAACTCCAAGTGAAGCCTTCAGGCTCCAGTTGTAGGAATCCTCCTTTGAATGCACTCTCACACTCTCTCCTTGGCTATTCTCTCAAAAGGCACGAAGATCAAATGACAAAAAGATCGGGTGGCAGTCTAATTTGGACTATTTATACAAAAGACAAGAAAAACCGCCCAAAAACTGCAAGTTTTCAATTCTGTACGTAGTGGATCGTCCTGTACGATCGTGGATCGTCCTGGACGATTTTACTTAAAAGCCTTGAAACGAACCTCTTTGTATATGTGTACAAAATATTTTCGTACAAGCTGATCGTCCCGTACGAACTAAGTTTGTCCGGTACGAACGGTTATTACTAGGTAGGTTCAAAAACTGTAGAAAACCGTTCTAAGTCGGTTAATCGTCTGGACAAAAATCTTATTCGTCTGGACGAAATTTTTACAGAGAACCGATCGTCCTGGACGATAATTAATTTCATCTGGATGAAAATTTTACAGAGAACAGATCATCATGTACAATAATTTAATTTCGTCTGGACGGAAATCTTACAGAGACCAGATAGTCCTGTACGATATTTAATTTCGTCTGGACGAAAATTTTACAGAGAGCAAATCGTCATGTACGATAATTTAATTTTGTCTGGACAAAAATCTTACAGAGAACAAATCATCCCAGACAATTTTTAATTTCGTTCTGGACGAATAGGACTTAGAAAAAAATTTTCAAGCCAGTTCCTATTTGTTCCATGTGCTCAATAGGAGATAACTGTCTGATAGTCCTGTACGAACTGATATCGTCCCGTACGATCAGTATAAATTTTATATGATCTCCTTATGTGTGTGTGTATGTTTTTATTCACTCAAATTACAATCACTCCCTTTCAATTTTATTTCAAAGAAAAGTACAAGCTTCAAATTCACAAAGTATCTCATGCTGAATTTGATTTGAAGTCTTCGTAGTCTGGAGTTCAATTTTCCTGAAATGTTAGTACACACAAGAGCAAATACAAATCTTCTAAAATTGTTAGGAGATAACTACACATTTGAACAATAATGTTTGGAATCATCAAAACTATACAAGTTGCAAAATTGTAAAGCATGCAAATAACAACTATCTTAACAGTTTTATGTTGCACCTTGCTTCCCACTCGTGCTATGTTTTATTGGCAATCGGGCAGATAGTTTTGACGTCCCAGCTGGCTTTGGACATCAGAGCATTCTTGCTCTGAAGTTTTCTATGTCCTTGGGCGGGTTTTGATTTTCTTGAGACCTATAATTTTTCCTTGGAAGCTTTTTTTTTATGTGTATTGACTTCTCATCTTTTTTGGGTTTGGTGTTTTAGTTTTTAGCCAGTTTTTTCAAGCTAATTTTTTTGTAAGTCTATAATTTTTGGTATATCTTAATATACATTCTTTGCCCCAAATTTTCCCAAAAAAGCTATTATTGCTGAATTCACCTGTCTATTATCTTTATGTTTCTGCATAGATTGAAATTATGAAAGTTTTTATTGTCGTTTTTATGTAGGTGAAAATCATTTACAAAAAATTCATTTTTTTAGTAAGAAATAGTTCCATTGAAAAATTGTTTAGGCATTGGTAATTAATAGTTTGCATAATATTATCATTTATGAAGAACATATTAAGAGGCCAAATAAGTGATTTTTTTTATATTATTGATACCATGGAAAAGTTAACTTATTAATTTGTATTTCATAATATGTACAATGTTTAGCATTTGATCCTTAGTTTAGATTCATGGTAAATTTTAATTTATATTGTATATGTCATCATAAGTAAACATCATGAAGTTGACGGTTTGTGATAGAGAACTTGCCTCAAGGTTAGTGAGAGCTACTTATTTAGGACAAAGGAGAGCACGACTAAATAATTATTAGGTGTTCCTCGCGCAGACCTATTAATAGAAGTTCACCCTCATGAAGGGTAATTAAGGCTCATCAACATGTAAGCAACATGGCACCTATCATATGAGAGGATAGTTGTCATGGTTGATCATTCTCCTTAGTGGGCATTCTAACACATAGACATTAAGTTTAGCCAACTATCCTTTAGAGTTGCCATGATTACTCACTCTCTAAAGATATTCTTTCCTATGACAGCTCATTCACCTCTTTCTTCTAAGGAGATCTTGGCCCCTTAACATTATTCGTGCCCTTTTTTACATCTAGCATAGATTTATTTCTGAGGTAGTTCATTTCCTCATATATTTCTCCTTTCCAAGTAGCCTCTTTATAAAAAAATCATAGCATCTTCTCCATCTAAAATTTGTTTTAATTTTCTCTCATCCAAGGGAGAGAAGAAGAGGAAGTTGAAGTGGAAGAAGATGAGGATGCAAGAGAGCATGGATGATTCTCATGGCACAAGTCAAGAGAAGAGGACCAAAATAAAAAGACCAAATTAACATGAACAAATCCATGAAATAGATCCATGAAAGCCCTTTTAATATAACAAGAGATCAAATTTATTTTTCTTTTGGACTCATGATTACTTCCATAGGAACATTTTTTCAATTGCTAATTACAACTTGAGAAATACTCATGAACACTTTGATTAGAGAAATATTACTTGTTTTCTATAATCTTTCTATTTGGTTTATTTAGGAAAAATATATTATCATTTCAATAGGGGAAACCTATGTTGAAAGGTTAAACCTGGCCATAGAGTAAAGGGTTGATCACCATATCAGCTAGCATTTAATGAATGGGCAATGAAATTATAATAAAGATATAACAAGAAATGAATGTGTTCAAATGGGCTCATGTAAGGAATATCTACACTTTTTTTTTTTTTTTGAGAAATGCTAATTGTATTAAAGAAAAAAAAAACTATTACAAACTACTCGGTGATATAAAGAGTATCCCAATCCTCCTTTAACAAAGAAATTAAATAAGGAGGTATCTTATTACTACTAAGATCATCCAAAAAAAATCATCTAATAAAATAAAGTTAGCACAAAAATCAACTAACTTATTACAATTTCTATGAGAGAAATAAAATAAAAATTTCCCTAAATCTTTCAATAAAGCGAAGTCTTCCACCATGTCTTAGCCATTTGAACAAAATCCTTTATAAACCAATTTTGGAGATATTTGATAACATTGTAGTTATCTCCCTCAATAATAATCCCTTTGGCTTCAATTCTCCAATTATGTAAAATTTTCTTCAACAATCTCTAAAAGTTCTAAAAGGCCACAATCCCAATGAATAAATTTGACTCCATAGGCAAGTAGAAACCTTCACATAGAATCTCTGAAAATGCCAGAAAAACTAGCTTCATTAGACTTCAACAAAGCCACATCGAAATTAAATTTAATCCATCCGGTTGGAGGAGGGTGCCAAGAATGAAACAACAAGTGCTAGTTAACACCCCATTGATCCGAATATATATATATATATATATATATATATATATATATATATATATATATATATATATATATATATATATATATATATAATATATATATATATATATATATATATATATATATATATATATATATATATATATATTGCTTAAAATAACGTAATACTAATAGCATTAGAAGCAATATATCCGAATCCAAATTCTTTACCACCATGCTGAAAAGAATTCCTGCTTTTACATGAGAAGAATACCAGCGAACAATAGATATTAGCAATGAAAGGATTAGTAAAAGAAAGCATCTACAAATTGTAAATACAATCCATAAAAGAGGAGAATATTGGCACGTGCAATCCCCACTTATTAATCAACTCAATAACTATAATTAGCTTTTCATCTTGAAAATCTGAGGAGCTACTTTCTTCTTCATGACGTGATTTGGAATAAAAATGAGTTGCTTAAGTATTTTGGGATCTGTTTAGTTGAAAATATAATGCAAATCTAAATAAACCATGAGGTTGTAGATGATTGTTTGGAATTCATTTCTACGTTCTCGGTCAAATCAATTGCTCATACGATAGCTAATGCGGATATTCCTCATATGGACGTGATGCAAACCGATCAAGCAAACTATTGGAAATGAATGAAAAAACTAAATCTATCACCAAGAGTGGATTGTTTTTGGTGGAGATGGATGAAAAAACCATATGAGCAATATCCAAAATAGCTATAAAAGTTGGTCATTTTTTGATACTTTTATCCAATATCCACACATCCCTAAGGATATTAACTGAATTACCAGATGACACCATCCACCTTAGTAAAGGCCAAAGAAATTTAACTCCATGAAGTATGATTTTCCAAGTGGATGAAAAGTTTTTCCTAATCTCAGCTTGACAAATATCTTCACCATATTTAGCCCTTAATGATTTGTAAAGTATTGAAGAAGGATTATTGATAAAGTTCCATGCAAATTTCTCTCTCAATGGTCCAACAACAGACACAACCGAGTGTATCCCACGTCCTCCTTTTTCCAATGGTTTGCAAAGATCATTCCATACCATATAATGATTGCCACAGTTTCCTCCCTGTTTTTTCCATAAGAAATCCCTACACATCCTATCAATATATTTCAAGATGCTCATTGGAACCAAAGAATGTGTAGCGTAAAAAGTAGTAATTGATAAACTTATTGATTTAATCAAAACAAGCTTCCCAGGTAGTGAAAAGAATTTGTTGCCCATCCATTCAGCCTATCCGTAACTTTTTCTAGAATATGAAGAACATCTAAGGAAACTAACCTCCTTAGAGCCATTTTAATACCAAAGAATTTCAACTCCTTCACCTCCCTAAAATCCAGCAAATTTGAAATTTCCCTTTTTTTTTGAACGAATAATCGATTTTCTAAAGATCACAGAAGATTTTTGGGAATTTACATATTGACCAGTCCACTTGCAATAATTAGAAATAATCTTTCTAATCTTCTTAAAATACAAGAACATAGATTTAGAAAATATTTTGATATCATTAGCATAAAGTAAATGTGAGATTTTAGGAGCTGTCGCAACTACTTTAATGCCCAAATTACTATACTGGTTAAATCCGTTGGAGAAGAGCTAAGAACACAAGATAAACAAGTACGGTGACATTGGGCACCTATGTCTAAATCCACTTTTAGCTTCAATCCACCTTGAATTCTTAACATTAATAAGGATAGAGAACTTTGGATTAATAACACATTCCAACAAGATATTTGAGAAATATATCGGGAAACGAAAATAATGCAACACATGTTTCAAAGTTTGCCAAGCTATACTATCATAAAGTCGTTCCATGTCAATCTTGATTGATACCAATATTTTTTTAGATTTAGAAAATCTAAATTTATTGAAAATTTCTTGCATTAAGAGAATGTGATCAAGCAAGCTTCTACATTTGATAAAAGCCACTTGATTATAAGAAATAAGTTTCTGAAATACTTTAAGCATTCTATTTAATAGCACCTTTGCAACAATTTTATAAATAGATAAACACAAGCTGATAGGACATAAGTGAGAGGGATCTACTGGATTATCAATCTTGGGAATAAGGATCACAAGTGTTTCTTTCCAATTAGAGCTCATTTTATTGGTTGAGAAGAAGTGAGAGATAGCCATCCAAACATCTTTGCCAATGAACTTCCAATAAGCTTTGATAAAAAAATATATAATGCCATCCAATCCCAAGGAGATGTTCCTCCTAAGCCTTTCAATCACATTTTTTACTAAAAGTTCGACAGGGATGATAAGCCCTTATGAACTAGCCCAATGCCAACCAAGAGGGGGGTGAATTGGTATTTAAAAAATTTATCAATCAAAACACAAACTTAAACTAATGTTCACCATAAAAAAAATCAAAGTGCAAAAATTAAATACAGAAAAAGCAGTAATAAATAAAACAGAAATTTACAGTGGTTCGGTCAACTTGACCTACGTCCACTCCCCGGAGAATCTCCTCCGGGTATTTCACTAAACTCAGTGACTCTCCTTTTGCTCCCACATCAAAGCAGAGAAGCCTTTACAAATCTCCTTTTCACCAACACCAGTGAGGCAGAGAACCCGACTCCTTTCGCTTCCTCCCGAGCAGGCAGAGAACCTTGATCAATTGTTGAAGTAGACCTCTCTCGAACCTCCAAGGACTAGGGACAACGACTAGAGAAGATGACTCAGATCATTTCTTGGAGCAACCTTTGTGAAACCTCTCACAAACTCCACCACTTAAGATCCTGTCTTTATCTCCCTTTCTCTCCCTCTCCTCTAGGCTCTCTCAGGTCAAGAAAATAGAAAAGGATGCTCTCTTGGGTAGAACAATAGGTCTTATATAAAAGAGATTCAGAATAGCTCTTAATTGCAATAAACAAACTTTATAATCCAGGACAATCTGAATATCATCTTGTATGATTAGTACAAATTTATCTCAATCAGCTAGGATGATTTGGGATGATCAGAAGGTTTTTGTTTATATCATCCAGACTAATAGGATATTTTCATGTACGATTAGTACAAGTCATTGAATATCATCCACAACATCATCCTGAATGGATGTTTGGATAATGTAAAAATAACTTGATCGTCCAGGATGATCTCACAATCGTCCTGGACGATTAGTTCAATTCAGTACATATCATCCAGAGCATCACCCTAAATAGAAGGAGGATGTTTGATCATCCATGAACAATTAAGGTTTGTGAACTGATCATCCCATCCGATCCTTTGATCGATCAGGACGATATGATCAAGCAATCAAACCTTAATTGCTTTCCTTAATTACTAGATTAATTTAGGCATAATTATATTACATCGTCCATGATGATGTCCAAAAATAAAAGATGCCTAAATAGATCTGATGGCTGATTCTTTCTGATTTGAGCCTATTGTTCTGATTGATATAAACATCGTCTAGGATGATGTGCTTAATGACGACTGCCTTAACCAGGATGCCCTAATTAGGGTTTTTATTTTTAACTGATCATCTAGGCTGATTTTTGGATCATCCCGGATGATGTGAGCAAAAACAAAAATCTCTGAAATAGTTAGAAATTCTTCCCCAAGTGTGTGTGTGTGTAAGATTAGTTAGCATCAAGACCCACAATGTTTAATAGACTCATGAAAAGGTAAAAGACACATATCGTATATTACAAACTGTCTAAATCATAATCTACCCAATCTTGAGCTGGTTCAACTTGCAGTTTGATCTTATTGACCTTAAATGTTAGTAGGCAAGGCAGTCGTGGAGAAACAAAAGTGTTTGCTATCATCAAAATTATATTCCTTAAAATTAGATTCACAACAATCTCCTCCTCTTTGATGATGGCAAACAATCAAATAATCACACCTAAATAAAATGGAAAACAACTCAAAAACTACTCCAACTTTTGACATCACAAAAATATAGGAGGAAAAAAAAAGAAAAGAAAAAAGAAGAACGAAAGTAAAGTTTTTTTTAATCAAAGCATGAATATGATAGAGTCTCTATATGATTGACTTTAAAGACATATAAGACCAATGGGTTAACATCGTCAAAATCCTGAAATGGTAGAATATCCGATCTTGTTAATCCTAGCTCGGACTTCTCTCAAGGAAAAAATCATCTTTTAAAAATAAAAGACCTAACTCAGAAAAACTAATTGGATAAGAAAAAGAGTTCCATTCAAAATTTGGTTTCAGAAAAATATCTTATAGTATAATATACCAAAGTAATTTGTCACAATCGTGAAATTCAAAATTAAGCCTTTGAAAATATCAAGTGACATGTGAATTCTTCTATGTTTTAAAAGTTTGAAAGAGAAGAGAGCTTGCTTTTGGTGGGCTCATTTTATGTCTCTTGTTACTAGATTGGCACACTTTACGCATCTTTTGATTTTTGATACACTTTGTGTATATTTCTCAATTTGGCGCCATTACGCATCTTTTGATTTTAACTTCATTAGCCAATTTTTATTTTTATTTTTTCTAGCTAGATCCTTTTTCAAAACTCTTAAATACTCCCAGTTGTGAGTATATCTTTTAGATATTAGAGAAGAAAAAACTCACTCTCTAATATAAGGAAGAATAAACCATAAAACATAATTAAAATCATATGATAAATGCAATGACAAAATGACAAAAAACTTGAAAGTAATATAAAGACTTTGAACATTATAAATATAATATAGATTACTATAGCAAGATAGAAAAGATCTCAATCGCAAAGTGTATTTGTTAATTTGAGATAGATATTTATTTAGAAAAGAAAATTACACCACTAAAACATGTTAGATGAAGAGAAACAATCAATGATTTTTCTCCCTTTAACTGATTTAGAGATGTAAAATATTGATTACAAGTTTTTAAAAAGCAAAAATATGACATAAAATATCATTTTAACAGTGATCATAAAAAAGAAAAAACTAAAATAACATAAATAAAAATAAAAAGAAATAAAAGCTAGTAAAAAGTAAAATAAATAAAGTGAAATAAACAAAAGAAGAAGGGAAAAGAAAAAAAAATTCAGAATTCAGTAAACATCAAGTTTATGCATTTATGTCAATCACACCCAATCTGATCCTTAAGATGCTGAAAGTTTCAAAAGCTAGTGGTTTAGTAAAGATGTCATCCAATTGATTCTTAGTTGTCACATGGTGTTACTCAATATCTCCTTTGGTCACATGGTCTCTAATAAAGTGATGCCTTATGTCAATGTGTTTGGTCCTTAAATGTTTGATATAGTATTCTTAAAGATGCAGATGACACTAGTGTTTTCATAAAAGACTGAAATTATACCTATAGGTAATTTTAAATCTAGAATTTATTGTTTCAATCAAAGGACTTAGGCTACACAACTTTCTAAGGCAATGTACTTAGCTTCAGTAGTGGAGAGTACAACAGAGTTTTAATTTCTACTAGACCAGGAGACTGAAGATTATTTTATGAATTGACAAGTTTCAGAAGTGCTCTTTCTATCCATCCTACAACCTACAAAATCAGAAGCAGAATATCCAATAATCTCAAAAGAAGTGCTGTGCCTAGGATACTAGATTCCTAAATTTTGGGTCCTCAAAAGATATATAACAATTCTTTTAACTACATTCAGTAGGGATTCTTTAGGATTATCTTGAAATCTAGCACAGAGATAAACACTAAACATTATATCAGGTCGACTAGTAGTCAGGTAAAGTAAAGATCCAATCATCCCTCTATACTTCTTTTGATCAACAGATTTTTCATTTGAGTCCTTATCCATCTGAGTATTAGAAATCATGGGAGTATTTATTGCCTTGGCTTTATCCATTTCATATTTTTTCAAGATATATTTTGATTGACTTATAAAGGTTCCATCATCCAATTCTCTGATGCTAAACCCCAAAAAGTAGGACAACTCTTCCATCATACTCATCTCAAACTTCTTACTCATTATTTTAAAAAAATCATCACATAGCTTTTTATCAGAAGATCTAAAAAGTATATCATCAATATATATCTGAACAATGAGTAGCTCATCTCCTACTTTCCTCAGAAAAAGGGTGGTGTATATACTTCCCTTAATAAAATCCCTCTTTAGTAAAAATGTTTTAAGCTTCTCATACTACCAAGTTCTTAGTGCCTGTTTTATTCAATATAAGATATTTTTTAATTTAAAAACATGATTTGGAAATTGAGAACTCTTAAAACCTAAGGGTTGCTCTATAAACACATTCTCTTTTATTATCCCATTTAAAAAGGCATTTTTTACATCCATTTGGTAAAGTTTAAATCGCTTATAATAGGTAAAGGCTAGTAGCACTCTAATGGCTTCTAATCTAGCTACAGGGGCAAAGGTCTTCTCTAAATCAATCCATTCTATTTGGTTGTACCCCTTAGCTACCAATCTCGCCTTATTCCTAACCACCACACAAGAATCATTCATCTTATTCTTAAAGACCCATTTGATTCCAACTATACTTTATCTCTTTAATCTTTATACAAGCTCCCAAATATCATTCCTAACAAATTGGTTTAATTCCTTTTGCATGGCTAAGAACCAAAACACATCAGACAAGGTTGGATTAATGTTGGTGGGTTTAGTCATTGAGATAAAGGCAGAGTGGTTCACTTCCTTCCTAAGTCTATGCCTAGTCTTAACACTTTTAAAAGAGTCTCCTATGATTAATTCTTTTAGGATGACTCGAAGAATATCTCCAATCTCTAGACAAGGTGTGTATAGGTTCAACCATTTCCTCCAGATTTGCATTTTTTACTAATTGGATAATCTCACCTACTACAGTATTTTGGGGCTCTAACATCTTCAAATTTTTAGCTCTTATGGTAATCTCTCCAACTTCATCTTCATCCTCAACTCTAAACTTTTTAGGATCAGATTCATCAAACACTACATGAGTAGTCTCCTCCACCATCAATGTCCTCTTATTAAACACCCTAAAGGATTTCCTCATACTTGAATATCCTAAGAACACTCTTTCATCGGATTTTGGGTCAAAATTTTTTAAGTGTGACTTCCCATTGTTAAGAATAAAAACCTTACAGCCAAAGACATGGAGGTGGGAAAGGTTGGGTGTCCTACCCTTAAGGATCTTATAGGGTGTCTTATTAAGATTTGGCTCTAACATTCATCCTATTCAACACATAACAAGCTGTTTTTATCACTTTAGCCCAAAAGTACTTTAGAAGTGAATACTCAGCATGCACGGCTCTAGTGGCTTCAACTAAGGTCCGATTCTTTCTTTCAGTTATCCCGTTCTGCTGAGGGGTCCTAGGAGATGAGAAGTTGTGACTAATCCCCTTATCCTCACAAAAGTCTACAAATCGCTCATTTTTAAACTCTTCCCCATGGTCACTATGGATGGCCAAGATCCCACAACCTAGCTTTTTTTTAATCCAAGTGAAAAAGGATCTACACTCATCAAAAGACTCATTCTTATATGACATAAATCTAATCCAAGTAAACCTCGAGTAGTCATCCACAATCACAAAACCATAGAATTTCGCCCGTAAGCTGGCAGTACTAATATGTCCAAATAAATCCATGCAAAGGACTTTTAAAGGTCTAGAGGTGCTAATGTCCTTGATGGAGTAGAAAGAGGATTGGACTTACTTTCATAGTTGGTAGATATCATAAAGGTGGTCTTTAGAGAATTTAAGCTTGGGGACACCTCTAACTAGGTCTTTTTAGGTCACTCTCTTAAGGATTTTCATACTGGCATGACATAACCTCCTGTACCATAACCATGAATCATCAGTAGCAATTTTTAAGCAAAATGAAGCAGCACATTCAATATTATTTAAGTCAAGCATGTAAACATTATTGATCCGCTTTCCCTGCAAAATAATATTATTATTTAAGTTGATAGTGTAAGTATTTGCCAATAATTTTATGATGAAGCCCTTATCATAAAGCTCACTAATGCTAAATAAGTTGTGTTTCAGTCCATCTACAAGCAAAACATTTTGAATCAAAAAGTTATTGGAATTTATGATTATACCTGCGCCCACCACTTTCCTGGTGGTGTTGTCTCCAAGAGTAACCTTGCCTCCAGCCCTAGCCTCCAGTGAGATGAATTGGTTAGCATCACTAATAATGTGTTGTGAGCATTCGTTATCTAGGTACCACATGTTCTCATGAGGCCTTTTGTGAGAGTACACCTACAAAGTCATCTAATGTCAGATTTAAGAATCCAAACATATTTGGATTCCTTCTTATGAAAGGAAGAATGCAATGTATGTGTGTTATGCTGTGAATCATGCAATTTGGGTCTCCACACCCAATGTGTATTACGGAGAACAGTGCAAGTGTGTGAAATATGTCATAGCATGCCACATGAAAAACATCTAACTCTAGGAAAGGATTTACTAATCTATGGGTTATAATGCCTCTTCCTAGGTTTTGGCTTTAGATTAAGTGTGGATGTATTCCTATTGCTCTTAAGTGTATTCAATTTAGCTTTAAACATTAAGTTAGTACTTTCTAAAACATCATTATCAACATTCAAATAATGTTTTCTATGCTTAGATTCTTTAATATAAGTTTTAAAATTAGATTCAAGTGAGGTGTAGGATGCTTTCAAAGAATCATGATCAACAATCAATTCAGAATGCTTTTTATTCAATTCATCAAACTCATCAAGTAATGACATGTGATTACTATTAAGTTGAGTGTGATCTTTACTTAAAATTTCATGCTCATTTTATAAATTTGAAAATTTTAATTTCAGACTAGCATGATTTTCTTAAGTTTTCTATATGATGCATGAATGTTCTAACAAACTTCAAGTAATTGATCATAGGTTGGTTCACATATCTCTTCTTGATCAGACTGACTAAGATGATCACCCATCAAGCTCAAGTTTGTTGTCTCCTCTTCAGCTTCAGTCTCAAATGTGTTAGATGCAGAATCCGCCTAAAAAGCCTTTTGGAACTGCTTCTTGTCCTTATTTTTTTTAATTTGGGACCCTTCTCATTGCTTTGGTGATCCTTAAGTGTAGGAAAATCAGCTTTGACATGTACAGGCTTCCTGTATTCAAAACAAATAACATTAGAAGAACTTTAATAATTTTTATTACTCTTACCTTTGTTCCATCTCTGATGGTGCTTGTGATTCTTCCTTAGAAAGCTTTTAAATTTCATTGTGATTAAGGCAACATCATAACTTTTAGACCTAGAAAAATTAGTGTCCGTGTTGTTGGCCTTCAACGCTATAGTTTTCTCCTTATTTTTCTCACCTGCATCAAGGTATCTTTGATTCACCCCTTTCTCGTAAGAAATGAGTGATCTAAGTAAGTTTTCAACATAATAAGTATTTAAATCCCCTGATTCACAAATTGTAGTGATCTAAGCATCAAAGGAAGAAGAGAAATATCTCAAAATTTTATTCACTCTTTCATAGTTAGTAAGCTCTCTTCCTAAAGCATGCAATGAGGTGACAATTTGAGTAAACCTAGTATATATATATGAAATTGATTCAGTAGGTTTCATATGAAAAAGTTCGTAGTCATGTAACAAAATATTCAATATAGATTGTTTAACTTCATTGGTTCCTTCATAAGTAATACATAATCTATCCCGAATTTCTTTACCGATAGCATAAGTTGAAACATGCATGGTATCATCTGATTTTAAAGCACAGGAAAAATAGTTCAAACATTTTGCATTAAGTTGCGCTAAATCCCGTTCATCAAAAGTCCATTCAGTAAAAGGAAGTTCAGTTTTAATGATATTAATTTCATGTGACGGAGGTGAATAACCTTCTTTAACAAGCATCCGCATACGATAGTCAATCGATTATAAAAATATCGACATGCAAGTTTTCTAAAAATCAAAAGGAATATTGTCAAACAATGGTGGTCGGGTAATAGAATACCCTTCCACAGTATTATAATTACTGGAGTTATCTATGGATCAAAATTCAAAAGTTTTTAAAAACTCAATTTTATGAATCCCGCTTGGATGAACTTAAAAGTTCGATAGGGATGTTAAGCCCTTATGAACTAGCCCAAGGCTAACCAAGAGGGGGGGGGGGGGTGAATTGATATTTAAAAAATTTCTCAATCAAAACACAAACTTAAACCAAAGTTCACCATAAAGAAAATCAAAGTGTGAAAATTAAATATGGAAAAAGTAGTAATAAAGAAGACATAAATTTATAGTGGTTTGGTCTACTTGAACTACGTCCACTGCCCGAAGCCTCTCCTCTGAGTATTGAACTAAACTAAGTGACTCTCCTTTTGCTCCCATAATAAGGTGGAGAAGTCGTTACAAACATCCTTTTCACCAACACCGGTGAGGCAGAGAACCTGACTCCTTTCGCTTCCTCCTAAAATAGGCAGAGAACCTTAATCAATTACTGAAGTAGACCTCTCTCTAACCTCCAAGGACTACAGATGACGACTGGAAAAGAAGACTTGGATCCTTACTTGGAGCAACCTTTGTGAAACCTCTCACAAACTCTCCCTCACAAGATCCTCTCTCTCTCCTCTAGGCTCTCTCTGGTCAAGACAACAGCAAAGGATGCTCTCTTGGGTAGAATAAGAGGTCTTATATAGAAGAGCTTTGGAATAGCTCTTAATTGCAACAAACTAACTTTATTGTCCAGGATGATCTGAATATTGTCTTATACGATTAATATAATTTTAGCTCAATCAGCTAGGACGATTTGGGATGATCATAAGGTTTTTATTCATATCGTCCAAGTCCATAGGATATTGTTTTGTATAATAAGTACAAGTTGTTGAATATCATCCATAACATTACCCTGAATGGATGTCTAGATAATGTAAAAATAACTTAATTATCCAGGCTGATCTCACGATTGTCCCAAACGATTAGTTCAATTCAGTACATATCATCCAGAGCATGGCCCTTAGTAGAAGCAGGTCGATGTTTGATCGTCCATAAACAACTAAGGTTTGTGAATTGATCATTCCGACCAATCCTTCGATTGTCCATGATAATATGATCGAGCAATCAAACCTTAATTGTTTTTCTTAATTACCAAATTAATTTATGCATAATTGTATTGCATCATCCAGGACGATGTACTGGATGATGTCTAAAAATAAAAGATACCTAAATAAATCTAAAGCTGGTTTTTTTTTGTTTGAGCTTATTATCCTAGCTAATATAATATTGTCAAGGACAATGTGCTTAATGATGGCTGCCTTAACTAGAATGCCCTAATTAGGATTTCTGTTTTTAACTGATTGTCCAGGTTGATTTTTGGATCGTCCCAGATGATGTGAGAAAAAATAGAAAAATCTAAAATAGTAAGAAATTTTCCCCCAAGTGTGTGTGTGTAATGTTACTTAGCATCATGACCCACAATATTACAATGGACTTAAGAAAAGGTAAAAGATACATGTCGTACATTACAAACTGTCTCAGTCCTAATCCACACAATCTTGATCTGGTTCAACTTGTTGTTTGATCTTATAGACTTGAAATGTTAGTAGGAAAGATAGTCGTAGAGGAACAAAAGTGTTTGCTATCATCAAAATTATATTCCCTGAAATCAGATTCGCAACATCTACCTCTTCAAAAGTGAAATCAATATTCAAGATGTTACAATCCTCTTGACATAAAGTATGCAATAGCATGGGCCAACCCCTCAGATCAGAGTTTCTATTCCTCCATTTTTGCAAAAGAATTCAAACAAAGTATTATCAATTCCTTCTTGATCCTCCACAAGGACTCCATCCACATTTTTAACTTGTTTGATAAAGTTGCTATTTCTTTTGCCATTCACAAATGCATGAAAGTAGTTGGAATTAATATCAGCTTCCTCCAACCATTTCACCTTCACCCTTTCGTCCACCAGTTGTTTAAGCAAGCAAGTGTAGTATTCAATTCACCAACCTTTGATCCGAGTAAGAGAAGTTTTTCATCAGATAAGCCGTGGCCATCCAACTCCTCCAATTGAAGTTCAGCAACTTCTTTTTTTAATCTTTCCTTTAGCTCCGTTATGTTATGAAGCTTTTCTCTACTCCAAATATAAAGCCCTCAATACTCTATGAAATTTTCAGTTAATGGATTCCATTGGCTCACAACTAGTAATTCTATTCCAAGAATTACGTACAATAGCTGATGAAGCAAGATAAGATACCAATATGTCTTCAAATCTCAACATTTTATTTTTCTATAAAGCTTTATAAAAAATTGTAAGAATTATGGGGCAGTGATCCGATGCTACCCTTGTCAAATGTCTACAAGCTATTTTTTGACTCAATTCCAATGCTTTGTAATTCAATAAACATCTATCAAGCCTTTCCCAAATTTGAGCAATTCCATTTTTATTGTTACACCAAGTAAACTTAGGGCCAATCACGCAACCTCATGAAGATCAAAATCATTCATAAAGGAGGTTATCTCTTATGGGCCGATATATACTTTTAATTTCTTCCCTCCCCTCTTATCCTCTTTAGACAAGATACAATTGAAATCCCCCCCCCCCCCCCCCCCCAACTACTGCAGGAATATTCAAACTAGAATATAGTCCCAAACAACTCCACAATTCCCTTATACCACACACATCTCTATTACCATAAACAGTAGAGGCAATCCAGGTGCCTTTATTAACAATCTTCAACTCTCCAATAACACATTGAGAAGAAGCTTCCAATAAAGAAAAAAATAGCCATATCAGTCCTCCAAAACACCATAATCCCTCTAGATAATCCATTAGACAGGTACAAGAAAAAACCCCAATATTTTCCCATGAATTTACTAATATCCCAATTAGCAATCGAGGAAATTTTCATTTCCACTACTCCAACAAAGAACACATCCCAATCTTTTACCACCTCTTTAAGTAGAGGGAGGCTTCCCTTTTATTAGCCCCTTTACAGTTCCAAAAAGTTAAGGAACTCATTTCCCCACCAAGGGAGAGGGACCCCGTTCTTCCTTCTATTCACTACTTCTAATTTTTTGTGTATAGATGAATTGTTCAAAGGACCTAGAGACTTGAGCTCTTTTTGAAGTTTAAGTTTGAAAACAACAGTATCATTAATATCCAAGAAGCAATCAACATTAACCACATTATCATTCTTTATGTCCACCTCTGGAAGATTATGGATAGAATTTTCAA
Organism: Dendrobium officinale; assembly: GCA_019514585.1. Taxonomy (NCBI): domain Eukaryota; kingdom Viridiplantae; phylum Streptophyta; class Magnoliopsida; order Asparagales; family Orchidaceae; genus Dendrobium; species Dendrobium officinale. The sequence goes on along the minus strand of CM033699.1, from coordinate 35,973,391 downwards.
TAATTCCATTATTACCATAAGATCTATCCATCTCACGTTCCTCTATATCATCTTCCATTACATTCTCTATTAAAAGATTGGTCAACTCCTTGCTCATCTCTAAATATACCATCCAGGATTTTAAACATATTGTTATCGATAAAAGTTGGCTTAACACTAGCCAACGGTTGCATTAGGACATAAGAAACCATATCTTTTATGGAAGTTTCACATTTAGCTTCACATTCAGCTCCTCCTTCAGCTCCAATCTCTTTTTTCTCATCCAAATTCTTTGCTGGATTAACCTGTCTTATTTTCAGCATTGATCAAATCAGCTTTTACCGAGCCTTTGGTAGCACAGGAATTGATTTTGGAATAAATACCTTCTTGTGAATGCTAGTAGTTTTTCTATTCCTTTTGTAATTAACATGGATCCAAAGTCCATAAGATAAACCATCATTTAGATATGTTGTCAAAGGAATGAGATTATCTTTCTCTTTGATAATTTCTTTCACAGAGCCTTCCGTCTTAGAATTACCTGCTCCCAATTTGCAAGAATTGATCAGATGACCAACCTTCCCACACTTAAAGCAAAGTGAAGATATCTTCTCATACTCTATCTTCTGAAAAAAATGATTGTTTTTTCCTTCCACCCATACACCTAAAGGGAGATATTTGTCCAATTCAACTCAGACACAAACTCTAGCGAATTCACGCCTACTCCATTGAAACATGTTGCCGTCTATCAACCAAGGAGCTCCAACTAGCAACGCAATTCTAGCAATGTTAACTTCTTCCCAATAGTAAAGAGGAAGGTTGGGCATCCTAATCCAAATAGGGGAAGACAATCCAACCAGAGAGTTTGGCGAAACGTTGAATCTCCATTTATCCATTCCAATAATATGGCCATTGACAAACCAAGGCCCTCCCGAGATGACATTTTCCATGGCCTCTATAGAAAAAAAAAAAAAAAAGAACATAACATCAAGCCCATTCCAAGAGAAGTAAAATGGATTTTTCCAAAATTCACCCATTATCTTCTCAGTTCATTTGCAATCATATAGATTGAAATGTCATTTCCAAAAAGCTTTACCACCATAGAGAATTGAAGCCTCTTTGAATTATATTGAACATTTGAGCTTAAGATCTCCCAGACAAACATATGAGCTAATTAGCAGGGACTTGATTTAGATAAATTGTTGCCAAACCTATTAAAAGATAGTTTCATCCAAGACGAAGGGAAGCATCAGGATCGACAGAACTTCTCTGAGCTCCCAGACGAGGCGACTTCATTTCCTGAAACTCCATGATCTTTTTACCTTTTCTGATAACATGAGATAAAGGTTTAAAAGGAATGAGCAAAGCCTCCTTAATTATCAGAGGAGCATTTTTAGAACAAAGCTTCAGATTTATAAGCACATCCGAAGACGATTGAAGAATCTGGCAGTCGCAGGACTGCCAGAGGAATTTGCCGGGAGGTTTCTAGCATACCCAGATAATCCGCCAAAATGAAACAAACGGAAATTTTTAAAAAATCCCTTCCAAATTCTGGAGCTTCTCTCTCTCTAGCTTCACTAATCTTGGGAATACTACTGTATATTGTTTAGGAATATCTACAATTGGTTGAAATGAAACGGTTAAAATTTCATGGATCCATTATTACGGGTTATCAAACCTCAAATCTTTTTAGTCATAAAGGTAGTCAACCTAACTTGGCTAAGAACCCCTTATCAGCATCCATGAATTACGTCGAAAATAAAACTATATAAACTCGAAGTCAATGAAAGATACTAACTTAAAATCTTATGACACTTTCGGTAAAAAAATGAAGGGAACATAGGGCTTATGCCTCTTAAATTATAAGAAGCTTCCTAAGAAAGCGAGAAGAACTATGATAGTTAAACTACCAAGATAAGACTTATGATTTTGTATGGGTTAGGAATGCCACTAAACATCCTATACTGCTCTAGAGCACCATCTAAGGGAATAAAATTATGTGTCTGTTCATGTGTAAATGAAGCAAGTATGTTTCATAGGACATGAAATGATCCTATATTATCTATGTAAAGCCTATATAATTGGGATTTTAGGTTCTAATCAAGAAACAAGTAAATATTTCTTTTGTGATTTATTCCCTATGATTGATTTTAAATTTATTTATAATTTATTATTTTTATAAATATATATTTTATAAGAACCTAGCATTCATTGGCGGGTCCCAAACAAATACACATCATAAAATAAATAATAATAAATCACCCAAGATAAATACATAAACACTCTATAATAGAATTTATAAAAATAGAAAGACCAGTCGTTACTAGTTCTACAATACATCATATCAAAGCCGTATATATACAACTCATCCAAAATTTATACAAAGAATGTATATCTTGAACCTAAGGTATGAGACATGAGAAATATGCTATAGGTCCTTGCCTCTATATGAGTCATGTTCATACCTTAGCTTTATACAAACTCTTTGTAAACTCTAAAAAGTATATGATAAAATGAAAAAGACTCAAATATGTAAAATAGGTATAATAAATTAAATTATAGATATTTAAGGCAAGCAACATGTAATGATTCATATCTAGTGGGAGGGAGCGTAGCATATCACCTTTTGAAAATCATGTTATAAATGACCTATTTATTAAATTTCCCTCCTCTTTGCATATGGATCCCTACATAATACTACATATATCTCTATTTTCTTTACTACATATATCTCTAATCCTATTGTGCATGCATCACATTAGGTAAACACAATAAAAAATTTCCATCATGAAATGTGCAGCTAGCACAAACATTACACACTACTATAGCTAGCTACATATTAAAAATACTAACTACACCCTACCTTAGTCTAAACAAATATCTAAAGGTTATGCCTTTCTTAGCATCTAGTGTGTACGGGCCTATTGTGGGCTGAAAGGGTCTACGCATATGATCTTGACGAGGTGATTTATATTTTTAGTATGATCATATAAGATATGATTATGGTGGATTAATTATCATTATATAATAACTAGGCTGTTGATAATGATAATTAACTTATTATATCCATAAGTTAATCTTAAGTTTAAGGTTAAGCTCATTAGCCAATTTAACTGCTAACTTATGATAAAAGAATGCAAATGCAACATCATCAATATGAAAGGTTAAGTGGCTGAGTAAAAAGGGAACTCCGCCAACCATTCATCCCAACCTATTCATTTAGACAAAGGTTTACATGTCTAGGGAGAATCTTAGAGTATTTAGAAGGAACCAATCCTAAAATTCAATGATGGAAATATAGGGAATTTCTTTGAGAAAACATGACATGCCCAAGCAATGCGTCCATAGTGGATATGGGTCCACTACGGTGAAGTGAGATTTATCTAAACAGATATGGTCAACTAAGAAAATGAAATCACCCAAATGAAGTATATAACAATTTAAGTGTTAGGGAATGAAAACAAGGAAAATATGGTATGCCTAGGAAGGGGTAGATATCTGAGTGGAGATGGCCCTCTCAAATGGGGACTTAGAGAAAAATGGGCATGTCTAAGTAAATGGCCTATTCAACAGAAAATGGCTCACTTGGATATGATGATTTGATATCTAGAAAAATATAGGTCTGATTAACATCGAAAAGGAATATATCCTAAACTAGTTTGTCTACCTAGGAAGGAAAAAGATGATATAGAGAAAAGTCATGTCTCAACATCGATGATGGTCCAAACATAGGTGATTTGCTTGAACATATATAATAGAACCCAAGGGATTGGGTATGATTCAATCCCTTACGAGGAAATGAATGCAATTGATTTAGGGAGATCCTAATCTGAATGTATGATAATATGAGAGAGGTATATAGTGACTTCATGACATATTATAGTATATATACTAATCTATACTGTAAGAAAGGACATGAGTTTCTCTAAGGCTAATATGAGAGTTATTTTTTACAAGCAAATTTCATGATTTATTCTATGTGCTGTAGAAATTGTTAAGAAAAAGTTAACATGATGGTGCTCCTAATGTGGTACAATGCACGCATGCGTGAATGCTTCATCTATGAGGATTAAACCAAGATCGACTTGCTCTACTAAAGAGAGTGGGCAAGAGAGAAGCATGCTAACTATATTTCTAATTGTCTAATATGGTACAATGCACGCCTGTGTGAATGCTATGAACATGGAAAATTGTATTTATCATATACATACTTAGATTTCATGAAATTCACCCGAAGGATTAACCTAGATTAATTTCATGAAATGAAGTCACGTGGGTGCTAATATTTCCTAAAGACTTATGATAACCTAAACAAACTGGCTAATGAGTATGTTTATTTAATCATATTTAAATTTCAATAACCTAAGGTTGAAGCGCACCTTAAGCTAATGAAATTTAGAGAATTTCTATTAATGGATTTGAGCTTATTATATTTATCGATAAATATGTGAAATAATAATAAATAATAATAATATAGATGCAAATGATGGAAATAATCATGTGATGTATAAAACATTGATTTTAAATTTGATATTGTTTTTTTTTATCCATATTTACTCAAAATACCAAGATAAGTACTCTTGATGAATAAACAGAAGAGATTTTGATGATTAATGTGCACATATATTTTGTAAAAAGAAAGAAATTAATGAATCAAATTCAAATGAAACTATCTTAGGATTTAATTTTGAAATTAACATTTAATATTGAATATATCATGTAAGTCCTTTCATTTAAATGACATTTCATGATATATAATAAAATTTATAAAGATTAATAATGATCAATGATGTGCTTAGTTTAAATAATTCTTTGTAATCAACTTAATATCAAATTGTATTTTGATATTCATTAAAAAAATTTATTTATATTAGCTCTACTATATCAAAGATAAAACTATGACCAATAATATAATAATTAAAGAAAGACATTAAATATAAATATTACATTACTTTTTATTTTGCAACCTTATGAAAAAATTTTTACTATATATAAAAAAACTTAATTAGGATAGTCATCCAAACAAACTCATGTTATAGGTATGCATATTTTTTGCACAAAAATATTTTGCATTAAACTCATTTTTTGGGTACAAAAATACTATGTTTGATTGTTACCTATATTTCTTATATTCATGATACGTGCATATATTTTTGTTTATAAAAAGAGAATGAATCTTTTTCAAAGAAATTGATTCCTAGGTATTTACTTGATTTTTTAATCTACATCTAATATCAAAAAGATTATAAGTGTATAATTTGAATGACATTATGGGATGAACATTCATAATGCATGATTACATATACATAAAGTTGATATCAATACTTGATGTATTTTGTTTAACTAATTCTATCACTTATTTGTACATATTAAAATACTCACAAATAGGGGCAAGTTAGGGGAGGGCAATTGCAAAAGCTTAAATTTTGAGGGGGGGCAAATACAACACATAAATAATTAAATATTAAAAAATAATATTATATATCTATATATTACGAAAAGTTTTTTTTTTTAAATTTAAGCAAGAAAAATAAATAGGAAGCACTATTTTTACCCCACTAAATAGGAAGCACTTGCATTTTTGTAGAGGTCCAACCCCCCAACAACACTTTCATTTCCAAATAGGTTGATGTTATACCCTTTTTTAAAGAAGTTATCTTTTCTTGTTTTTTTGAATGGAATCTTTCTTCAGATGGCTACTCGATCAATTGATGACTATACTATGAGGCTTTGCCAACAACAATCAAGAAAACATGGAGATTAAAAGGTATAATTTAGCTTCTTTCACAATGTGGGGCTTTTTTGTTTATAGGTTTTCTTCCCAAGAAGTCTATGATATGGCATGGTATGGAGGAGCATGGTTTTTCATAAGGAAACCCTTCATCATCCGGATGTGGAGGTCTCCCCAATTTAGCCTAAGTGTGAAAATTTTATCTCAATTCCTATTTGGCTCAAAATACATGACATCCCATTAGCGTGTTAGAATTTTGAAGGAATCTCCAAAATCACTAGCATAATTTGGTACCCCCTTGCTCTCGATGCCTTAACAACTAAAAATTTGCATCTCACTTATGCTTAGGTATATGTCCAAGTTACCAACAACACCATTTATCCTAATCAAATCCCTATTTCCATTGCATTAGAATCTATGAATTTAAAGATTCAATATAAATGGAATCTGGCTCCCAGTGACTCCTATGGTTCCTTTGTTCACCCCTCATATCCTTTCAAATACTCCTATTCAACTACGATTTATTTTCCCAATCATAAAAGAACTACCAGTCAAACTCATCATTATAATCCAGGATCCCGAGCTTATGCTTTTGAGGATAAAAAATATCATTAGATTTTAATTCATTTCTCCTAGAACAATTTTTGCATATTTATCTTGTTCACACAAACATTTCATGTATATCATACACCTTGCAACAAATGATTATGACCCAAGATTGGCTAAAATGGGATTAGTGTTTGCAAGAGTTTGCATTTTTGTTTATTTATTTTTCTATTTCTTGAGTACAAGTCTTATAAAAAGTGTATGCAATATTAGTAATCGTGCACACACATATGGGTGAGTAAAAGATAAATAACCTATTTTTTAAAAGTTTATATACTGTATTATCTATTGCGGATCAATGGTTTATGATTTTGATGATAGCAAACATTCTTATTTTTCTACGAATGCCTTATGTATTGACATTTTAGGTTCACACGATCAGACTGCAATTTGGAATCAGCTCAAGATTGGGTAGACTAGGTCTGAGTCAGTTTGTACCTTTTTCCTTTCTTGAGTCTGTTGTATTTGGTGAGGGTCCTGTGGAAGATTTTCTATTATTCCCTAAAAGATTTCCATTTTTGATAACATCGTCCGGGACAATATTTATATCATCCTAGATGATCGATCCAAAAATAGAAACCCTAATTAGGGCATCCTCATTAAGGCAACCGTCATAAGCTGATCGGCCTGGAAGATACATGTATCGGCGAGGACGATAAGCTCAATTCAGAAATAATCAGCCGCCATGATCAGATTAGGCATTCCTTTTTTTAGGAAATCGGCCAGGACGATATTCACATCGTCCAGGACGATCTAACTTATTTATGCCTAAAATGATCTAGTATCTTTTGAAAGCATTAATGGCTGATTGATATGATCATATTGTCCAAGATGATCGTAGGATCGGCCAGGACGATTAACATCGGCCAGCACTTATTCAGGGCAATGATCAGGACGATATAAATCTGTTTTAAACTAATCGGTCAGGACGATCGTGAGATCGGCCAGGACGATGTAACCAATTTTCTTCTGATCGTCCCAAACCATCCCTGGCCGATGAGCTCAATTTGAACTGATCGCACAGGATGATATTTATATCGTCCTGGACGATAATGTTGGCAACTTGCATTAATGAGCTCGTTTTGAGATCTTCTATTTAAGCTATGACATGACACTTTGTAAGTGTCTTTGACAGCCATTGTAGCTTCATTCTTTTGGGGGAGACTTGAAGAGAGAGCTTGAAAGGGAGTGAGAAAAGGGTGGAGTTTGAGAGAGGGAGAAGATCCTGTGAGTGGGGGCTCAAGGGAGTGTGGAGGGGATTCCACACGGTTGCTCCGGCAAGCTCGCACCTGAATACCGTCGGATTCAAGGATTGTCTCGAGGGAAGTTCACCAAAGAAGAAGATCTCTTTGGTGTCAAAGGACCCGGCGACTCCGCCGTACCGGGGAAGGTGGAAGTGATTTTGTAAGGGCTTCTCCGCCTAGCTGTGGGGGCTAAAGGAGAAACACTTGTTTTAGTGCAATACTTGGAGGGTGCCTCCAAAGAGTGGACGTAGGTCAAGGTTTGACCGAACCACTATAAATCTGGTGTATTCTTTTCTTATTATTGCTTCCGCATTTAATTTCCGCATTGGTTTTATTTGTGGTGATTTTGGTTTGTACTTTGCTTAAATTTTCTTCTATACCAATTCACCACCCCCTCTTAATTAGCTCTGGAACTAGTTTAATAGGGCCTAACATCCCTAACGAACTTTCAAGTGGCCTCAGAGCACTTTCTAGTGTCATCTGTGCACTTTCAAGTGGTATCAGAGCCGATTTCATAGAATAAGTTTTTAAAAGCTTTTGAATTTTTGATCCATGGCTAATGTTTCTAATTGTACTATTGCGGTAGGTTATTCAATCACCAGACCACCTTTATTTAAAAATATGTCATTTGATTTTTAGAAAACTCGCGTGTATATTTTCTTGCAATCGATAGATTGTCGTATGTGACATATGATTTTAAGTGGTTATTCTTCACCGTCACGAGTTTTAGATGGAATTAAAATTGATATTCCTTTTAATCAATGGAACAGGGAAGAATGAATCGATGCTCAATTATATACAAAATCTTTAAATTACTATTTTTCGTGCTTTAAATTCTGATGATTTTATGTTAGTATCCACGTGCACTACTGATAAGGAAATTTGGGATAAACTACACACCATATACGAAGGCACTAATGAAATCAAGCAATTGAAGTTGAATGTTTTGATGCATGATTTTGAACTATTTTCCATGAAACCTTATGAGACGATCTTAGACATGTATACAAGGTTCATTCAAATTGTAACATCATTGCATGCCTTAGGAAAAGTTTTTTCAAAATTTGAAAAAGTTAACAAAATTCCTCATTGTCTATTAGATAAATTTGATGCTAAAGTTGTTGCTATTTATGAATCGAAAGATTTGAATGAATATTCTATTAATAATTTGATTGGCTCACTCATTGCCTATGAGCAAGGTTTAAGTCAAAGACTTTTGGATGCAGGTTAAACTATTGTTCTAAAAGCTGAAGATACAGAAAGAGATAGCCTAGTTGGTGAGGAATGCAATGACTTATCAAGCAAATCACAAAGCTCACCAAAGCATAAGCAAAAGTAGAAAAAAATGTAAAAATGGTAAGGATGTTCATCTTTCTTCTAACCTTATTTGCTTTTGATGTAGGAAGCCTAGACATATGAAAAATCAGTGCCCTAATTTAAGAATTCTTCCTACGAAAGAAAAGGGTAAGGCAAAGCTAAATTTAAATTGGGGAAATAATGAAAAAAAAAATCTCATGGGCATATCTGGTTTCTGAAGCATTGGACCAGGAGAGAGATAATAGTTAAAATGCTTATTTGTGTTTTCTTTATTGTGTTTTGTTTTTTATTTTTTCATTTTTTTTATTTTGTTTATTCTTTGAAGTTTGTTTGGTTCGTAGATTTTTTCTCTGATCAACACACACATTTACTTTTCTAAAAATGAAAAATCTACTTCTTATTTTTTCTTGAAATCTTTGGTAAGTTGTGATTGACTTCTCTACAACAGCCGAAGGAAACTAATTAATTTTTACTCTCAAGCTCTGTTTCCAAAAAGAGGTTATTCTACTTTTGATTTAAAATCTTTTTCATATTTTAAATTAGTTTTTGAAATTAACATTTTTAATCTCCTTACATCTTATTTATCGCATAGGAATCTTTTGCAAATTGTTGAATCTAATTCAAAATTTTCTTAATCAAGAAATTTGCTTTATCAATAGTATAGGTTTACTTTTAGTATTTAAGATTTTAAAAAGGTAGCATATTTAAAAAAATTGGCCAATGATGCCAAAAATAAAAGATGCGCAAAGATGCCAAATTGAAAAAAAAATAGAATACATGTGTATCAAAAGATGCGCAGTGCGCTAACCAATTGTCAAGAGGCATAAAATGAGCCCATAAAATTTAATGCTTACTTTTCTTGTACTTTTTAAAAGCTTAAGAAAACCCTTGATACTTTCGACACTTGAGTTTTAAAATCTTGATTTTTGATTCAACAATTTGTGCATTGATCTTCTATTAGATATATTTTATGGATGTAGTTTTTGAAAAATGATTGTTTCTTTCTCTAATTTATTCCTTGATTTTGATATTGAATTAAAAAGTTTTTGAGCCTTTTTAAAGAACTTGAGTTTGTATTATCAAATTTTGAATTTCTAATCTTTTTTGGGCTATGCGTTATCAATCCAATTCTACTAAGTTTTTTTATTAAAACTAAGAGCTAACTTTCTCATTTTAAGAATATTTTATTTTTCACTAGATCAGGGAACATTTTTGTCTTTTGTTCATTTTTTTGTGCCTCCTCTCTTTTTGATAATGTCAAAGGGGGAGAACATAATATTGAATTTATATCCTTTTTCTTTTAAAAAATTAAAAATAATAAAAATATTTTTTTTTATCTCCCCTATTTTTTAAAAAGGGTTTATTGTAGTGAGGGGGAGATTAGGAGAAATTGTTTTTTTTTTTTTTGAAAATTCAAATTGAATGGTTTGCCATCATAAAAAAGGGGGAGATTGTTGCGGATCAATGGTTTATGATTTTGATGATAGCAAACATTCTTATTTCTCTACGAATGCCTTATGTACTGACATTTAAGGTTCACACGATCGGATTGCAATTTGGAATTAGCTCAAGATTGGGTAGACTAGGTCTGAGTCAGTTTGTACCTTTTTCCTTTCTTGAGTCTGTTGTATTTGGTGAGGGTCCTGTTGATTTGTAACTTAGAAGTTTTTCTATTGTTCCCTAAAAGATTTCTATTTTTGGTAACATCGTTCAGGACGATATTTATATCATCTTGGATGATCGATCCAAAAATAGAAACCCTAATTAGGGCATCATCATTAAAACAGCCGTCATAAGCTGATCGGCCTGGACGATGAGCTCAATTCAGAAATAATCAGTCGCCATGATCAGATTAGGTATTCCTTATTTTAGGAAATTGGCCAGGACGATATTCACATCGTCCAGGATGATCTAACTTATTTATTCCTAAAATGATCTGGTATCTTTGGAAAGCATTAATGGTTGATTGATAGGATAACATCATCCAGGATGATCATAGGATCGGCCAAGACGATTAACATCGTCCAGTACTTATTTAGGGCGATGATAAGGATGATAGAAATTGGTTTCAAACTAATCGGCCAGGACGATCGTGAGATCAGCCACGACGATGTAACCAATTTTCTTCTGATCGTCCCAAGCCGTCCCTGGATAATGAGCTCAATTTGAACTAATCGTATAGGACGATAATGTTAGCAACTTAAATTAATGAGCTCATTTTGAGATCTTCTATTTAAGCTATGACATGACACTTTGTAAGTGTATTTGGTAGCCATTGTAGCTTCGTTCTTTTGGGGGAGACTTGAAGAGAGAGCTTGAAAGGGAGTGATGAAAGGGTGGAGTTTGAGAGAGGGAGAAGATCCTGTGAGTGGGGGCTCAAGGGAGTGTGGAGGGGATTTCACATGGTTGCTTCGGCAAGCTCGCACCTAAATACCATCGGACTCAAGACTTGTCTCGAGGGAAGTTCACCAAAGAAGAAGATCTCTTTGGTGTCAAAGGACCCGGCGACTCCGCCGCACCGGGGAAGGTGGAAGTGATTTTGTAAGGGCTTCTCCGCTTAGTTGTGGGGGCTAAAGGAGATACACTTGTTTTAGTGCAATACTTGGATGGTGCCTTCAAGGAGTGGACGTAGGTCAAGGTTTGACCGAACCACTACAAATCCGGCGTGTTCTTTACTTATTATTGCTTCCACATTTAATTTCCGCATTGGTTTTATTTGTGGTGATTTTGGTTTGTACTTTGCTTAAAGTTTCTTCTATACCAATTCGCCACCCCCCCTCTTAATTAGCTTTGGGACTAGTTTAATAGGGCCTAACATCCCTAACGAACTTTCAAGTGGCCTCAGAGCACTTTCTAGTGTCATCTGTGCACTTTCGTTATCCAATTCATACAGTATGATATAGATCAAACCATATGATCCATTTAATTGAGTGATTAATCTTTTTGAACTAATCGTGTTGTACAAACTCAATTGTATAGGGCAATCTATTTAAATTTAAGCTCCAAGCTGCCAATCATATTTAGGATAGTAGTTTAAAATTTTAATTTTGAACTAATCATACGGTACAAACATGTTCATATTATATTATATTTAAAATTATGCATAAATTAATTCTTGTGATTTATTAATTAAATTAAGTTTTAATTATTGAGTTTAATTGTACAGTATGATCTTGATCATATTGGATGATTAACATAGATGAATTTTGACCATCCCAGGGATCATTTGGATGAACCTTGATTTTATGGACATATTTTTATAGTATGATAATAATCATATTGGATGATCGACATAGATTATTTTTTGTCATCCCACAGATAGTCTTGGACGGACTAAAGTAAATGTACTAATCATATGGTATGATTAATGATTCATCTTGCATGATCATGTTAAGATACTTGAATTGATCATACTTAGAATCACTCATCATACTAAATGAATAAGGACTTTTAAAATAATTATAGTGTATGATCTATAGATCATACTGTGCAAATATAGTTGGTTTACTTGAAAAATTAGGGTCTTTGGAAGCCTTGTATTTAAGCTCTCTTATTAGACTTTGAAAAAGTCATTGGCTGTTAAAAAACTTCTAAGAGAAGTGTTTGAGGGAATCTATCTTCTTGAGAGATCTTGGAGTTTGGAAAAAATGGGGGAGATGTTGTGTGTGAGGGATAAGTAGTGTGAGAGGGGATTTTATGTGGTTGCTCTAAGCTAGCTTCCACCTAAGTTCCTCCATGTGTATTCATTTATCTTAAGGGAAGATCCAAATACAAAGTCTTCAAAGTAAAAGATCATCGACACTTTTCTTCACCAAGAGGGTGAAAGGGATTTAGGTTTTCTACCTCACTAGGAGGGTGAAATAGATTTCGGTACTCTACCGCACTGGGTTAGTGGAAGATATTTAGTGAGGGCTTCTACACCTTGCTATGGTGGAAGAATGAGATTCACTAAAGGTTTAGTATAATACTTGGAGTGGAAGACTCTGGGGAGTAGACGTAGTAGGTCAAGTATTGATCAAACCACTATAAATGTAACGTACTCGTTCTTTACTTTTCTTTCCAAGGTTTATTTTTTTATATTAATTTCTTGCTTGTTTTCCTTTTCTTGCAAATCTATATTGTGATTATTGAGATTAGTTTTGATTTAAAAATTGCTTGAAAAAGAAAATAAGAATATGAAAAAAATATATATATTCATATTTTTTTCATAAAAATTAAAAAGAGGAAAAATAGTTATTTCATTTATTTCTTCCACTTGAGTTTGTGTAAATGGTTTAAGTTTTTAAAAGAATATCCTTTAGAGAAAGTTTTTAAAATAGAAAATCACCCCACTCTTGATTAGCCTTGGTTAGTTCAAGTGGTTTGATAACCCATCCTTTAACTTTCAATTAGTATAAGAGTGGGTTCTTTAGAATTGTTGGTTTAAAAACCTTAAGTGGATATAGTGGCTAATTTCAATGGTAAACAAAATACTATAGAATAATACTCAATTACTCATCCACCAATATTTGATAATATAGCGTATGACTTTTCAAAAGTTTCTATGTCATCATTTTTATAATTTATGAAAGTTTGAGGAGGTGTGAGACCTCAATGAACTAGCACGAGGTGCATCAAGAATAGGGGGGAGGGGGGTGAATAAGTAATTTAAAAATCAAGTTCTAAATAAAAATACCAATTTTTTATTTTTTCTATAAAAATAATTTATAAACTAAATCCAGGTAGATAACTTATAATAGTGTGGAAGCAATTAATAATTTTAAAAGAGATATTATATTTTTTGTTCTTTCAGTACATCCAAATTTTCTTATTGCAACCCACAATCCAACCTAAGTGATTTAATCATAAATATTAAAATCAATAAATTCAACTCGCAGATAATAAAAAAATTTATAGAACAAAAATAAATGCAAAAAGAAAAATTCACACCATAAGAGTTTATAATGGTTCGATCAATATTGACTTACATCCACTCCCCGGAGTCCTCCACTCCAAGTATTGCACCATCACTATAAATTTTCTCCTTTTACCCCCACAAAAAGGTGAATAAGCCCTTACACAAATCCCTTCCATAAAACTTGGTGTAGTGGAGAGCCAAAAGCTTTGTTACTCTCCAGGCGACAATAGCAGACCTTCAATCCTTTTCTTCCTCCTAGAGAAGCCAGAGTTTCTTAAACCCATTTTTCGCCTTCCTGATGATAACAAAGAACCACATCCTCGAGCTGAATAATTTCTTAGCGGAGCCACCCAAGAAACCTAGATAGACACTTGGAGAAATTAGTAAAAACACTTGCTTGGAGCAACTGTTAATCATTTTCCAGAACTCCCTCTCAAGAATACTCAGTAGCCAAAGAATTTTGAAACAAGTTGTTGACCACATTTTATTTTAGTTTGTTCTCAATCATTTTCTAGTTACTTAATTGAACCTGATCGAGCCTAAATGGAGCTCAAGTCTAATTAACCTTGATCAGTGCATATTTCTCTTGTCGGATTCGATTTGATTATAATTGATGTTATTTTTAGCTTTAATTTTGTAAAACTAAATTATTTGAATTTGATCAAGCTTAATCCAACTCAAATCGAGTTAGATTTGGACTCAAATTCAATCCTATCTTGCTTAATTAAATCCTATTAAAATTCAATTGATTTTATCAACATTTCAAATTAACTTCTATATCAAGATAGTAGCATATATGTCCATAATTGAGTTAGAATGTATGAAATGTTTTTGAAAATTGAAGCAAGAGGCCACGAGTGGGAGCCTTCTCTTTTTGGCATTAACAAGTAATTAACGTTTACCTTTCCCGGCCTCTTTGAGCTGGATATCTCACAAGCTTTCTATTTGTATTTGAGGGAAAATTATTAGGTCTGGTCATTGGACCTATTTCTAGGTCCAGATATCCACTAAAAATTTGCCACATGGAATGTAAACGTGTATGCAGAATTTTAAGTCAAGTGCGTCAAAAGCGCTGGTAAAGTGCAGGTAAATTACAGTCAAAGTGCAGTAAAAAAGCGTAGTCAAAGCACACCTAAAGTGTAGTCAAAGCACAGTCAAAGTGCAGTCCATGTTGCAAGTTTTTATTGGATGTTCAGACCTAAAAATAGGTCTAGTGATCGGACCTAATAATTTGCCATTTTTGAGGGAGGCTGATTGACATGCTTTCTGTCTCACTCCCTAGTTTTAGTGGCTAGTTCCAAGAAGCTAGGAGAAAGGCTTCTCTCTCCCCATTCCCTCTCGGTCTCCCTCTATTTCACACGACAAAGGGAACCGAAGCCCCCTCTATCTCTCTCTCTCTCTCTCTCT
The DNA here is from genome assembly GCA_019514585.1 of Dendrobium officinale. Taxonomy (NCBI): domain Eukaryota; kingdom Viridiplantae; phylum Streptophyta; class Magnoliopsida; order Asparagales; family Orchidaceae; genus Dendrobium; species Dendrobium officinale. The sequence continues at coordinate 35,958,213 of CM033699.1, read as the reverse complement.
CTCTCTCTCTCTCTCTCTCTCTCTCCCAGTTTTCTTCTTCTATTTGTAGAAGCCAAGGAAATTCCCTCTCTATTTTGCAAGAGCTCCTAATTTTTGGACCTCTCCCTCTCTCGACTCCAGGAAACTCTTCCCCTTCCCTTGCTCTGCTCATAATACAACAATTCCCTCTCCCTCTTCATCCCTTCTATTCAAAATAAGAGATGCTGATGGGGAGATCTGTCTGTTGACCTCCAGCCTTAGTCGACCTCCAAGCTGCTGGTCCTTGTCCTCTTACAAGGTAAACCCCCCTTCAATTTCTTCTCTTTATTTTTCTTCTTTTCCTATTCTTAGATTATATTCTTCCACCTTGCCCTTCTCGTTCTCCTTCCTCCTTTTCTTCTTCATCTTCTTCATGCTTGCTTACCTCCTACATCTCTTTGCTTAGATTCCTTCAATCTTTGATTTAAAAATATGCATGGGAGGAAGAAGAAAACATAACTTGAAGCATCATAAATTATTTTTTTTTATGCCTTGAATGGAGCACAATTTTTTGTGAGTTAATTCCTATGTTGTTATGACAAGATTTTGAAAGACAAGTATTTCTCTTATTTTGAGAATGTGTCTATCTTGAGTTTGAGTGGCTCCCTACTTTTAGTTTTTTAGAGAGGCTAGGTGTGATGTGATAATATGTTTAAAGGAGATTATTTTATATCATTTCTTAGATTTCACATGCTAGTTATTTGATCAAATGCCTTAGAGAGATTGTTTCCCTTATTCTTTCTTTTTTTGGATATCATACATACAAGATCTCATTATTGAAATATTGGAAAGTATGGTTGTGAGGTTTGCCTCATCATCTTTCTCTTCTTGAAGCATCAGACATAAATTTTCTTTTCTTATTTGGTATTTAAAAGAGTGTTTGGTGCAAGATATGTAGTTTATCATGATTTCTCTGGTTTCATAAACTTTGACATTGGTAACTTACAAGTTTACAAGTTTGGGGAAACTTTCTTCATGATTAGAGAAATGTTTGCTCTCATGTTTACTTTATTATTCCTATTGAAAATATTTTGAAATAAACTTCATCATTCTCAAGTCAAGTGATTGTGGGTTCTTGCTTTGTGTTATATGAATAATGGCTTCTTATAAGAACATTCTATTGTTAAGACTTGTTGAATATGAAATTTATGGGCCAAGAATATTGTCTTTCTTGGGAAAACTTACCGAATATTGTGAAACTTCCTTGTTTTAAAGCCTCTTGTGAATATATAATTTGTCGCCAAACTTGCTTAGGGATATTTGGGGATGGTCTGCATCCAAAATTGTGTTTCGATACCATCTATCAATTAGGATTCATGAACTTGTTGGAGACTTTATTTCACTTAGCATGAATGGATCTTGTGGGATTTTATGTTTGGTTTTGTGTTTGCTACTAGAATGGCAGAGAAAGTGGGTTGATTTTTCTTCTTTCTAACAATATCATGCTCATTTTGAATTTTTGGCAATCAATGATTGTGTGCATTTGACATTAAATGAGTTTTATGGGTTTGTTGAAAAAGTCGCACATGCTTCATAGTTAAATCTTAGAGAATGTATGGCTTGAATGTAAGATTGTGTACGTTATGTTGAAAAATTTTATGATTCATGTGAAAATATGTATGGAGCATTGGAGAACATGTGTGTGTTTTCTTTCTCAATAATAGGCATTTGTAAGACTTTCACAAAGTATGCTGGAGAAGTGTTAGAAAACATGCATGCTCTTCTCTCTTTTATTGATGAGCACCTAAGGTCAGTTATATTTTGAGGAGTATTTTGGAAAGGAATTTGAGATCTTTGCAAAATTCTATAATATGCACCTATGTCTCTTGTGATGAAAGTTTATGTATGGTTCCTTGGGATATCTCGTGTTGTATGACAAGGCATTGAAAAACTTCTTAGTATTTATATGTAGAAATGGCTATTTACTTGAGGCGATGCATGGATTTTGGAGAAAATGTTTTATACTAGCTTGTGTTTGATTGGAAAATATGTTGAAAAGATATGTGCGTTTGTGAAGGATTTATGTTGAAAAGCAAACATATGTTTTCCTTTTTCACTTAAAAACATTTAAAAATTTTCTTATAAAGCATTTTGGAGAGGGTGCTCTCTTTCTTTTCTCTCTCTACTCCTTTCCTGCTCTTTCTTTCTCTCTTTCTCTTCCTACTTCTTTTTTCCTACTATTTCACTTCTTAGCCCTCAAAATGAAATATGGTAAGGCGCATGCAGAAAAAAATTGAAAACTGCAAAAGGGAAAAGGGATCAACCGGTATCTAAGTTTGAAAAATGGTATGTTGCTTTTTAATTGCATTTAATTTGATTATTTGCATATTAAGTAAATAAAATGCTCTAATACAACCTTCTTTGCTTTTTCAGTGTTTTGCAAGGCACCTTTTCGGAGAGCAAAGCTTAGAGCAATTGAAGCACTACACAAAAGAGCCTACATATACAAATAAGTCACCCCCATTTATTCCGATGGGGGTGCTACGGGCGGAACCACCAGATCTTAACCCCCAGTGCTGTAAGTCTTTCAAAAATTAGAAGCCTTTAGAAGCCTTTTGTGTGCGCACTTCCCCACCCTTAGGACAATGTAGAAGCTTCATTTCTTATATTTTTTTTTGCTTACTATAGAACCCAAAACCTACCCACACGTGCGGATGTTTAAAGGGTTAGAAATAAACCTCTTTTCATCCCCTACAACACTAGTGACCCTTAAGGACAAAAACTAAGAATTAAGTCATAGAAAATCTAGACTTAGGATGCATGCTCCCTTTAGAGTAGAAATATAAAACATAGAAAACTTAGTGACACGTTATCCTAGGGTTAGTACGCCATAATTTATTACTAATTAATCAATAAAATCACTAAGAATCTAAATCAAAATGTATTAAAACACTTAACTTTTAATCAAACCATAACCAACACACTCACTAAAAATATAAAATTAGAACATGAACATCAATCCATTATTAATCACCTTCTAAGAAATCCAAATTTAAAAGATGTGAACAAATCTAATTCAAACCTAAAAGACTTCAAATACCCAAACTTTGAAAAATCCTAACTAATTATAGGAAATTTCAAATTGGGAAAACTAAAAGGCATTCAACTATAGTTAAAATATAATATTTTTTACAAATATTAGGTGTCCAGAAATTAACTTAAATTAAAGAGTCAAATCTTCAATCAACCATAGTTTGATAGCTAGGGCCTGAAAGCTAAAATTCTCATCTTTGCCTAGAAAACTCCAAATCTAGCAAACTCAAAGTCTAATTACTCCTTGTAAGATCTAATATTTGATAAAAATTCTAGAACCCCAAAACCTAACATATTTTTAAATGTAACCTTTTGGACCGCTTAACCTAATGGGTAGGCTGACCCCAAACCTTCTAAAATTACTAATGTAACTTAAACTTTAAAAAACATTTTCCTAAGAATTAAAACTGACCAACCTACTAAATTAAACTAAGATGGACCACAACCATTAATATCTAAACCTTAACCAAAGTTTCTTTCCTGCCTACTAACTAACTCGGATCACAACCAACTTGAACTAATTGCCTAACATAAGATCTATCTAAAACCACATAGCCTTCTACACACATAGGATTGTTTTCTTGGGCACCACTTCTAGCTCTAGGTTAGGCTGGTGATTTGCCTTTTCTATTTTTTTATGTTGTGATGTTCTTGCATGTGGCACATGTGCTATTTATTTTAACTTTTTGTATTGTTTATTTTATAATTGTACTTACTTTATCTATGATGTGATTAATTGTGCGTTAAATGTATCCCTAGGATAGGGATGATTTATATTAATTAATCTTATATAGGCAGCCATGCTCATATAGGACATCGATTAAAGGGGGCAAAAATCATTAAGCTTTAAAAATTGACGATGTTTTTTTGTAGATGCTTCAAAAATTACTAAGTCCCCCTTTAAATTAAAAGGCCATGGACAAGTGTGATTGACAATGAGTACTTTACTTTTCATATATAACTACTTGGAATGGTGTATATTAACTGCTTAGGATTTTCTATTAGGATAACCATAAAATAGAGTCTAATTTTTTTTCTTTTTTTAATATAATGTAATTTGATGTAATTTATAATTAATATTGAGTTGTGAAAGTCTTCAAAGTAGGTCATTTCAAATACTAGGTACCCAAAGAGAAAAAGAAAAGCCCTTCATAGGGAATTCCTTATTCATTTTTTTACCCTCCTGAAGGACAAACCATACGAAGACCGAAGGGAGATGATCCAAAGAAAATAATCCATATGAAGACTTGAAGATGAAATGCCTTGCTATTAAGACTTGCGACATTCAGTAGGATTATAATCCAGGTTGTTATTGGTGGGGCCTGACCACCATTACTTTTTTGCATAATCTAGTTGTACTATTTATGACACTTGCCATTGACTTTTCTTTTTTACTCTGCCTTATTTTATTTATATTGATGTGTTTACTATTATTTGCATCGTAAAAATTACTTTTTTATGTTTCATTCTTGCATGTGTATGGCCTGATTTTGCTAGGCTCTTTAGGGATAAAAATCTTTCCACTCATACCAAATATCTAAAATTATTTTGGGCCACTTCTTCTAGTTCTAAAATTATTTGGGCCACTTGGGAGAAGTGTTGTGGTGTTTTGGCTGAAGGTGGTCTTGGCTTCAAAAATTTAAGTGATTGTAAGGCTTTTTCCTTTAAACTTTGGTATAATTTATGCACTAAAGAGAGCCTTTGGGCTAATTTTATGATTTCTAAGTATTGTGTTGGTAAACATCCGACTAATATTTTTCCTAAGCTTAGTGATTATAAAGTTTGGAGGAGGCTGTGCAAGGTTAAATGGTAGGTGGAGCCCTTTATTTCTTGGGGGCTTGGTGATGGTAATATCTTTTTTTGGCAAAACAGAGGGTTAGGTAAGGACTCTATTGATGCCATCTTGAATTATACCTTTACTACTTCGGTCAAAGTTAATTATTTATTCAATAATAATTATTAGGAATATGATAAGCTTTCTAATATGATTCCTGATTGCATCATCCACCGTATTTTAAATTTTCCTATCGATACTTCTTCTGAAGATATTATTTTATGTGATTTATCCAAAGCTGGTCATTTTCACTTAAAGAATGCTTGGCATAATTTTAGAGATAAAAGTAATATTGATAATATTTTACTAATATTTGGCATAAGAGCATTCCTTCTACTATTTCTATTTTTTTTTGGAGAGTCTTACATAGATTTATTCCTAGTGATGATATTCTCATCAAAAAAGGCTTTGTTTTAGCTTCAAAGTGCCAATGTTATTATCATATAGAGAATATGCATCATGTTTTTTTATTTGGTCTTGTGGCTATTAGAATGTGGGTTTATTTTTATGATTTATTTCAATTAAATATCTTTAACTCTCACCTTTCCCTTAAGTCTTTGCTGAACACTTGATTTATTAATCCTAAAGGCCACATTCGCATTATTATTCCATCCCTCATTCTTTGGTTGCTTTGGTTAGAAAGGAATAACTCCCTTTTCAATGATGTGAGGATGAACCATCTTAATGTTATTCAAAAGAATAAGGATAAGGTTTAAGCTCTTTTGGCTGTCAATTTAATTATGCTAAGAATTTTATAAATTATTACTCTCTTGGTATCACCTTAGGGTTTAACTTGGAGGGTGTTCCTCTTTCTAATATCATCCATTGGAATAAGCCCGCCATTAATTTATTTAAATTGAATATTGATGGTGTTGTTTATGATGCTACTACTGGTTGTGGTGGTGTTATTAGGGATAGTAATGGTTCTCTCATTATTGCTTTGCAGGTCTGGTTCACAATGGTGCCTATTTTACTGCTATTACTATGGGCATTTTCTATGGTACTCAACTGTGCATCCCTCTTAACTTAACTAACATGTATATTGAAGTTTATTCTGGTTTTAATTTTGCTCATCTTCAAGCTGATGAGGACTTGTGTTGTAACCCAAATCTCTTATATCATATTAGATAAATGAAAAAGCTATTATTGATTTTGAACTTCTCTTTTTCCTAAACCCTATTATGTTAGCAAGGAAGGTAATACTTGTGCTTCTTTGTTAGCTATGTAGGGTTGTAGTCTTAACTATTTCTCTGATTTGATTTGGTCCACTATACCTGCTCCCCTTCGGGGTTTTCTTAATCTTGATGCGTGTGAATTTCCTTATGTTATTTCTTAACTGCCTTTTTTCTTGGCTGCTCTTCTAGTTGATTCATATTTTTTCGTGCTTATTTTGTTTGGTCTTTTTATTTTTTTGGGTTTTTTGGTTGCTCCTTATGTTTTTCTGGGGTGTTTTATCATGTGTAACCTGGAGCCTTTTTTATACTGGCTAGTGTATCTGTGGTGTGGAGGTGTTGCTCCACCATTGTTTTGGTTCTTTGCAGTTTTCTAGTGGTTCTTACTGGAGGTTACTGTGGTGCTTCCTTTGCATGGTCTCTTTATTTTCCTGGGTTTCTTTGTTCCTCCGGAGAAATTACTAGGATGGTTTAACTTGTCGTACCTTGAGATTTTTTTATGTTGGCTGGCCTATCTGTGGGGTGGTGGAGTTGCTCCATCATTATTTTGGTTCATGGATGCTTTTCACTGATTCTTACTATAGACTGTTTGTCCCTATAGCTATTTGGTTAGATATTGGTAATGGTTGTTTTATGCTATTGGCTGAGAATTTATCCACTCTCAAGGGTTTTGTGGGTCTTTTTATTTGTATATGGGTCTCTTTTTTTAAGTTTCTATTTATCTGCTACAGGCATCAATTTGTTTTCTCTTATTTAGCTGATATCTTTATGAATTTTAACTTGGGCTATGATTTCTCTTGTTATAATGCTGATTGTCTGTCCCATCGTTGCTCTCCTACCTTCTTTTTGTGGGGTGCTTGGGGTATTCGTGATGTTATGGCTGGGATTTAGTCTTTTGGTGTGGTTTGGGTTGTTGCCTGCAGGTGGTTACTTTTGTCCTGGTTGTTTCTCTGTTGTTGGTTGCCTGGGGTGGATATTTTATTTGGGATTCTTGAAAAACCATGCTCTCTGTCCCATTGTCTCTATTTTTGGGGTATTGGGGGTAATCATGTGGTTATGGTTGGGTATTCTTATTGTGTTACTGTTGTTGTTGGTTAGGTTGAAGGCCTCTGCTGGTTGTTTTTTCCTTGGCTGTTATGTTACCTGCTATCTCTCTGTTGTTGGTAGCCTAATATGGATATTAGTTTTTGGATTAATAACAATATGTGCTATTGTTCTACTGATCCTCTATGTTACTGGATGGGTTTGTATAAGGTGGCTTTTGGTGACCCTAAAGGTAGGATTGAGTTTCTCATGGATTTTTCAAATGAGGCTTATTATATTGATTATATTATGAGTTTTTTAAGTCTTAATTCCAAGATTGGCTTTAGTTGGTGCAGATTTTATTTCACCCATTTTTGGCTAGCTATTATTTCCATTATTGTTATTATTTAACCTATCCTTTATGGTGGTGTAGCTTTTCCTTTTGCAATAGTTTTTCTTTGTAGGCGGAGATGCTTTTGGCTTACTGCCGATTTTTTTTTGTAGAAAGATTGAGCCTTACTTCTTTTATATTATTTTTCTTTTTTGGATGCTTGTCTATAACATCATTAGAATTTTACTAGGATGCTTTATATTTTTGAATAGTGGAGACAATTGGCTCGTAAGTTTTCTTTTGCTTTGTTTTGTAGCTCGTATGAGGAGTAGTGAGCCAATGGTCTTCTATAAGGACTATGTAATTATTTTTTAATATTAACACGTAGGCCCCTTTGTGGGTTTTTAATTTGAAAAAAAATAATATAGAAACTTAACGATCTAAGGGATTTGCCAGAATCATCCAGGGTTACAAGCATATAAATTCATTTTTCTCTCTCCTTCTTTAAGACACTTCCCTGCTCGCAGGTAGAGTCCAAATAATCCGACTTATGGGGATGAGGTGTGGGATCTAGGGAGTATAGTCTTTTCTAAAAAAAATATTTTATAAGCATTTTTTTAACTTTTAAGTATACATGATTTGGAGACCTTTCAGCTAGCATACATTGCATTAGCAATCAACTAAATAAAAAATTGAATTATATTAGCTCTAGAAGCATTCACCCTACATAACTTTAAGGATAATTAGGAAACTCTCTAGACGTTGCCCTCACTTCCAAAAACTCAGCCTCCCACCCATGTTTCATAAAGACTGGGCAATATGAATTTTATGTGCTCAAGTGGTTAGCTTGCTTTCCTTTTCAGGCAGGATATAAGCCCATGATGAATTATCTAGGATACGGTGTTAGTATTGTGTAGAATACTAAACATACTTTAGATTTAGGGTTCAAGGCTACTGCATTCGATGTCTTGTAGAATGCCTTATTGGTGGGTAAGTCTCCTATTCTTCAGGGGCTATAAATCCTTCCTATCCACATCACAGGGATGATACCACCTCCTTCCTTATCATATGTATGCTTTGAGTGTGTTGCTTTCATTTTCTCTGATTTTTCTCACTACCATAATCCCTCCGGGTGTTAGTGTGAGCTGTTTATGTTGATTAAGCCATTTTGAACCCTTTTTTTCCCTTTGAGTAGGACTTTTTAATCTCCTCCTTATGTGTCAATCTTATATGAGGGTATAATGTAAGATTCTTAATCGAGAGTCTTCTCAGGCTCCGGCCTGATATGTAATTAACTGTAAGGGCTTGCTCTCATGGGAAAATAAACTCCACCATGAAATAAACCCCACTCAAGTTGATGTATTAGATGGGGGAAACCCGTTGTTTCAACAAGGTCATGTATATTATTATATATTGGGGTATGTTGATGAGAGCTACTATCCTCAATGGTTAATCGTATATGCAATCTAATTTACCCTTCCATTGGCCCTCTTGCGAAGAGCGTGAGGGCCTATGATCATCCCATCCTTCAGGATGGTGTGGTCTTATACCCTTCGCACTCGGTTCCTAACTGAGCAGTACCCCTTTGGAGGTCTACACAAGTTAATGAGACATATCAAATATAAGGCATCAGAAAAAGCCTTAAGTTCAATTCTAGTAACATTGATCATCAAATATAATTAGTTCAAATTACTCCTATTAGTGCAGTATGAAGAGCTAGGTGTTGTACAATTAATTCATGGAATTAAGTTGATAATCCATGAAGATTTAGATCAACATCCAGTATGATTAATTCAAATGACTCGGATTACTATCAAGTATGATTGGCAATAATTTAAGTATCACCCCATATAGGAATCTAGTCTTATAGTATGATTGGTCAAATCATCCTATACAATCTAACTAGATCAATTTATCTAAATTAGTATCCTAATCATAGGATTAATTTAGGCAAGATTTAATTACAACGTATAGTACGATAGCTATTATCTAATAAGATGAGTTCAAAATTAGAATTTTAAAATATTACCTAGATTATGATTGGTGGTTGGGATCTTGATTTTCAACTGATCATCCAATACGATATACATCATATAATACTATTAGTTAATCTTGCATTAATTATCATAATTAACTAATTTGATCATTTTCTAATAAGCTGAACGTATATTATGATATGGATAGTACAATATGATTAGTTTAAAAAATTAAAGATATTGTCACTAACTCACTCCTTTGACTGTTTGTGTGTGTGTATAGTTCCCAATCTTAGTATTCCCTAAATATATGATTTGACTCAAGAAATATATAAATACATAAGAATTGAAAATATTGACTCTTCACAATATAATTAACCCAAATCTACCCAATCTTGAGTTGATCAAACTTGTAAGTAAATGGTGGGCCTGAAATGTTAGTGCATAGGAAAAAATAGATATGCAATAATATCAATTAATAAGAGATATCATATTACTTATATAACTGGATGGTGTTTGCACCTGAGGGTTGGATTGAGTGGCTTGTGGATTTCCTAGATGAAGCTTCTTATTCTAATTTAATCCTGAGCTCTATCAGTCTGTATTAATGTTTTGACTTCTAGTGGTACCTGTCTTTAGATCAATTATATTTTAGCGGCTTTTATCATTTTTCTTTCCTTTATAAATTAATATTTTGCAATTATTTTTGGATTACCTATAAAATATGGTGTTATACTCTTTTGCTCTGCAACCCTTTTGTTTTACAGGTGAGTATGCTTCAGGTCATTTTCATCTTTTTTTTGCAGAAAGATCGAGCTTCATTTCATCATCTTTATCTTTATTTTTTGGATGCTTCTTTATAGCATATGTTGATTGTTCCTAGGTTATTTTGTAATTTTTCTTACTGGAGACTATTGGCTCCTAGGTTTTCTCTTTATTTTCTTTTGTAGCCCATTGGAGCATAGTGAGCTGATAGTCTCCCTTAAGGACTTTATAATCATTTTTTATATTAACACGTGGCCCTCCACGGGTTTTAACCAAAAAAAAGTAAGAAATCCAATAATGTTTATTATCATAAAAAACATAGGACTTGGGTGTATATTTGCAGCCGTCTCCCCCTTTTTGATGATGGCAAATATTATTGGTAAATATTTCAAATATATTTTTATTATTTCCTAAACACCCACTTACTAGGTAAAATTTTCAAAAATAAGGAGGGTTTTTTTTTTGAATTTTTTTAAGAAGATAATGCATAAGTAAAGAGCACACAAATACTAGAAAAATAAAAGATTATTCATTAAAATCACAAAGTACATCCCAGCAAAAACAAATAACTCTCCCTTTTAACATCATTAAAAATAAGGAAAATGCTAGACAAATGCATTAAACAAGAACAAAAACATCACAAAGCATAGTAGTTGATACAATATAAACACAAGGATGAAAATATAAAGCAAACTAAAAGTTTGAAGGATTTTGATATGGTGGAGGTGGTGGTTTGAAGAATCATTGGATTGAAGCAAATTTCTCCCCAAACTAAGCTATGCTATTGTTGCAGATGTGCTACGTAGTTATCAAAGTGAGGCATATCATTATTATGTTGGTGTTGCTGCTCTACTATGCAGGTGTCAAATTGAGCTTCTCACTGGTCATACCTCTAAACCAATTTATTTTATTGAGATTGTTGTTGGATAGGTGCTGGTGCTAGTGCTTGACCTCCCTCTACTGTCATTGTCTAGTCATCCACATAACGAACATTGCAGTGGCAAGCACTGTGAAGGACATAGAGGGAGCTATTGGAATAGAAAATTGGAAGGTGATCTGGCGGTGCAGGAAATTGGAGGTGGTATTTAGATTCAAAGATGAAAGCAACTATGTAGTCTAAGATAAGATTTGGCTTTCTTTTTTATCTAAGACATCTAATGTTGGTTAGATGCTCAAGATATCGAATGATTAGATCAGCTGCATTGAAATCTTTCTCATCCATTATGAAGTAGGTTGTCGTGGATAGAAGAGGTACGATGCTAATTCAATCCCCAATATTTGGAATTATGGAGTTATGAAAGATATGATGTATGATTTTAACATCTTGCACTATGGTATAGACATGGGCAATGTGGTATCTAAGATTTGTTTCCCTAAGGGTAATATTTGAAATAGTCCAATTATAGTAATGATTTAAACTTTAAGGTTAAATTTTTTGCTAGTTATGGAAAGGTGGAGGAGTTCATGAAAATCATGGTAAGTGATTTCGTGAGGCCTCCTATTTACATAAGATTGGAGGGTAGTTCCCTAACTATTGATTTGGAAACTAGAAAAAAATTTAAAAAGAAGTTCAAAATTACATGTGTAGGAAAGTGTGAGAATAAAATGTAGGGTTGTGTAAACATAGAGAGAGAGAGAGAGAGAGAGAGAGAGAGAGAGAGAGAGAGAGAGAGAGAGAGAGAGAGAGAGAGAGGAGGGAGAGAGTACCAAGAAGTTTAAAACTTCTCGATTTATGATCATAGAAGGTGTGATCCCAATAATTTTGTACCTATTGTAAGCTTCTTCTCCTTCAGCAGCTTCGACAAATTGAGAATCCATGGGGCATTGAGAAGAACTTTCTGCTAGAGCTCATAAACTCTTTCCTCTGACCATTTCAAAGAACGATATGTTTAGGGAGGAGGTAAGAAAAACAGAATGAGTTGAATGAAGAAAAGCTTTGAATTTTCTCTCCTTAAATAGAATGACTATATTATACAGTACAATGGAGGCATTGTACATTATGATTTGGTGCATTGAATTTGTTTCAGTCCAATCAGTCAAAAAGGTGGTGTTATCCTACAATATGATTAGAATCATACTGGACGATTATAGAGAAGATGTTTGTCCCAAGGCATTAACCTGGATTATCGTTGATTAGTCAGATCGTCGTGTACAAATGGATGTTTATAATGTATTATAATATATTAAAGATCATATTGGCTGAATTCAATTTGTCTAATATCCATTACCAGGTGTATTGTATAGGACAATGTAGGTGTTCATATAGGTCACTAATGATTGATGACTGTTATCTTATGGATGTACTACGATTATTAATCTAGTGTGTTTTGTGAAGATCATACATTATGATGTGAAATCATATAGTACGATGTGAACAAAATTCAAAAAGTGGTGTGTTAGGATTAGGAAAGCTCCATAAAAAGAACACAAAACAAATCACAAGAAATAATATAAATAATCACACAACAAATTTAAAAGAAAAACACACAACAATATATATATATATATATATATATATATATATATATATATATATATACACACACATAACTTTTTTTTTTTACAAAAACAAAAGCAAAACAAATTCAAAAGAAAGACACATAAAGCATCTTTTTAATTTTTAAATAATGTAGATTCAAATATGAATATCTATAACACATAGTCTAGTCCTTAATGTGCTAAAGGTTTCAAAAGCTAAGAGTTTTATAAATATATCTGCAAATTGATTTTCAGCTGCTACATGATGTAGCTCTATATCCCCTTTTTTCATATGGTATCTAATGAAATAGTTCCTAATATCTGTGTTTGGTGCTTCAATATTATATTAGATTATTTGACATATAAATGATGCTAGAGTTATAACATATGATTTAAATGGAGCTTATAGGTAATCCAACATATAAGATTTGATGCTTAAGCCTTAGGACTTGTGCAATATTACTCTATATTATGTCTCCTTTTGCCCTGATAGCAAGGAAGAGAAGCCATTACAAAATATTTCCAGTAACTCGGTGAGGCAGAGTGCCTTGAATCCTTTTAATCCCTCTTAGAGTAGGTACAGAACCTATGAATTCTTTTACTCCCTCCTGGAGTAGGCAGAGAAACTGAGAATCTTTTTACTCCCTCATGGAGTAGGTATAGATTTTTAAATCCTTTTACTTCTTCTTAGATTAGGCAGAGAACCTTTGATCTAATAGTGATGAAGATCTCCCCAGAGCCACCAAGGAACTAAGGAAGAATCTTGACGAAGATGATGGAAACCTTGCATAGAGCGACCTTTATGAATCCCTCATAACTCCCCGTCACAAGGATCTCTCTCTCTCTCTCTCTCTCTCTCTCTCTCTCTCTCAAAGTCTTCCTCTCTTCCTTCTTTAAGTTCTCTCTTAGGTCAATCCAATAGCAAAAGATTGTCTTAAGGGATAATAAGAGAGCTTAAATATAGATCCTCAAAAGAAGCTCTAATTTTCAACTTGCCCTGAAAGGTAATCTTGTACGATCGATAGATCATCCAATACAATTAGTACAAAATAGCCCTTTTTGCCAGTACAATCAGCTTTTCCCTATATGATTAGTTTTAATATTTATGTAGATTATCTAGTATGATTCTACGATCATCCAAGATGATTAGTTCATGATACTATATTGATTATCCAGTACAATCAACTTTTCCCGCAAACCTCTGGAACATCCAATACGATCTCCTAGACTATTAGAAGAAAATTATGGTTTTAATCTTGGATGATAGGGGATTGTCCCAAGAAATATAATAGATCATCTAGTATGATCAAAGTCGATCATCATGTACCATCTGATCAAGCATTCTAACCATAATTAGTTACCTAATCAAAGGATTAATTTAAGCATGATTTTTATAAATCATATAGGATAATGCATATTATCCTATACGATTAAAACAAAAATAAAAATTTTAAAATATTACCAAAATTATGGTTGGCGGTTGTTTTTCATAAACTGAACTGATCGTCCTGTACGATATGTATCATATAATATGATTAGTTTAATCGCTCTTAATTATTAGGGATGCCCTAATTAGGGTTTTTTATTTTTAAATAATTTTACAATATAATTGAAATCATCTTATATGATTAGTTTAAATACAAAAAAATTTCTCTAACTCACCAAATCATTTCCCTTGAGTATGTGTGTGCAATGTTACTTTGCTTAGGATTCACCAAGTATATGACTTGACTCAAGAAAGGTAAAAAGTATATTGAAATTTAAATTAGAGATAGTTTCAAACATTGTCTATCTGATTTTGAGTTCAATAGCATTACAAGTGAACTTGTGGATATAAAAGGTTAGTGAGTAGGGTAAAAAAAGTAGATATGCAAGAATAGTAGTAATAAAGAAATAATAATATTTATCATCATCAAAATCACTATACTTGGGCATAGATTTGGAACAATCTCCCCATTTTTTATAATAATAAACATTATTGTTAAAAAAATTCAAAGCTCTTTGACATTTTTTGAAACTCCCCCTTAGAAGATGAAATTAAGAAAGTAAGGGAAGTTAATTTTTTTTTTTTCAAGGAAATATGAGACAAAAAAATAAAAATAAAAACTAGAAAAAAAAATAGAATAAAGTAAAATTCACTAATCCATAGGATACAAAATAACACACTACTCCCTCTTTTGACATCAGAAAAAAGAGGATAATGAAAACACTAAATAGAGAAATAGTAAATAGATCACAAAGAAAAGACAACAATAGAAACTAAAAAATAGACTAGAACCCATAAGGACTATTGAGATTGTTGAGATTATTGCAATATATATGTTTTTGATGATTCAAAATATTATTATTTTAATTACAAATTTTTCTGACATATTTTGTATATATTGCTTTTGTTGTTTGTGTGTACTAACATTTCAGGGAAATCATACTCCAGATTATTAAAGACTTCAAATAAGATAGATTAGGGTTCATTGTAAATGGAGTCTATTTTTATTTTATTTTATTGAGTATAAGAGAGTGTGATTTTAATTGAGTAACTGTGCACACACACACTGGGGAGTATTTAAAATTGGTAATTTTTTAAACTAATCATACTGTAAGATTTCATTTCGTACGGGATGATTTGTACACTTATTTCCTCCTATGAGTAGTTAAATGAACTATAGAAAAATTTTTTCTAAGCAATAATCATACGCTATAAAGAGTTACTCATGCAAATAATGTCTATAGTATGAAATAGATACATCCTTATTCATCCCGATGATCTCAAAATTTTCTAGAACTGATCGTACTGTATGAACTGACCTTCGTAAAAAGAAGTTAAGAGTACTAAAAGAATAGGTCTCTTTTCATCCCGACAAACTCAAAAATTTTCTTAACTGATCGTAATATACGATGCCCTGTTCGTACATATAATGTCTAGAGTACAAAAATGTGGGGAACCTTTTTGTCCTGATGAACTCCAAATTTTTTTAAATTAATCATACTATATAATGCCTTGTTCATATAGATGACATCTAGAGTATGCAAATGTAAGGTATCTTTTTGTCCTGATGAACCAAGAAAATTTTCTTAGCAGTTCGTACAGTACGAACATGTTCATACTAGACAATTATCGCATATGAAAATGTTTTATACAGGTTCGTACAAAGCAGTTTTTAAACTATTTGTATGTATAAATTACGAATGTAATGTACAATCGTACACTTTCAAATTAATAATATTCAATTTTCTGGATAGTTTTTCATGTCTTTCATATAAAAAGTCCATAGAAACTAACTTGGAAAAACATGTTCTTTGTGATTTCTTTGAGAGCAAGTGAAAGAGTGTTTTGGGAGAGTGTTTAAGAGAGAGTTATTGCAAGTGAAGTGTAAAGGATTCAGAAGATTACTCAAAGGTAAGAATTTCTTTTGTATTTTTATTACTTCTCTCCCTTTTTCTTTCTAGTTGCTCAAGAGAAGATCTTTAAAGAAGATACGGTACTCGACTGACACTTAGAGGGTTTAAAAGGATGGTGGTTCTCTGCCGACACTTGAAGGGTGTGAAAGGATGAGGGTTCTTTACCAACATTTGGAGGGTGTGAAAGGATGATCTGTTGCACTGGGGATTGATGGAAGAGAGGAAAATTATAAAGGCTTCTCTACCTTACTGTAAGAGCAAAAGGAGAGTCACTTTGGTAATAGTGTAATACCTAAAGAGGGAGTCTTCAGGGAGTGGATATAGGTCTTGTTGGATCGAACTACTATAAATCTCTGTGTTTATTTTTATTTCCACACTTTTATTTTTTAGCATTTTGTAGTTGTGATTGAAAAGATTATTTGAAAAACAAAAATCAAATTGCTAAATTATTAAATAGTTTTCTATTAAAATTTAAGAGAGAATTTTTTAAATTATTAATTCACCCCTTTATTGGTTAGTCTTGGGACATTTGCATAGGTTTAACAACCTATATGGACTTTATAAGTGGTATCAAAGTTTTGTTTCAAAACATAAAGTTTAGACAATTTTTTTGAAAATGATAATGGCTACTTTTGGAAATTGTAATACACCTGAAGGGTATTCGATCACTAGACCTCCATTATTTGATAATAACTCTTTCAATTTTTGGAAAACACGTATGTATACTTTTCTTCAATCACTTTACTATCGTATGTGGATTTTAGTACAAGAAGGATACAATAGGCCAACTAGACTAGAAAATGGCATTATAACTAAACATTGTTTTCTAATTAGACTATAGAAGAATATGAATTAGCTCAGTTACATGTGAAATATTTAAATAGTTTCTTTTGTGCACTTAAACAAGAAGATTACTTGCATATTTCTACTTACAAAAATGGAAAAGAAAATTGGGAAAGACTTTGTATAACATATGAAGGAACTAACAAAGTGAAACAATCTAGATTAAAAATTTTGTTATATAATTATAATATGTTTTGTATGAAACCAAATGAATCCATATCTGACATTTATACATGTTTCACTAAAATAATTACTACTTTGCATGCATTAGGTATGGAATTAACAAATGCTGAAATAGTTTGTAAAATACTTCGTTATTTTCCTAAAGCTTATGAAGCTAAAATAACTGCTATTATAGAGTCTAAAGATTTAAATGTGTATTCAATTGATAATCTTCTTGTATCACTAATTGCTTATGAGCAAGGAGTGACTCAAAGACAGATTGATACAGGAAAAATGTGAAAGGAGAAGAACAAAGCTTTGAAATTGGATGATTCGGAGAGTGATCAATCATAACATGAGGATAAGGATGATATTATCTTGATTGTTAAGAGAGTTACTATTTGCATGTTTTACATTCTTGCAACTTGTATATTTTTGATGATTTCAAATATTATTATTTTATGTGTAGTTATCTCCTAACACTTTTTAGAAGATTTGTTTTTGCTCTTGTGTGCACTAACATTTAAGGAAAATCAAACTCCAAACTATGAAGACTTTAAATCAAATTCAGCATACAATCCTTTGCAAATTGAAGCTTTAAATTGTTCTTTGAATTGAGAGGGAGTGATTGTAATTGAGTGAATAAAAACACACACATACACTTAAGGAAATCTTACAAAATTTGTACTGATCGTACGGGACAAACCTAGTTCATACGAGATGATCAAGTTAGTTATCTCCTCATAAGAGCAATGGAATGAACAGGAGTTAGAGGAAATTTTTCTAAGTCCTAATCGTCCAGGATGCAATTATTTTCATCCCAAGATGAGTTAGGCTCTATAAAAATTTTGTTAAGATGAAATCTATAATGGTGTCAGGACGACTTGGGCTCTATAAAAATTTTGTCCAAACGAAATCCAAATCTTCCTAGGATGAATTCTTCTTTGTAAAAATTTCGTTCAGATGAAATTCATTATAATGCCAAGGCGAGTTGCCCTCCATAAAAATTTTATCCTGACGAAGTTCTGTTGGTCCCAGGACGATGTGAACCGACTTACCAAAATTGGTTACATCCTATAGTTATTTGGTAACCGACCTATGGTATAACTGTTCGCATCGGACGAACCTAGTTCGTACGGGACGATGATCGTGTATGAAAATAGTTTGTACCAATATACATAAGGATCATTTCCGACACTTTAAGTAAAATCATCCAGGATGATCCACGATCGTACAGGACAATCCATTTCGTGTTGACTTGAATATTTGAAATTTTGGATAGTTTTTCTTGTCTCTCATATATATGGTCTGATTTTTACTGCCACCCAATCTTTATTGCTCATTGATCTTCATACCTACTGAAAGAAGAGTCAAGGAGAGAGTCTGAGAGAGCATTCAAAGGAGGATTCCTACCACTGGAGTGTGAAGGCTTCGCTTAGTGTTCAAAGGGAAGAATCTCTACTTGTGATTTGGGATTTCTTCACTCTTTTCTTTCTTTCTTCTAGATTTCTTGTGAGGAGATATGTCAAGGAGATCCGGTTCTCTGCCGATACTTGGAGAGTGTGAACAACCGAAGGGTTCTCTGGCCACACTAGGAGAGTGTAAACAGCCGAAGGGTTCTCCGCCCACATTAGGAGAGTGTGAAAGGACGTACGGTTCTCTGCCGACACTGGGGATAGTATAAAAGGATGACAGTTCTTTGCCGCACCGGGTAGTGGTGGAAAGAGTGTTTGTAAAGGCTTCTCCGCCTTGTTGTGGGTGCAAAAGGAGAGATACTATTGGTATTAGTGCAATACTCCGAGGGTGCCTCCAAGGAGTGGATGTAGGTCTGGTTTTGACCGAACCACTATAAATCTTATGTCTTTTATTTTTTATAGCTTTTTATTTTCTGCTTTTTATGTTCTAAAAATTATGGTTGAAAAACTATTTCTAAAAATTATTAAAGTTTATTTTTGGTTCAACATACTCAAAAGAGGGATAATTTTTTAAATTACCAATTCACCCCCCTCTTGGATAGCCTTGAGACATAAGCTTAGGTTTAACAACCTAATTCATAGTGAACGAGTTTCAACAAGTGATATCAGAGCTTTGTTTTAAAATCATAAGTTTAGACTACTTTTTGATTAATATAGATGGCTACATTTAGAAACCGAAACACACATAAGGGTTACTCTATTACTAGACCTCCACTGTTTGACAATATACCTTCTGATTTTTGGAAAACATGCATGTCTACTTTCTTAGAGTCACTTGATTATCATATGTGGATCTTAGTCCAGGAAGGATATACAAAACCAACTAAATTAGTTGATGGAGTTAGAGTTAAAACACCTTTTGCAGACTGGATAGTAGAAGAACATGACTTAGCACAACTAAATGCCAAATGCTTGAATTGTTTCTTTTGTTCTTTAAAATCGGAAGACTACATGTGGGTTTCCACTTGCAAAAGTGGAAAAGACATATGTGATAGACTTTGTATAACATATGAGGGGACTAATGAGGTGAAATAATATATACTTAATATATTGTTGCATGATTATGAACTATTTTGCATGAAACCTAATGAATCCATCTACACAAGATTTATACAAATAGTCACCTCTTTGCATCTACTTGGTAGGGAACTAACGAATGCTGAAATGGTTAATAAGATTCTTCGTTGTTTATCTACTACTTATGATGTTAAAATTACTGTAAATATAGAGTCTAAAGATCTAAACATTTATTCAATTGGCAATCTTCTTGGTTCACTTATTGCTTACGAGCAAGGAGTTAGCCAAAGAAAGATTGATGCAGGTAAACCACAAAAGGAGAAGAACATAGCACTAAAAGTGGAAGAGTCTGAGAGTGAACACTCACAACCTGAGGATGAAGATGACATTGCATTGATGACTAGACAATTTAGAAGCTTTCTGAAGAGAAAATATAAGAGACGTCAGCAATGGAATAGAGGTAAATTTAATAGAAATGGCAAGGTTTCAAATGATGTAATTTGTTATGAGTGCAGGAAACCTGGTCATATTAAAACTGATTGCCCAAAACTCAAAGCCACTCCTAGCAAGGAGAAGGTAGAGGAGAAACCAATTGTAAAGAAGGGCAAGAAGAAGTTTCAAAGAGCTTTCTGGGCGGACTCAGCTTCAGATTCATCAGAGACTGAAAAGGAAGAAGAAGTCACCAATCTTTGCTTGATGGCCGATAGTCTTGATCAGTCAGATCAAGAAGAAGTAAGTGACTTAACATATGATGAATTATTTGAAGTTTTTGAACACATGCATGATGCATATAAGAAAATGATGAAAATGCATGCTAGTCTAAGTTTAAAATTTGAAGAACTTCAAAAGGAACATTAAATCCTTAGGAAAGATCATGCCTTAATAGATGACAACCACATGAAACTACTCGATGAGTTTGATGACTTGAATAAAATCATGAGAATTTAAAATCATTCTATGCTGATCTTGAAAAAGAATTTAAAAACTTTAAAGATGAATCAGAGAGAAAAACATATCAAATTAATTATATGAATCAAATATTGGAAGATATGAATTCATTTTATAAGTTGAAAATAAAAGCTCTTGAGGATAATAGGATACCCCGCAGACTTGAAGATTTTACAAATCCTATTTTGTATCCTAAATTTATGTAATCCCTAAATAGACAGATAAATGGTAGATGACTTAGGAATCCTTTTCCTAATGTCAAATGTAATTATTATGAATTGCTTGGACATATTGCTCACACCTGTTCTTTGAAGATGAAAATTAATTTGGTGTGGAGACCTAAGATGCATAAACCTAAACATATCATACATGCATCTAATTATAAATTGCCAAAAGGAGAACCCAAACTTGTTTGGGTTCCCAGGTCTAACATTTGATAATTTTGCAGGGTCGCTCTCACACAAGACCTCGTGAGAGCATATGGTACCTGGAAAGCGGATGTTCAAAGCATATGACTGGAGATACTGCTCAATTCATAATGCAGGAAGCCAGGAATGGAGGCAAGATTACACTTGGAGATAATACCATAAAGAAGGTGGTTAGATCAGGTATGATTGGAAATCTAAAGAATTTTTTTATAGATAATGCATTATTGGTTGAAGGCTTAAAGCATAATTTGTTAAGTATAAGCCAGCTATGTGATAAGGGTTATTGTGTAAATTTTTTTTTCTACTAGTTGCATATTAAGCCTAAATGGTAAAAATGTTTTGAATGGAAAAAGGGTAAATAATATTTATATGCTAGATTTAAATTTCATTCAATCTCCTACTACTTTTTGTTTGAAAACTGTATCTGATGAGTCATAGCTTTGGCATAGGAGGCTTTGTCATTCTAGCATAAAAAACCTTAGGAGGATTACCCAAAAGAATTTAGTGAGAAGTATACCGAAACTAGACTTTACTAAGGACCACCTTTGTGATGCATGTCAATTAAGAAATCAGGTGAAGTCCTCTTTTTAGTCTAATAAGGATCTTAGAACTAGTAAATCATTGGAAATTTTGAATATAAATCTTTTTGGACCAGTTGGAACTGTGAGTCTAGGAGAGAAGGTATACAAATTTTTGATTGTAGATGATTATTCAAGATTCACATGAGTTAGATTTCTATTTCATAAGAGTGAATCATTTAAATAATTTAGAAATTTTTTGACTTGGATTCAAAGGAAATTAGGTGTGAAATTATTTCTATACAAAGTGATCATGGAGGACAATTTGAGAATGAGAGATTTAAAGATTTTTGTAAGGAGAAAGGAATTGATCACGACTTTTCTGCACCTAAAACCCCTCAGCAGAATGGGGTAGTTGAAATGAAAAATAGAATATTAATAGAAGTCGCCAGAGCAATGTTGGTAGAATACTCTCTTCCTAAATATTTTTGGGCTGAGGCGGTTAGCACTGCATGTTATGTTCTAAATAGGGTGAATGTGAGATCTAAATTGAATAAAATATGCTATGAGTTGCTAAAAGGGAGAACACTAAATTTGTCTCATTTACATATTTTTGGTTTTAAGGTGTTCATTCATAACAATGGAAAATCTGCCTTAGGAAAATTTGATCCAAAATCAGATGAAGGAATTTTTGTTGGATACTAAAGTGTTGGAAAATCTTATGGAGTATTCAATAGAAGAACTTTGGTAATTGAGGAGACCACACATGTTGTATTTGATGAATCTGTAAATATGGAAGAGCCAAATGTTGTAGAAGATAAAATCGAGATTAACTCCCAAAAGATTGATAAATTAAACTTGGAAGAAAATGTGAAAAAAAATTTGGAGATAGAAAACCCTTTGCCTAGAGATTTGAGATTTTCTAAAAATCACCCAAGGGAATTGATTATAGGTGAACCAAGTGAGGGTGTAAGGACTAGGCGTGGATTAAATAAAGAAGTCAATTATTCAGCCTTCATTTCCACTATAGAACCCACTAATATTGATCAAGCACTTTTTGATGAATTTTGGATATTGGCCATGTAAGAAGAGATGAATCAATTTGTAAGACATAAAGTTTGGGAATTAACTACAAGGCCAAAAGATCAAAGTGTAGTTGGAACTAAGTGGGTATTCAAAAATAAAATGAATGACTCAGGAGTAGTCATTAGAAATAAGGCTAGATTAGTTACTAAGGGGTATAATCAGATTGAAGGGATTGATTTTGAGGAGACTTTTGCCCCTCTAGCTAGACTTGAAGCAATTAGGTTTTTGCTAGCCTTTGCCTATTTTAGAGGTTTCAAATTGATTCAAATGGATGTGAAAAGTGCCTTTTTAAATGGGATAATTGAAGAGGATGTTTTTGTAGAACAACATCTAGGTTTTGAAAATTCTAAATACCCAAATCATGTTTTCAAGTTGAAAAAGGCATTATATGGATTAAAATAGACACCTAGGGCGTGGTATGAGAGGTTGAACACCTTCCTAGTTGAAAGATCATTTGAAAAAGTGTGTATACAATTCTCTTTTTGAAAAAATATAGAAAGGATATACTCATTGTTCAAATTTATGTGGATGATATCATATTTGGATCTTCAAATAAAAATCTTTGTGATGATTTTTCTAAAACAATGAGTAGTGAATTTGAGATGAGTCTAATGGAAGACTTAAGTTACTTTCTAGGATTTAGCGTTAAGGAAATTGAGGAAGGTACATTTTTAAGTCAGTCAAAATATATTAAGGATATCCTTAAAAAGTATGAAATGGACAATGCTAAACCTATTAGTACTCCATGAGTTCCTCAGTTCAGTTGGATAAGGACCATAAGGGAAAATCTATTGATCAAAAGAAATTTAGAGGAATAATTGGATCTTTACTTTACTTGACTACTAGCTGGCCCGATATCATATTTAGTGTTTGCTTATGTGCTAGATTTCAATCAGATCCAAAAGAATCACACTTGACAGTAGTGAAAACGATTTTAAGATATCTGTTAGGAACTCAGAACTTAGGAATTTGATATCCTAAGTTTAGCTCTTCATTTCAAATATTTGGTTATTCAGATTCTGACTTTGCAGGTTGTAGGGTGGATAGAAAAAGCATCTCTGGAACATGTCAGTTCATTGGAAATTCATTAGTTTCATGGTCTAGTAGAAAAAAAAATTAAGTATCCCTATCTACTGTAGAAGCTGAATACATTGCATTAGAAAGTTGTGTGGCACAAGTACTTTGGTTGAAACAACAGTTGATTAATTTAGGATTAACTATAGGCACTATACCAATTTATTATGAAAACACTAGTGCTATCTGCATTTCTAAAAATCCTATTCAACATTCAAGAACCAAACACATAGACATAAGACATCATTTCATAAGGGATCATGTATTCAAGGGAGAAATTGAACTCATTCATGTTACAACTGAAAGTCAACTTGCAGATATTTTTACAAAACCTTTAGCCTTTGATACTTTCAGTACATTAAGAACAAGACTTGGTGTGATTGATTTAAATGTTTAAATAAAAATATTCTTGCAACATTGATGTTTGATTATTAAATAAATGTTTTTTGTGTGTTTATGATTTTATTATTGTGATTTTTTCTTTTAGAGTATGTGTTTCATCGTTATTTTTGGTATTTTTTTGTATTTTTGAATTTTAGTTTTGTTTGAGTGCGAAAATCAAAATTTTTTAAGTCATCATCGTCCGGGACGAAATATTTTGTATGTGATGATTTGTGTAGTATGACAAACTGTCAAATTTTGAATCGTTTGAGTGCAATTTTTAGTGTTTTATTGTCACTTCGTCTGTACGATCGTCACGATCATCCGGGATGAAATATTTTTTAAATGACGGGACGGATGAATAAAGCAGTTGAATGGATAAGGTAGTTTTTAATATGAACTTCGTATGTACAAACCTTTGGTTCTTCTGGATGAACACATATCGGTTCAATGTAGGGGATGATTTTAAATGCCATTAAAATTATATAAGTTCTAATCATCCCGGGATGAACACATGTTCGTCTGTATGATCAGTTTGGTCAAAAGTTTGTACAAAAGGATGCTTCATAAGTTGTGTTGATTATGAAAAGTCGTTTCATTTTGATGCTTTCGGTCATTCAAAAGAAAATTTTTCATACAGGACGAATTAAAAATTTCTTACGGGACAAAATTTTTTTTCCTGGTACGAACATGTCATTTTCAATAAATAGGCATGCTTTTTAACTCAATATTCACACTCTAAACATCACTTTCAATCCCTTTCATACTCTAGATCTTTTTCAAATGGCATGTTCTAGTAAACGCTAAAAGGTTCTGGCCAAGAAACCACATAGGAATTCATCCGAAAACTTTCTGTCCAAAGCAAATGGGGATTCTTTTCCTAGGTTTGCTTCAGCCAAAATCACTCTTTCCTGAATCCTAATCCAAGAAGATATTACCTTTCAGGTAATGTCTTTATTTGCTTTGACAAAGTTTCGATTTATCCTTACCCTCATCCACCACTATAACAAAGAAACATTTCAATATCTAGCTTATATGTTCTTCAATTCTGACCACTCTGTGATTCGCCCCTATATTTTCAAGCAAAAAGTTGAAATCACCAAACATGACTTGGGAGCATTTCTAAACTTAAGGAGTGAGGTAGGTAGAGCCCATACCTTAATCACAAATGATCAATATAAATGGTATGAAATCAATAGGGTGATTAGAGGAAATAGTTTAGATGAGCATGTGGCTAGGGTATCCGGTCTTGCCCGGAATGCACGCATCATCCAGCATGTTCTTAGAATTTCAATCATTCTAAAAGCTGGTTATAGAGTCAAGATTACCCCCCTTCTTTCTATGGTGACCTTTTTTATCATGTCAAATAAGCCTATAGATGAAGCCCAACTTATCCTTGACTATCTTTATGGGCTTTATGAAATTGGCCATGCAGAGCAAAAAAGAAAGAGGAATATTGCCTTAGGACACTTAGTTACCTCTTTTCTAGAGAAGAAATACAACTTGGTTCATCCAGATCAAGAATATGAAGAACCGCTCTACTACAATGATGGATCATTTAGAGTGATCTTCAAGGAAGAATCAGATAAAGCACATTTCATAAGTGATACAGAATAAGGGCCAGAAGGTGTACCAGCTCCTGCAAATAAACCAAATTATCAAGATTTGGTTCAAAGATTTGATCAGTTAGAGACTCATTTTGATCAACGCTTTGATCAAATTGAGACTCATCTTCAACAGCAGGCTGCTTAATATCAACATGACATAGGTTATTTGAGGGGACAAATGAATAATATTAGTACCAATGTACTTATGTTGAATACATACTTTAATATCTTTGGTAGTACTCCTCCTCCTCCAGATCAGAGACCGTCTAAGTGATAGATGCACTTGATGTTATGTGTTTGTGTTGTTATTGCTTTTACTTTATGTGTTAGTTTTTATTTGTTTTTAGTAGTTAGATGTATTTCTCTTTTATTTTAGATGTTTTATTTTGTATTGATATTCTGATGTATCATTGTAATATCTTCAAAGTGATATCAATATTAGTTCTTGTGTTTAAATTTGAATCTTTTTTTAAATGTTTATTAGTCTTTATGAAAATTATCAGATTTTTTAATCTTAATTGTTCTATAACCTGAATTATAAGTTAAAATTAAATTCATTAGAAAATCTAATTATTCTAAGTTTAACTTTTGGTTATAACTTGATATTATTAGAATTTTAAATTTCATGTCTCTCATTTAGGCTGCCTTATTGTTAATATTATTATTGCAATTACGATGATTTCTTATTTTGTATTTCACTTATCAATCATTATTTATGCACTTAGAAAGATTTGAAATTTTAGATTATTATTTTTGAAAAGAATAAAATTACTCATGCAAATTGTATAAAAGTACAAAAAATTAAAAGGAATGCGCAAATGTTCGCAATGTGAAAAAGAGGCTCCAAATAAGCCCAAAGTAAAAATGATGCACAAAAATATGCCACAAATGTGAAAAAGATGCGCAAAGCACCACATGTGGTAGTTATTTCTTTCCAAATTCTTTTAATCTCTTAATTCAAATTGATCTTATGCTCATTTATAATTGATATTGAAATTTAAAATATACAATTTTTTATTCATCCTTAGTGCAATGATTTTCTCTATCTTAGTGTCTAAATTGATTCATGTTTTTGATAAATTCTTTTTATTATCTATGTTATATCACTTCTTAAATTATATAAATTTCTATGATTTGCCTATTATTTTAATTTTATTTGCATAACTTATTTCAATCACTTTTAAGGTTAAATTATCAAATGAATTTCATATTACTGTTTACATTTCAAGTATTTTTTCTTCTTCACTTTTTGTTGCTGTCAAAAAGGGGGAGAAATTATTTATTTCGATAGTTCATCTATTTTCAATAGTTCTTCTGTGAATATGTGTTTTTGTCTTTGTATGTTTTGTGTGTTTTTTATTTTGTGTGATATTATTTTGATTTTGTATAAAATCTTTGAAAAACAAAAATTTATAATCAATGCCTCCTTATTTTCATATATTCATAAATTCAGGGGGAGTTTAGGAGATCCTTAGAATTTGAAATCCTACAAAAAATAATTGTTTTGCCATCATCGAAAAGGGGAGATTGTTAAGAGAGTTGCTATTAGCATGTTTTATATTCTTGCAACTTGTATAGTTTTGTTGATTCTAAATAATATTATTTTATGTGTAGTTATCTCCTAACACTTTTTAGAATATTTGTTTTTGCTCTTATGTGTACTAATATTTCAGGAAAATCGAACTCCAAACTATGAAGACTTCAAATCAAATTCAGCAAACAATCCTTTGCAAATTGAAGCTTTAAATTCTTCTTTGAATTGAGAGGGAGTGATTGTAATTGAGAGAATAAAAACACACACACACACTTAAGGAGATCTTACAAAATTTGTACTGATCTTACGGGATGAACCTAGTTCGTACGGAACGATCAGGTCAGTTATCTCCTAGTAAGAGCAATGGAACGAACAGGAGTTGGAGGAAAATTTTCCAAGTCCTGATCGTCCAGGAAAAAATTATTTTCGTCCTAGGACGAGTTAGGCTCTATAAAAATTTTGTTCTGAAGAAATCTATAATCGTGCCAGGATGACTTGGGCTCTGTAAAAATTTCATCCAACCGAAATCAAATCGTCCGAGGATGAATTCTTCTCTGTAAAAATTTTGTTCAGACGAAATTCATTATCGTGCCAGGACAAGTTTCCCTGTGTAAACATTTCATTATGAGGAAGTCCTGTTCGTCCCAGGATGATGTGAACAGACTTACCAAAATTGGTTACGTCCTGCAGTTATTTGGGAACTGACCTATGGTATAATTGATCGTACCGGACGAACCTATTTTGTACGGGATGATGATCGTGTACGAACATAGTTCATACCAATATACATAAGGATCATTTTCAATAATTTAAGTAAAATTGTCCAGGACGATCTACGATCATATGGGATGATCCATTTCGTATTGACTTGAATATTTGCAGTTTTGGACGGTCTTTCTTATCTCTCAAATATAAGGTCCAATTTTTACTGCCACCCAATCTTTTTGCTCATTGATCTTTGTACCTATTAAAAGAAGAGATAAGAAGAGAGTATGAGAGAGCATTCAAAGGAGGATTCCAACCACTAGAGCATGAAGGCTTTGCTTGGTGTTCAAAGGTAAGAATCTCTACTTGTGATTTGTGATTTCTTCACTCTTTTCTTTCTTTCTTCTATATTTCTTGTAAGGATATCTGTCAAGGAGATCCGGTTCTCTGTCGACACTTGGAGAGTGTAAACAGCCGAAGGGTTCTCTGCCCACACTAGGAGAGTGTAAATAGTTGAAGGGTTCTCTGCCCACACTAAGAGAGTGTGATAGAACAGATGGTTCGCTGCCAACACTGGGGATAGTGTAAAAGGACGACGGTTCTCTGTCGCATCGGGTAGTGGTGGAAAGAGTGTTTGTAAAGTCTTCTCCGCCTTGCTGTGGGTGCAAAAGGAGAGACACTATTGGTATTAGTGCAATACTTGGAGGGTGCCTCCAGGGAGTGGATGTAGGTCTGGTTTTGATCGAACCACTATAAATCTTGTGTCTTTTATTTTTTACAGCTTTTTATTTTCTGCTTTTTCTGTTCTAAAAAATGTAGTTGAAAAACTATTTCTAAAAATTCATTAAAGTTTATTTTCGATTCAACATACTCAAAAGAGGGACAATTTTTTAAATTACCAATTCACCCCCCCCTCTTGGATAGGCTAGGGACATAAGCTTAGGTTTAACAACCTAATTCATAATGAACGAGTTTCAACATTGATGACAAGACAATTTAGGAGTTTTCTAAAGAGGAAACAAAGGAGATTCCAGCACTGGAACAAAGGTAAGTTCCACATAAATGTTAAGGTTTCTAACGATGTTATTTGTTATGAATGTAGGAAGACTAGATATATAAATCAGACTGCCCAAACCTTAAAGCTGCTCCTAGGAAGGAGAAGGTGGAGGAGAAAATAAATGTGAGGAAGGGCAAGAAGAGACTTCAATGAGCTTTTTGGGCGGCCTCATCTTCAGATTCATTAGAAATAAAAAAGGAAGAAGAAATCACCAATCTATACTTAATGGCTGATAATCTTGATCAATCTGATCAAGAGGAGGTATATGACTTAAGTTATAATGAATTACTAGAAGTTTATGAAAGAATTCATATGACATATAGAAAACTTAAGAAAATTCATGCTAGATTAAATTTAGATTTTCTAGAGTTACAGAAAGAGCACGAAATCCTTAAGAAAGATCATGCATAAATTGATAACAATCACATGAGTTTATTGGATGAATTTGATAATTTGAATAAACAAAATAAATTATTGAAAACATCCTACACTGAATTGGAAAAAGAATTTAAAACTTTTAAGGATGATCTGAAAATAGAGAGAACTATTATAAAGTGCAAACTTATTTCATAGAGTGATAGTGAAAGCTCTTGAGGAGATTATGATCCCCTCTAAACTTGAAGATTTTAATGATCCTATTTTAAAATAAAAAATCTTAAAACCTAAGAAGAGTCAGTTTTATTATCAGAGATTGAAAAATTCTTTTCCTGGAGTTAAGTATTTTTCTTGTGGAATGATAGGACATATTTAACACACTTATACTATTCATAACAAAGCTCATTTAGTCTAGAGACCTAAGATACATAAAATAAGTCATATCATGCATATAGTTTTATTTTGCTAAGAGGAGAACCCAAACTTGTTTGGTTTCCCAAGATAAACATTTGATCAATTTATTGAAATGCTCTCATATAAGACCCCGTGAGAGAATTTGATACCTAAATAGAGGTTGCTCAAAGCGTGTGATTGGAGACACTACATAATTCATATTACTTGAAGTCAAGAATGGAGGCAAGGTTACACTAAGAGATAATACCATTAGAAAAGTGGTAGGCACATATATGATTGGCAACTTGAACAATTTTTTCATTGAAAATATGTTACTTGTAGAAGGCTTAAAACATAATCTCTTGAGTATTAGTCAGCTATATGATAGAGGATATAGTGTTAATTTTTTCCCACTAGCTGCATATTAAGCCAAAATGGAATTGATATACAATATGAAAGTAGGGTAAGTAATTGTATTAATTCTCCTAATGATTTTTGTTTAAAAATAATTTCTGATGAATCATGGTTATGGCATAGGAGATTTTGTCACGCTAGTATGAAAAAACCTTAGAAACATTACCCAAAAAGAACTTATTAGGGGTATACCAAAACTAGACTTTACTAAGGATCACCTTTGTGATGCATGTCAATTAGGAAAATAGGTGAACTCCTCATTTCATTCCACTAAGGATCTTAGAACTAACAAACCATTGGAGATTATTCATATAGATCTTTTTGGACCAGTTAGCACTGTAAGTCTAGGAGGGAAGGTATACAGATTTGTATTTATTGATGATTTTTTGAGATTCATATGGGTTAAATTTTTATTTCATAAGAGTGAATCATTTGAGGAATTTAGAAACTTTTTGACTTGGATTCAGAGGAAACTAGGATGTGAAATTTTAACAATATAAAGTAACCATGGAGGTGAATTTGAAAAAGTAAATTTTGAGGAATTTTGTAAAGAAAAAGGAAATAATCACAATTTTTCTGCACCAAGGACCCCTCAGCAAAATTGGATAGTCAAAAGAAAGAATAAAATAATAATTGATTTAGTTAGAGCCTTATTGGTCGAATATTCCTATATCAATGCAATATGTTATGCTTTTTTAGAGAGAGAAGCTCCTGGAATTAAGAGAGAGAAAGTTCGTTTGATTTCAAATTTCTTCATTCCTTTTTTTTTGGTGGTTTGACCACCGACGATGGAAGATGCTGTGGCATTCATCGCCGATCATCGGATTCCTCCCGACGACACTAGTTTGAACTTTGTTCGCCCTGAAGGTTCTCTAAAAAATTTTAAATCCAGAGTCTTAAAGATTAATGAACCTTCACCTGAAGTTTTGAAGAAATCTTTGGTAGTTCCAGGAAAAGCTAAAGGGATTATGACTCAAACTCCAGTGAAGCATTTTAAGCCATCGAGCGGATATAAGAAGAATTTAGCTGATAAAGAAGCCTCATCTTCGTCAGGCTTGAAGCTTTTTTTGTGAATAAATTCAGTAACCCTGTTTGTAAATCTAAGTTTGTTAAGAATGGAGTATCCTTTTCGCAAAAAATGATGGAGAACATGTGAGATATTCGATGCAATGCTGAGGAAGATGTAACCAAAAATGCTTTAGATACTAATCCTATTAACTCTTGGTCTAGGAAACTAAATATCAAAGTTTCGTTTAATGGAGACGAATCTTTTCTGTCTGAAGATGGTAAATTTATCAAACTCAATGAATCCTATTTAAAGTTGAATGCTGATAAACTACAGTTATCATTGGTAGTGAAGGTATTTGGTGAGAATGTACCAGTCATTGTGATTTCTAGATAACTTCGTCGTCAATGGAGTCAGTTTGGGAAGTTTCATATTACTTCTCTTGGAATTGGCTGGATTTTATGTTCCTTCTTTGATAAGGAATCAGTAGACAAAGTTTTAGAAGGTGGTCCATGGTATGTCAATGGACACATTATGGGAATTGATAGATGGACTCCACTTTTTTCTCCTTCCTCGTTGAAAGGTTTAACTTCCCCAATTTGGGTCAGATTTCCTCATCTACCTTTAATTTGTTGGAATGAATAAAATCTGGTGAGAATAGCTTCCAAAATCGGAATCCCTCTTTGGATCGATGGAAACATGTTTCAATGGAGTAAGAGGGAGTATACTAGAGTTTGTGTTTGAATGGCTCTGGATCAGCAGTTTCCAATTGGAGTTTGGGTAGAAGGCTCTTGTGGTCGTTTATTTCAGGTGGAATATGAAAAAGTTTGTACTTTTTGTTTCAAATGTGGAAAAGTGGGCCATCTAGATGAAAATTATAATGATGAATTGGTGACAAATCAAAAGGAACCAGTAAATTCTTTGAAAAAGGGAATGCAGTCCAATTTCCCACAATCACAGCATGAAGTAGATTCAGACAAAATCTATGGGCCATGGGTTCTTGTCCAAAATACGAGAAGAAGGAAGAAGTCATTACCTGAAATGGGTAAGGTCAATCTAAACAACAACAACTTCAGAAAAACTAAAGCAGTGTTTGTGCAGAAATCTTCCTCTAATCCTTCTATAGACCATTCTGTTGATGAGAATGTTAGTAGGGGAATCGAAGAGGATCCAAAATATTGAAGAAATTCATGTTCAAACTATAGATGAGGAAGTTATAGTTGAGGGGATGGAAGGTCCAGATTCTGATGGTAGCAAGGAAGGTTCATTAAATGCTGATTTCAAGAAGAATGGAGCTGCAGTAGAAGATAATAGAAATTTTTTTGTAGCTAATAAGACTTTGTGTTTTAATCAAACAGTTCAAAATTCAACTGAAGATAAAAATATGTTCAAATTTCTTAGCTGCCACACTTCTGATGTAGAAGGAATTATTGGCTTTGTTGATAAAGAAGAATAATTAGAAGAAGGAGAAATCCATTGTACCGGATCTATCCTTGCTGATACAAAAATAGAGAAGATGGATGAATCTATTAAAAACAAAGGTAAGCTCCTTAAAGAGCATAACACGTTGTGTAAAGACAATATTTTACTTCATGAAATGAAAGGAGAAGGTACTAAGAAGATTAAAAAAATGGGAGTAATCCCATTTTTAAATCCAAATGATGTCTCTCTCATTTTGGAATTGTAGAGGGGCTAGAAAGATTGAAGCCTCTCGATACTTATGGGAATTTGTTAAATATATTGATATATTTTATGTTGGGCTAGTTGAAACAAAAGTGCAATCTTTTGACAGAGAAGAAGTTAACAAATTAATTGGTAATAATTGGGATTTCTTCAATGTCCCATCTGAAGGCTTATTTGGAGGAATTCTAATTTGTTGGTTGTCTAGCTTTTGCTCTTTTTCTATTATTCATTCTTTCTCCTCAAGTTGTTATTGGTTTGTTTAAAATACAAAATAAAGGTGAGTGGCTTATTGCCACTATTTTTGGCAGCAAAGACATATATAAGAGAAGGCAACTTTGGGAGGACCTCCAAACCATTTCTAATTACAATATTTCGTTCATCATTGAAGGTGATTTCAATTGTATTCTTTCTCAAGAGGAGAAGAGAGGTGGGAAGAAATTTTTTTTCTCTTAAGGGCCTCAAGATATGCAAATGTTTATGAAGAGGTGTGATTTTCATGACAATGAGATAATTGGTCCAAAATACACTTGGTGTAACAATAAGAAAGGAGGAGCTCGTATTCTTGAAAGGCTAGATCATTGTTTATTGAATTCTGCAACCTTGAGGATCATTCAACCTACAGCAGTTCTACATCTTGGAAAAATCACATCAGATCATTGCCCAATAGCCATAAATTTATTCAGTACGGGGTACAAAAGATCCAAGAGATTACATTTTGAAGAAGTATGGTCTTCATTTCTAGCATCTAGAGGAATTGTTGCCAATTCTTGGAAGAAACCAGCTGGTGGGGATGATGTACAAAAACTGAATCTTAAATTCAAGAGAGTTCTTAAAGCTTTATTTCATTGGAGTAAAGACAAACATGTAAACCTCAATAATCTGAAAGAAAAATTGAAGGCTGGATCATTGCTTTGCAAGAGGAAGAAGCCAGTTCCGGAGGTCTCTCGGTTGAGAAAATTTCTCTATTAAGATTTAAAGTGAAAGAGTTGAATTCTACATTGGGAAGGCTAAGCTCTTGGTTGAAACAAAGAGCTAAAGTAAAGTGGTATAAAGAGTGTGACTCCAACTCTGAATACTTCCACTTTGTTGCTTCTACTAGACATAACAATAACTATGTTACGCAGATTAAAAATCCTGAAGGAAGCCTGACTGAGGATCAAAGCTGCATTGAAGAATTTTTTTCAAATTATTTCCATGAGAAGTGGAGATACAAGAAATGCTCTCTTACCGGTAGGCCTAAACTTAGTAGAATTCTAGATGAAGGAGACAGGGACTGGCTCAAGGAAGAATTTTTTAAGGAGTTGGAGACTTTTATATCTCAGTTGGAGAGCAATATTTCACCAGGAGTAGATGGTATTTCTTATTCATTCTGTAAAAGCTTTTGGCACATTATTAAGATTGATGTTTGGAAGGCTATTTGCCTATTTTTCAATTCCTGGTTGATGTGTGATGAATGGAGAGAAACTGTTGTGGTTCATATTCCCAAACTTATGAATCCAATGACACCTTCAAATTATAGACCTATAAGTCTATGTAACTCCATATACAAGATAATGGCCAGAATGTTATTGAACAGGATAGTTAGTTGTATTCTTAAAATTATTTCAAAAAATCAAGTTGCATTTATCAAGGGGAGATCCATTTTTGAGAACATCTTGCTCACACAAGAAATCTTCCTTAAATTCAGACATTCTAGAGCAAAAGAAGTTTTGATGGCCATTAAAATGGACATGGAGCAGACATATGATAGTATGGGATGGAAAACCTTGAAACAGGTGATGGAATTATATGGTTTTCCAAGGTCTTTCTTGAACCTCCTTCTCTAGTGTGTGGTGGACACCAAATATTCCATTATTGTTAATGGTATTAATACTAATTAGATTTAGGCTGAATGTGGTTTTAGGCAGGGATGTCCTCTATCCCCATATTTGTTTATCATGTGCTTTCAATTTCTCACAGAAGCGTTCAACAAAAATGGTGCTAAGATAGGAGTTAAGGTGGCTCCAAAAGTAGAAAAAGTTTCCCATCTTCAATATGTAGATGATATTATTGTATTTGCGAAAGCTAACAGAAGAAATGGTAAGAATATTAAGAAGATCTTGAAGGAGTATAGTAGCTGGACAGGGAAAAAAGTAAATGATCAGAAATCCTCTCTCATTTTTGGAAAGGCGGTTCAAAAAAAATAAGTCCAAAGTGCTATCTAAAATCATGGGTTTTAAAACAGATACTAAAATGAATTATCTTGGTATTAAAATGGCAATGAGAAGATTTAAAGCTTTAGACTTCTAAGATGTATTGGAGAAAGCTTTTGATAAGCTCAACGTCTGGGGTAATCTTTCCCTTCCTTTAGCTGGTAAACTCCAATTAATTAAAACCTCTCTCCTATCTACTCCAATTTTTATTTCTACCCACTCCCTTGTGCTGATGGGGGTGTTGAGAGATCTGGATAAGTTGTGTAGAAATTTTCTCTGGACAAAGCAAGATAAGAGTAGTGGCATTCATTATGTGGAATGGAAAATTCTTTGTAAACAGATCAAGTTTGGAGTGCAAGGTGTCATGTCAGTAGCAAACAAAGTTGGTTCTTGGAGAGCCAAATTTGCTTGGAGTTTGTTTTCTAATCCTATTTCTCTATTGAATAGAATCCTTATTACTAAGTATGGAAGAAATTTCAGATATTCTGAAACAATGTCCGGGAGTTCTCCTACTTGGAAAATCATTAATAATGGAGGTAAACTTCTCCAGCAAATTATTAGATGGAAGATATCTGATGGTGTGAGTATTAACAATACTAAGGATATTTGGATCCTTGATAAGTGTATAGAAAAATGGCCTACATTTGTTTCTAATTTACATGAAGATCAATGTTGTTTGAAGTTCTTCTTAAATGAAGGTAGCTGGAAAATTCTTAAACTGAATCAAACTTTTGGTAAGGGGTTGGTTAATTAATTTTATCGGTCCCTATCAATGCTGGTACTTAAGGAGATGAAGTGGAAATCTTATACAAGAATTCTGGGAAGTCTCTAGCAGCTTTAATTTTAGATAAAAATAGCATACATGAAGAAGAGGATGTTAGTTGGAGATGGTTAAAAATTTTGAAATTAAGACAAAGAGTAAGAATTTTTTGGTGGAGAATGATCCACAAAGTAATTCCTTCTAATGAATTCTTAATGCATAGAAGAATTATCAATCATAATGGCTACCCAAGAGGATGCTGTGCTGTGGAGGACGTCGAACACTTAGAAGTTCACTGTTTTTTCCTTAAAGAAGTCATCTACATCATTAATAAATGGGGATATGATATCCCTGTTTTATCAGATCTGGATAATTATTTCAAATGGCTACCTGAATTTTCTAATTATAATCCTTTCATGGGAAATTTATACTTTTCTGCTGTTTTCTTCTCATGGAAAAGTAGGAATAAACTTGTTCAAGGGGCAAAAGAAGATAGTTTACATGTTATTGCAGCCAATGCTATCAGCTTTGCTTCATTATCTTTCAGCCATGATCTTATTTCGGTAAACTGGGTTTCTAACCAGAAAATGCTATTTCCAATCACTTGGAAACCCCCTCCAACTGAATGGATCAAACTCAATGTGGATTCTTCTCTTGGTAAAATTATATTCCTAGAATCGGAGGTGTAATTAGAGATAGCAAAGGTAGATTTTGTTTGCCTTTGGTTTCAAATATACACATTGGGATATCTCGGCACTAGAGATGGAAGCATTATTAGCTTTAAAGAAGGTATCTCAAGAATGGATGTATGATGCTAATGGAATCATTATTGAAGGAGATAACTACAATGTTATGAAGCATATCCAAAAGATCTTAAATGAAGGCTCAACTGTAGGTAACAATCCCAGAATTTTTGATCTTTTCTTTCTTAGAAATTTCAATCAACTTATTATACAATATGTGAATAGAAGTTGTAATAAGTTAGCCAATTATTGTGCTAATCTTGCTAGGTTTGGTGATTTTATTTGGGATAATTTGGTTACCAATAAAGTTCCTCCTATCTTCTACAAAGTGTTGAAGGAGGAATGTGATAGTCTTTACTCTGTTTAGAACTCTCTTATTATTCTTGATTAATAATATTGCTTAGTGCATCTTCTCAAAAAAAAAAAATATAGGCAGAATATTCACTTCCAAAATATTTTTGGGTTGAAGCGGTTAGTACAGCTTGTTATATTTTAAATAGGGTGAATATTAGATTAAAATTAAATAAAACACCCTATGAGCTTCTTAAGGGGAGAACACCTAATTTGTCACATTTACATATTTTTGGCTGTAAGGTATTCATATATAATAATAACTCCCAAGGGATTGAAAAGATAAAATTGGAAGAAAATTTAGAGATAGACGACCTTTTACTTAGAGAATTTCCAAAAATCTCCCTAAGGAATTGATTTTAGGTGAACCTTATGAGGGTGTTTAGACTAGGCGTGGACTTAGCAAAGAAGTTAACCATTCTACTTTTTTTTCTATGATTGAACTCATAAATGTTAATCAAGTACTTATGGATAAATTTTGGATTTTGTCCATGCAAGAGAAGTTGAATCAATTTGTATGGAATGATGTTTGAAAATTAATTGAAAGACCAAATGATCAAAGTGTAGTTGGAACTAAGTGGGTGTTTAAAAATAAAATGAATGATTTATGAGATGTGATTAAAAATAAAGCTAGATTTATGGATAATGGGTATAATTAAATTGAAGGTATTGATTTTGAAGGGATTGTTTCCCATGTAACAAGATTTGAAGCAATTAGAATTTTATTAGCCTTTGCCTATTTTAAAGAATTTAAATTATTCCAAATGGATATGAAGAGTGTCTTTTTGAATGGGGTTATATAAGTGGACGTTTATGTTGAGCAAAATCTAGGTTTTGAAAATTCTAAATTACCCTATTATATATATAAATTGAAGAAGTCATTATATAGATTGAAACATACACCTAGGGCTTGGTATGTGAGGCTAAGCACTTTCCTATCAGAGAGATCTTTTGTAAAAGGAAGTGTGGATACCACTATCTTTTTGAAGATATTAGGAGATGCTATAATCATTATTTAGATATATATTGACGATATTGTTTTCGGATCTATAAATAAAAATTTTTGTTATGATTTTTCTAAAATAATGAGTAGTAAATTTGAGATGAGTTTAATGAGAGATTTAATTTTTTTCTTAGTTTTAACATTAAGCTGGTTTGTTCCAGTGATCTTTTCAAATTTTTTTGTCTTCTTCGGTTTTGCTGTTGGTTTGTTCGGGTAATTCTCTGCTGTCTCGCTGGAGTTGCGAGCATATGGCTATGGATGGTAGAAGGTTGGCGTCGTCTGAAGCCTGGGAGAACATCAGATGAGGTATCAATGCTCCGGTGCGATCCTCATCGGAGGTTTTCAATGGAGGTCAAATTTCATCCTCAGGTTTTAATGGGAACCTGAAACAAAGGCCTTTGGTTATTAAGGAAGAGGGTTTACTGAATAACATAGTGAAATCAGTTGTTGTGGGAAAAGGTAAAGACGTTTACAGAGAAAATGATTATCTGAGTCCGAAGAAGATTTTTTCATCGGAGAGTCGCAAGGAAGGCATTAATGTGCTTAATTCTGGAGCTTCCTCATCAGTAAGGAAGAAGAATTCCAATGATGGATTCAAATCTTTCTCCCTTCCATCATCCCCAATTGGTGGAAATTCGGTGGAGGATCGGATTTCTGAAGGAGATAAAGAAAATGCTGTTAAAGTGGTTGATGATTTTTCCCCTCCTGGGTACAGTAAATGATGATAATGAGAAGGAAAATGTGGTTGGTAACAGTAATGTTGTGGAACAGAAAAAAGTTGAACCATATGCATGGAAGAAAAAAGATAATATCAAAGTGGATAATTTGGTTCTTGGCTCCTTTCTAAATAAGGAAGGCAATGTTGTTACTTTACACTCAGATAATGAAATCAACAATGCTAAGAAACTGAAACATGCTTTAGTGGTGAAGGTTTTTGGGGACAGTATTTTTTTCTCAACAATTTGTAATGATTTGAGAAGACAGTGGAGCAGATTCGACAATTTTCACATCACAGGTTTAGGCATTGGTTGGGTTCTTTGTTCTTTTGAAAATGCTGGTGCAAT
Source organism: Dendrobium officinale (assembly GCA_019514585.1). Taxonomy (NCBI): domain Eukaryota; kingdom Viridiplantae; phylum Streptophyta; class Magnoliopsida; order Asparagales; family Orchidaceae; genus Dendrobium; species Dendrobium officinale. The sequence goes on along the minus strand of CM033699.1, from coordinate 35,919,365 downwards.
GGATGAAGTCTTGTCAGGCGGACCATGATATGTTAGAGGCCATGTGGTGGGTTTGGATAAATGGTCCACAGCTTTTCACCAACCTCCTTGAATGGGATTTCAGCTCCTATTTGGGTTAGATTACCAAATTTACCATTGCATTGTTGGGATGACATCAATATTTATAGAATTGCTTCAATAGTGGGCAAGCCTTACCTTCTTGATGGAAATTCTTTTCAATGGGGAAGGAGAGAATATGCTAGAGTTTCTATTCGTGTTCCTTTAAATGAAAAACTCCCTTTGGGAGTATGGGTGGAAGGCTTATCTGGTAAATTTTATCAAAAATTTGAATATGAAGGTATTGCTAAACTTTGTTATGAATGTGGAAGAATGGGGCATTCTATGTCGGTTTGTAAAGACTCCAACAAGGATATTGCGAAGGGGAACACTGTTGCTGGTACTGCAGGAGGGATGGAGGATCACAACCATTTGGCAACTACTGAGGTTTTGAAGCAATCTGGTGAAGATGGTATGTATGGGTAGTGGCTTCAGGTGAAATATAGGAAGAAGGGTAGGAATAATGAAATAGTTCAAAAGCAAAAACTTAAGATAAAAAGGGTTTTTGTTCCTAAAGATAATTCTAAGGTGGCAAAAGAAGATGTGCTCTTGGCAGAAGAGGAGGTCATTCCTAATCCAAGAAGTGATTTGGGTAATACTGAAGTGCAGGAGTGGAGGTTCAGTTGCTGATCAACCTGTTCTTTCTCTGGATATGGCTCGTAAGGCTCCTGTCCCTACCATAAATAGTTTTGGTATTTTATCAGAGCTGGAAGATGGCATGTTGGAGAACCTGACTGCTAGTATAAGGGGTGAAGATATCGAAGATGGAGAAATCTGTGAACTGGACAGAATTATTACTGTCCAGGATTTGAAGTCCAGTGCTAAAAAGACTTGTTTTTCTGATCCACGAACATTTATGGAAACTGATTCAGCTTCAGGTAAAAAAGTTAAACTTCTTAAGGAATTGAAGTCTTTGGGATCAGGTAACATTGTTCACCATAATAGGAAGTTGGAGATGAGAAAGGTTAAAAAAGGTGGGGGACCTTCCCCCTTGGTTAAATAATGACTTCTCTTGCCTTTTGGAATTGTAGAGGAGCCAAGAAGAGAGAGGCTGCTCTATATCTCAAGGAGTTTGTTAGAGATAATTATTTTTTTTTGCGGTGTTAGTTGAAACTAAAGTAAGTTCTTTGGAGAATTTACAGATTTTGCACTATTTGTGAGGAAATTGGGACTGTTTTTTGGTTCCTTCAGATGGGCTTTCAGGAGGAATTTTATCTTTGGAGAAAGGATTTTGCCTCTTTTACTGTTGTGGAAGTTTCAGCTCAAGTGGTAACAGGGACTTTGGGGGTTTTTAACAGAAATGAATGGCTGGTCTCTACAGTGTATGGCAGCAGGAATTTGGTGGATAGAAAGGCTTTATGGGAGTAGCTCGAGAAGTCTAATGAGGTTAATAAACCAGCTATTATAGGGGGAGACTTCAATTGCATTTTGTCCCAAGAGGAAATGAGAGGGGGAAAAAAATTGTTTTCTCTCAAGGGGATAGGGATATGAAGATGTTTATGAGTAATAATGACTTCCATGAAATGGGTTTTATGGGACCCAAATTTACTTGGTGCAACAACAAATAAGGAGGAGAGCGTATTCTAGAAAGACTGGATAGATGCATTGTGAATTCTTATGCAATGAATTATATCCAGCTAGCCTTGGTTAAGCATTTATCTCGAGTGGCCTTGGATCATTGCCTCATCATCTTGGAAATTTTCAAACCGGTCAACACTAATCACAAAGATATTCACTTTGAAGATGTTTGGGCTTCTTATCATGGAGCTACTGCCATTGTAGAAAAATCTTGGAAAAGAGTAGGAGGAGGTGATCCAACTACTTCGTTGGACTTGAAGTTTAAGAGAACTTTGAAGGCTCTTTTTTTTTTGGAGCAAGGATAAATTCAAAAGTTTGAATTCTCTTAGAGATTATTTGAAGAAAGATATCTTTATTCTTCAAATGGAAGAGGCTGAAGGCCGGCTTGATGATTCTAAATTGCTGCTGGTTAGATCCAAAATTAGTGAACTTAATTATACTTTGGCTAGACTTAATAGTTGGTGGAGACAAAGAGCCAAAGTGAGGTGGATGGAGGAGGGAGATGCAAATTTTACTTTTTTCCATTCCTTTTCTAATGCTAGAATATGTTATAATTGGATCAAATTATCACAAAGTCTAATGGTGTTGTGACGAAAAAATCTGAGGAGATTGAATCTGTTTTCACAGACTTTTTCAACCAGAAATGGATGCCCAGAAATTGTATGTTAAATGGGTGGTTAAGATCGTTTACTATTTTGGATTCAGCTGATCAAATGAAGCTGGATTCTGATTTTACAAAGGCAGAATTACAGCAGGTAGTGGACGGTTTGCACTCTAATGTTGCTCTTGGAATAGATGGGTTTACTTTTTCTTTTATTAAATTCTATTGGAAGGTTATACATCAAGATGTCTGGAAGGCTATGAAAACTTTTTCAAAACAAAATGTATGAATCAACATTGGAAGGAAACGATGATTGTTTTAATTCCTAATATGCAAAACCCTCTCTATCCAGCCAATTACCGTCATATCAGCCTGTGTATGACTACTTACAAATTGGTTGCTAGAATGTTACTTAATATATTGGAGTTGGTTATTCACAAACTTATTTCTAGAGATCAAGTGGCTTTTCTAAAGGGGAGATCAATGTCAGATCATGTTCTCTTAGCTCAAGAAGTTTTCAATAAAATCCGCCATTCTAAAGCAAGGAAAGGTTATCTAGCTATCAAAGTAGATATGAAGCACGCTTATGACAGCATGGGATGGCAAGCTTTGAGGCAAGTTCTTACCCATTTTAATTTCCCTTGGAAATTTTCTAAATGGATTTTGAGTTGTATTGCAAATCCAAAATTTTGCATTTTAATCAATGGGAAAAAATTAAATTGGATTGATGCTAGGAGTGGGTTTCGACAAGGTTGTCCCCTATCTCCTTTTGTTTTCATCTTGTGTTCTCAATTACTCTCTGATGCTTTTTATCAAAGTGGAAAGAATGTTGGGATTCAAATTAGTCCCAAAGCTACTAGAGTGTCTCATTTATTTTATGCCGATGACATTCTTGTCTTTTCTGAAACCATCCTGACGAAGGTTAAAAAGGTGAAGGAAGTGCTGAAAAACTATGGCAAGTGGACAGGCCAATTGGTTAATTACAACAAATTTATGGTGCTGTTTGGGAAGACGGTTAAGAGAAGAAGGAAGGCTGAAATTGAAGGTATATTGAAGTTCAATCCTGTTAATGAAATTAATTACCTTGGCATTAAGCTCATTCTTAGGAGATCGGTGAAATCAAATTTCAATAATCTGATGGAAGTGGCTTTGAATAGATTAAATATTTGGGGTAAGAAATTTATCTCCTTCGAAGGGAAAATGGTGTTGGTCAAATCTTCTTTTTTATCTCTTCCTATTTTTCTCTCCACTCTTTCTATGGGGCCATTGGGTATTCTAAAAGATTTTGATAGAATGCATAGAACTTATTTGTGGAGCAAGAAAAATGGCAATGGTGGTCTTCATTATATTTCTTGGAAGAAGCTTTGTCAGTCTAAACAAAAAGGAGGTAGGGGACTATTTTCTGCTGTTGCTAAAGTTGGTCATCTTAGGGCCAAATTTGCTTTGGATTTCTAACTAACAAAGACTCCTTGCTCAACTGCATTCTTAGATCTAGAAATGGTGAAAAGTTATGGAAGGAACGTAGGAAGTTTGGGAGCTCTGTTACATGGAAGATTTTGTGTCATGGAGCTATACATCATACTGATATTATAAGATGGAAAATCTGTAATGGTCTCTCTATTGACTGGATGAATGATACTTGGTTGCTAGATAAAAGTATATCTAAATGTCCAACCTTTGTTAATCAAATGGAGACTGAAAACATCAAGTTGAACTTCTTCATTTCTAGTGGTCATTGGTTATAGACCGTCTCAGGTTGTTTTTTAATGAGGATCATATTAAGATCATTACTGAAGTTCCAATATTTCAGAACCAAGGAGATGATCTGTTGGAAATGAAATGGAAGCATACAGGTAAATTAGTTGTTGCTATTTCACAAGGTTCTATACAGAGGTTTGAGGTGGACTGTAAAATCTAGAAATGGATGAAAAATATCAAATTAAGACCAAAAGTAGAATTGTTTTGGTGGAGGCTCCTCAGTGCAGCAATTCTGACATTTAAATTTCTGTGTCACAGAAAAATTTTGATGGTTTCTGGTTGCCCGAGGGGCTGCATTGCTGAAGAGAGTGATGATAGCTGCAGGATGTACCAAACTGAAAAAGCTTATTTCTTGGCTTATTAAGTGGGTATATCAGGTTCCTCAATTTGATAACATTGAAGAGTGCTCGACTGCTTTGCATATTCTGTCAGAAAGTAATCCTATCATTGCTAACATTTATTGCAATGTGGTTTTTCTAAATTGGAAAAGCCGAAATCTGTTAATACATGAAAGGAGAGAAGAAACTGATTTTCACATAGCATCTAACTCTCTCTCTTTGGCTGTTATTATTCCCTCAATAAATATCCATTCGAAAAACTTGGAAGTCAACCAGCAAATGCTGTTTTCCTCTTGGCATCCTCCTCCTCCCTGATGGGTTAAAATCAATGTTGATGCAGCCTTGTGTAGCAACTACTTGGCCGGTACTGCTGGAATTTGTAGAGATGATAAAGGAAGAATATTACTTGCTTTTGGTTCCCAACATGTTCATTGGGACATTGGACACTTGGAATCTCAAGCGGTGTACATGTTAAAGAATTTTTTACAAGATTGGATGGTGGAAGCTCAAGGAGTCATAATAGAAGGAGATAACTTCAACATTATAGAAAGACTTCAAATTGCTTGGAAAAGCTTCAAAGTTAAAGGTACACTTGAAGAAGATTTTTCCTTTATAAGTGAGTTTAATCAAGTTGCTTTTAGTTTTATTCCTAGATGTGGGAATAAGTTAGCGGATTGTGGCGCTAATTTTGCTTTGAAGAAAAGCTTTATTTGGCATGATCTGTCTAGCATTGAAATACCTCCTTCATTCTTGTAAATTTTGAAGGAAGATTTCAATTTGCTAGATGATTTTACTTAGTTTGGTTGTACTTCCTTGTTCTTTTAGTTTTTTAATGCATTGATGCATTTCTCCTAAAAAAAATATTAAGCAAAATGAGGAAGGAACTTTTTTAATTAGTCAAAGTATATTAAGGACATCCTTAAGAATTATGAAATGGACAATGCTAAACTAGTAACTACACTAATGAGTTCCTCAGTTCAGTTGGATAAGGACCCAAAGAGAAAATCTGTTGATCAAAAGAAATTTAGAGGTATAATTGGATCATTGTTTTATTTGACTGCTACTAGACTAGATCTAATGTTTAGTTTTTGTTTGTGTGGTAGATTTTAATATGATCTAAAAGAATCACATTTAACATCAGTAAAAAGGATTTTAAGATATCTTTTGAAAACTCAAAACTTAGGAATTTTGTATCATAAGTACATCTCTTCATTTGAAATTATTGGATATTCAGATTCAGATTTTGTAGGTTGTAGGGTTGATTGAAAGAGTTTATTTAGAATTTACTAATTTATAGGAAATTCTTTAGTTTCTTGGTCCAGTAGAAAATAAAATTTTGTAACCCTTTCTATTGCTGAAGCTGAATATATTACCTTAGGAAGTTATGTGGCACAAGTTCTTTGGTTGAAGAAATACTACAATTTTTTCTTTTATCCTTTTATTTTCTTCAAGCAACATTTAACTCACTCCTTTCTAGTAGGCAATAAGTTACCCAAGTAAGTTATCTATAGAATAAACTTTTAGATCTTTAGATTAAGTAATGGAAGTTATTTTTGCATCATAGGAAGACGTTAAATAATGAAGAATTTTGTTAACTTTTTTATAGTTTATAAGTTCTTTTCCTACGACATACATGGAATTAACAATCTGTGTAAGCCTAGTATACATTTCAGAAATAGATTCAGTAGGTTTCATGTAGAAAAGTTTATAATCATGAAGAAGAATGATTAGCCTAAATTGTTTTACTTCTTTTATTCTTTCATATGTAATATAGAGTTTATTCCAAATCTTTTTACCAGTTGAACAAGTAGAGACACGCATATAATCTTCAGATTTAAAAGCATAAAATAAATAGTTCAAATATTAGGAATTCAATTGGGCTAAATCTCTATCATTAGTTTGTTGTCAATCTGGATTCAAGAATTATGATTTTGATAATAACAAATATTTCTGATACTTTTATTTTTCTACAACTATCTTGCCTATTAACATTTCAGATCCACAAGATCAAATTGCAAATCAAACCAGCTCAAGATTAGGTAGATTAGGACTAAGTTAGCTTGTAATATACGTCAACTATCTTTTACCTTTTCTTGAGTTAATTGTAATAATATGGGCCCTGATGATAAGTAACCTTGCACACACACAATCGGGGAAAAATTTTTATCTTTGTTTAGAGTTTTCTATTTTTAATCTCGTCATCTAGGATGATCCAAAATCATCTTGGATGATAAGTTAAAAATATAAACTCTAATTAGAGCATCCTGGTTAAGGCAACCATAATTAAGCCCATCATCTTGGATGATATTAGCACTGTCCGGGACGATAGGCTGAAATTAGAAAGAATTAGCCACTAGATATATTTATGCATGTTTTATTTTTGTACATCATTTAGGACATCATCCTGGATGATGCATTATAATTATGCATAAATTAGTTTAGTAATTAAGGAAAGAAATTAAGGTTTGATTGCTCAATCATGTCATCCAGGATAATCGCAGGATCATTCAGGATGACTAGTTAAAGAAACCTTAGTTTCTTCCTAGATGACTAGAATGATGTTTTGGATGATGTGTATTATTTTTGCACTAATCGTTCTGGATGATCCCAAATCATCCTGGATGATTAGTTATTTTTCCATCGTCCAGACATGGATTCAGGGCGATCTACTGGATTATTTTTATCATTTTGAACTAATCGTTCGGGACAATCGTGAAATTATTCGGGACGACCAGTTTACTTTTTCATCTTCCAAACATGCATTTAGGGCGATGTTCTGGATGATAATTAATGATTTGAACTAATTATATAGAATAATCTGAATATCATCCTAGATGATCTGAATATCATCCTATACGATTATGTTAGTTGGTTATAATTAAGAGAAAATCTAAAGCTCTTCTATTTATAACCTCTTATCTACCCAAGATTATATCTTTTTTTCCTATTTTGATATGAGACACCCAAGAGGAGAGGGAGATTAAGGGGGAGAGAGAGAGGATTGAGCTCTCAGTTATATATTTACCCCATCATTATTATCCTCCTCTAGTATTCCTACATTTAGACATCCTTATTATAAAAGAAAATCTTTCTGCATAAGAGATGCTAACAAACCCAACGAACCCATCCAATCAAGAATTTGCATACCAGGTGAGGTGTACAGGTCAAACTATTCTCGCTGGTTGACTTCCCGGGTGGCATAGGGAGTTTAAAAGTGTGCACCGACCTAAGTAAAATAACTTGAAGATGGTCTTGCACTGTATGGATCCACTCCATAAGCCATTGAAGGTCCACCCACCTCATAGGCCTATGGGAAGCGATGAGCTCTAGATTCGACGTACATGGAAGGCCTTGGTAGCTAGATGTTCTCAACATGAACTTCAGTGCCTACATTTCTTATGGGTCCGACATATGTGTGTCTTCTTAATAGGTGGTTAATGATGCTCTATTGTATTAAATGTGTTATAGTCAATATAAACTAATCTATAAGCCTTGTCAACAATCTCAAACCATTGTTTATTTCTTCTTGCACCGAGGCCACATTCTGTTCTTGACCTCCTATGAATGAGTGGAGCATATCTTTACTATAAACTTAGTAGTTCTCTTGTGAAAAAGATTACAAGAACTTTAAGGGAATCATAAATTCTATAATTGAAGAATTACTACAGCAAGTTAACGTACTAATAGTCTTTCCCTAGGTGACCTTGGATTTAAAATCCTTGGAGCCTCTAGCGATGGCCTCAATAAGTAAATTGATGCCCATAACCTATACCAACTTAAATATCAGGTTAGATCCCGATTTCCACTGCCCACTTGTATCGGTAGTTGAGTGACATAAGCCTGCTGATTATTGCATATCTTAATGTAAGTACGGTATTGAAGCAACCAATCAACATCTGTCTGACCATGTCCATCTATGCACCTAAAAGTGTGATCAATGGGATTAATATTAGAAGAATACATGCCACATTTTGTCTCATAACCCTGTTATCCAAGTGCCAATCGATCTGCTTCCAACTAATCAGTGGAACATGTGTTGTCCATATATCAGATCCTAAATGAAATATATGAGGCAGGCTTGCCATTATAGCCTTCGTGTATCGATTTATGGTGAATTAGCTATGTTGTAAAACATCTAACTCATCTCTATACATCAACGTGTTGCTAGTAGGTACCTCACAAATCCTATCCTCCACCCACTTACAGTTGTAAATTTTTGTTATATAAATTTATAACTAGGTGATGTTCTCATGTAATAATGGGAAGAGGAAGTCACCTGCACCCAAGTGGTTTGTCAACAATATCATAGGGGAAGGGAACTCAAAGCATAGGGCATTCTACGTGCATTCTCAACTATAACCATACCTATAAGAGTGGAAAGCATCCTACAATATAACAATGACTTGGACTTGTCAATAAGTAGAGCTCTCTATAAAGATAACACAATATTGAACTTACTATTGGTGTTAAGTATTGCAATGTGACATATGAGCATGACTTATTAGGTAGTAGAAATTACTCAATCATGTATATGATGTATGTCATAATGTGTCATGTGAACATGGGAAGCTTCATATCATTTTATGAATCTCTATAAAATTTCCACCACAACCATCTCAGTGGAAACATGGACTCTAATTTTGAACTACCCATCCAAAATATTGACTAAACTATCTCATCTGTTGGGTCAGTGTAAATGGTATCTTGCTTAGGATGCACAACAAGTAATTTGACATAGTAATCCGGCTAGCTCTCCCAATGTAGTCCTAACCAAACAATAATATGCCATATTACTATTGGACCATCCACTTGAATTCCCAACAATAGCTAAATAACCTGTAAAATTATGGTCATCTCGCCAATAGTCAAGTGGAACATGTTTGTAGTAGTATATCATGTCTTAACCAAAGTAGTAAGAAGATGATGGTATAGCTGAATGAATTGTAGGTGTATGATTGATTCAAGTATGAGATGATGTAAAGTATAAATAAATCAAGGTTACTCAATAGGGCAATCTAGTGCTATGCGTAGATGCATGGATGCCACTAGTAGTCCAACTTGAAAGTAAATTAATGACATATGATTGTGGTTAGTATTGTTAGTAAGAGAAAACATCAAATTTAAACATTATAAATAAATACCTCATCTTCATCATACACTTTATGTGATGCTCCCAAGGCATAAATTTTGTATGTTATAAAGCCTGCACCACTCTCTCTACCTATCTGTCCGATCTGTCATGACTACAAAAGTAAGTTCTAAAAGTGCTCTGATACCACTTGAAAGCTCGCTAGGGATGTTAAGCCCTATAGAACTGGCCCAAGGCTAACCAAGAGGGGGGGGGGGGGGGGGGTGAATTGGTATTTTAAAAAAAAATTCTTTAGGCAAAGCACAAATACAAACCAAATCACCACAAAGAAATAACATGCAGAAGCAGTAAAAATAAGAATACAAGGGTTTATAGTGGTTCGGTCAACTCGACCTACGTCCACTCCCCGGAGGCACCCTCCGAGTATTGCACTACAATTGTGACTCTCCTTTAGCCCCCACAGCTAGGCGGAGAAGCCTTTACAAACACCTCTTTTTGCCACACCCGGCAAGGTAGAGAACCTTCCTCCTTTTGCTTCCTCCTGAAGCAGGCAGAGAACCTCGATCGCTTGCTGGAACTTACCTCTCCCAACCCCTCCAAGGACAGGAGACTCTAGGGAAGAAGAAGTGGAACAATGCTTGGAGCAACCCTTGTGAATCACCTCACATGCTCCCCCTCACAAGATCCTCTCTCTCTCTCCCTCTCTCTCTCTCTCCTTTAGGTTTTCTTAGGTAAAGACAGTAGCCAAGGATTTTCAAAAATGTTGAATAAGAGCTCTTAAATAGAAGGGCTTCAAAGGAGCTCATTAATTGCAAGTTGTCGACTATATCGTCCAAGATGATATTGACATCGTCCTGGCCGATCAGTACAAATCCCATGAGATCGGTCGGGGCATCGCCTTGAATGCAAGCTGGATAATTGAAAATTGGCTTGATCATCCTGGCCAATTGTATGATCGTCCAGGCTGATCAGTTCAAATCAGAGGAGAATCGTCCTAAGCATCGCTCTGAATTCAAGCTGGCCGATCCCGATCGTCCAGGAGCAACTAAGGTTTTTTGAATAGATCATCCTGGCCGATCCTTCGATCATCCAGGATGATGTGATTGTATCAATAATCCTTAATTACTTCCTTGATTTATCTGATTAATTAAGGCATAATTGTAAATATCATCTTAGCTGATCCAATATCATCCTGGACGATTTCCAAAAATACAGAATACCTTAATTGTTTATGGCAGAAATTTCTTTCTATTTTGATCCTATCATCCTGGCCTATACACATATTATCTAGGCCGATTTGCTAATGACGGTTGCCTTAATTAAGAACCCCTGTTTAGAATTTCTGTTTTAAGCCAGATCATCCAGGACGATGTAAATATCTTCTTGACCGGTTTGAGTAAAAATAGAAATTCTAAGTCTCTCAAGTGTGTGTATGTGTGTAGGGTTCCTTTGAATTAGTCATACCAAAGATTATAATTGACTCAAGAGGGGAAAAATAAAATTACAGACTGATTCAACCCTAATCTACCCCATCTTGCGTTGGCTCTATTTTTCTGTCCGATCTTTGATTCCTGAAAAGTTAGTAGTAAAAGACAGACCAATTCAAGTAAAAGTGTTTGCCAATCATCAAAACATAGTTCATAGACCTGAATTTGCAATAATCTCCCCCTTTTTGATGATGGCAAAAGACTATAATAAATTTTTTTTTAAAAATAGCAATGTAAAATCGAAAGTGCAAGAATCGAAAGTGCTAGAAACATCCTAACACTACTCCCCCTTTTGACATCTCGAAAAGGAGAGAACCAAAAGCAAACCACATCATTTTTTTTATATTTAGCAAAGTATCCATATGACAAATTTCTCAAACAATTAAATTTTAGAGATTCAAAAGATCAAAGAGTTAACAAGTCAAAATCTGAAAAAGGTAGAATATCCGATCTTGTTAATCCCTAGCTCGGACTTCTTTTAGGGCAATAATCGACTTTTTAAAAATAAAAGATCTAACTCAGAAAAACTTTACTGGGTAAAAAGAAGATCCAATCAAAACTTGGTTATAAAGAAAATATCTTATAAATAATATAACAAAGTAATTTGTCTCAATCATGGAATTTGAAATCAAGCCTTTGAAAGCATCAAATAACCAATGAGTTCTCTAAGTTTTAAAAGTTTTGAAAAGAGAGGATATCTTGCATTTAGTGGGCTCATTTTATGCCTCTTGTCACTTTGATTGACTCTTTGAGCATCTTTTGATTTTTTTTAAACTCTTTTGTGTATATAGTTTTCTTTTCAATTTGGCGTCATTGGCCTCTTTCCTTTTTAATTCTTGCAAGATAAAAACTCTTTAACAAATCCTTTAAAAATGAACCTTAGTTGTGAGTATATCCTCCAAATATTAGAGAATAGGAGCTCTCTCTCTAACATAGAGAAGAACAAGTCACAAAACAAAATCATAATCATGTGATAAATACAATGGCAAGATTTCAATTAACTTGAAAGATATATAAGAACTTTGGATATTATGCTCAAGATAGATTATTGTAGTAAGATAAAAAGAATCTTAGTTTCAAAAACTAGTTGTCAATATGAGATAGACTTTTGCCTAGAAATAAAATTATGTCACTAAAAGAGGTTAGAGGGAGGGAAACCATCAACGGTATTTCTCCCTTTAACCTATTTAGATATGATAATCAATGGCTTTAAATCTCCCAAATTTAAAAGCTTAAAAAAATAATCATATAGACAACCAATCATAAAATTAAGGCAAAAACAAAACAATCTATAACAACAAAAAGCTAGCACACAATAAAAAAATAAGATAAAACTAATAAAAAAAAATTCAATAAATTATGAAGCAGCAAGTTTAAGCAATTATGAGCTGCGAGCTTCTATATGTCCAATTATCTTATGCTCCCACGAGGTCTTTGGTGAGAGCACTCCTGCAAAAACTCAACAACAGTCAGATTTAGGAACCCAAACTAATTTGGATCCATTCTTAGGAAAAGTAGAATACAATGCAGGTGTGGTATGCTGTTAATCATGTACCTTAAGTCTCCACACCCAATATGTACTATGGTGAACAGTGCAAGTGTGTGAGATGTGTCCTAGCATGCCACAATAAAAACATCTAACTCCGGGAAAAGAATTTTTTAAATGGTTTGAGTTATAATGCCTCTTCCTAGATCATGGCTTTTGATCAAGAGTAGGCGTCATCCAAGTTTTCTTAAGTGTATCAAATTCATTTTTAATCCTCAAATTTGTATTTTTTAGAACATCATTCTCAACCCTCAAGTTTTTCTCTCTCTTTAGATTTCTTGAAATCAGATTGCAGAGAGGTGTGTGAAAATTTTAATGCTTCATTCTTATCAATTAATTCCGAGTGCTTTTTATTCAAATCATCAAATTCATCAAGAAGAGCCATGTGATTAAAATCAATCGTTGAATGATCTTTAAGAATAACTTCATACTCTTTTGTAAATTTACAAGTTCCAATTTTAAATTAGCATGAGTCTTCTTAAGTTTTTTGTATGATGCATGGATTTTCTCACAAATCTCAAACAATTCATCATAGGTTGGTTTACATACCTCTTCCTCGTCACTTTGCTCAAGATGATCTTCCCCCATTAAGTACAGGTTCATTGTCTCTTCCTCTGGTTCAGTCTTAGAGGAATCAGTACCAGATTCTGCCCAGAATGCCTTTTGGACTATCTTTTTGTCCTTCCTAAACTTTGTTTTCTCCTCACCCTTTTCCTTTTCTTTGCTCGAGTGATCTTGAAGTGTAAGACAATCGACTTTCACATGTTCAGACTTCCTGCATTCATAACAAACAACATCAGAAGATCCATTAGAATATTTGTTATCATTACCTTTTCTCCAATGATACTTTTGCTTCTTCCTTAGAAAGCTTTTGAATTGCCTTGTGATTAAGGCAAAGTCATCGCTTTCAGACCTAAAAGATTCTAAGTCTGATCTGTGCACCTTCAGTGCCACCATTTTCTCCTTTTTCTTCTCACCTGCATCAAGATTTTCTTGATTCACCCATTGCTCGTAAGCAATGAGTGAGCCAAGTAAGTTATCAATAGAATAAGTGTTTAAATCCTTAGATTCAGAGATTGCAGTAATTTTAGCATCATATGACGAAGGCAAACATCTCAAAATCTTATTCACTTTTTTATAGTTTGAAAGTTCTCTTCCTAATGCATGCAGTGAAGTGGCTATCTGTGTAAACCTACTATACATGTCAGAAATAGATTCGTGAGGTTTCATACGAAAAAGTTCGTAGTCATGCAAGAGAATATTCAAACAAGATTGTTTTACTTCATTGTTTCCTTCATAAGTGATACACAATTTATTCCAAATTTCTTTACCAGTTTTGCAAGTGGAAACATGCATGTAATCCTCTGACTTTAAAGCACAGAAAAAACAGTTCAGACATTTTGTATTTAGTTGAGCCAAATCCCTATCATCTAAAGTCCATTCAGTAAAAGGAAGTGGAACATTAATGCCATTAAGTTTTCCAATTGGAGGTGTGTAACCATCCTTAACAAGCATCCACATGTAATAGTCAGTTGATTGTAGAAAAGTAGACATGCGAGTTTTCCAAAAAACAAATGGGATATTATCAAACAAAGGTGGTCGGGTAATAGAATACCCTTCTGGTGTATTATGATTCTCAAAGTTAGCCATGGATCAAAATTTAAAAAGTTTTCAAACTGAGTTTTTATGAATCCCGCTCTGATACCACTTGAAAGTTTGCTAGGGATGTTAAGCCCTATAGAACTGGTCCAAGGCTAACCAAGAGGTGGGGGGGGGGGGGGGGGTGAATTGGTATTTAAAAAAAAATCTGCAGGCAAAGCACAAATACAAACCAAATCACCACAAAGAAATAACGTGCGGAAGAAATAAATGCGGAAGTAGTAAAAATAAGAACACAAGGGTTTATAGTGGTTTGATCAACTCGACCTACGTCCACTCCCTAGAGGAGCCCTCCGAGTATTGCACTACAATTGTGACTCTCCTTTAGCCCTCACAGCTAGGCGGAGAAGCCTTTACAAACACCTCTTTTTGCCACACCCGGTAAGGCAAGAACCTTCCTCCTTTTGCTTCCTCCTGAAGCAGGCAGAGAATCTCGATCGCTTGCTAGGACTTACCTCTCCCAACCCTTCCAAGGAAAAGAGACTCTAGGGAAGAAGAAGTGGAATAATGCTTGGAGCAACCCTTGTGAATCCCCTCACAAGCTCCCCCTCACAAGATCCTCTCTCTCCCTCTCTCTCTCTCTCTCTCTCCTTTAGGTTTTCTCAGGTTAAGACAGTAGCCAAGGATTTTCAAAAATGTTGAACAAGAGCTCTTAAATAGAAGAGCTTCAAAGGAGCTCATTAATTGCAAGTTGCCAACTATATCGTCGAGGACAATATTGACATCGTCCTGGCCGATCAGTACAAATCCCATGAAATCAGCCGGGGCATCGCCCTGAATGCAAGCTGGATAATTAAAAATTGGATTGATCATCATGGCCGATCGTATGATCATCCAGGCCGATCAATTCAAATCAGAGGAGAATCGTCCTGAGCATCGCCCTGAATTTAAGCTGGCTAATCCTGATCGTCTAGGAGCAACTAAGGTTTTTTTAATAGATCATTCTAGCCGATATTGCGATCATCCAGGATGATGTGATCGTATTAATCATTCTTAATTACTTACTTAATTTGTTTGATTAATTAAGGCATAATTGTAAATACCGTCCAGGCTGATTTCTAAAAATACAGAATACCTTAATTATTTATGGTGGCAATTTCTTTCTGTTTTGATCCTATCATCCTGGGCGATACACGTATCGTTCAGGCCGATTTGCTAATGACGGCTGCCTTAATTAAGAACCCCTGTTTAGAATTTCTGTTTTAAGCTAGGTCGTCCAGGACGATGTAAATATCGTCCTGGCCGATTTGAGTAAAAACATAAATTCTAAATCTCTCAAGTGTGTGTGTGTGTAGGATTACTTTACATTAGTTATACCAAAGATTACAATTGACTCAAGAGGGAAAAAATAAAATTACTGACTGACTCAACCCTAATCTACCCCATCTTGAGCTGGCTCCATTTTTCCTTCCAATCTTTGATTCCTGAAAAGTAAGTAGTAAAAGACAATCCAAGTCAAGTAAGAGTGTTTTCCAATCATCAAAACATAGTTCATAGACCTAAATTTGCAACAAGTTCTTTTGGTATGTCCTATGAAGGAGCATAGGAAGTTGCTATTAACCCATTCTTTAGAAATTTTTGGGGTATCTATAATAGAAAGAGAAAGAGAGAAATTTGGTTCAATGGCCAATATCTTGTTACCTAAGCAATAACCAACACCATTTTAATTTTGGATAGACAAATAAGAGCCAAGGGAGGTTCAAGTGAGTTTGAATCGACATGGTGGGTTATTGAAGAAGTTATCTTAAAGCAATGATTAAAGAGTGGTTGTTTTAAAGAATCTTGCCACATTAGCAACCTAGATGTCATGGGAAAGCTATGTCATGTGTAATAAAGATTTAGAACACAATTCAAGAGTTCCTATGGTCTAATTTAGGCTAGGTTGGCATTGGGCCACATAATTTGGGTTTTAGAGGGTTTGGTTAAACACATTTTGTTTACTTGGGTTTAACCATGGGTTAGGCTTGATGTGACATATGCATAGGGTTAAGGGACAGCTACTACAATAGTTTATATAATTTAATTACATAAGGGTCGGGTTTGGGTTCAAGAACCCCTTTAGGTGCATTTGATTTAACCCATAAGGCTAAATTAGGAGGGACCAAGGGTTGAAACATTTTTTGGAAGACTCATAATGACCCAATGGATGGCCCCCATTAGTTTGGTGCATTGATTTAGTAAAAATCATTGGTTTTCAATTTTTTAAAAATTTATATGAGTTTTTGGTCAATCATGGTTGACTTGGGCAACCAAGGTTAACCAAGGGTCAAGGTTGGGTCCAGCCAATACAAAATGATATTTTAGATTTATTGGAAGTGGTCCAAAGATATGGCTAGGTCATTTGGTTTAAAATAATTTTTGAGTGCTTATACAGCCGTTAGGTTGACTAAGTCAATCAGGGTTAACCAAGGGTCGGGTTTAGGTACAATGTATTCCAAATGTGATTTTGAAATTATTAGAGGTGATCGCATGGATTGGTGTGGTATCCATGAATGAAATGTAGGTTTAAAGGCTTAAAGGGCATTTTGGTCAACCAGGGTTGACCATAGGTTGCATTTAGGTTTAATGCAATTCAAATGAAAGTAACGATATGTTAAAAGGGGTTTCAGAATTTGGTTTGAGTAAGCTATGTTGAAGTTTTAGTGAAATTAATTTTCAGGAGGTTTTAGGGTTTTAGGGTTTATGTGGCTTTATGATCAACCATGGTCAACCAAGGGTTCAATATATCATGCTAATGATAATGATCATGCTTTATGGATTTGAGAAATCTTTCAAGGCCAATTTTCACATGTTGACATTTCTAGTGACATAGGTTATAAATATTTAAAAGTCTATTATTAAGGGGTAATTTGGTATTTACATGATCATATCACTGAGAAATATTTAGTGATTGTTAAGTAATTGATCACATGATCTAACGATAATCATAGCTTATTATTAGGTGATTATTTTAATGTCATTGATTTGATTACTATGCCAAAGCATTATGATGAATATGATTTAAACTTTGAAATGGAGTTAAATTATTTGAATGTGAAGATTTAATTTTTTATTTAAAGAATTAACTTCTCTCAAAAAATGAAGTCAACACAAACCAATATATCCTAATATTAAATTGAGTAAAGTCAACACAAATGCTCTAGTATATCAAGAAATATACTAAATTTTGGTAGAAAGAATCATGTATTTGGTTCATACTTGACCAAATATTTCCTTTATTTTCAGTCTAGTAGTAATTCATGCATGCACCTTATCAAGAATACATTAATGTAATTATTATAATTCTTAAATACCTAAATGGAAGCCTCAAAAAAGCACTTTGCTTCAAGAAGAAAGAATAAAAAACCATAGAAGCCTATATTAGTTCTAATTTGGTAGTATCTAACAAAAGATCCACCTTTGGTTTTTTATACTTATACATGGAGTAATCTTTTAACCTGGAAAAGTGAAAATAAAATGTGATTGTAAGGAGTGGTGTAGAAGAGAAACTTAGACCATTGGCCAATGAAATCAATAACTTAATATAACTCAAATTACTCATAGAAGAACATGCAATTATTAAGACTCCTTTGGTTTACTATTATGATAATAAAATATACTATAAGTATTTCTCAGAATTTATTATACCATTTGAACTAAATAAAAAATGTAAAATGTGGATTCATGCATTTTATAAATTCCATCGTTCAATAAATTAGTCATATCTTGACAGAGGGGTGGCTAGATCTCTATTTATTATTGGATGTTTATAAATCAAAATGGTGGTGGTATGTTCAATAAATTCCAACCATTCATCCCCGCACATAGGCCAAATTACCATTAGGAATGGAAACCACCTTGACGGCATGTAAGAGTAGGTTAAATCCTAGGCAAGCATCAAATAAGCATGCATAATAATTAGCCATGGAAAGGTCTCTTGGATCACTAGCATGACACTCCACCGTCCCTAGATTTTTCCTCATTTATGCCATTCAATTGTGTCTTGATTTAGTAGGAAACACATAAACTTTATTTTACAAAATTTAATATTTTTTTATTTTTTATTTATTTTACACTAATTATAAAATCCTATAAGTCAAATTATATTATGATCAAATAATATACAACAAAGTATTCCTAATTCTTTTCCCTTATTTCTCTTATATTCACTTATTTAACACATATTGATACCAATTAAAAATAAAAAAATAAAAAACAAAATATAAAGCAACCTATTTCCAAGAGTTCATTTATGTGTATAAAAGTTCATTGATTCAAATCAAATCTCTAATATTTTTTTTGAGTTGCTCAACAATGGTTTATGGTTTTTAATTTGCTCTTAAAATAATAAATGGTTTATATATATATTCTAAACTATTTATATTTAGACCACTTAAACTCATATTTAGGGCCATCCTAATTGAACATTGAAAATGTCAGCCTCATAAGGTTTTGACCCAGCCCAACTCACAGTTTCAATGAGAAATTAAGAAAATTGTACATTCTTTCTACAAATATATATTCCAGCATAATTCCTATTTTAACTATGGAATAATTAGCATGCATGAAAATGCAACGAAAAATAAGGCATTGAAAAGGTATTTAGGTGGACAAGAGTATGTTATATGGTGCCTTAAAACTTTTTTATACGTGACAAAACAACACATTTGACTATTTGAGGAAGAGTGTGTTTAAATATATCGAAATGATCATTAGATTTATAAGTATGTTCATTATGCCCTAAGACTTTTCTAAATATCAATTTTATCACTCAACTCACCAAAATTAGACTAATTTGGTCATATCACCAACTTTGATATTTCTTTGGAGAACAATTGGTGGAGAAAGCTATTCAAGATGATATTTTGATCTTTTTAGGGCCAATCTCATTAATTTTATATGATATTGAGTGGTAAAATCAACCCTTAAAGTTTATAATGCCCTACTTATAAAGCTTTTTCCAATCAATTTTCATTTAATGAAATGATTAAGTATGTTGTAAGACCAATTTGGTTCAAATAGGCACTAAAATGAATGCCTAAAAACATTTAAAGAAGAATAGACACCTAAAATATCTAGGAATAATTTAGACATATTTTCGTTTATGGTTTTTAAAAGAAAATGAATTACCATGATGCTTTATCATGAATTATTATGAATCCATACATATAGAGCATGGCAATGATGTTGATGTTTCATGTAGTTACAATTTATTTGCCAATAGTTTATAGTTAGCCGCATCATCACACAAATTTAGAAAAAACTAGATTTTGGAGTATTATTATATTTCTTCTAATTATTATTAGTACGTCATCAATGTTGATGTAGCCCATAGATTGGCAACAGTAGCAAGAACCTCTTGAAGGATACCAGAAACAAGAGAAATTCAAAAGAAAAAGAAAAACTGGAAAACTTTTTCCCATAACAAAGAGATGTCTATTCGATTTTATCAAAAATTGCCTCCATCTCAACTGTTGTTTCCTATATGTATATTTCCTATAGTTTTATTTTCCTATCAAATAGATTCCTCCATCACATCCATATAGTTTTCCTATCAAATATGAGACTATCATATAGTTTTCCTATATGCATCAGTCCTCACCGACATTAGAAGAGCTTGACTCCAACAAGCTGATTGTAATAGGAGAGTCATCGGGAGGGTGTTAAGGAAAAATATTTGAAATGTTAAAAGTAGGGGACAAATTATTATTGGGTGGCAAGTCCACATTATGCATTTTCATTGATTTTAGAAATGATTTGAACATGGCCAATCATTCGACAATTAAGTCTTGTGTTTGTACCCCATGGGAAAATATTCATGACGCATTCAAACTATGAAGTGATCACCGACATGGAATAGTTTCTACATTCGGTGAATGTCTATAGCTGTCTTATATGATTTATTGGCCTTGATGAGCTGTTGGAAAACTTCTTGTAGCATTTGAGAGCAATTATTAGTGAAAGTTGAAATAGTCTCAGATTTGTACTTCACACACACAACAACATCTAATGTAAAATTAGGTAGTTTAGTCTAGATAATGCTGAAAGTAAACTTACTTGTGAAACAGTTTACCATATAGTCGTAAGTGAATTCGGCAGAGCTAAACATGTCTTCACACTACTTTGGATAGTCTTGAACTAAACATCGAAGCATGTTTCCAGAGGTATGATTGACAACTTCAATTTTTCCATTGAACATAGGATGATAAGCTGAACTAAGGCACAAATTGGTACCCTACTGATACAAAATTTACACTAAAAGTGGTTTATGAATTTGACATCCCTGTTAGAGGTGAGTCTTTGAGGTACCCCATATAGCTGAATGACTTGATGAAAAAAAGGCAATGTGAAGTGCATTTGATGTTTTCTTATATAATAGGAAGTGATCCATTTAGTTTATAGCTCTACTACCCACACATAGATGTCATTCATTGTTCTTCTTAGGTACAAGAAAAATAAGGATATCATAGGTGCTAATACTTATTTGGATGAGTTATTTATTCTATAGGACTTCAAAGATTGATTGGAGAATCTATTCTTCATTGGGGTTGAGTAGATTATTAGGTAGGTTTGTCAATGCAGCATTACAAAACAAATCAATTTGATGCTGAATGTTTTATAAAGACAAGAGGGTATCAGGGAGCTCTTGAGGAGAGATGGAGCTGAACTCTTCCAATAGAGTACAAATTTCATTAGGAATGTGGTCTTGTCATGAACTAGTTGAATCAATGACTAACAATGCCCATATTGGATCAGATTCCTCGAACTGAGTAACAACTTTGGTTCAGATATAATCTATATCACTGTCTGGCCAGTGTGCTAGGCGATGGTAATTTTTTGTAATTACCCTTATTTTGAACTTTTCAAATTTTTTTTAGTCATTATTACTCTAAATCATAAATAGTCTTTGCCATAGTTTTGTTATTATTGTATTTTCCTTGCATGATTTTTTTTTCATAATTTTGGACATCGAAGAAAATCCTTAAGGAATTGACACCTGTTAGTAAAGGTGAAAATTTCGGGACCGTTAAGTGCCCGTTTTGCAAATAATTTCATTAATATGTTTTAAATAAAAATATTTATTTATGCATATTTTTTATAATTTTTTAATTCCTAAAATGATTTTTTTGAATTTATATTAAAGAATTAGTTAAATTAAATATTATATTAAAATATCTAAAAGCATTAAAAATCTTTATTTAAGTCCATTTTAACCTCTTCAATTCAATAATAGAGAAATGGCTTGAGTTTTTAAGAGAGGAAAGAGAAAAGAGGAAACCTAGATTTGATGGTCACAGTGCAATTTTTATTAGTTGGGCTAATTGAGATATTTGCTCGTCTCATTGTAAGGAACCTTTATCTTATTTATATTTCAAAGATTTTATGTTTTTGGTATTTTTCTGATCAAATTTGAGTTTCTATTATCAAAATATGTGAATAACTTTGTATTAGCAAAACTTTCATCGCATAACATTTTGTATATTATAGAGATCGAGATTATGAACATTTTGAGTATTTATTTATGATTTTTTACCAAGTGATTTTGAAAATATAATAATTTTTATCTACTCCAAAATTTATTTTAATGCCTAAAAATAGTGATTTAATTCAACTAAAACTTCAGATTTATTTTACTATGCTGACGGGCAAAGGGTGACGCCTCAATTTCCTAAGAAAACGATTTATTAACACTGATACTTAATACTGTGATAGCTAGGACTTCTTACTTGTTTAGTGTGACTACTGAAATGCATGTTCTTGAGACATTTTTCTTATTATTGTATGGATTTATTTTTACTACGTGAATTTATTGTTATTACATTATTCTACTACTCCTGCCACTGAATTATTTTTTTTACTAATTTATATACTGATACTATTGATACACTGTACTGATATTAAACATGTGATATACTGAGCATGTGATATAGAATGCCTGTATAGCATGTGTATATTAGGTAGCTCTAGTGATTTTTGCTTATTAAAAGATAAGAATAATTATTTCAAATTAGATTCTTGGGCACCACATTTATTCTTACGGAGCTCTGGTAATAACCTTAGGCATATGCCTTTCCACTATAGGGAATAAACATTAGCTCGGCCGTCATATGTAACACCATCATTTGAACTGCCATAGCCATCCTAAAATCCGATGGCACGTGTCCATATCTAAGATGTCACACACATATTACCGTATAATGGAGAAGGTTACCTTGAACATTTCTGTTTCCTTAATGTCAATGCCCCTTTTTACCCAACTAATCTTGTATTGTTATGGATTTCTTCTTATTTTGGGCTGAAGGGCTTGTACTAAAGACCGAGAAATGATGTTTTTGGTGTATCTATTGTCAATCAAGAGTTCGCAAACCTTGCCATTAGGTAAAATAGGGTTAAGTTCCATGAAGAATCTATATTTATTATTTCATTTTTTTTCACTTTTCTTCAGTCAAGTCATGTATTTGATAGATGCTAAACTTGGGACTATACACACGCACACTCAAGGGTGTGTGATAGTGACAAAATTAGAAGTTTAATTTTTTAGACTAATTATACTATATAATACATATAGTACTATATGATTAGTTAATCAAAAAATCATTAAAAAAGCTAATTATGATAATTAAAGTCATTTGAACTAATCATATTAGATGATACATATCGTACTTGATGAGTAGTTGAAATCAAGATCTCAGCTGCCAATCCCCACTTAGGCAATATTCTTGAAATTTAAAATTTAAACTAATCGTACCATACAATAGGTATTATACCATACAATAGGTATTATATAGTATGATATAATTAAATCTTATCAAAATTATTCTTATAATTAAGGAATGATTTTAGATTAATTGATCTAGTCAGATCATACTGGTTGATTGGAGCCAATCATACTAAATGACCTGATATCTACATGGGATAATACTTATTCGTTAGCCATCGTACGTGATAATAATTCAAGTCATTTAAACTAATCATACTAGATAATGCTTTATATTGTACTAGATGATATGTCCAATCAGTTGAATTAATTATATAATGTCTTACCCTTCATAAAATATTAATAGTGTTATTTAAACTATTTATATAGTATGATATTAGATTATATTATATGATCTGTGTCGATTGAATTAAATCTTAAGGATTTTTATGAAGCCTTGTATTTAATCACTCTTAATAGAGAGCTTGTAGAAGGGATCTAAGAAAGCTTTGGGAATAAGAAAGGGAGAGCTTGCATGTGAGGGAGAACTAGTGTGAGCCATTCACATGATTACTATGAGCAAGTGTCTTTTTGTATTTCCTCCATGTTTATGTCTAGGTTTATTTGGTAGCTTTAGGAAGAAGTTCTTTAGCTCAAAGACCATTGGGGTTTTCTACCTTTACCAGGAGGATAGAAAAAGAGTTTCAGGCTCTTTGCCTTCACCAGGAAGGTGAAAAAGGCGGTACAAGTTCTTTATCTTTACTAGGTTGTTTAAAAAGGAGGTTCAATTTCTTTGCCTTCACAAGGAGAGTGACAAAGGAGGTTCAAGTTCTCTTTCATCAACATGAGGGTGGGAAAGGATGTCAAGGTTCTTTCTAACACAAGGAGAGTAAGAAACGAGCTTAAGTATCTCTATCATCACCAGGAGGGTGAGAAAGAAGGTCAAGGTTCTTTTTCATCACTAAGAGGGTGAGAAAGGAGGTCAAGATTCTCTACTGCACCAAGTTCGTGAAAAGATTATAAAGGCTTCTCAGCCTAGCCATGGTAGCTAAAGGTGAGACACTATAGTTTAGTATAATACTCAGAGAGGACTCTAGGGAGTGGATGTAGGTTATTATTTGACATAACCACTATAAAATTTTCTGGATTTTTAATTTGCTAGAGATTGCGTGATAAAAGTTATATGGTAAATGATATATTGATTTTATCTATAAATCATTATCATAATTAAAATCTCATTTCAAAATTTTACTTTTGCATTTGGTGATAAGTGTTATTATTTTTAAGTTATTAAGATCCCAAAATTAAAATTGATTTTGTATTTTCTAGTATGATTTTTAAAACAACCCATTCACCACCCCCCATCTTTGTGTACCTAGAGATAATTCACTTAGGCTTAACATCCTACATAAAACTTTCAATTGGTATTAGAGAGGTTCTCATAATATTAATTTAGGATACCTAGAGATCTCGACCATTCATAATGATCGTGGAGAGTTTAAAAATTAGAAGTTTGAAATCTTTTATCAGGAGATAGGAGCATAAAATAATTTTTTAGCTCCTAAAACCCCTCAGTAGAATGGGTTGCTAAAAATAAAATTAGGACATTGGTAAAAACTACTAGAGTCATGCTAGCTGAGTATTCACTTCCTAAATATTTCTATATAGAAGTAGTGAATACTACTTACTATGTACTCAATAGGGTTAATATCATATCCAACCTCAATAAGACACCCTTTGAGTTACTCAGAGGAATGATGCCCAATCGCTCTAACCTTTATATTTTTTTATGTTAGCTGTTTATTTTAAAGAATGATAAATATCCTTTAGAAAAATTTTACCCTAAATCTGATGAAGGAGTTTTCCTTAGATATTCAATTATAAGTAAAACCTATAGAATTTTCAATAAAAGGACATTAGTTATAACGTATACCACCAATGTAGTGTTTAATGAACCTAATAGATTAGTCTAGCCTATGTTAGAAGAAGGAGAAATTGAAAAGGTCACCCAAAGAGTAGAATATATTAACCTAGAAAATAGAGCAGAGCCTCAGGACCCATTACCTAGAGAATGGAGATATTCATCTAGTCACCCTAAGGAGATCTACTTAGAAGATCCATTAGTAGGAGTAAGAATTAAGCATGTAGTTAAAAAAGAAGTTAATCACTCTGATTTCATCTTAATGGTAGAACCCTCAAACATAGATCAAGCATTATTTGATGATTCCAAATACTAGGCATGTAAGAAGAATTAGATTAATTTGTTAGGAATAAAGTTTGAGAGTTCGTTAGTAGACCTAATGACCATAATGTTGTAGGGACTAAGTGGGGTTTTAAGAATAAAATGAATGACTCTAGAATAGTGATAAAATTAAGACTAAATTAGTGGCAAAGGGGTATAATCAGGTTAAAAGAATTGATTTTGAAGAAACCTTTACCCTTGTTGTTTGACTAGAAGCCATTTGAGTGCTATTAGTCTTTGCTTGCCTTAGAAGATTCAAGTTGTATCAAATGAATATAAAGAGTGTCTTCCTAAATGGGGTGATAAAACTAGATTTTTATGTTAAATAACCCCTAAGTTTTGAGAATTTCTAATTTCCCTATTATGCATTTAAATTTAAAAAGGCATTATATGGATTGAAGCAAGTAGTTATAGCTTGGTAAGGAAGGTTGAGAACATTTTTTTAGTTAGAGAGTTTGTTAAGGGTAGTGTAGACACCATCTTATTACTAAAGAAAGAAGAAGAATGTCTACTCATTATCCAGATTTATGTTGATGATATACTATTTGGATAAAAAAAAAGAATGTGTGATGATTTCTCAAACATAATGAGTGAAATGTTTAAGATGAGCATGATGGGAGAGCTTACCTTTTTTCTTAGATTTAGTGTGAAGTAAAGGGATTATGAAACTTTCCTTAACAAATAAAATTATATTATAGATATTCCTAAAAAATATAAGATGTATAATGTTAAGGCAATCAATACTTACATGACCTCCTCCATTAAATTAAATAAGGATCTTATTGAAAAATTAGTTGAGTAAAGAAGTATAGAGGGATAATTGAATCACTTCTTTAATTGACAATCAGTAGACCTGATATCATATTTAGTATATATCTCTGTACTAGATTTCAAGCTGATCTCAAAGAATCTCATATGAGTGCTATTAATAGAATTTCTAGATATCTTTTCGGAATGCATAACCTAGGAATCTAATATCCTAGACATAACACTTCTTTCAAAATCATATAATATTCGTATTCTGACTTTGCAGGATATAGAGTTGATAGGAAAAATACTTCTAGAACTTGTCAATTTATTGGTCAATCTACAATCTCCTGGTCTAGTAAAAAAAACTATATAGCCCTATCTATGTTTGAAGTAGAATATATAGTTGTAGGAAGTTGTGTTGCACAAGTCCTATGGCTAAAATAATAAATCTTAGATCTTGGACTACCTATAGGAACCATTCCTATTATGTATACGACAACACTAGTGTCATTTACATTTCCAAAAATCTGATTCAACACTCCTAGACAAAACACATAGAAATTATGCATCTTATTTTTGGGATTATATAACTAAGGGGGACATAAAGTTATACCATATTGCAATTGAAAATCATTTACCAGATAACTTTACTAAAACCCTTGCCTTTGAAACTTTTAGTACCTTAGGGACTAAATTAGGTGTTATAGATATTCATTCTTAAATCAAGATGCTTTAGAAATGATCGTCCATACTGAATCCTCAGGATAACTATCTTTATACTGATCATCCAGTATAATTTTGATCGTACTATATGATAAGACCACCTTTTTGACTGAGCGGACTGGATGAATTGAATGCACTTGATCATACTGTATGATACTATATCATACTTTATGATATTATATTATAATGCATAATATGGATGATTTCCATTTAAAGGGCAGAAATAACAAATTTCTTCACTAAACTCTTTTTAAATCTTCTTCTTTCCTCCCTAAGATCTTACTTCTTGTAATGGCTAGTGCAAAGTGATAATGAGCTCTCGTCGGCAGCTCCTCTCGATACCATGTAGATCCTTGCTTTATGGATGATGTTTTTGCATAATGACGGTTTCTTTAATGAGGATACCCTAATCATCATGGTATAAAATCTTCCCGTATGATGTTACCAAACATAGTAAACTCTAGGGAATAGTCAAAAATCTTCCAAGTTGCAAAGCATCAGGAGCCACACCAAATACAATAGACTCAAGAAAGAAAAAAGGGTACAAACTGACTCAGACCTAGTCTACCCAATATTGAGCTGGTTCTAAATTGCAGTTTGATCGTGTGGAATCGAAATGTCAGTAGATAAGGTAGTCGTAGAGAAATAAAAGTGTTTTCTATCATCAAAATCATAAACCATGAAAACAGATCTGCAAAATATATACCTTCTCATAGACTTACAGTTCCAACCGGTCCAAAAAGATCCATATGTAAAATCTCTAAAGGTTAACTAGTTCTAAGATCCTTATTGGACTAAACAGAGGACTTCACATATTTTCTTAATTGACATGCATTGCAAAGGTGATCCTTAGAAAAGTCTAGTTTGGTATACCTCTAACCAGCTCTTTTTAGGTAATTTTCCTAAGATTTTTCATGCTAGAGTGACAAAGTCTCCTATGCCATAATCATGATTCATTAGAAATAGTTTTCAAATAAAAAGCATTAGGAGTTTTAATAAAATTTAAATCTAACATATAAAAATTTTTTACCCTTAATCCATGCAAAACATAATATGCAGCTAGTAGGAAAAACATTTACACTGTATATTTTATCACATTGTTGGCTAATACTTAAGAATTTATGTTTTAAGCCTTCTTCAAGTATCACATATTTAATGAAAAAATTTTGCAAGTTTCCAATCATACCTTATCCAACAACTTTCCTAGTGGTGTTATCTCCAAGTGTAACCCTGCCTCCACTTCTAGCTTCCAGTGATATAAATTACTTAATGTCTCCAATCATATGCTTTGAGCAACCGATGTCTAGGTACAAAATGCTCTCACGAGGCCTTATATGAGACCGTGCCTGCAAAACTATCAAATGTTAGACCTGGGAACCCAAACAAGTTTGGGTTCTCCTTTTTGCAAAATAAAACTAGATGCATATATGATATGTCTAGGTTGGTTTCCATACTAAATGAGTTTTTCTATGTAAGGTACAAGCGTGTGCTATATGTCCAATCATCCCATAAGAAAAGCATTTTATTCTTGGAAAAGGATTTCTTAATCTTCTATAATTACTCTATTTCCTCTTGGATTGTAAAAATTTTGGATACAAAATAGGATTAATAAAACCTTCAAGTGTTGTTGGTTTTCTATTTTACTCGAGAGCTTTTACTTTCAACTTCAAAAATGTGTTTAAATCTTCTAACACATGTTTATCAAAATTCAAATAATATTGTCTGCTCTCTAATTCATCCTTAATTTTTTATAAATCTCTTTCTAATTGAGCATATGATGATTTTAAAATTTTTCTTTCTTATTCAAATCATCAAATTCATCAAGTAAGCTCATATGGTTATTATCTATCAATGTATGATCTTTCCTAAGGATTTCATGTTCTTTTTGTAATTCTTCTAATTCTAAATTCAGACTAGCATGCATTTTCTTAAGTTTTTTATATGAATAATGAATTCTTTCAGAAACTTCTAAAAGTTTAGCATAGGTTAAGTCACAAACCTCTTCTTAATCTAGTTGATCAAGATTATCAGCCATTAAGCACAAATTGGTGACTTCCTCCTCTTTTTCTGTTTCTGGTGAATCCAAAGCTGAGTCCACCCAGAAAGCTCTTTAAAATCTCTTCTTGTCCTTCTTTATATTTGGTTTCTCCTAAACCTTCTCCTTAATAGGACTGAATTTTAAATTTGGGCAATCTGATTTTATATATCTGGGTTTCCTGTATTCATAGCAAATCATGTTATTAGAAGTCTTAACATTCTTATTAAATTTATAGTTGTTCCACTATTGGCATCTCTTATGCTTCCTCTTTAGAAAACTTCTAAATTATATAATCATTAAAACAATATCGTTCTCATCCTCAGGTTGTGAAAGTTCACTCTCTGACCCTCCACGCTCAGTACAATATTCTTCTCCTTTCATTGTTCACCTACATCAGTCTTCCTTTGACTCGCTCCGTGCTCGTAAGAAATTAGTGAACCAAGAAGATTCTTAATAGAGTAAACATTTAAATCTTTAGACTCTGTAATAGTAGTTATTTTTATATCATAAGGAGTAGGCAAACACTAAATAATTTTATTAACCATTTTAACATTCATTCGTTCCCTACCTAATGCATGCAAAGAAGTGACTATCTGAGTGAATCTTGTGTACATGTCAGAATTTTATTCATTGGGTTTCATAAGAAATAATGTATAGTCATGTAATAAGATGTTTAGTCTAGATTGATTTATTTTGTTAGTCCCTTCATAAGTAATATAAAGTCTATCACACAGGTCCTTTCCACTTTTTCTAGTAGAAAATTGCATGTAGTCTTCTGACTTAAGTGCACAAAAGATACTGTTTAAACATTTTGCATTAAGTTATGCTAAGTCACATTCTTCTACAGTCCAATCTACAAAGGGTGTTTAAACTCTAATACCGTCTAGTAATCTAGTTGGTTTTGTATACCCTTCTTGAACTAAGATCCATATATAATAATCTAGTGACTGTAAAAATGTAGGCATGTGCTTTTTCTATAAATTGAAAGGAATGTTATCAAATAAAGGAGATCTAGTGATTGAATACCCTTCAAGTGTGTTCTGATTTCAAAAAGTAGCAGTGCTCATTTTTCAAAAAGTAGTCTAAACTTATGGTTTTGAAATAATGCTCTGGTACCACTTTTTTAATCTTTAATAGGTTGTTAAACATAAGCTTATATCCCAAGGCTAACCAAGAGTGAGAGTGAATTGATAATTTTAAAAATTTCTTAGATTTAAAATTTGAAACCGGTTGATTCACAAAGTAATTTAATTAAAGTTTTAAAATAAAAACTTTTAAACCACAAAATAAAAAACTTGCAGTAAGCAGCAGAAATTTAAATGACACAAAGATTTATAGTGGTTCGGTCAAACACGACCTACATTCACTCCCTGAAGACTCCCTCTTCAGGTATTACACTATTACCAAAGTGAATCTACATTTTTTCCCACAGCAAAGCGGAGAAGCCTTAACAAAACTCTCTTCCACCAATCCCCGATGCGATAGATAATCGTCATCTTTTAACACCCTCCAAGTGTAGGAAAAGAACCTTCATCCTTTCACATCCTCCAAGGATAGTCAGAGTACCTTTGTCCTTTCACATCCTCTAAGTGTAGGCAGAATACCTTCGTCCTTTCACACCCTCCAAGTGTCGACAGAGAACTATCGGTAGTTCACACTCTCTAAGTGTCATCAGAGAACCAGATCTTCTTTAAAGATCTTCTTACAAGAAATCTAGAAAGACAAGAGGAAGAGTGAAAACACAAATCACACACAGTGTTTCTTACCTTTGAGTAACCTTGTGAACCGTTCAAACTTCACTAGGAAAACATCTCTCTCACACTCTCTCCTTAGATTGCCCTTGAAAAATCACAAAGACAAAGATTTTTTACGTTAGTTATTAATGAACCTTTTATACAAAAGACATGAAAAATAATCCATAAAACTAAATTTTACAATTTTAAGCATACACGATCGTATAGTATGATCATATATTTATATGTATGAATAGTTTAAGTACTATTATGTATGAACCTGTTATGAATTGGTATGAAATGTTAGGATGAAATGAGTGAGAACTAACCCGAGACATTTGTCCTTGTATGAAACTGGGATCATCCCATATGATCCATATTTAGAAAAAAAAATTTGTGCGAGAATGGACTCGAGATGTTCATCCTTGTATGAAATTGGGATCATCCCATATGATCCATACTTAGAAAAAAAATTTCTTGCGAGAACGAACCAGAGATGTTTGTCCTTATACGAAACTGGGATCGTCCTGTATGATCTCTACTTAGAAAAAAAATTTCGTGTAAGAATGGACCCGAGATGTTCATCCTTATACAAAACTGGATCATCCCGTATGATACATACTTAGAAAAATATATTTTTATTTCTGTTTGTTCGACTGCTCGTCGAGAAAAATAAATGATCAGATTGTCCAGTACTAAGTGATATCATACATTACGATCAATTTAAAAATAATAATTTTAAACTCTCCCTCGATGTGTGTGTGTGTGTGTGCTCAATTACTCAATTGCAATCACACTCTCTCAAAATTAATAAAATGGAAAATACATACTTCAATTACAATAAACTCTATACTGATCTTGATTTGAAGTCTTCAACAATCTAGAGTATGATTTCTCTTAAATGTTAGTACACACAAGAGCAAAACAATTCTTCCAAAATATGTTAGGAGAAATAATAATCAAATCAATAATATTTGGAATCATCCAAAACATACAAGTTGCAAGAATATCAAACATGCAAAACTTAGTAGCAATTATCTCAACAAAAGAGTGTATGAAGGTATTGAAGAAAGCTGCTTCTTTATGGCAACTAACATTTTTCTCTTGCATTTTTTATTAATAATGGTACTATTAAATCTAACTACTGGGTGCTAATAAGCCTAACATGTTGTTGATAAAGTGTTGGCTCCCTCATCCACCCAATTGGATCAAAGTCAATGTGGATGCTTGTCTTCTTTTTTCATACGAGGCATCAGTGGGAGGAGTTTTTAGGGATTCTAAATGAAGGTTTATATTAGCTTTTGGCTTTAAAGGATTGCATTAAGATGCGTCTCAGATGAAGCTTTGGCAATTCAATATTTGAAGGTGGTTCTACAAGATTGTATGTTGCAATATGAAGGGAATATCATTGAAAGTGATAATGCAAATGTTGTTAAATTTATTAGCTATTAGAATAAAGATCCAAGCAAGACATTGGTGATCAATGGGTTTGAAAAAATGGACTTCCTCAAAGATTTTAAACATGTTATCTTCAGTTGTGTGAATAGAAATTATAATAAGTTAGCTCATTTTTGTGCTAACATTTCTCATTATAATAATTTCCTTTGGGATGACATTAGTTTTGGATCTATTCCTCCTTATGTTCTTAACTTATTAAAGGAGGAATGTGATCCATTTATTAGTTTGTAATTATTTCTCTTTTTTTAATGTTATTGCTTCTGCATTGTTCAAAAAAAAAATCATGTATCCTTAATTATGATGGTTCCTACTTTCCCAAATATTTTCTCTTAATGTTTCTTTAATGAAATCAAATCTTGCAAGAATTGAAGGAGTAATCATAGGTCATAAAGGTAGATTCCTTATGATATTTAGTAAACAATTGAAGCATTGGGATATTTCTCAATTAAAATTGGAGCTTGTTTTAGTTATTAGAGAATTTGGACAAAATTGGATGTTTTAGTACAAAGGTCTTATTATTGAAGGAGATAATATTAACATAATCAACATGACACGTGATTCCATAAATTCATCATAATGGCAACAAGATGGATTTTAGAATAAATATCTTTTTATTTCTACATTATTTTTATAATGTAGTTTTTCATTATATTCCTAGATCTTGTAAAAAAGTTGCTGATTTATGTTCCACATATATTTTATGTAGCAATTTCCATTGGGATAAATTTATTTCTAATAACATTCCTTCTTCTTTATTTACTTTGCTAAGGAAGGAATGTGAGGGTTTTTATTCGTTAAATAGTTTGTAATAGTTTTTTTTGTTATAGCAATTTGCAATTTTCGAAAGTAAATTATAATAGTGATTCCACTGTCTTTGATATTCAAGGTGATCCTATTTGTACATAAATTGAGATGTTTGATTATGATAATTCATAAGATGAAACATTAAAGATAAATGAATGTATATAATTAAAAGAATCAACTATCTCTTCCTCAGAAGAGATAGTTCAAGTAAATATTCACTGTGGTAAGGTGTTACCACCATCAACATCCATAAAAAACAAAGGAAAGTGGCTGATTACCCAAAAAACTCAACTAGATTTTGATGTAGCTAATTATAATATTACTAAGGTAGATAATAATGTGTTAGAATGTCTAAGAAAATTTCCTGAAAAATGTGTATCTATGATTTCTTGGTCCTTTCTAAAGATTCTGGGGAGGCTATAATAAAATAATTACTTGATCAAGAGATTTGTATGGCTCAGTAAGAATCAATGCAATTTGAAGAGGCTTATTATTTCAAAGAAGTTTCAAGGATTACATTCTCAGATGATGCTTATCTATTAAGAACTATTAATCATAATTTTCTATTATATATAAATATTTGAATATAGATAATTTCAATTTATCTCATGACCTAGTTGATCTAGGTGCATCAACCAACATCATGACTCTTAGAAAACTCAAATTCCTAAGGGTGGAAAATCAAAAATTCAGTTATGATAACATGATGTTATGATGGTTTAACAAAAAGGTGAAGGAGCTTTGGAATCAATAACTTTGCTTTATAAATTTGAAACCTGAAAACTTAAGGGAAATTTTTATATAATAGATTTTAAAACTTCTTTCAATTATATATTGGAAATACCTTGGCTTTGGAAATAACTTTGCTTTATAAATTTGAAACCTGAAAACTGAAGGGTCCAAGTAACTAGGGAAGCTAATTCAAATTTATCTACCATGGAGAGAATAAAGA
Organism: Dendrobium officinale; assembly: GCA_019514585.1. Lineage (NCBI taxonomy): Eukaryota > Viridiplantae > Streptophyta > Magnoliopsida > Asparagales > Orchidaceae > Dendrobium > Dendrobium officinale. Next base: position 35,885,836 of record CM033699.1, on the reverse strand, counting down.
AGCATGTGAAAAATATTTCCCTTACTTCACACTCCCAAAATGATGTAAAAAGGTTAGAGGGGAAAGCCTCTCTTCCTTTAAACCCATATACCAAAGCCAATACTTTTGTACCTTCTACCATAAAAACTACTAAAATTGATGTACAATTAAATAATTAATTTGTGGATAAGACAGTAGAACTCCCATTTGATTAGTACTCAAATTTTATAAGTATGTTCTATAAGTACGGTTTATTGCCATCAAATTTGACTAGAGTTAAAGCTCCATAATTCCAACACCTATGGAATACAAAATACCCTAAATATACATCAATATTAGGTTTTGGCTTTTCCACTATATGTTCATTTAATGATGAATACTGCTTAATCATATTAAAATTTTTTTAGTTTTAATAATTCATAACAATAGGCTTTTAACAAACTCTTTTTAGAAACATCTGATGATCTGTATGACTCTTATGTTAGCAATGCACCTCCAAAACTTGAATAGGGTATTAAATATATGATTGATGATCTAAAAGAATGAAATTTGGGAAATGAAGAAAGCCCTCATCAAATTTTTATAAGCACATTATTGAATAAGGATGAGGAAAAGAAAATTATAGAATTATAAAGAGAATTTAAAGATTGTTTCGCCTATAGTTATGAAGAAATGCTTACATTATCTCTAGAAATAGTAGTCCATATGCTTGAAATTTATTCAAGAATGAATCCCATTAAAAAAGCACCTTGATGAATCTGACTTGATAATGAACAACAAGTGATTTTTAAAGTAATCATGCTAATAGATGCAGGCTTTTTCAGAGAGGAGAAATATTAAACTTGGTTAGATAGTGTCATTCTGATTAAGAATTAGAATGGAAAATTTTGGTATTGCATTGATTTCAAAGATCTGAACATAACTTGTCCTAAAGAAAGATTTCCACTTCATATACAAGAACTTATGGTTGATATTGCATCCTCCCATATAATATATTGCTTTATGGATGGCTTATCATGATAAAATCAAATTAAAATAGCTCCTAAGGATGAAAACTATACAACTTTTAGAACAACAACAAAAGTTTATTATTTAAAAAATATGTCCTTCATATTAAAGAAGGCCTGGCTAACTTACCAGTGTATAATGAAAATGATTTATTTATATACTAATCCCTAATCAATTGGAATGTTATGCTGATTATTTAGTCGTTAAAAGTCTCAAAATAGATGGCCAATTATATTATCTAAGAATCACTTTCGAAAGATTAATTTGGCATAAATTTAAAGTGAATCCTTTGAGATGTGATATTGGCCTCGCTTCAGGAAAGATATAAGGTTTTGTTGTTTGACATCGAGGAATTGAGATAGATCCAAATAAAGTTAAAACAATAATAGAAATACCGCTACCCAAGAGTCCTACTTAGTTAAGATCTTTCCAAGTTCAACTGGGGTACCTTTGAAGATTTAAACCAAATCTTTTAGGAAGATGTCATCCATTTATAGGTTTATGCTAGAAGGATGCTAGTTATAAGTAAGATGAAAATTGTGAGAAAGCATTTGATAAAAAAATAAGTATTTATTATGTCCTGCACTTTTAGTTGCTCCTATTCCAGTGAAGCTATTTATATTATATTCTACAACTTTAAGTGTATCTCTTGCCACCTTGCTAATTCAAGTTAACGAGGAAGGAAAAAAGAATTCACTTTGCTATCTATGTAGATATTTAATTCCAATTGAAGTAAATTATCGTTTGATTAATGAAGTTAACGTGACTGTCGATTTGCCTAAATCAACGGATTCTAGATCTATGAATCCTAGGAGTAGGAAGCCTTATATCAAATTGGATTTCAAAGAAGATGATGTGGTTTTGTCTGATGATGGAAAAGCTGTAAAGCTTAATATGGAATTAGAGGAATTAAACTCTAATAAACTATCCAAATCTTTGGTTCTCAAAGTATTCAGGAAGGATATTCCTCCTCAATTGTTGGCATGGGAATTAAGAAAACAATGGAAGCAGTTTGGTCAATTCCATTTTACAACTCTAGGAAGTGGATGGTTTTTATGTTCTTTTTCAACAAAGGATATGGTTGAAGCTGTTCACTCGGGAGGACCTTGGTTTGTTAATGAACACATAATTGGTATGGAGAAGTGGTCTCCGGAATTCAACTCTTCTTCGATAAAGGGTCTTTCTTCTCCTATATGGATTAGATTGCCACATTTACCTCTTCAATGCTGGGATGAGAGAAATGTTGCTTGTATTACTTCAAGAGTTGGAAAACCTTTAATGTTAGATGGAAATATGTTCAATTGGGGAAGAAGAGAATTTGCTAGAATATGTGAGAGAATCCAATTTGATCAACCACTTTTTTTAGGAGCATGGGTGGACAGCTTTTGTGGAAGGTTCTTTCAAAAGGTACAGTATGAAAAGGTTTCAAATTTCTGCTTTACTTGTGAAAAGATAGGGCATGTGGAGAAGGATTGTGTAAATTCAAAAGAAATTCATAAGGACGTGGAGGTGGCCATGAAGTTGCAGAAGATTTAAATAAGGCAAGGGAGAAATTAACATCCAAAGATTCTACTTATGGTCCTTGGATCTTGGTTAATAATAGGAAAAAGAGATTCACTAAACAAAGCAACAAATGGATTAATCCTAATTATTCCAATGTTCTAAAGAGACCTGATGCTTCAGTGGCTAATGTAGATAAATCTCAAGGTGTTATTACTAAATAAGTGTCTCAGAAGATCCGAGAAAAAATAAATTCTACTACTCTTCAATTAGAAGAAGGAGAAATCAGTAATTCTGTTATTTCTCAGGAAATCAACATTGTGGGAAAGGGTTGCTTACAAACTTAGTTAAATCCTAAGGGATTACATGCGAACTCAAGTACTCCCTATCAAAGTTCAGATGTCAAGAATCAGGAGGTTGTTATGGAGCATTTTAATCATCAAAATTCTAATGGAACAGGCATCAATATAAATTCTATAGACAAAGCCCATCCTGTTCTGGATAAAAAGAAATTTTTGGAACCTATTATTGAAACCTCATCTTCAGATCAATGTTTGAATGATATCAATAGTAAAAACAAGTTTCCTATCCTACTAGCTGGACATGATGAAAATATGGATGATACTACTAAAGAAATTACTCGTATTGATAGAAGTATACAAGAAGATGAGGCAGAGATAAAATCTGATAAAAATTCTAGTGTCAAAACTAGTATGGATGAGATTCCAGTTTTTGAGGAAGTCAAGTTTAAGATGCAAAAAGAATTAAAATCATTGGGGAATAATTCTTTAAAATCTAAAACAAGGAAAGGTGATTCCAAGAGTATTTGTAGTGGGTCCAATCCCACTTGAAAGAAAAAACGAGTTCTCTTATTTTTTGGAATTGTAGGGGGGTTAGGAAAGTGGTGGCCTCCATATATCTAAAAGAAGTGGTGAAGGAGAATGATGCTTTGTTTGTGGGAATCATGGAAACTAAAGTTTCCTCTATGGAACCTATGTAAATCAAGAAGTTTATTGGTGAGCTGTGGGATTTTTTCCTATATCCGGCAGTTGGCTTATCAGGTGGAATCTTGGTCTGTTGGAGACAAGACTTGGCAACATTTAAAGTTATTGAAGCTAATGAGCAGGTGGTGGTAGGTAAACTGAAAATTAAAAATCATCAAACTTGGATGATTGCATCGGTCTATGGAAGCAGAGAAAGCAGTAAAATAAGAGAGCTATGGAATAATCTGGGAAATTATTTCAATGATGACTTTCCATGGATTATAGGGGGAGATTTTAATTGTATAATCTCTCAAGATGATCAAAGAGGTGGTAGGAAGTTTGTACACTCTCAAGGATCACAAGATATGATCTCATTCATGAATAGAGGAGACTTACATGAAGTTGGGTATTTGGGTCCAAAATATACTTGGTGTAACAATAAAAGAGGAGGAAGAATATTGGAAAGGCTTGACCGATGTCTTATCAATAGTGCTTCTCTAAATCTTCTCCAATCGATGGTGGTTAAGCATCTAGCCAGGATAGCATCAGACCATTGTCCAATTGCTATTAAGATTTTAAAATCCAAAATTACAAAAAGTAAGAAATTTGTATTTGAAGACACATGGTTATCTTATAAAGCTTCTTATTCAATTGTTTTATCTGCCTGGAACATAAATTCAAATGGCTCTGCTTCCAACATATTAAATACCAAGTTCAAGAGGACTTTGAAACCACTATTCTTTTGGAATAAAGAAAAGCATAAAAAATTGTCTGAATTGAAAGAAAAACTGAAAATGAAAATTCTGGATTTACAAAATGAAGAAATCGAATTGGGAGGATTATCTGATCTCAAACTTTGCATCTTAAGATCTAAAATTGCCGAATTCAACAATACTTTGGGAAGGCTTAGTATGTGGTGGAAACAAAGGGCTAAAATTCAATGGTTGAATGAAGAAGATACTAATTCTAAATTCTTTCATGCTTATGCCTCGGCTAGGAGAAATTCTAATAGAATTAATGGTGTAAAAAATGAGGAGGGGATCATCTGTGAAGACAAGCATGATATTGAAGATATTTTTATCAGATTCTTCAACAGCAAATGGAAATTCAGAAACTGTAGCTTAATGGGTGGCCGGAACCTACAAATAAACTGAATGAAGAAAATTGCAAAATTCTCAGCAAAGATTTCATTTTGAATGAGCTTGAGGAGGTTATTTCTAACTTGGGATCTAACATTTCACTAGGTAATGATGGTATAACATATTCTTTTATTAAATCGTATTGTTTTATTATTAAGAATGATGTTTGGTCTACTATAAAAGAATTCTTCAATTCGGGTGTTGTGTCCTGGTTGGAAGGAAACCAGTGTGATTTTGATTCCCAAAGTTGTTTCTCCATTATCTCCTGAAAATTACCATCCCATTAGCTTGTGTAACACCATATACAAAATTGTGGCTAAGATGATCTTAAATAGGATGAGTTTTGTATTTCCTAAAATCATTTCTGGTGAACAAAGTGCTTTTATCAAAGGGCGGTCAATGGCTGATCAAGTACTTCTAGCTCAAGAATTGTTTAATAAATTTATACATTCTAAAGCTAAAAAAGGATTGGTAGCTATCAAAGTAGATATGGAACAGGCCTATGACAACATGTGTTGGGCTACTTTGGAAAAAGTGATTGATTGGTTTGGGTTTCCTAAATCCTTTTCTAAATTTATTTTGGAATGTGTAGTTAATCCTAAACTCTCTATTTTAATTAATTGAGAAAGTTCAAAGTGGATTGAGGCTGATTGTGGCTTTAGACAAGGGTGTCCCTTGTCACCTTTCCTTTTTATCATGTGCTCTCAACTCTTGAGTGAAGAATTTGGTAATATAGGCAAAAGAATTGGTATTAAAGTTAGTCCTAATGGACAATTAATCTCTCACTTAATGTATGCTGACGACATTTTGATATTCTCAAGAGCTAATAAGATTTGTTTGAAGAAAGTTAAAAAAGTCATGAAGAATTACTGTGCTTGGACTGGACAAAAGGTAAACTTGAACAAATCTGCAGTTTTTTTCAGCAAAACAGTAAAGAGAAGTGATTGTAGATCTTTACTCAAAATTATTAAAATGAAAATGGTGAAAGAAATGGATTACTTAGGAGTTAAAATTGCTCTTAAAAGATTGGTTAAAGCAGATTTCAACAAAATAATTGAGAGATCAGCAGCTAAGTTGAATATTTGGGGTACAAAGTTTATTTATCTTGCAGGAAAAGTAACTTTCATCAAATCCTCAGTTCTTTCATTAACTACGTATCAAGCCAGCCACTCTTTGATTCCTTTGAGTATTTTATATGAAGTGGAAAGAATGTGTAGAGAGTTATTAGGGAATAAAAGAGATGGTAGTTATGGTATTCATTTTGTTTCATGGAGGACAATGTGTAAACCAAAAGACAAAGGAGGCTATGGAGTGCAGTCCTTAGTTGAGAAGTTGGGACCTTTGAGGTCTAAACATGCTCTGAATTTCATTATGAAGCCTAATACTCTTTTAAATAGAGTTTTAAGATCTAGATACATGAATGTATTGTGGAATGGAGTCTATTGCAGTAGCTGCTCTTCTTCCTGGAAAATAATTCAAAATGGTGCAGATTTTTTATTGTCGATGTTCAGATGGAATATTTCAAATGGAGAGTATATTGATACCTTCAAAGATATATGGATTCTGGATAAGTCCTTAGATAAATGGCCTACCTTTGTATCTATTATAGAATTAGAATTCATTCAAGTTTCAGATTTTATCACAAATGGAAGTTAGGATATTGGTAAACTGAAAATCTATTTTGGTGAATTATTTATTGGTTTGATCCTTTCAATTCCTATTTATTCAGATCAAATTGAAGATAAAATGGAGTGTATTAAAAAGATATCCGACAAATCTGTTGCAGCTATTATTTATGAGAAGAAGTTTGAAGACTTCAGTGAAGATGAAACATTCAAATGGAGGAAGAAATTAAAATTAAAGCCTAAAATTGATATGTTCTGGTGGAGAATTAGTAAAAATGGTATTCCAACGTTTGCATTGCTCTCATACAGGAGAATTATAGATAATGAAGGTTGTCCAGGAGGATGTTCGGAGACAGAAAATACATAACATATTGTCGCTAAATGTTTTTTAATAAAGAATGTATTAAAGCTGCTGCCAGATTGGAATTTTAGTATTCCTGAATTTGATTCATTGGATGGATGTTATCAGGTTTTGAGCAGATTGGCTAATTATAATCCTTTTTTAGGAAATCTTCTTTGCTCTGTTATTTTCTTCTGCTGGAAAAGCAGAAATCAATTGGTTCATGGTGGTTGTGATGATAGCAGCTCTTTTATAGCTTACAGATCTATTATTCAGTCGGTTTCATCTTTTAATACTTGTTTAATCCGTGAAAACTGGGATGCTAATCATCTTTACAATCTGTCTCAATCTTCTTGGCATCCTCCTCCTACGGGTTGGATCAAGGTTAACATTGATGCTTCAATTTTTCTCAACAATAGTACTGACATTGGAGGTATTTTTAGGGACTTCAAAGGAAGAGGTTTAGCTGTTTTTGGGTTTCATACTACACATTGGGATATTGCTCAAATGGAATTATTAGCAATTTTATCTTTGAGAGATCATATCAAAGATTGGATGCTTGAAGCCAAAGGTATTATGATTCAAGGTGATAATTTTAATGTCATCAAGATCTTTCAAAATGCCTTAAGAAATAATAAGTGGGTTCATGAAGAATTTCTAAATCCTAAGGATTTAGATTTTCTTTCAAATTTTAAGCTTATCATTTTTTCTTTTGATAATAGGAATTGTAATATGTTAGCTCATTCTTGTACTAACTATGCTCATTTCTTTCCTTTTTTTTTTTTGATGATTTTTCTAGTGATAAAGTTCCTCCTTCAATTCTAGATTTGTTGAAGGAGGAATCTTCTTGTAAGTAGTTTGATTGGTTAATAAAATTTGTTGCTCTTTTCAATTTTCAAAAAAAAAAATTATCGTTTGATAGAGAAACATTGTTAAGATTTAATCTTCGTTGATTAGAAGTTAAGGCATTTTATGCTCTTTCATAAAGTGAATTTAATATCTAGAGTAAATCCATTATAATATCAAATGTCTCATCCAACGCTATTATGATGACTAGCTAGATGGTCAATGATATTGCCAAAGTTTGAAATCACATTCATTCCTTTTAAGCAGTAAAAGGGAAAGAGGTTGAAGATTTTCTAGCAGCTTACCAAATATATGATTATTGGCCCATTAATGATGAAATCTCAAATGAACAAATCATGAATTTAGAACAACTTGATGAATCCAGCTAGGAATTCAGCTTTGATAGTGCTAATTCTAATAATTAAGGAACACTTAATTATCTTTATCCATGGATTGTTGGAATCTATATAATATTCATTAACCCAAAAAAGGGTGTATTGTATTACTCTTATAATCTGCCAGAACCTTGTCCGAACAATAAAGATAAGTATGAGGCACTGATAATGGGTTAGAATTGATGATCCCAAATGAAATCCAATTGATCAAAATTTTTGGAGATTCATAGATTGCATTAATTAGATAGATGGATCTTATCAAGTATTAAAAGAAAATATGGTTCCTTATCATCAATACGTGATGTATCTTCTTGAACAAATCCCAAATTTAACTTTATAAAAGATTCCTCCTGGGCATAATTTCATAGTAGATGCCATAATAAAATTGTCTAAAACATTGGCTTATCCTAAAGGAGATTCAATTTCAGTAGAAGTACAAGGTTATCTAGTTTTATTGCCTATAGACCTTGAATATTTAAATAGAAGTGGTAGATTTGAGGTGAAAAATATTTTAGCAGTAGATTAAGAAGTGGTAGATTTGATAAAGCCCTTCATTTAATAATTGCAAGAAAATAAGCTCTCACATGATAAATTGGTAGTCAATCAAATAAAAAGAAGATCCTTATCTTCTACATTGAATAATAACACTTTATATAAAAGATCATTCGATTAGATGTGGTTAGGGTATTTGAGTAAATCAAAAGATTCTAAGATTATAGAATATGTACATGTAGCGTTGTTTGGTGCACACCTATTATGTCCAAAGATGAAACTAAAAATTAAAAGAATGGGTTATTATTGTCCATCGAAGATTGATGATGGTATGAAAGCTACAAGTTGTTGTCATCAAAAGTAAGTACACGATGTAGTTCTATATCAACAAATGAACATATTATGCCTAATAATTTCTTTATGGCCTTTTGAAAGCTGGGGTACATATATTGTCAGTCCAATTAATCCTCCATCCTCAAGAAGTCATATATTCATGTTAACATCTACAAATTACTTCTCAAAATTGGCAAAGGCGATTTCCTTTGGAGAAGCCAAAGCTCATCATGTTATAATTTTTTTCAAAGACAAGGTCGTGTAAATATTTGTAAATATTTTGTATTCCACATTAAATCATATCCGATAATGGTTCATTATTTAAAAGAACTAAAATAACCATACCACCAAAGAAACAAGGAAGAAGTTATAAGAAGACGGTCAAGAACCTTACTTGCAGTAACCTTGAGAATCCCTCACAACTCTCCCTCAATAAAGCTCTCCCTCTCTTCTCTCCCAAAGCTCTCCTAAACTCCTCTATGCTCCTTCTCATTACACTTAGAAGCCAAAAATCAATTTTTAAATAAGACCATGTGAGAGTTTAAATAGAAAGCCTCTCAAGAAGCCCTCATATTAAATTCTGGTGTTTAAGATCTTCAAGTACGATACTATTATTATGTTATACGATTAATAAAAAAACCCTTTAGATAATACTAACTACATTGTTCTATAAAAACCAGTTAAAGCGTTTGTGCTGATCATCTAGTACAAAAGGAAACAATAAATTATTATCTTATGCATCACTCGATTCAGACAATACAAAATTGGGGGATCATTCTGAACCATTAGTTAAAAAACTATGGTATTTTCTCTTGTATGTTAGGTGATGATAATTTATCATCCCATGCATCATTCGAGTCGTATAATGTGATCATCACTAATTTTCCTTTATAAATTGATTAAACAAATTAACCATAATTATTCCCCTAATCACAATATCATTTTAGGCATGATTATCACATATCGTATAGTATATTGAGTATCAACAATGCGATTAGAAAAAATTTTAACTTTAAAATATTGCCTAAATTTTGATTGGCTTCTATTTTTATGGTTATAACAAATCATCCTATACCATAAAGATCATCTAGTATGATTAGTTTATTTAATCTTAATTAATAGAAGTTCCCTTAATAATGAATTTTCTTATTCACTGATCTTTCAGTATGATGTAAATCATATAATATAATTATTTTAGAAAAATAATCTTCTTTCTAACGCACTAACTCACCCCCTTGAGTATTTGTGAGTGAGGTTACTCAGCTTTGTTGCAACTTAGTTTTCATAACTATGTTTTTATATCATATGTGTTTTTGATGATTCTGAAATCTTTGTGTGTTGATTACTGTTTCTCCTAACATATATTGGAAATATTATTTTTGTTGTTTGTGTGTACTAATATTTCAGGAAAATCATATTGGAGACTGCTGAAGACTTCAAGATATATTAGATTATGGTTTTTTATAATTAAAGTATGTACTTTTTATATTTTTCTTGAGTTTGAGAGAGAGTAATTGTAATTAGGTAATCATGCATACACATATTGGAAGATTGTTAAAACTTATATGTTTAAAATTAATCGTACTAAATGATCATGGATCGTACGGGACTACTTGACATGAGTGTTCCTCTAGAATGGAGTAGATTGAATCATACTAGGAAAAATTTTCAAAGTCCTAGAAAAATTTTCTAAGTCCTATTTACACTGTACAAAGTTACATTCGTATAAATGACATCCAGAGTATGGAATGGCTATATGCCAGTTCGTCCCTAATGAACTAAATTTTTGTTTAACTGATCGTACTATTTAATCATAGGTTCATATAAATGACTTGCAGAGTACGAAATGGGTGTGTACTAGTTCCTCCATACAAATAGTTAAATTTTTTGAACTATACATGTTGTACGAACTTGACTTTGTATAAATGACATCCATAGTTCAAAATGGACTCGTCCATTTTTGTAACAAATGAAGCATGATTTGGTTAAACTGATCGTATTGTACGATATTGGGTTCATACAATATGCCAACAAGGGTAAAAAATGCATTCATATAGAATCATATCGGATGAGTTGGTTCAATTTTGAACCGATCATACTATACGATGGCAATTTGTACATACTGCCAGAGTATGAAATTATTTTATACAGGATGCATTTTTTTTTAACTAGTTATATGTACAATGTGTTGTCGTACTGTATAATCCATGATGGTCAAATTGAAATTTTCAATTTTTTGGATGATTTTTTATGTCAATCATATATAAGAGTTCTTAAAGTTGTTTTCTAAGAACTCCTACTATGAATTTCTTTACAGAGTGCACTTGGAGAGTGTTTGGGAGAGTTTCTCGTAGCTAGAGAGTGAGAGATTTCTTAAGAGGGAATTGTGAGGGGATTCAAAAGGTTGCCCAACGGTAAGTATCTCTTCCTTATTCTTGAAAGTTCTTCCTTACTCTCTTAAAGTCTCTTGGCAGAAGATTTTTAAAGGAGCATCGGTACTCTACTGACACGAGGAGGGTGAGAAGGGATGCTAGTACTCTATTAATACTAAGATGGTGTGAAAGGATGATGATACTATGCCAACACCAGAAGGTTGTGAAAAGATACTGGTTCTCTGCCATCACCAAGAGGATGAAAAAGGATGACGGTACTCTCCTGTACCGGGGATTGGTGGAAGAGAAGTTAATTATAAGGGCTTCTCCTCCTTGCTGTGTGAGCAAAAGGAGAGTCACTTTGATTTAGTGCAATAAATTATTAGAGAGTCTTCAGGGAGTGGACATAGGAGCGACGAAGAACCAGGTGATTCTTGAGCGACGTAGTGCGACGAAAAGATCTTCGCGATTTTGGCAGAATTCATGGAGGTCGATGGTTCTCCATCAACCTGGATGGCCGACGGATGGTCTTTGAAGAATCGGAGTAGAGATATGATGGATTCCAAGATGGGTTTGATGGATTTTAGTCGGATTTCAGTTCTCTTTACATTGGCTTCTGATTTTGTCTGTCATTTTCATTTAGAGGCTAAATTCTTGATTGGAGATGACTTCTTGAATGGATGTTTTTCTTTGAAAAGCCCTGAGAAGTTTTTTCGAAAATTGTCATTTAATTTTGTCTTGATTTTTTAATAACATTGATTTAGTTATTGGATATGGTATTTCCTTGTTTTTGACGATTGAACCTAGGATTTTCATGAGGTGGATTCGGCTGTTTCTTGGAGATTTTTGGATTGAAAATTTTCAACTGAGGAATGAAGTGTTGGTTGGGACGGATCTGTTTAAAGATCTTTTGAGAATTTTTTTTATTTTTTCTTCAATATTCTTGGAGATTTGGATACACTTTTTTTGAAGAAACTTGTTATTGGTTTTGAGTCCATTCTTTGGTTTTCGAGTGGATGCTCTGATAAAGCCAAGGTTAGTGAAGTGGGTATCCTTATGCTGGATAGTTTTTGGGACTATATTTGGAAGGAGGTTTTTGGTATTGCCATTAATATTTCTTTGATCCATGAGGATCAAGGTTTGTTTGAGGTCATCTCTTGTCCTATTGAAGCTTTTGGCCATGGATCGACTTTGTTGAGGTGGTTGTTGGTTGATGTTGGTCAGGAAGATGTTTGGATAGCTAGTTTAGAAGTTTTTTTTTTTTTTTCATTTTTCTTCTAACTAGTTTTCTTTTACTTGTTTTGCCTATAGGCATCTTCCACCTTTTTAAATCCATTATGATGAAATATAGGATTTTCACTTGGTTTCATTTTCTGTCTTTTGGGAAAGTTGGGATGCTAACCAACCTCTTAGGTTTTTTAATATTTGGTATCCCGATCACCCCAATAGATCTAAAATGGAATTTAGTAAATCGCATATCCATTATGATAGTTTAAAAGGGTTTGCTTTTGCTTTCTAGATTGTATCAGGTTTTCTTCTTTTAATGCAATTTGCATTTCTTCAAAAAAAAACAGGGAGTGGACATAGGTCTTATTGGACCAAACCACTATAAATTTTTGTGTTCTTTCTATCTTTTTCCTTTTTTAATTTTTTGTACGTTAATTTGTAATTGAAAAATATTTTTTGGAAAAATTGTTTCATTGTGATTAAAATTTTAAAAATGGTTTTTATAATCTACCAAGAGTTTTTTAAATTACTAATTCACCCCCTATTAGTTAGCCTTCGAATAATTGCTTTAGGTCTAACAACATATTCAGACTTTCAAGTGGTATCAGAGCCTACTTTTAAAAATTAAGGTTTAGACAACGTTTTGAAAATGATCATGGCTACTTTTGGCAACCGTAAAAAACCTGAAGGATATTCAATCACTAGACCACCATTTTTTGATAACAACCCTTTCAATTTTTATAAAATATGTATGTTTACTTTTCTTCAATATCTTGACTTTCACATGTGGATTTTAGTACATGAAGAATACACTAGGCCAACTAAACATATAGATGGCATTATAACTGAAACACCATTTACTAATTGGATAGTAGAAGGAAATGACTTAGCTCAATTAAACACTAAATATTTAAATAGTTTTTTCTGTGCACTTAAATCTGAAGACTACATACGAGTCTCAACTTGTAGATTTGGAAAAGAAATTTGGGATAGGCTTTGCATTACATATGGAGGAGCTAATTAAGTTAGACAATTAAGTTTGAATATTCAACTACATAATTATGAACTATTTCGTACGAAATAGAATGAATCAATCAATGATATATACACTCATTTCACACAAATAGTCACCTCATTACATGCTTTAGGTAGGAAACTAAGGAATGCTGAAAAAGTAAAAATAAATTCTTTGTTGTTTGCCTAATACTTATAATACAAAGATAACTACTATAACAGAATTAAAAGACTTAAATGTTAGTTCTATTGATAATCTTCTTAGACCACTAATTGCTTATGAGGAAGGAGTGACTCAAAGACAGATTGATATAGGTGATAAGAAGAAGGAGAAAAACATTGTATTGAATGTGGTTTACTTAGATACTGATCAGTCTCATCATATGGATGAAGATGATATTGGATTAATAACAAGGAAATTCAGAAGTATCCTTAAGAGGAAGCAAAGGAAATGTCAGTAGTCAAATATGGGTTAGTTCCACAAAAAATGCTAAGACTTCTAATGATGTAATTTGTTATAAATGTAGGAAGCTAGGACACGTCAAATCTGAATGCCTGAATCTTAAAGCTAGCCTTAGCAAGGAGAATGTTGAGGAGAAAAGTAATGTAAGGAAGGGCAAGAAGAGATTGTAGAGAGCATTTTGGGTGGACTCAGCTTTAGATTCCTTAGAAATTGAAGTAGAGGAGGAAGTCACAAACTTGTGTTTAATGACTGACAAGCTTAATCAGTCAGATTAAGAAGAGGTGTGTGACTTAACTTACAAAGAGTTATTTGGTGCTTCTGAGAAAATTCATATTGCTTATGGGAAACTCAAAAACTTGAATGCTAGGTTAAACATAGAATTTTTAGAATTACAAAAAGAGCATGAAATACTTAGGAATGGTCACACATTGATTGATAGCAACCACACAAAATTATTGGATGAGTTTGATTATTTGAACAAAAAGCATGAATTATTAAAATCAACTAACACTAAACTTGAAAATGATTTTAAAATATTTATGGATAAATATAATAGTAGAGAGCACTATTTAAAAGTTGACAATATTGTTTTAGAAAGTACTAACTCATATTTTTGAGGGAAAATAAAAGCTCTTGAGGAAAACAGGATACCCCGAACACTTGAAGATTTTTTTAATCCTGATCTGAAGCCTAAAATTTTAAAACTTAAGAAAAGACAGTATAACTCATGTAGTTTTATAAATCCTTTTTCTGAAGTGAAATATTTTTCTTGTGGATTGATTGTCCATAGTTCTCACACTAGCACTATTTTCATAGTAAATCATATCTTGTGTGGAGACCTAAGATGCATAAAATAAATCATATCAAATTTTCATCTAAATTATTTTTGCTAAGAATAGAACCTAAACTTATTTGGGTTTCTAAGTCTAATATTTGATTATCTTAAAGAAATGCTCTCATACAAGACCTAGTGAGAGCATTTGGTACCATGACATTCGATGTTTGATGCACTCTACTTGAGATAAAAAGAAAGGAATGGAGTTAATTTTTATATCACTAGAAGCCAGGAATGGAGCCAAAGTTACACTAGGAGATAAAACCACTAAGAAAGTGGTAGGCACAAATATGATTGGAAATTTGAATAATTTTTTCATTGAAAATGTCTTATTGGTAGAAGTCTTAAAGCATAACTTATTTTATATTAGTCGGCTATGTGATAAAGGTTATAATGTAAATTTTTTTCCCACTAGCTGTAGAATAAGCCAAAATAGAATTGATGTTTTGCATAGAATTAGAGTAAATAATGTGTAGATGCTTGATTTGAATTTATTAAATCCTCTAATGCTTTTTGTCTCAAAAAAATTATTGATGAATCATGGTTATGGCATAGGAGACTTTGTCACGAAAGCATGAAAAATCTAAGAAAATTTACTCAAAAGGAATTGGTTAGAAGAATAACCAAAGTAGACTTTACTAAGGATCACTTTTGTGATGTATGTCAATTAGAAAAATAGGTGAAGTCCTCCTTTCATTCCATTATGGATCTAGGATATAGAAAACAATTGGAAATCATTCACATAGATCTTTCTGGACCGGTTAGCACTGTAAGTCTAAGAGGTTAAGTGTTTGGATTTGTGATAGTTAATGATTTCCAATATTCACATGGGTCAAATTTTTATTTCATAAGAGTAAATCATTTGAAAAATTTAGAAAAAATTTTTTAGGGAAACGCTGAAAGGGGCTTATGCATTAATACTGAAAAAAAATTAAACAGTCCTTAAAGGGACCCTAGCTCTCAACTGCTCAAACAAGCTATAAAAAGAATGCAAAAAAACTCCTAAGAGATCAGGCTCCCTACTAAGCAGAATTACAAAACACCCTAGGTATAATCTACGGTGCACAAGAACAAGCACCGAAAAATAAGGAAAGAACGAAAAAGCAGCAACCATCTACATCTTCCCAACCCAAAGGAACTCACTATAAGCACCTACAAACAAAAAATTCTATAAAGGGATCTGAAACTAAGTATTAGTATAACAATAATTAAAGGAAATTCTAGAAAAACCATCCCACCAGTTATTCACTATATAAGTTGTACCAAAGCTAAAACAGTTATTACCAAATAGCAATTAAACCACATCCTCCAAGCAAAAAATAAGAAAAAGAGTAGGAACAAATGCTAATCCAGTAAAAATCAAACCCAGTAATAATGATAGCATAGAATACAGACACCGAGAAGTGAGGGGAAAAGAAGAGCCAAAAATAGTGGGACAATTAATACCCCCGTCCACCCTAGTGTAAAAACACATCGATACTAACAAATATAAATCAAGACACAAAAGGTAGAAAGCTAAATTTCCCTTAAAACACATGCCAACTGAGATGATCCAACAAGAAACCCTCAGCATTTGCCAGCAAATAACATAATTTGTAATGATCCCAAAAATGACAACAAAACAAAAAATACCAAAGCAATGATATAAAGGGTACATGCATAAAGAGCTCAGGATAAAATGGAACCAGAAAATATCATTAAGATAGCGCTAGTGCCACTCCATCCAACCATCCAGCAAAAGAACTCGCCCCTAACAATTAACTCCAATAAGCACCAAAATAAGGCTAAAAAGAAAGTAGCCCTCCACACTTAGAATCGGGCAAACCGGAATAGAAAAACACAAAACCATAACAAGAAGATCAAGGGTCTTCTCAGGATAACCCACACGGCCTCCAGGATAATAATAGCAGCCCAAAAAGAACAACCCCAACAACACTAGCTAAATTGAAATGAAGAGCCACCCCGGGTAACCTCGCAAACCACCAAATAACAACCAGCACTCCCAAAATTGAAGAAAAACACAACAAAAACCCGAAACCCACATCCCCTACCAGAACTCCCATAAAAAACCACAATCAAATGGTCTAGGCAAAGCAAATTCCCATCAAAGTAGCAGGAAGAAGGAGAGAAACAACTAGGATTACCTTCAATAAAGAAACCAGTGCAATCACAGTTCAACCCAAAAACCCAAAAAAAGTTAACCAAGAAATGTAGCACCACATCAAAATTACAAAAAAAGAGCACAACAACCAAAAAAAGATCCAATAATAAACCAATTCCAGTAAACATCAGCACTAACCAAGATAGGCCATCCAAGCCAAACCACTAGAAGGACAACATCACTAGAGGGATCCTCACATAAATCAGAAAAATCGAAGAATGCTAAATTACATCTTAACATAAGGCAAGCATATTTTATCAAATCTTAAGATCCCTTTCAAGGGAACATGTAAATGAGCCTCAAGAAAAT
This sequence comes from Dendrobium officinale, assembly GCA_019514585.1. Classification (NCBI taxonomy): domain Eukaryota; kingdom Viridiplantae; phylum Streptophyta; class Magnoliopsida; order Asparagales; family Orchidaceae; genus Dendrobium; species Dendrobium officinale. The sequence continues at coordinate 35,868,815 of CM033699.1, read as the reverse complement.
CAATGAAATTGTCAATCTTGCTCCCAAAATGGGCAAGCCAATTGGCACAGGCATTACCCTCCTTAAGAACTTGAGAAAGGACACATTAACAAAAACCATCAACTATTTAATATCCTTAATAGGGTAAAAAACCTCAGAATTGCAAACCAAATCATCATAATTGTTAATGAAATGAATGCTATGAATAAACTCAATCAACCTAATGCCAAAATCAGGAGCAACATAGTAATATATTTTGAAACTCTTGAAAGATAGCAAATTGATAGAAAAATACTCAAAATTTTGTCTTTAACATTTTTTATAATCCTCTGATAGTCCATTCTAATACCATTAAAAAGAGAGTTATGTTGAAACTCGTTCATAATGAATTAGGTTGTTAAACTTAAGCTTATGTCCCACGGTTAACCAAGACGGGTGGTGAATTGGTAATTAAAAAATTTTAAACCTCTTTTTAAATTATGAAACAAAAATAAAACTTTAGTGAATTTTTCTAGAAAACGTTTTTCAACTACAGTTTTAAAAGTAAAAATAGAAAAATAAAAAGCAGCGAAAAAATAAAGACACGAGATTTATAGTGGTTCGGTCAAAACTTGATCTTCATCCACTCCCCGGAGACACCCTCCGAGTATTGCACTAATACCACTAGTGACTCTTCTTTTGCACCCACAGCAAGGCAGAGAAGCTTTTACAAAACTCTCTTCCACCACTGCCCGGTGTGGCAGAGAACCGTCGTCCTTTTACACTTTTTCTAGTGTTGGAAGAGAACCCTCCATCCTTTCACACTCACCCAATATGGGCAGAGAACCCTTCGTCCTTTCATGTTCTCCTAGTGTGGGTAGAGAACCCTTCGGTTGTTCACACTCTCCTAGTGTGGGTAGAGAACCCTTCGGCTGTTCACACTCTCCAAGTGTCGGTAAAGAACTGGATCTCCTTGACAGATCTTCTTCACAAGAAATCTAGAAGGAAGAGAGAAAAGAGTGAAGTAAACACAAATCAAATGTAAAGATTCATATCTTTGAACACCAAGTGAAGCCTTCACTCTAGTAGTAAGAATCCTCCTTCGGACACTCTCTTACACTCTCTCCTTGACTCTTCTTTTAAAAGGCACGAAGATCAGTGGGCAAAAAGATTAAGTGGCAGTTTAGATTGGACTATTTATAGGAAAGACACAAAAAACTGTCCAAAGACTGCAAATTTTCATACACACACATAAACTGTCCAAAGACTACAAATATCTATGCACTTAGACTGCATTGGATTGTCCCATACGATCGTGGATTATCCTGGAGGATTTTACTTAAATGTGTTGGAAACTAACCTAATGTATATGGGTACGAAATGACTTCATACACACACATCATCCCGTACGAACTAGGTTCGTTCGGTATGAATGGTTATTTCATACGTCAGTTTCCAAAAACTGTAGAACGTCACTAAAATTTTAGAGTCGGTTCACTTCATCTTGGGACAAATATGGGTTCATCTAGACAAAATTTTTCCAGAGAGTAACTCATCCTGACACGATTATAAATTTCATCTAAACTAAAATTCTACAGAGGAGATTTCATCTCGGGATGAATATACTTCATCCTGGATGAAAATACTCCAGAGAGCAGCTCGTCCTGGAACGAATATAAATTTCGTCTGAACAAAAATTTTCCAGAGAACATTTCATCCTGGGAAGAATACACTTCGTCCTGGACGATCAGGACTTAGAAAAATTTTCTTCAATTCATGTTCGTTCCATTGCTCTTATGAGGAGATAACTAAATTGATCGTTCCGTACAAACTATGTTCATCCCGTACGATCAGTATAAATTTTTCAAGATCTCCTTAAGTATGTGTGTTTATTTACTCAATTACAATCACTCCCTCTCAAACTTAATTCAAAGAAAAATATAATCTTTAAATACACAAAGTATCTCATGCTGAATTTTATTTGAAGTCTTCATAGTCTGGAGTTTGATTTTCCTTAAATGTAAGTTAACACAAGAGCAAAAACAACTCTTCCAATAAGTGTTAGAAGATAACTACACATAAAATAATAATATTTAAAATCATCAAAACTATACAAGTTGTAAGAATGTAAAACATGCAAATAGCAACTCTCTTAACAATCTCCCCTTTTTTGATGATGGCAAAATAATTATTATTTGTATAATTTCAAATTCTTAGAATCTCTTAAACTTCCTCTGAATTGATGAACACGTGAAAATAAGGAGTCATTTATAGAAAAACAAAACAAGCAAAAACAAAACAAACACACAACATACACAACATACACAAAACACAAAACAAAAACAGACACACATATAATACAAATCAATCAAACAATACAATGAATCAAATAATTTCTCCCCCTTTTTGACAACAACAAAAAGTGAAGAAGAAAAAGACTTGAAATGTAAGAAGACATATGAAAATCATTTGATAATTCAATCTTTAAAGTGAATGAAATAAATTATGAAAATAAAATTAAAATATTAGGCAAATCATAGTAATTCATAGAATTTAAGAAGAGATATAACTTACATAATAAAAAGAATTTGTCAAAAATATGAGTCAATTTAGACATTAAGATAGAGAAAATCATTGCAGAATGATGAAAATAAAAATTGTATATTTCAAATTTCAATATAAAATATAAATGAATATAAGATCAATTTGAATTAAGAGATTAAAAGAGTCATGAAAGAAATAACTACCACATGTGGCCCTTTTTCCATCTTTTTCAAAGTTGTGGCACATTTTTGTGCATCTTTTTATTTATGGGCTTATTTTGTGCCTCTTTTTCAACTTGCGAACCAATGCGCATTCCTTTTGATTTTTGTATATTTGTACATTTTTCAAGAGTAATTTTGATCTTTCCAAAATCAATAATAAAAAATTTTAAATTTTTCTAAGTGCATAAATATTTATTGATAAGTGAAATATAAAATAAAAAAATATCATAGTTGTAATAATAATATTAGAATTAATGTAGTCTAAATAAGAGACATGAAATTGACAATCTTAATTATATCAAGTTATAAGCAAAACTTAAATTTAGAAAAAATTAGATTTTCTAATGAATTTAATTTTAACTTGCATTTCAAAGTATAGCACTATTAAGATTAAAAATCTAATGATTGTCATAAAGGCTAAGACACATTTCAATACATTTAAAGTCAAAATACGAGAACATATATTGATATCAATATGAAGATATTTCAATCTAATCTCAAGATATCAATACAAAAACAAAACATCTAAAGAAAAGAAAATGCAACAAACTTTCTTAAAACAATAACTAACACACAAACTATAGAAAATACATAAAATTAAGTGCAACTATCATTGAGAAGGACCCAGATCTGGAGGAGATGGAGGTGCAGCACTAAAGATGTTAAAGTACTCATCATAAGCATATTGGTACTGATATCACTCATATGGTCCCTCATAAAACTCATGTCATACTGATACTGTGCGTCCTAATGCTGAAGATGAGTCTCAATTTGATCAAAATGTTGATAAAAATGAGTCTCTAGGCAATCAAATCTTTGAACCAAATCCTGATAATTTGGTTCATTGGCAGGTGCAGGTGTTGTTTCAGGTTCTTCCTCTTTATCACTAATGACATGTGCTTTACTTGGATCTTCTTTGAAGATTGCTCTAAATGATTCATCGTTGTAGTAGGGCGATTCTTCAAACTCTTGATTAGGATATCCCAAATTTTATTTCTTGTCAAGAATATAGGCAATTAGATGTCTTAAGGTGATGTTCTTCTTTCTCTTATGCTCTACATGACCAACTTCAGACAGCCCATAAAGATAGTCAAGGATAAGTTGGGCTTCATCTATAAGTTCTTTAGACATGATCAAGAATGTCACCATAAAAAGAAGAAGGGTTATATTGATTCTACCACCAGCTTTAGGAATTATAGAAGTTTTAAGAACATGCTGGATGATACGTGCATTTCGAACGAGACCGAATACATAACCACATGTTCGTTCAAATTGTGTCCTCTAATCACATTATTAATTTCATACCATTCATAATCATGAGTGTTGATCAAGTTATGAGCTATAGCTCCCTCTATCTTTATATTCAAAAAGGCTTCTAAGTTAGCCTTGGTGATTTCTACTTTTTATTTAAACACAAAGAAACATATTATAGAATGGTCAGAATTAAAGGACATTTTGGTGAGAATTAAAGGACATATTGAAATGACATGTTCATACCAGAAAAAAAAATTTCATCCCGTATGAATTTTTTGATTCGTCCCGTATGAAAAAAATTTGTATGGACGAACCAATGCATCAAAATGAAACAGCTTTTTGTAATCAACATAACTTACGAAGCATCCTTTCGTACAGACTTTTGACCGTACTGATCGTACAGAAGAACATGTGTTTGTCATGGGAAGATCAGAACTTATGATTGTTTTTAAGGCAGTTGAAACCGTCCCCTCCATCGAACCGACATGTGTTCGTCCGGACGAACCAAAGGTTCATATGTACGATGTTAGTATTAAAAACTACCTTATCCATTCAACTGCTTTATTCATTTGTCCTGTTGTTTGAAAAATAGTCCCGGATGATCATGACAATCGTACAGATGAAGTGAATATTAAAAACTAAAAACTGCATGCAAATGGTTCAAAATCTGACAGTAAGATTCACTACACAAATCATCCCGTACGAAAAAATTTCATCCCGGGTGATAGACACTCAAAAATTTTAAATCATGCACTCAATTAAAATTAAAACACAAACACACTAAAAAAAACTAAGTAAAAAACAAATAACACAAATATTAAATAAAGAAAATCACACATTCAAGTTCACAAACACATAAAAAACACACAAAAATTTTAACTTGAAAAACAAACATCAATAATGCAAAAACATTTTTAATTAAGCATTCAAATCAATCACACCAAGCCTTTTTCTTAATGCACTGAAAGTATCAAAGGATAAAGGTTTTGTAAAAATGTCTGCATGTTGATTTTCAGTAGAAACGTAAGTGAGTTCAATTTCTCCTTTGGATACATGATCCCTTATAAAATGATGCCTTATGTCTATATGTTGGGTTCTTGAATGTTGAATAGGATTTTTAGAAATATAAATAGCACTAGTATTATCACAATAAATTGGAATAGTACGTATAGTTAATCCTAAATCAATCAATTGTTGTTTCAACCAAAGTACTTGTGCCACACAACTTCCTAATGCAATGTATTCAGCTTCTGCAGTAGATATGGCTATTAAATTTTGTTCTCTACTGGACCAAGAGACTAGAGAATTTTTAATAAATTGATAGGTTCCAGAACTGCTCTTTTTATCCACCCTACAATCTGCAAAATCAGAATCTAAATAACCAATTATTTCAAATGAAGAGGTAAACTTAGGATACCAACTTCCTAAGTTTTTAGTTCCTAACAAATATCTTAAAATCCTTTTCTCTGCTTTCAAATGTAATTCTTTTGGATCTGATTGAAATCTAGCACATAAGCAAATAATAAACATGATATCAGGTCGGCTAGAAGTCAAGTAAAGTAAAGATCTAATTAACCTTCTAAATTTCTTTTGATCAATAGATTTTCCCTTAGGGTCATTGTCCAATTGAACTGAGGAACTCATTGGTGTACTAATAGGTTTAGCATTATCCATTTCATACTTTATGAGGATGTTTTTAACATATTTTGACTGGATAAGAAATGTACCCTCCTCAATTTGCTTAATGCTAAATCCTAGAAAGTAACTTAAATCTCCTATTAGACTCATCTCATATTCACTACTCATTATTTTAGAAAAGTCATCACAAAGTTTTTATTTGAAGATCCAAAAAAGATATCATCCACATAAATTTGAACAATGAGTATATCCTTTCCACATTTCTTCTAAAAAAGATTTCTATCTACACTTCCTTTTTCAAAATATCTTTCAAGTATGAAAGTGCTCAACCTTTCATACCAAGCCCTAGGTGCCTGTTTCAATCCATATAATGCATTTTTCAACTTCAAAATATGATTTGTGTATTTAGAATTTTCAAAACCTGGTGGTTGTTCTACAAAAATATCTTTTTTAATTATCCTATTTAAAAAGACAATTTTTACATCCATTTGATATAATTTGAATCCTCTAAAATAGGAAAAAGCTAGCAAAACCCTAATTACTTCAAGTGTAGCTATAGGGGTAAAACTCTACTCAAAATCAATCCTTTCAATCTGATTATGGATCAAATTTTCCTAAGCCAGATTTTCCATTGTTATGAATGAACATCTTGCACCCAAAAACATGCAAATGAGACAAATCAGGTGTTCTACCTTTTAGCAACTCATAGAGTATTTTATTTAATTTAGATATATCATTCACCCTATTTAGAACATAACATGCAGTGCTAACCGCCTCATCCCAAAAATATTTATGAAGTGAGTATTCTGCCAACATTGCTCGGGCGGCTTCTATTAATGTTTTATTTTTTCTTTCGACTACCCCATTCTGCTGAGGGGTTCTAGGTGCATAAAAGTTGTGATCAATTCCTTTCTCCTTAGAAAATTCCTCAAAACTCTCATTTTCAAATTCTCCTCCATGATCACTTTGTATAAAAATAATTTCACACCCAAGTTTTCTTTGAATCCAAGTTAAAAAATTTCTAAATTTCTTAAATGATTCACTCTTATAAAATATAAATCTAACCCATGTGAATCTTGAGTAATCATCCATAGTCACAAATTCGTATACCTTCCCTCTTAAACTCACAGTTCCAACTGGTCCAAAAAGATCCATATGCAAAATCTCCAATGATTTATTAGTTTTTATATCCTTATTGGATTGAAAAGAGGACTTCACTTACTTTCTTAATTGACATGCATCACAAAGGTGGTCCTTAGAAAAGTCTAGTTTTGGTATACCTCTCACTACGTTCTTTTGGGTAATCCTCCTAAGATTTTTCATGTTAGAATGACAAAGTCTCCTATGCCAAAGCCATGACTCATCAGATATAGTTTTCAAACAAAAAGCAATAGGAGATTGAATATAATTCAAGTATAGCATATAAACATTATTTACCCTTTTACCATTCAAAACATTTTTACCATTTAGGATTAATATGCAGCTAATAAGAAAAAATTTCACACAATATTCTTTATCACATAACTAGGTTATACTTAACAGGTTATGTTTTAAGCCTTCTACTAATAACACATTCTCAATGTAAAATTTATTAAGATTTTTAATCATACCTGATCTAACCACCTTCCTTATGGTGTTATCTCCAAGTGTAACTTTGCCTCCACTCCTGGCTTCCAACAATATGAATTGTACAGTATCTCCAGTCATATGCTTTAAACATCCACTGTCTTGGTACCATATGCTCTCACGAGGTCTTGTGTGAGAGTAACCCTGCAAAATTATCAAACGTTGGACCTGGAAACCCAAAAAAGTTTGAGTTCTCCTTTGGCAATTTATAATCAGATGCATGTATGATATTTCTAGGTTTATGCATCTTAGGACTCCACATCAAATAAGTTTTCATCTTCAAAGTACAGGTGTGAGCTATATGTCCAAACAATCCATAATTATTACATTTGATTTTTGGATATGGATTTCTAAGTCTTCTATCATTCATCTATCTATTCAGGGATTGCATAAATTTAGGATGCATAATAGGTTTAGTAAAATCTTTAAGTTTAGGGGGTATCCTATTATCCTCGAGAGCTTTTATCATTAATTTGTAAAATGAATTCATATCTTCCAAAATTCTATTTGTATAATTTGATCTATAAATCTTGCTCTCTGATTCATCCTTAAAATTTTTAAAATCTTTTTCAAGTTCAGCATAGGATGATTTTAATTTTCATGTTTTTTATTCAAGTCATCAAACTCATCAAGTAATTTCATGTGGTTGTCATCAATTAAAGCATAATCTTTTCTAAGAATTTCATGTTCCTTCTGTAATTCTTCAAACTCTAAACTTAGACTAGCATGCATTTTATTCATTTTTTTATATGCATCATGCATGTGTTCATAAACTTCAAAAAGTTCATCATAGGTTAAGTCACATACCTCTTCTTGATCTGACTGATCAAGACTATCGGCCATTAAGCATAAATTTGTGACTTCCTCTTCCTTCTCTGTCTCTGATGAATTTGAAGCTGAGTCTGCCCAGAAAGCTCTTTGAAACTTCTTCTTGCCCTTCTTTACAATTGGTTTATCCTCTACCTTCTCCTTGATAGGAGTGGCTTTGAGTTTTGGGCATTCAGTCTTGATATGACCAGGTTTCCTGCACTCATAGCAAATCACATCATTTGAAACCTTGGTATTTCTATTAAATTTACCTCTATTCCAATGCTAGCATCTCTTCTGCTTCATCTTAAGAAAGCTTCTGAATTGTCTAGTCATCAATGTGATGTCATCTTCATCCTCAAGTTGTGAGTGTTCACTCTCAGACTCTTCCATTTTTAATGCTATGTTTTTCTCCCTTCTTGCTTCACCTGCATCAATCTTTCTTTGGCCAACTCCTTGCTCATAAGCAATTAGCAAACCAAGAAGATTGTCAAAAGAGTAAATATTTAGATGTTTAGACTTTATAATTGCAGTGATTTTAGCATCATAAGCAGTAAGCAAACAACAAAGAATCTTATTAACCATTTCAACATTCGTTAGTTCCCTACCCATTGCATGCAAAGAGGTGACTATTTGTATGAATCTTGTGTACATATCAGAAATGAATTCATTTGGTTTCATGCGAAACAGTTCATAATAATACAACAAGATATTATGTCTAGATTTCTTAACCTCATTAGTCCCCTCATAAGTTATAGAAAGTCTATCCCATATGTCCTTTCCACTTTTGTAATTGGAAACCCAATGTAGTTTTCTGATTTCAAAGCACAAAAGAAACTATTCAAGCATTTGGCATTTAGTTGTGCTAAGTCATGTTCTTCTACTGTGCAGTCTGCAAAAGGTGTTACAACTCTAACTTCGTCAACTAGTCTTGTTTGTTTTGTATACCCTTCCTGAATTAAGATCCACATATGATAATCAAGTGACTGTAAAATGTAGACATGCGTGTTTTCTAAAAATCAAAAGGTATATTGTCAAACAGTGGAGGTCTAGTTATAGAGTAACCCTCGGGTGTATTTCGGTTTCCAAATGTAGTCATCTACGTTAATAAAAAAGTAGTCTAAACTTACAATTTTGAAACAAAGCTTTGATACCACTTGTTGAAACTCGTTCAATATGAATTAGGTTGTTAAACCTAAGCTTATGTCCCACGGCTAACTAAGAGGGGGGTGAATTGGTAATTAAAAGATTTTAACCCTCTTTTTAAATTAGGAAATGAAAATAAAACTTTAGTGAATTTTTCTAGAAAACATTTTTCAACCACAGTTCAAAAAGTAAAAACACAAAAATAAAAAGCAACAAAAAAATAAAGACACGAGATTTTTAGTGGTTCGGTCAAAACTTGACCTACATCCACTCCCCGGAGGCACCCTCCTAGTATTGCACTAATACCACTAGTGACTCCCCTTCTGCACCCACAGTAAGGCGTAGAAGCCTTTACAAAACTCTCTTCCACCACTACCCGGTGCAGCAAAGAACCATCGTCCTTTTACACTTTTCATAGTGTTGGCAGAGAACCATCCATCCTTTCACACTCTCCTAGTGTGGCCAGATAACCCTTCATCCTTTCACACTCTCCTAGTGTGGATAGAGAACCCTTCGTCCTTTTACAGTTTCCTAGTGTGGGCAGAGAACCCTTCGGCTGTTCACACTCTCCTAGTGTGGGCAGAGAACCCTTCGGCTATTCAAACTCTCCAAGTGTCGGCAGAGAACCGGATCTCCTTTGCAGATCTTCTTCATAAGAAATCAAGAAGGAAGAGAGAAAAGAGTGAAGTAAACACAAATCAAAAGTAAAGATTCTTACCTTTGAACACCAAGTGAAGCCTTCATGCTCCGATAGTAAGAATCCTCCTTCGAACACTCTCTTACACTCTCTCCTTGACTCTTCTTTCAATAGGCATGAAGATCAGTAGGCAAAAAGATTAAGTGGCAATTTAGATTGGACTATTTATAGGAAAGACATAAAAAACCATCCAAAAACTATAAATTTTTAAGTCAATATCCATTGGATTGTCCCGTACGATCGTGGATCATCTTTGACAATTTTACTTAAATGTGTTGGAAGTAATGTATATGGTTAAGAAATGACTTCGTACACACACATCATCCCGTACGAACTAGGTTCGTCCTATACAAACGGTTATTCCATAGGTCGGTTCCCAAAAACTGTAGAACGTCACTAAAATTTTAGAGTCGGTTCACTTCATCTTGGGACGAATATGAGTTCGTCCAGAAGAAATTTTTCCATAAAGCAACTCGTCCTGGCACGTATATAAATTTCTTCTGAACAAAAATTCTCCAGAGGAGATTTCATCCCGAGACGAATACACTTCATCCAGGACAAAAATACTCCAGAGAGCAACTCGTCCTGGAACGCTTATAAATTTCGTCTGAACAAAAATTTTCCAAAGAACATTTCATCATAGGACAAATACACTTTGTCCTGGACGATTAGGTCAAAGAAAAAATTTCTTCAATTCATGTTCGTTCCATTGCTCTTATGAGGAGATAACTGACCTGATCATCACATACGAATTATGTTCGTCCCGTACGATTAGTACAAATTTTTTTAGGATCTCCTTAAGTGTGTATGTTTATTCACTCAATTAAAATCATTCCCTCTCAAACTTAATTCAAAGAAACATACAAGATTTAAATACACAAAGTATCTCATACTGAATTTGATTTGAAATCTTCATAGTCTGGAGTTTGATTTTCCTGAAATGTTAGTACATACAAGAGAAAAAACAACTCTTCCAAAAAGTGTTAGGAGATAACTACACATAAAACAATAATATTTGAAATCATCAAAAATATACAAGTTGCAAGAATGTAAAATATGTAAATAGCAACTCTCTTAATAATCTCCCCCTTTTTAATAATGGCAAAACAATTATTGTTTGTATAATTTCAAATTCTAAGAATCTCTTAAACTCCTCCTAAATTGATGAACACGTGAAAATAAGGAGGCATTTATAGAAAAACAAAACAAACAAATAACATATACAACATACACAAAATACAAAATAAAAACAGACACACATATAATACGAATCAATCAAACAATACCACGAATCAAATAATTTCTCCCCCTTTTTGACAACAGCAAAAAGTGAAGAAGAAAAGACTTGAAATGTAAGGAGACATATGAAAATCATTTGATAATTCAATCTTGAAAGTGATTGAAATAAGTTATGCAAATAAAATTAAAATATTAGGCAAATCATAGTAATTCATAGAATTTAAGAAGAGATATAATATAGATAATAAAAAGAATTTATCAAAAACATGAGTCAATTTAGATATTAAGATAGAGAAAATCATTGCAGAAATGATAAAAATAAAAATTGTATATTTCAAATTTCAATATGAAATATAAATGAACATATGATCAATTTGAATTAAGAGATTAAAAGAGTGAAAAGAAATAACTACCACATATGGCGCTTTACGCATCTTTTTCAAATTTGTGGCACATTTTTGTGCATCTTTTTATTTGTGGGCTTATTTTAAGCCTCTTTTTCAACTTGCGAACCATTACGCATTCCTTTTGATTTTTGTACATTTGTACATTTTTCAATAGTAATTTTGATCCTTCCAAAATCAATAATCAAAATTTTACAAATTTTTCTAAGTGCATAAATATTTATTGATAAGTGAATATAAAATAAGAAAATATCATAGTTGCAATAATAATATTAGAATTGATGTAGTCTAAATAAGAGACATGAAATTGATAATCTTAATTATATCAAGTTATTAGCATAACTTAAATTTAGAAAAAATTAAATTTTCTAATGAATTTAATTTTAACTTGCATTTAACAGTATAGCACTATTAAGATAAAAAATCTAATGATTGCCATAAAGGCTAACACACATTTCAATACAATTAAAGCCAAAACAAGAGAGCATATATTGGTATCAATATGAAGATATTACAATCTATGCTCAGGATATCAATATAAAAACAAAACATATAAAGAAAAGAAAATGCAACAAACTTTCTTAAAACAATAACTAACACACAAACTACATAAAATACATAAAATCAAGTTCAACTATCACTGAGAAGGACCCTGATCTGGGGGAGGAGGTGCTGCACCAAATATGTTAAAGTAAGTACTCATCATAAGTACATTAGTACTAATATCACTCATCTGGTCCCTCATAAAACTCATCTCATACTGATATTGTGCGTCCTGCTGCTGAAGATGAGTTTCAATTTGATCAAAACATTGATAAAAATGAGTCTCTAGGAGATCAAATCTTTGAACCAAATCTTGATAATTTGGTTCATTAGCGGCTGCAGGTGCAGCTTCTAGTTCTTCCTCTATATCACTAATGACATGTGCTTTACTTGGTTCTTCTTTGAAGATTGCTCTAAATGATCAGTCGTTGTAGTAGAGAGGTTCTTCAAACTCTTGATCAGAATGAACCAAATTGTATTTCTTGTCCATAATTTAGGCAACTAGATCTCCTAAGGCGATGTTCTTCTTTCTCTTATGCTCTATGTGACAAATTTTAGACAGCCCATAAAGATTGTCAAGGATAAGTTGGGCTTCATCTATAAGTTCTTTAGACATGATCAAGAATGTCACCATAGAAAGAAGAGGGGTTATATTGATTCTATCACCAACTTTAGGAATTATAGAAGTTCTAAGAACATGCTGGATGATACGTGCTTTTCGAACGAGACCGGATACTTTAGCCACATGTTCATTCAAATTGTTTCCTCTAATCACATTATTAATTTCATATCATTCATTATCATGAGTGTTGATCAAGTGATGAGCTCTAGCTCCCTCTGTCCTTAAATTCAAAAAGGCTCCTATGTTAGCCATCGTTATTTCAACTTTTTGTTTAAAGACAAAGGAACGGATTATAGAATGGTCATAATTAAAGGACATGTTGGCAAGGAAGTAGTGAAAGGTTTCTTTATTGTAGAGATAGATAAGGGTAAGGATAAAACTAAACTGTGTTGAAGCACATAAGTTCATCACCTGAAAGATAAGTTGTTCTTTGATTTGGATTCTAGAGGGTGTGATCTTTGTTGAGGCAAAACTAGGAAAAGATTCCTCATTTTCTTTGAAATGGAAGTTCTCAGAAGAATTTCTATGTGTTTTCCTAGCCACAACCTTTTGTCTCTTACTTGAACTTGCCATTTGAAAAAGATCTAATGTATGAAAGAGATTGAAAGAGAAGTTTAGAGTATGACTGTTGAGTTCAAAAGCCCTTCTATTTATTGAAAATGACATGTTCATACTAGACGAAAAAATTTCATCCCATACAAATTTTTTGATTCGTCCCATACAAAAAAATTTCGTATGGATGAACCAATGCGTCAAAACAAAACAGCTTTTCGTAATCAACACAACTTACAAAGCATCCTTTCGTACAGACTTTTGAGCAGAATGATCATACAGGTGAACACGTGTTCATCCTGGGACGATCAGAACTTATGATTATTTTAATGGAAGTTGAAACCATCCCCTCCATCAAACCAACATGTGTTCATCCGGATGAACCAAAGGTTCGTATGTACGAAGTTAGTATTAAAAATTACCTTATCCATTCAACTGCTTTATTCATTCATCTCATTGTTTGAAAACCTTTTATCCCGGACGATCATAACGATCGTACAGACGAAGTGACAATTAAAAACTAAAAACTGCACGTAAATGGTTCAAAATCCGACAGTTAGATTCACTACACAAATCATCCCGTACGAATAAATTTTGTCCCAGACGATGGACACTCAAAAAGTTTAAATCATACACTCAATTAAAACTAAAACACAAACACACTAAAAAAACTCACTAAAAAATGAAGAACACAAATACTAAATAAAAAAAAATCACACATACAAGTTCACAAATACGTATAAAAACACAAAAAAACATTAACTAGAAAAATAAACATCAATGTTGCAAAAACATTTTTAATTAAGCATTCAAATCAATCACACCAATCCTTGTTCATAATGCACTGAAAGTATCAAAGGCTAAAGGTTTTGTAAAAATGTCTGCAAGTTGATTTTCAGTAGAAACATGAGTGAGTTCAATTTCTCCTTTTGATACATGATCCCTTATGAAATGATGACTTATGTCTATATGTTTGGTTCTTGAATGTTGAATAGGATTTTTAGAAATACAAATAGCACTAGTGTTATCACAATAAATTGGAATAGTGCCTATAGTTAATCCTAAATGAATCAACTATTATTTCAACTAAAGTACTTGTGCCACACAACTTCCTAATGCAATGTATTCATCTTCTGCAGTAGATAGGGCTATTGAATTTTATTTTCTACTGGACCAAGAGACTAGAGAATTTTTAATAAATTGACATGTTCTAAAAGTGCTCTTTATATCCACCCTACAACCTACAAAGTCAGAATCTAAATAACCAATTATTTCAAATGAAGAGCTAAACTTAGGATATCAAATTCCTAAGTTCTAAGTTCCTAACAGATATCTTAAAATCATTTTCACTGCTGTCAAATGTGATTCTTTTGGATCTGATTGAAATCTAGCACATAAGCAAACACTAAACATTATATCAGGTCGGCTAGAAGCAAGTAAAGTAAAGGTCCAATTATCCCTCTAAATTTCTTTTGATCAACAGATTTTTCCCTTAGGGTCCTTGTCCAACTAAACTGAGGAACTCATTGGTGTACTAACAGGTTTAGCATTATCCATTTCATACTTTTTGAGGATATCCTTAACATATTTTGACTGGCTAAGAAATGTACCCTCCTCAATTTGCTTAATGCTAAATCCTAGAAAATAACTTAAATCTCCCATTAGACTCATCTCAAACTCAATACTCATTATTTTAGAAAAATTATCATAAAGATTTTTTTTTTAAGATCCAAAAATGATATCATCAACATAAATTTGAACAATGAGTATATCCTTTCCACATTGCTTCAAAAAAAGAGTTGTATCCACACTTCCTTTTTCAAAATATCGTTTAAGTAGGAAGGTGCTCAACCTCTCATACCAAAACCTAGGTGCATGTTTCAATCCATATAATGTCATTTTCAACTTGAAAACATGATTTGAGTATTTAGAATTTTCAAAACCTGGTGGTTGTTCTACAAAAACATCTTCTTGAATTACCCCATTTAAAAATGCACTTTTTACATCCATTTGATATAATTTGAATCCTCTAAAATAGGCAAAAGCTAGCAAAACCCTAATTGCTTCAAGTCTAGCTACAAGGGAAAAAATCTCCTTAAAATCAATCCCATCAATCTGATTATGGATCAAATTTTTCTAAGACAGATTTTCCATTATTATGAATGAACACCTTGCACCCAAAAATATACAAATGAGACAAATTAGGTGTTCTACCTTTTAGCAACTCATAGGATGTTTTATTTAATTTAGATCTCACATTCACCCTATTCAGAACTTAGCATGCATTGCTAACCGCCTCAGCCCAAAAATATTTAGGAAGTGAGTAATCTGCCAACATTGCTCAGGCAGCTTCTATTAATGTTCTATTTTTCCTTTCAACTACCCCATTCTGCTGAGGGGTTCTAGGTGCAGAAAAGTTGTGATCAATTTCTTTCTCCTTACAAAATTCCTCAAATCTCTCATTTTCAAATTCTCCTCCATTATCACTTTGTATAGAAATAATTTCACACCCAAGTTTTCTTTGAATACAACTTGAAAAATTTCTAAATTCCTCAAATGATTCACTCTTATGAAATAGAAATCTAACCCATGTGAATCTTGAGTAATCATCCACAATCACAAATCTGTATACCTTCCCTCCTAAACTCACAGTTCCAACTGGCCCAAAATGATTCATATATAAAATCTTCAATGGTTTACTAGGTCTAAGATCCTTAGTGGACTGAAAAGAGGACTTCACTTGCTTTCCTAATTGACATGCATCACAAAGGTGGTCCATAGTAAAGTCTATTTTTGGTATAGCTCTCACTAAGTTCTTTTGGGTAATCCTCCGAAGGTTTTTCAAGCTAGAATGACTAAGTCTCCTATGCCAAAACTATGACTCATCATATACATTTTTCAAACAAAAAGCAGTTGGAGATTGAATATAATTCAAGTCTAGCATATAAACATTATTTACCCTTTTACCATTCAAAACATCTTTACCATTTAGTCTTAATATGCAGCTAATAGGAAAAAAGTTCACACAATATCCTTTATCACATAGCTGGCTTATACTTAACAGGTTATGCTTTAAGCCTTCTACTAATAACATATTCTCAATTTAAAATTTATTAAGATTTCCAATCATACCTGATCCAACCACCTTCTTTGTGGTGTTATCTCCAAGTATAACCTTGTCTCCACTCTTGGCTTCTAGCGATATGAATTATACAGTATCTCCAGTCATATGCTGAACATCTGCTGTCCATGTATCATATGCTCTCACAAGGTCTTGTGTGAGAGCAACCCTGAAAAATTATCAAATGTTAGACCTGGAAACTCAAACAAGTTTGGTTTCTCCTTTTTATAATTTATAATTAGATGCATGTATGATATGTCTAGGTTTATGCATCTTAGGTCTCCACACCAAATAAGTTTTCATCTTCAAAGTACAGGTGTGAGCTATATGTTCAAATAATCCACAATTATTACATTTGACTTTTGGAAATTGATTCCTAAGTCTTCTACCATTCATCTGTCTATTTAGGGATTACATAAATTTAGTATACAAAATAAGATTTGTAAAATATTCAAGTTTAGGGGGTATATATTATCCTCGAGAGCATTTATCATTAATTTGTAAATTAAATTCATATCTTCAAAATTCGATTTATATAATTTGATCTATAAATCTTGATCTCTGATTCATCCTTAAAATTTTTAAAATCTTTTTCAAGTTCAGCATAGGATGATTTTAAATTTTCATATTTTTTATTCAAGTCATCAAACATATCAAGTAATTTCATGTGGTTGTCATCAATTAAAACATAATTTTTTCTAAGGATTTCATGTTCCTAGACTAGCATGCATTTTCTTCATTTTCCTATATGCATCATGCATGAGTTCAGAAACTTCAAAAAGTTCATCATAGGTTAAGTCACATACCTCTTCTTGATCTGACTGATCAAGACTATCGGCCATCAAGCATAAATTAGTGACTTCCTCTTCCTTCTAAGTCTCTGATGAATCTGAAGCTGAGTCCTCCCAGAAAGCTCTTTGAAACTTCTTCTTGCTCTTCTTTACAATTTTTTTCTCCTCTACCTTCTCCTTGCTAGGAGTGGCTTTAGTTTTGCACATTCAATCTTGATATGACCAGGTTTTCTACACTCATAGCAAATCACATCATATGAAACCTTGGCATTTCTATTAAATTTACCTCTATTCCAATACTGGCATCTCTTCTGCTTCCTCTTAAGAAAGCTTCTGAATTGTCTAGTCATCAATGTGATGTCGTCTTCATCCTCAAGTTGTGAGTGTTCACTCTCAGACTCTTCCATTTTTAGTGCTATGTTTTTCTCCCTTCATGGTTCACCTGCATCAATCTTTCTTTGGCTAACTCCTTGCTCATAAGTAATTAGCAAACCAAGAAGATTGTCAAAGAGTAAATATTTAGATCTTTAGACTCTATAATTGCAGTGATTTTAGCATCATAAGTGATAGGCAAACAACAAAGAATCTTATTAACCATTTCAGTATTCATTAGTTCTTTACCCAATGCATGCAAAGATGTGACAATTTGTGTGAATCTTGTGTATATATCAGAAATGGATTCATTTAGTTTCATATGAAATAGTTCATAATCATACAATAAGATATTATATCTAGATTTCTTAACCTCATTAGTTCCCTCATAAGTTATACAAAGTCTATCCCATATGTCCTTCCCACTTTTGCAAGTGGAAACCCGCATGAAGTCTTCTGATTTTAAAGCACAAAAGAAACTATTCAAGCATTTAGTATTTAGTTGTGCTAAGTCACGTTCTTCTACTGTCCAGTCTACAAAAGGTGTTTTAACTCTAACTCCGTCAACTAGTCTAGTTGGTTTTATATACCCTTCCGAAACTAAGATCCACATACCATAATCAAGTTACTGTAAAAATGTAGACATGCATGTTTTCTAAAAATCAAAAGTATATTGTTGAACAGTAGAGGTCTAATTATAGAGTAACCCTCGGGTGTATTTTAGTTTACAAATGTAGCCATCTACGTTAATCAAAAAGTAGTCTAAACTTAAGATTTTGAAACAAAGCTATGATACCACTTGTTGAAACTTGTTCGCAATGAATTAGGTTGTTAAACCTAAGCTTATGTCCAATGGCTAACCAAGAGGGGGGTGAATTGGTAATTAAAAAATTTTAATCCTCTTTTTAAATTAGGAAATAAAAATAAAACTTTAGTGAATATTTCTAGAAAATATTTTTCAACCATAGTTTTAAAAGTAAAAACACAAAAATAAAAAGTAGTGGAAAAATAAAGACCCGAGATTTATAGTGGTTCGGTCAAAACTTGACCTACATCCACTCCATAGAGGCACCCTCTGAGTATTGCACTAATATCACTAGTGACTCTCCTTCTGCACCCACAGTAAAGCAGAGAAGCCTTTACAAAACTCTCTTCCACCACTATCCAATGCGGCAGAGAATCGTCATCCTTTTACACTTTTCCTAGTATTGGCAGAGAACCATCTGTCCTTTCACACTCTCCTAGTGTGGGTAGAGAACTCTTCATCCTTTCGCACTCTCCTAATGTGGGCAGAGAACCCTTCGGCCGTTCACACTCTCCTAGTGTGCGCAGAAAACCCTTCAACTCTTCACACTCTCCTAATCTGGGCAGAGAACCCTTCGGCTGTTCACACTCTCCAAGTGTCGGCAGAGAACCGGATCTCCTTGATAGATCTTCTTCACAAGAAATCTAGAAGTAAGACAGAAAAGAGTGAAGTAAATACAATTCAAAAGTAAAGATTCTTACCTTTGAACACTAAGTGAAGCCTTCACACTCCATTAGTAAGAATCCTCCTTCTAACACTCTCCTACACTCTCTCCTTGACTCTTCTTTCAATAGGCACGAAGATCAGTAGGCAAAAAGATTAAGTGGTAGTTTAGATTGGACTATTTATAGGAAAGACACAAAAAATCGTCCAAAAATTGCAAATTTTTAAGTCAATACGCATTGGATCGTCCCGTATGATCGTGGATCGTCCAGGACGATTTTACTTAAATGCATTGGAACTTAACCTAATGTATATGGGTACGAAATGACTTCATACACACACATTATCCTGTACAAACTAAGTTCGTTCGGTACAAATGATTATTCCATAGGTCAGTTCCCAAAAACTCCAGAACGTCACTAAAATTTTAGAGTCGGTTCACTTCGTCCTGGGACAAATATGGGTTTGTCCGGACGAAAATTTTCCAGAGAGCAACTCATCCTGGCACAATTATATATTTCATCTGAATGAAAATTCTCCAGAGGAGATTTCATCCTAGGACAAATACACTTCGTCCTGGACGAAAATACTACAGAGAGCAACTCGTCCTAGAACGAATATAATTTTTGTCTGAACGAAAATTTTACAGAGAACATTTCTTTCCATTGCTCTTACGAGCAGATAACTGACCTGATCGTCCCGTACGAACTATGTTCGTCCCGTACGATCAGTACAAATTTTTCAAGATCTCCTTAAGTGTGTGTGTTTATTCACTCAATTACAATCACTCCCTCTCAAACTTAATTCAAAGAAAAATACAAGCTTTAAATACACAAAGTATCTCATGCTGAATTTGATTTGAAGTCTTCGTAGTCTGGAGTTTGATTTTTTTGAAATGTTAGTACACACAAGAGCAAAAATAACTCTTCCAAAAAGTTTTAGGAGATAACTACACATAAAACAATAATATTTAAAATCATAAAAACTATACAAGTTGCAAAAATGTAAAACATGCAAATAGCAACTCTCTTAACAAGTTATTCCTCTCCTTCTCTAAATACCACAAAATAAGAGCAAGGATAATGTTTCTAATTGGACCCATAAAATTAGCAAACCAAGAATTAAGCAGGGCATTAATAGACAAATTGGCATTAAAAAGGTTTAAATTGAAAATATCATCAAAATAATATAAAATTTTGATAGCTAAAGTTCCTGACAGAAAAACATGATGCATATTCTCCACATGGTGACAACATTGGCACTTGGATGGAAAGATAAAGAATCTTTTAATCAAATTATCATCACTAGGAATGAATCTATATAAAATTCTCCAAATAAAAATAGTAATAGTAGAAGGGATGCTTTTCTGTCAAATCATAGAGAAAATACTAGTAACCGCATTCTTGGTTCTAAGCACATGACAAGCATCTTTAAATCTAATAACCCCATCTTGAGACAACTTACACAATAAAAGATCTTCCAACTCCAAGTTCAAAGGGTGGTTCAAGAATTTTTAATAATAGAATCAGGAATCACATTAGCAAGTTTATCATAGTCAGAACAATTATCAGTAATGAAAAAGTTTACCTTAATCACAACAGTATAAGAAGTATTAATGATGAAAATAATGGATTGATTACCCAAACATTGATCCTGCCAGAAGAAAATGTTGCCACCAGCAAGCCCCCAAGAAAGATGAGGCTCTACAACCCATTTAAGCTTACAAAGCCTTTGCCAAACTTTAGAATCACCAATATTAAAGACATAAATAGTAGGATGCTTCCCCAAACAATATTTGGAATACATGAACTTAGCCTACAGACTTCTTTTAGCAAAAAACATGAACCATAACTTGAAGGAAAAAGCATAGGACAAATCAAACATGCTATTACACCCAGGCCTCCCTGCTTCAAAACCCCACAACATGTGTCCCAAGAAGACCAAGCAATTTTAGTGTTACTATTAGTCCCTTTCCAAAAAACTTTACTAAGAATTTTATCAATTCTATTACTCACCATATTAGTACGTAAGAGAGTTTGGAAAGAGTAAATAGGAAGAGAATAAAGAACACTTTTAATAAGAGTAAGCCTACCCCCAAAACTTAAAAAATTCAAAGCCCAAGACTAAAGTTAATTCTACACAAAAGTAATTAACTCTTCAAACAAAAAAAAAACTTCTTTTTACCTTTAAAACGAGGGATACCAAGATACATAATAGGTAAATGGCCTTGCACAAAACTAGTGAGGTCTTTAATAGCTAAAATAAGAACATTAAACACCTTATTAGAAATAATGAAACAACATTTCTTATTTTTCAAAGAGAGACCACTAACATTTTCAAATTTATTAAAGAAGTCTAGGAATTTATTAATTCTATTACGAGAAGCATTCGTAAAAATGATAAAATCATCAGCAAAACATAACTTAGATATAGGGAATCCCTCCAAGGTCCTAAAATAAAGGCTAGGGTGAATTTCAAAAAGATTTGAAATGCTTCTAAAAAGATAATCAGCCGTAATAATAAAAAGTGCCGAAGACATAGGATCTCCCTATCTTAAGCCATGAGAAGATTTAAAAAAAACTAGAACTTTAGCCATTAATAATAATAGAAAAATAAGAACCTTCAATATAATTTCTAATAAGGTTAATGAAAACCAAGCTAAAACCAAATAATTGCATAATATTATAAAGGAACTTTCAATTAATATTATCATAGGCCTTAGAGATATCAAGCTTCAGGATCATATTACCACCCCTCACCTTGAAATCCAAATCATGGTAGAATTCCTGGGCCAACAAAATATTTTAATAGATCACACAACATTTAACAAAGCCCATTTGAAAAGGAGAGATAATTTTAGGAAGAAAAATAATTAAATGATTCATAATAATTTTAGAAATAAACTTACTTAAAAGGTGCAAAGATTAATAGGTCTAAAATTATTCCAATTGCTAACATCATTACTCTTAGGAATACGAACAATAGAAGTAGATGTAAAAAACATAGGCATAGCATGGCCGACAAAAAACTCCAAAATAGCTTAGTACATATCAGCACTAATAATAATCCAAGCATTTTGAAAAAAATAGTAAACCCATCTGGACCAGCCACAGAGTAACCAATCATATCATAAACAATATCTTTTAATTCATCAAAAGAATGGGGTTTAGAAAGAAAATCATTATCATCATGTGAGATAAGGTTTGGAATAATAGTAGTATTTTCAATATTCCTAGGGGTAAAGTCCTTATTAAGTTGATTATGAAAATGTTGCAAAGCCAAAAAAGCAATTTCCTCACCATTCTCATTAACAGACCCATCCTCATGTTTAATTTTGTTAATGGAGTTCTTAGCACACTTCCTTTTGACCAAAGCATGAAAATACTTCGTGTTATTATCACCTTCCACCAAATGCTTTGCAGTAGTTTTTTGTTTCCAAAAAATTTCCTCTTGGGCTTGAAGTTTAAAGAGACACTCCTTAGCCTCTTTTAGTAAAGCAAAGTTAGTATTAGAAGGAGGCACTTGACAATTAAGCTCAACATTATTAACAGTATCTTTTACACTTAAGATATTAGAAAAGATATTTTTAAAACATTGTGATTCCACTAATTTAGGAGATTTTTCAGTCTTTTCAATTTAAACCAAAATCTTTTAATGCTAAGAACAGAGTTATCAAGATCTGAAGGGGCCAACCAATTCTCCTGAACCACGTTCAGAAAGGAATCATGATGTAACCACATATTTTGAAATCAAAATTGACGAAAGGAATTCACATGTCTAGTATTATTCCCAAGTAACAAATGAGAATGATAAAAAGTGTACGACTAAGATGTTCAATAGAAATAGAGTTAAAAGAGTTAAGTCAGCTATCATTAAAAAGAACACGATCTAGCCATTGCCAAAAATGACCACGGTTCCAAGTAAAGTTGTTACCAGAAAAACTAATATCAATGAGATTACAATCCATAATCATATTATTAAAGTCCTTCATAGTTTAAAAAATAGGAGTTCAACCCCCAATACGCTCCGAAGGATTAGAAATAGTGTTATAATCACCACCCACCAACAAAGGAAAATGTTAAATACTATGAAAATTAGATAACTGCTCCTAAAGAATATTTTTAACACAACGAGAAGAGGTAGCATAAATAAAAGAGGCACAAACTATTTATATTTAAAACATTTAAATTTTAATGCAAAACTTGAGTAAAATCACCAAGAATATCAATCTGAACTGGATCTTTCCAAAATAACCAAATTTTATTAGCAGAGTTTGAAGTGGTATGCTTGAAACCTAAACATTTAGCAGTTGTAAGTAATTTAGAAGCATTATTAAGAAGTTTAAGTAAAATAAGAATAGACACATCATGGATACGACATAAATTCTTAACCCTCAAATGAGAAGAAGGGAACCCAATGCCTAACATTCCAAATAATAGACTTAAACATAAAAAGAGAACTAACGACTAGTATGTGAATGGTTGTACCTTGTCGATTGTAAAATAAGTTTCTTACTCTTTCTACCATGCTTATTTTGCAATTTAAAGAAAATAGTATCATTGTCATCTTTAGCAAAGCATTTTATAAAAAAAAATATAGCATTCTTCAGTGTCAGTAAAAACATCACTATGATATTGAGAGTTAGAGGGTGACTTACAATCAATTATTAAACCATTCTCCTTACCCTTTAAAGGAAGTTCAACAACCTCTAACAAATCTCTATCAATATTTTCATTGCTATTCAAACCAAGTTCCATATTCTCTTCCACAACTAGAGCCAACTCACTTACCCTCAAGTTAATGTCCATCCCCATGTACTCTCTACCAATCCTTTCACTTCTAGAAGCAGTTCCCTATTTATTCACAACAGATTGAGTGGAATCAATTTTAATACCCTTATTATCATTCAACATACAATTCATAATCGACACTCCCGAGGTAACATTATTTTGAGGGGAAGAAGTAGTTAACCTTTGTTCATCCAAATTATCACATTCATTAAATAAGCTTGCAATGTTAATAATAATATTATCCTGAGCATAGGGAGGATCATCTACAATGTTAGTGCATGGAGGCACATGTACAGTGATAGGGGGAGTTCAGTATGCATTAGTATAGGTTCATCACACGATTTGGAACTATTTCCTTCAACTTCAACACAAGTAAGACTTTCATTCTCAAGAGAAGCAGCACCAACATCATTGCCTTGAGGTTGTTTGGAAACTACTTTCTCTTTACGAAGTTGAGGGTGCAACCAAAAACATTCATTAACACCATGACCATGCATTTTATGATTAGAATAGAGAATAGGTAGGCTTTCAAATTCAACTTTTTAAAAGTAACCATTGAACTCATATCCTATCCACACTTCATTAGGTGTTTCTTAGAAATATCAAGTTCCATAAGAACATGAGCCACCGAAGAGCGTGACATAGATATCATGGCTTGATCCATTTGTAATGGTCTACTGAAAATTGAAGCAAGCCAAAATAAAATTTTTGAGTTCAAAAAAAATGTAGCCTTAAGTTAGGGAATGAAATCCAGACGGGAGTATAATTGGTGATTCTTCCATAACGTCAAAGTTTGGTGTCCATTTGAGGAGATACATTTGACAAGCTTGAATATAGTATGACCTCCTAGAAACAATGCGGCTAAATTCAAGGTCATTTGTAAGTTGTATCCTTATATGTCGTGGATTCAGTAATCCAACGTGAAAAGAACCCATGAGTTTCAAGTTAACAAAAATATTTTGGATAACATCTAGATTCAATCGACGAAGAAGAAACTTTCTAATGAGAGTAAGCATAAAAGGAGTGGCAAACTGAGAAACCACTAACTCATCAAACATTAAAGATGGGCAACCCTTGAAGGAGGTTTGCACAAAATAAAGTTTAGCCATAGAAGTAGAGGAACCATACAAAACCTCCTTGAATGACCTATAATGGCCATCAGGAATTGATGAAATATGAGGGTTAAATTATGATAGAGTGGTCAAATCTTGAGCACAATAACACTGAAAAAAATGTCAAACAAAAGTCACGAAAGAGACAAAAAAGGTCTAAGGAGAAAAAATGAGAAAAAAATTAGCAGTCAAAATTGCCAATAGATCAAAACCCGAGCTCACGAATAGAAGCCCTAAATTTCCCAGGAATCGTTAGAGAGTATCTATATGTCCACCTTTATCATAAAACTTGGGAATTTAGAAACGTTTTTACTTGAATTCATAGGATATTAGGGTGTGAAATTTTTTCAATTCAAAGTGATCATGGAGTAGAATTTGAAAATAAAAAATTTGAAGATTTTTATTAAGTGAAAGGAATTGATTACAATGTTTTAGCATCTAGGACCCTGCAGTAGAATGAGGTAGTTTAAAGAAAGAACAAAATATTAATCAAGGCCACTAGATCCATGTTGGCAGAATACTCACTTCCAAAATATTTTTGGGATGGAGTCGTTAGTACAACTTATTATATTTTGAATAAGGTGAACATCAGATCAAAATTGAATAAGACACCCTATAAACTTCTTAAGGGTAGAAAACCTAATCTTTGACATTTTTATGTTTTTTGATGTAAGGTGTTCATTAAAAATAATGGTCAAACTCTTTTAGGATAATTTGATCCAAAAGTAGATGAAGGAATTTTTGTTGGATATTATAGAATTAGAAAATCTTATAGAGTTTTTAATAAAAGAACTTTGGTAGTTAAGGAGATCACACATGTATCAATCTAACATTTTGGAAGAGTAAATGTTGGAAGAAGATCATATTAAAAATATCTCCCAAGGAATTGAGAAGACAAATTTTGAAGAAGATGTTGGAAAAGAAAATCCTTTGCCTCGAGAATGAAGATTTCTTTAGAATCACCCTAATGAATTAATTTTATGTCAACCTAGTGAGGATGTTAGAACTATGCATAGACTTAGCAAAGAAGTGAACCATTCTGCCATCATATCAATGGTTGAACTAACTAATATAAATCAAGCACTTTTGGATGAATTTTGAATTTTTGCCATGTCTGAAGAATTAAATCAATTTATTAGAAATGATGTTTGAGAATTAATTGAAAGGCCTAAGAATCAAAGTGTTATTAGAACTAAGTGGGTGTTCAAAAATAAAATGAATGATTCATAAGTTTTGATTAGAAATAAGTCAAGGTTGGTGGCCAAGGGGTATAATCAAATAGAAGGGATTAATTTTGAAAAAATTGTAGCTCCTATAAATAGACTTGAAGCAATTAAGGTTTTGTTAACATTTGCCTATTTTAAACACTTTAAATTGTATCAAATGGATGTTAAGAGTGTCTTTCCTAATGAGGTGATATAAGAGGATATTTATATTAAGCAACCTCCAGGTTTTGAAAATTTTAAATTCCCTAATCATGTGTTTAAATTGAAAAAGGCATCGAATGGATTGAAATAGACACCTACAGTTTGGTATGAGAGGTTAAGCACTTTCCTATTAGAGAAATCATTTGTGAAAGGAAGTATTGACACCAATCTCTATTTGAAAAGGATAGTATATAACATATTCATTGTTTAAATACATGTTGATGATATATGATTTAGATCTACAAATAAAAATCTTTGTGATTATTTTTTTAAAAATAATGAGTAGTAAATTTGAGATGAGTTTGATAGGAGATTTGAGTTATTTTCTTGGTTTTAGCATTAGGCAAGATGAAGAATGAACTTTTCTTTGTAAATCAAAGTATACATAGGATATCCTTAAGAAATATGAAATGGATAATGCTAAACAAGTGACTATGCCAATGAGTTCTTCAGTGTAATTAGATAAGGACTCTATGGGAAAATCTATTGATCAAAATAAATTTAGAGGTAGAATTGAATCATTGCTTTACTTAACTGCTAATATATAGAATATAATGTTCAGTGTTTATTTATATACCAGATTTCAATCTGATCCAAAGGAATCACATCAGTTAAAAGAATATTGAGATATCTTTTGGAAAATCAAAACTTAGGGAATTAGCATCCTAAGCACAGCTCTTGTTTTGAAATTATTATATATTCAGATTCAAATTTTTTAGGATGTAGGGTTGATTGTAAAAGTTTATCTAAAACTTCTCAATTTATTGGAAACTTTTTAGTTTCATAGTCTAATAGGAAACGTAATTTAGTAGCCATACGTATTGTTGAAGAAGAATACATTGACTTAGATAATTATGTGACACAAGTACTTTGGTCAAAATAATAATTGATTGATATAAGATTTTCTATTGGCACAATTCCAATTTTTTGTAATAATACTAGTGTCATAAACATTTCATAGATTCCTATTCAACATTCTAGAACCAAGCATATAAACATAAAACATCACTTCATTAAAGATCCTATGACTAAGGGAGAAATTGAATTGCATCATGTTGCTACGGAGAATTAACTCATAGACATTTTCACAAAATCATTGGCTTTTGACACATTTAGCACTTTGAGGACCAGATTAGGTGTGATTAATCTTAATGCTTAAATTGAAATTTTGTAAACTTGATTTGTTGTGTAATTATATGTATGCTTATTTTCTTAGGTTGATTGTAAGAGTTTGTTGTTTGTATTTTATTTTTATTGGTTTATTTGTTTCTTTATTGTTTTCTCTTTTGTTAGTTTTATGCTTGCTTTGTTTTTTATTTTACTCGAAGCATGCCAATTTGTTTGCAAAGGTTTTCTTTTTATCATGTCTTATTTTTTTAATTTTTATTTTTGTACTGTATTAAATTTTTTGTACTGTATAAATTCTATAGCATGTACAAGATAGGTTTCTGAGTTGAGTACACCAAACTAAGTTTTTATTTTTTTTCTTCATACTATACAATGACATCATCATACTGTATGATATGTGTTATTTCATTCTTACGATTGGGGACAATTTTTTAGAAAATATAAGTTATTGATCACATATCATATGTACAAAATTACATTTCATCAATAAAATCATGTTGTAAATTTCATTTGGGGATGAACCAAACAGTCATAAAATGATCTTTAATATTCTACCCATCCCAAATGAACACATGTTCATTTGTATGATCCAATGGTCAAAAAGTATGTATGAAAGGATGCCTCCAAAATAGCATTTTATGAAAAGTTGTTTCTTTTTTGTCCGTATCCATTCGTATGTACAAAATTACTTTCATCACGTGTGATTTTAAAATTATATGTATGATCCATACTTTGTTCTGTATGATAGGTCATTTTTCTTTAAATAGAAGGATCTTGAAAAAGTTTTTCTTCACATTCTCGTCCGTTCCAAACCTTCTAGAGTCCAAATATTAGGAATGGCAAGCAATAACAAACAACCCCGTGCCTCTAAGTGATCTTCCTCCTGATCTGACAGGGATGAGAATTTTTGGTCCAAAGAGAATGAGGATGTTTTTTATAGGTATTTGCTGCAAAAACTTCCACTTTCTGACTCCTCATTTAGAATGATATCAATTTCTCTATCATGCACCTATTCGCCTCAACCCTATTTTTATTTATCTTGACTCTCATATATGACTTTCATAAAGAAACCATTCAAATTTTTCTAGAAAACATGAAAGTAAATCAAGGACACACTAGGATTACCTAAGAACCTAAAGAATTAGAGTACACAACATTACCTCTAGAGCCAATTTTAACTGGTCAAAAATTAATCAGACTCTTAGAGGTGTTTCGCAAGTTAGTCATCTATCTTATGTGTACACTCTCAATCAAAATGCCTGGATTATCTAGAAAGTTTTGAGAATTTCAATTATTCCAAAAGTTGGTGATCACATTAACTTGACTCCTCTTTTGTCCACAGTCACTTATTTTATAATGACTAAAAGAACTTTTGTTGAATCCCAACTTATCATGGGTTAAATTTACAAACTCTCTGATATTGGACTTCCTCATAATTAGAGGAAGAAAAATGTTGCTTTAGGGCATCTAGTTGTTAAAATCATAGAAAAGAAGTACAATCATATTCATCCTCATCATCCCATTGAACTCCATATTTACTTTGCTGATGCCTCTTTTTTGGCATTATTTAGGCAGGATCAAAGCTCTGAGGGTGATGATTCTAGGAAAGAAGGAGGAGCTCCTGCTCCAGCACCTACTACTGAACCTAGACCTGACCAAAATTTCTACAAAAAAATTGTCCAGCTCTTCATAGAATGGAAACTTATTTTTATCAACATTTTCCTCAAATTGAGAATCACCTAAATCAGCAGGATGCTAGATATAATGAAGACATGTGTTGGATGTAATGGTAGTTTAACTCGATTAACATGAATTTAGCTAAGATCCATAGTTACTTTTTAATATTAAACCAACCACCTCCTTCAGATCAAGGTCCTTCAAATTATTAGTTATACTTTTATTGTGTTATTACTGATGACTTTATGTGTTTGTTCTTGAGATGTATTCTTGTGATTTTAGTGATTTTGTGTGTTTGTGATTTCATGTGTTGTTTCTAGGATTATGTTATTTATGATTATATTAAAAGTAGAAATGTGTTTGAACGTGCTTTTGAATTATAAATGAAATGATGAAATTTTTTGTTGATATGCACTAAAATATCACTTTTTGAAATAATTATTTTTCCTTAGAAAAATCATTTGTAGTTGATCTCTTGAATGAAATTTTCAATTATTTTGTTATATAAATTAATTTCCTTGCAAAATTTGATCTCTCAAAATTTAAATTAAAATTATGATTGGATGTAAATAAGGAGATCAATTTCATGCTCGTATAGACAAGTATTATTTTGATAAAATTGTTGCAAAATAGATGTCTTATTTATTTTATTTTCTTTTTCAATGTATTTACTTTTGTTATTAGTGTAATTTGAATTAAGATTATGTATAATGGAAAGACCAAAAAAGAGATGTTATACATTATTTAGTTTTTGGAATTCATTTATAAACATTCATATCCAATGCCTCACTTACTCTCTCCTCTTTTAAAATTAATTTTTAGGATCCTTTAAGAATTTAACATCCTCATATATTAATTTTTGATGTTATAGTATTCATTTTTCTTTCTTTCAATTTTCTTGTATTTTTAATTCTTTCTTTTTTCAATGCACTTGAGCACTAAAATAATAATTTTGAAAACTTGATTAGCTTTAGCCCTTCAAGAAACCCTAAATTGGAATTATGTACGGAATGTATAGTTTACTAAATCCATACTTGAGTCTATAATGAGTTGTGTAGAATAATCTAAGTACTTCATTCTTATAAACTTAGCTATTCAATCATGTCACCAATTGTCAATGCTTAAGCTTTAAAGAATTTAAGTTTTAAATTAAAATACGAACTTAGATAATTATTCTTTGTTGATTGTTATGATTTTTAAATTAAAAATTATTTTTATTTGTTCATTCAATCTAGCATCTACAATTTCATATTATTCTTAATTATATATAATTTTTAATCTCTTTTTTTTTCTTTTGGTTAACCAAGCTATCAAATTGTAATATATGGAAGAAAATTGAATTGTTAAGAAAACCAAGAAATTAAATTATTGAAAATTTAACTAAACAAAATAAACAACAAATAAAGTAAACTGCATAAGTAATAAAATTCACAAAAACTTAAGCACTACAAAAGAAACTAATTGAATGTTCAACAACACATAACAAATTTGGGTTGCCTTCTAAGCAGCGCTAATTTTATAGTCTTCAACCACACTTGCTAAGATTTTCATTTTGGTTGTGATGCATCTTTACTAATCCTCAAATTCCCCAAGCTATGATCTTTCCCTTTCTCTATTGGGTTACCTTTAGTGGTACTAGGTAAGGTGCTGTGGGTCTTACTGTTAAAGGAAATTGCAAGATATCCTAAGGGATTTTTCAAATTCATAATCAAAGCAGCTTGACTCTATAATTAGCTTCCCATCTAAATCACTAAATTCTCTAAATGTATATTCCTATAGCTAAATTGATGATTTTGATTAAAGTATGTGGGATAAGAAGGTCTAAGGTTCACTAAATGTTGTTGAGATTATTCCAATTTCATCCAGGATTTGATTGACTTGCATTCCATAGATTTTCACCATTATTATTATTAAAAAAAAAATTAGGATGATTCTTCCAACCTAAAATATAAGTATTATAAGAAAAAAAAATGGACTTCAAATAAAATTCACATTTTGAATCCCTTAAGCATTAGACTCACTAATAGAATTCAAATTATGCTCTTCCAAATAAATTGATAATATTGATCCAAAACTAACTGTAAAGTTATCTAACTTCTCAGATAAAGCACCTATCTGAGCAGTCAAATTTGATAAAGAATTTGATTCATAAATACTTCCTACTCTCTTAGAATTCACCCTATCAGAAGGTCACTGGAAATTATTTATTATCATCCCCTTTATCAAGACATAAGCATCATCAAAAGGCTTTGAAATTAAAAAACCTCTAGTTGTCACATCAATTATTGACCTTCGGGATCCTATAAGCCCATTAAAAAAAGTTTGAACTAATAACTAATCAGGAAAAATATTATAATATTACTTTCTAAGCATCTCCCTAATTCTTTCCCAGCTCTCATAAATTGACTCTCCATTAAATTGATAAAATAAAGTTATATTGTTCATAAGCTTAGCCATTTTAAATTGTGGGAAGTATATTTCTAGAAACTTATAATTCATTCTAAGTGGTTATGGAGCTTGGGGGCAAGGAATTTATTTACATTTAGCATTATCCCTCAAAGAAAATGGAAGTAAATAAAGTCAAATAGTGACATCATTGTCTCTACTACACTTGAATATTAGGATCCTCAATAAAAGTTCACACTAATTGATAATTTTGAATCATTTGGATATTTCAGTTCAAATTATTATCTAAGATAGTAGGTCGGTTGATACTCTAAGGAATATCATTTACTATAGGACTATCATACCCCCTAAGAGAACTAAGATAGCCCTTATCTAGATTTGGTTCATCCATTCCTAATGTTAAATACTTTTAGGATTATTTTTATTTTTGTAAGGGTCCTTTGAACTTCTAAGTCAAATAATAAGGATCCCTTACTAGTTCTACTACACACACAATAATAATAAATAAGAAGTGAAATGAAATAAAATAATTTAAAAGTAATAATTACAAATAATAAACAAACATAATTTCAAGGCTTCATAAAAGAATAATGCTTAACAAAACAATATACAAATAGGATTAAACATTGAAGCTCTTTGAATAATAATATAAATAATTACAAAAAAGCTACACTATTTTCCCAAAAATGGTGCAAAAAATATGATCTTCTGGGTTATATTATGTTTAGTTTATATTGAAATTAATACAACCCCAATAAAATTGCAAGTGCACATGCCAATCAAGTAATAAAGTATTTGAAAGAGTGTCGATCCAACAAGGAAATATTATGCTACAAACAAATTTCTCTATTGTCATTTACTCAAGCTATTTAATTTAACCTATGCAAAAAAAAAATCAAAAATAATTTCTATTTCTAATGAGAAATCCATGAAATAATAAAGATATCAGTAATTAAAGTGTGTTGGACTAATGATAATAAAATAACCTAAGTTATCTTAAGTAAACTCTCCTATGTTAATTTAAAATTAGAGGATATGCATCCTTAGATCTCTGCTAAGCTTGGAAGGATGTAAAGAAAGGCTAATGTCCTTTTTATAATAAAGTTATCTTTATAGACTCTAGTATACTACATACACATTTTTTGTCTAAGCATGCAAGCATTCCATCTCAATTCTACTATTTGTTTCAACATTTCTTTGCCGAGGTAATGTATCAAACTAGATGTTCATTTTATACATGGCCACTAAATAAATTAAATAAAGAGTGAGTAATATTGAAAATATTTATTCATACTTTAAATCATAAGAGTATACAATAGGGATTACATAAGTATTCACATAATTAGTCTGAAATTACGAGTTCAGCCATCCATGGAATTAAAATTGAGTAAATAATTTTCATTTATTGCTAAAAAAAGAAAGTAAAAGTAGAGAAGCTGAAGCACCCGAAATGAAGGATCCCAAATAGATCAAGTAGATAGACCATTCCCAAAGTATATCTCCCCTACAACTTCTCTCTCCATGCTCCTTTAATCTCCAATTGACTATTTGCAAACTATAATATTGACCAGCTACTAGAAAAAATGTTATAATCTAGGAGCCCAATTTTGCACTTTGATGATAACAAATATTATTAGATTATATTTAGTTTCTACTATATTTTTTTATTATATATAATTTTTATGAGTACTAATATTTTAGATTCATACACTGAGCACCATTATAGAAACATGACTCACAACTAGGAAGTATAGGTTTGAGATTTATGAGAGTCTATAATTTTTATTTACTTCAGTCAATCAATATAAAAAAGGTAAATATTAGCATAGCGACATGCAAAAATATAAAAGGGGAGTAAAACATAAGGTTTTATTTTTTTAAAGAACATACTAGATGATCTGGATCATATTGCATGATCTATACAATAAAAAATTATTTAAAATGATTAAATTAAGAAATGGAAAATTAAAATAAATAATGAACTAATTATACTTTATGATCCATATCATACCAAATGATCAATTTATAATTAAAAATCCTTGACATCATTTAATATTAAGCATTATTTTAAAATTTGAATTTTGGTATAAACATCTAGTAGAATTATAATTATTCTATGTAATATCATTAAAATATTTCCTAATTTAATCCATATAATTAAGCAATCAAATCTAAGGTAATTAACCATTAAGATTATATTAGACGACTGATAAAGATGATTTTTGTATTTTCTAATAGTTCATCCAAGATAAACAATAATTCAACTGCACTAATCGTATTGTACAACCCTAAGATCATACTGAATGATCAGTAAAAAATTTTGAACTTATCATACAGACCAACATTCATTGTTCAATACTAAAAGGGAGAATTGAACTAATTATATTGTACAATATTCAGATCAAATTGTATGAACAAAGATGGATAATTTTAAAATTAGGGTTTTCTTACAACCTATTATTTAATCACCTCTTATTTCATGATATGGAGTCTTTTGGCAGTCAATTCTTTGGTTCTTTTTTAAGCTAAGGTTTGAAGAGAGAGCTTTGGAAAGGGAGAGAGTGGTGTAGTTGAGAAAGAGGGAGAAAATTCTTTCGACTGCAAGAGAGTGTGAGAGGGTGTTTCTTACACAATTGCTCCAGTTAACATCCACCTAGTTCCACCATATGTCAAAGTTTTCTTGAGAGAAATTCCTATAAGAAGTTCTTAAACCCAAAGGGCCACTAACAATATTGCTGCACCAAGGAAGGTGATATGGATTCGGCTACTCCATCGCATTAAGGAAGGTGAAAGAGATTTTACAACTCTATTGCATCAGGGAAGGTGAAAGTGATTTGGTTCTTAGCCACACCATTGGTGAAAGTGATTCTTGTAATTACTTATCTTCCTTTCTTTAAGGGTAAAAGGAGATATACTAAAAGTTTTAGTACAATAAACCCATATATATTATGTCTATTCCAATGGTGTCATATATTCTCTTATAAAAATAACTATTCGATTTAAGCCAATTATTATGACATAATATATGCTCCATCGAGACCCCAAAATAGCTATTAGGAGTAAACCCACATCTAAATGGCTTCCTTTATGCTCCAATGAAAAATAATTGTTGGGTGTAAACTCTTTTTTATGGTATCTTATATACTCCTTAGGATTCACTTCCCATTCAACTCTCCACCCTATTTTTTAGGATTGGTAAAGCTACCCCACAAGACGCCCTTTTCTTTTGAATTCATGTTGATTAAGGAGTTTTCCTAATCTAACCATCTAAATTTGCTTGTTTATTATCCATACCCCATTTAATCTCTAATCTTATTCTCTAAGATTGGTGTCAACTACCCCACATGTCCTCTTTCTTTTTGAATTATGGTTAATCAGGTAGTTATCCAAATCTAACCATTTAAATCTACTTATTTAGGATCCACATCACATTAAAGTTCATATATAATACTCTAGGATTAGTGTAATCTACACCATGGGGCCTCCATTCCTTTTGAATTCTAGTCGATCGGATTGTTATCCTGGTCTAACAATCTAAATTTATTTATTTGGAATCCACAAACTATTCAATTACAAATCATTTTCTTTAGGAATGGTGCAAGCTACCCCATAGGAACTCCTTTCCTTTTGTTAACTAGGTAGTTGTGTTGATCCAACTTTCTGAATATGCTTGTTTTGATCCACATCCCATCTGATTTAAAATCTTTTTCTCTAGGATTGGTGTAAACTACCACCCAAGGGCTACCTTTCCTTTCAAATTCTAGTTGATAGAGTAGTTGATCTGATCTAATCATCTAAATCTACTTATTTTGAATCCCATCCCACTCAAGTCTAAATCATATTCTCCAGGAATAGCTTAAGCTACCCCACAAGGCCTCCTTTCCTTTTGAATTATGTTTGATTAGATAGTTGCCCTAATCTAAACATCTAAATCTTGTTATTTTTTATTTGTGTCCCTTTCAAGTTCAAACCTTATTCTCTAGTCATAGGGTCTCCTTTCCTTTTAAATTTTGGTTGGTAACATAGTAGTATTGCTTTGACCATTTAAATTTGCTTTTTTGGATCCACGTCCCATTTGAGTTCAAATTTTATTCTCTAGGATTGGTGTATGCTACCTCATTGGGCCTTCTTTCCTTTCAAATTATGGTTGATCAAGTAGTTATCCTTATCTAAGCATTCAAATCTACTTATTTTGGATCCACATTTCATTAAAGTTCAAATCTTATTCCCTAGGATTGGTCTAAGCTACCCCATGGGGCCTCTTTTCCTTTTGAGCTCTAGTTGATCAGGTAATTGTTCGGATCTAACTATCCAAATTTTATTTTTTTGGATCCACGACCCATTTGATTTTACATCTTATTCTTAATATTGGTATTAAGTTTCTCTAGTGGCATCCATTCTTTCAAATTCAAGGTAAATTGGGGTATGAAACCAAGTATCATTTTGATCTAACCACTAAAATCTACTTATATAAGATTGCTTCCTTCTCAAGTATCCATCTCAACTCAAGCCAAATTAAATTCCAAATCAATCTTTATTTAAATTCAATCACCAAAAAATCTTCTAGGTTCAATTGATCAATTCAGTTAACACCAACATGTGTGATTTACTTTTCAAATTTATCGCACATATTGGGGGTCTATTTATTGACCTCATTTTTACCTGAGGTCAATTAAACACTCAAACTCTAAATCACAATCAATTTATACTGCTCTTTCATACACTACACATATTACAAGCATTACATTCATATGGGTGGTAGATTTGTATTATAGGGTAGGCTTTTTTATAGGTTTCCTTTGGTGTGTATGTTTTAAACTTAATAGGAATGTGTATGCTTATGGTAGCGTAACCGTATATATGAACACATTTACTTTTCCATGCATACACTAGCCAACAATAAGGGATTAGGATCCTAAGAGTCAGGGCTATCATAATTTTCCAATGGGTTTGGGCCATTATGCTATTAGATTTTCTTAAAATTTTTGGACTTAGAAAATTTAGTGTTAGGTTAAAATCAAACTTAGAGTTTGGGGTGTCTTTACATCAAAATAATATTAATTTAGTGCATTTCATCTGATTCATATTACTAAACTTTGATTATAAATCTGAACTAGAATCTTTGATTTTAATATTAAAAATTATTATCTTGCATGCATGCATTAGACCGAGAAATCTTCCTTAGACACAGAAGGATTTGCCAGATTTTTTGCGAAGGAACCATTTTGAGAAGCTGGGATCGGGCCCAGGAGGGAAGAGTTATGAAGAGGGGGGAATTCGTTCATCTCCATCAGGGAGAGGACTTACCTCTCCCGATCGGAGGAACGAGGCGGCGCGGAGGTCAGAGCGAGGAAACTCTAGGATCGCCAAAATATCCCAGAGCACTCAGTTTTCTTCTTTTGCGCAGCAGCATATGATATGTATCCAATTGAAGAAAGTTCCTCCTCTGGGCAACCTTCTATTCTCGCTGAAATTCCTCCAGCTAAGGTAATGTTGTCCAACAAATTCTCGGCTCTTCAAACCGATGATCCTCCAGACCAAGTGATGGAGGATACTGGCTCTGTAAGTAATTTACATGATTCTAATTTAGTCACTGAAGTTTCCTCTTCTCCCTCCTCTTCTGGAAACAAAAATCATACTTCACGGGTCTCTATGTCTACTAGAGCTAAGTCGGCCAGGAAGGGGAAAAACTCTAAACATTAATGTTTTTTCCGAATATTGGCTGTTGGAATGTTAGGGGTTTCAATAACCCTAACAAGGTTAAAGCTTGTAGAGAGCTGGTTATTGCTAATAATCTCGGTTTATTGTGCATTTTAGAAGCTAAAGTAAACAATGAGTCAATTAATGACCTTTGGTTTGTCAATTCTCATAAGATTTTTAATACGGAAGAAAGTATTAATAACTTTGAGCATTCTAATCAAGGTAGGATCTGGATTAAATGGAACCCGTCTATTATCACCTTCTCTCCCCTCTTTATTGCTTCACAAATCATACATGGCACTGTCAATGTTGGTACTCAACCTCCCGTTTTAATTTCTGTTATTTATGCTGCTAATAATGTTAATGATAGGAACATTTTATGGGATCAGTTGAGAAATCTGGTGCCGGATCCCTCTATGGCCTGGGTTATCATGGGTGATTTTAACTGTTATAGATCTGAGGATGAGAAATCCGGAGGCCAGAATTCCCATAATTGTCAGTTGGGTGAGCTTAACAAAGTCATTTTTGATTGTGGTCTTCTTGATTTAGCTTCTGTTGGACTTTTCTATACCTTGTATAACCAAAGACTTGATTCTCCTATTCATATTAAACTAGATAGGATGCTCACGAACAATGCTATGCTTGAGAGGTTTCATGATGCTTTTTATAAAGTTCTTCCTACTCATAACTCTGATCATTCTCCTTTAATTTTAGCTGTTTCTAACTGTGAAAAAAACCCGTCTAGATTCATGTTTAAAAACTTCTGGGTTAACATGGAAGGGTTTTGGGAGACTGTTCTTAATGCCTTTGATAGACATTTTAATTGTAGTTCTATTGCTGCTTTTTATAAATCTCTGCAGATTCTTAAAATTTCTCTTAAGAGTAAAAATTGGTCTTCTTCCTGCTATCTTTTAGACGCTATTAATGATTTAAAGTATAAGCAACAACAATATATTATGGATTTGCAGGAGAACCCGTTGAACAGGAATTTAAATTTACTTTATAAACAGTCTTGTGACAATCTGAATATTCTTAGCAATGCTTGGACCTCTTGGTTGTCCCAAAGAGCTAAGACTAATTGGCTAAGGAATGGTGAGAATGATCTTGGTTTTTTATTTGCTCATATAAGATCTAGAAACAATATTAATGTCATCAAAGAGATCTCTACCTCTGAGGGCAAGTTTGATAACAAGGCTAGTATTGCTGATGCTATCATTAAACATTTTAAAGAAGTTTTTAACTCTCCCAAACTTGTTAATGAGAATGATTTCAATATTCCTGTTGGCAACATTATACCCTCGTATTTAGTTGATTCTTTAACTTTGCCGTTTACTGATTTAGATATTAAAAATGTGGTGTTTAACGGTTCCTCTTCCTCTGCCCCTGGTCCTGATGGGTATACGTTTGATTTTTATAAAAAGTCTTGGCATATTATTGGGCATAAGTTATGCAAATCTATTAAAAGTTTTTTCACTTCTTGTCACCTTCCTAAAGGGGTGAAAGCTTCGGCTATTACTCTTATTCCTAAAAAACCGCATGCTTCTAATATTAATGATTACAGGCCTATTTCGTTATGCAATGTTTTTTATAAAATTATTGCTAAGCTTTTGGCTAATCGCATGAAGACGGTCTTACCTTTTATTATTCACGAGAGCCAAGCGGGGTTCATTCATAACAGAAGCACCAATGACAACATTCTGCTTGCTTCTGAAATGCTTAGAGAATTTAATTTTAACAGCAATCTTTTTTGTGCTAAGCTAGATATCAAGAAGGCTTTTGATACTGTCTCTCGTAATTTTCTGATTAATAGGATGAGGCATAAAGGTTTTCCTGATGTGTTTATTAATTGGATTAAATGCTGTATTTCTAATGTGCATTTCTCTATATGCCTGAACGGGTCCTTGGAGGGGTTTTTTAACTCCTCCTCTGGCCTGAGACAAGGGTGTCCTTTATCACCCCTTTTATTCTGTATTGTTATGGATGCCCTATCTTGCCGTCTCACGTCGAATAATTTGGGAAATAATAATCCTGTTTTTAATATTAATGGCAAGAATTTTAATCACCTTATGTACGCGGATGATCTTCTTGTTTTCGGGATGGCCAAAACTCAAAATGCTTCTAACCTTATGAATATTCTTACTGATTTTGCGGATTCATCCGGTCTCAACATCAATCCCATTAAAAGCTCTATTATTTTTTCCAATAACACTGCTGATACTGATCAATTTTGTAACATTTTGGGTATTACGCAGAGGAGTAGTTTCCTTACTTATCTGGGGATTCCAATTTCTCCTGAAAGGCTGAAAGCTAATCAATTCCAAGTTCTTTTAGATAAAATTATTTCTCTTCTTGAAGGCTGGAAGGTGAGATTTCTTTCTTTAGCCGGTAGAGTTCAGTTTCTTAAATACACTATTTCAAATACTCTGGCCTACTGGATCAAAGGATCTATCATACCTAAAGCTATTTGTAAGACTATCAGCAAGCTTTGTTCTAAATTTTTATACCATGGGAGCATTAATGGTAAGAAAGTCCATATGATTGCTTGGGAGAATACAGTTATACCAAAGCAAAAAGGCGGTTTAGGTATATTTTCTATTGATGCTTGTTACTATAGTTATCAATGCACTTTCATTTGGAATATGCTTTCTCGGGATAGTTTGATTTATTCTTGGTTCAAAAGCAAATACCACTCCCCCTGGAAGCCCCCGGCTGCCAAAGCCTCAAAATTTTGGAAACTTATTTGTTCAACTGCTTATAAAATTAAGGATCATTTAGCTTTAAGTGTTAATTCTAATTCCAAGTTTTCATTATGCTGGGATCCGTGGATAAAAGGGAAGTCTTTATCTGAATTTTTTCAGATAAATCAAAGGTGCACTGGTTTATCTGTTAATAGTTGTATTAAGGACAATGTTTGGGACCTTCCAGACTATATTCCCGATAATATGAGAAATGTAATTTGCGCCATTGAGATTAAAGAGCAACCGGCTTTGGCTTGGGAGGGCTCTTTAAACCCGAATTTTACAAATTTTTTGAATTCCTATTATGCTAATTTAGAGGAGGTGAACTGGCACAAATATGTGTGGTATAAATCTTATTCGCTTAGATATTCTATTCTAACTTGGATGGCTATTCTGTAGAAAGTGAAAGTTGCTGATTTGTTAATCAAAAAATCTATCCAGGTTAATCCGGTTTGCTATTTTTGTAACAATGTCCAGGAAGATCACAATCATCTTTTCTTTAACTGTGATTTTACTTTTAATGTCATTAACAAGCTTATTCCTGAATTAAACTCTTTCTTACTTAGACCAAATTTGATTCAGGTCTTTGATTACATGGATAACCAGCTACTTATGTCCAAATGGGAAAAGAATTTCTGCTGGCTAATTATAGGATGCACCGTGTATCATCTTTGGAGAGAAAGGAATAATCGCAAATTTGCCAACAAATGGAATGATTCGGAGAACATCATCATTACTATAAAAAATGCTATTCGGTTCAAAACTTGCACCTGGAAGCATTACCATCACCTCATTGAAAAATTTCAATTCAACTGAAATCTTGGCCTTGCCTCATCTGGCTGGAGAGGGATATCTCAAGATTGCTGTTTTGATTCATCCTGTTGCTTCTGTTGCTGTTATAGAAGTTTTTGTTTGTATTTGTTGTTTTTCCAAAGTTATAGTTTCAGTCTTTGTTTAGCTTTATGATGGGCGCTGCTTGTGTCAAACAATAGTCTTTGTCTTTTGTCTTTGTTTGCCTTTATTTTCCTGTATGGTTTTTTGTTCCTTTTATCTTAATAAAATGGGCTATGCCCCGATTCTTCCCATATGCATGCATTAGACCTTAAAATCATGATTTTAAATTTGTGTGCTTAGGTGGTTAGCTCGTAACACACTCCTAGTGAGCATAAGTCTAAATGCATTTACATCCTTCAAACTTATTTTTGGTAGGATTATCTTGATCTCCAAATAAATGTTATAAACTCTCAAAATCCTTTCAAAAGGACTTATTAAAATCTCTAAACCTTAACTATTAAATTTTAAATCTAAAATAAGTCTAATCTCCACTTTAATCAAAAGTTTTCACTTCAAAGATTTATAAAGGCTTACCTTTAAAGTTTCCCAAGAAATCAAATTAAAATAAACCATATTTTACTTACTCTCTCACTCTCTCTCTCATAACTTACTTTCCATTCACAAACTTACTTCAAAGAATAACTACTACATTTCCTTTGATTATACTTCTTTTATATCAAGTATCTCTGTACCAACAAATGACTTCTTCACAATAATAACTTTAAAGGTCTCTATCCCTTGTCTCCCCTAAATTCCTTAGCCTCACCTATAACCCTTTCCACTCACGTTAGCAATCCAACTCTTTAGCACACTTGTGGACAATTTTTTTTTTTTTTTACTTTTTATTTTGTTTGCCACATGATTTTCTTCAAATTGGTTTTTACTAATCAAATCGGCATATATTAACATTATACCATCCAAAAGGATAGACTAATGTTTCACTATTTATTTGAAGAGAGAAACTATAATTTATTTTATAATTAAACACAACATAAGGAATATTTTATTCTTCTAGAAGGATAAAGAGAATATTCACCTATCATTTTAATCAGGAAACTAACTTAATGAAATTATTTTCATAATCAAACAT
This sequence comes from Dendrobium officinale, assembly GCA_019514585.1. NCBI lineage: Eukaryota > Viridiplantae > Streptophyta > Magnoliopsida > Asparagales > Orchidaceae > Dendrobium > Dendrobium officinale. Next base: position 35,826,910 of record CM033699.1, on the reverse strand, counting down.
GTAAGGGATATTCAATTCACCCTAAGAGTAAATAAAATATTCACTTATACTTTTATTATGAAATTAAATCAATATTTAAAGCTAGTTTTAAAGGATAACAAATTAAATCGTATTTGTACAGCAATCAATAGGATGCCTTTGTGATCGATGATATTAGTTCTTTCCAAGATAGGATTAGTGGGAGAGGGCTGGACTAAGCCAGCAAGCATGAGATAGGAATACAATAGGGATGCTCGGATGGCCGCTATTTAATTTGAAGTAAAATGAACTTATTTAGAATTTTTAGATAAATATAATGTAAATTTTTAATATTTTTAAGTTTATTCTCAATTTTAAATTTTGTCTCTTTATAAATTTTAAATTTATGTGATTTTTAAATATCATAAATTTGTCATTATTGTCACCGCCTGCCTCCTTTAATAATATTCACATGATTTTCTTTATATAGTATTCACATGTAAATAAATAATCATTTTTAAATACTTTTGACCTCTTGACATTAAACAACTCTTTATAACAGTAGAAAATATTTAAAACATATATATATATATATATATATATATATATATATATATATATATATATATATATATATATATATATATATATATATATATATATATATATATATATATATATATATATATATATATATATATATATATATATATAGCTACACATTTACATCATTATCTTAGTAAATTCTTCTTTAATAGGACTATAGGGAGCAATATATTAAAATACAATATATGATGTTGTGTTAATGTTTATAGGAAAGTAAAATGGCCTAATAACTTACACTAAATGTGCACCCACTTAAATTAAATATGACATTTAGAGTATAAAAAAATAAACACTTCGAACATGAGTGCCCTCTAGGCAAGGCACACCACAAGCAAACCAAACTAAAGCACTGGCCTAGCTTAAGCTAGATTTGGTTTTCCTAGCAAACCATCTATAGTTTGTTAAGGAGGTTGTGTGATTTTGATATGTCTAAGGGATTTATTGTTTAACTTACTATATTTAAGGGAGTTTATTTATTACAAGTTGAGGGGGATCTTTAATTTAAAATTAAGTATTAATGACTTAACATTTTATTATTTATATTTTAAGGAGTTAAAGTTAATTATTTAATTTTGAAGAACCATCTAAGTTAGCGACTTAAAAGTGCAAAAATCACTAACCCAAGTCCTAAGGCCCATAGTTGTAATGTTACCATTCTCTCATAAAGGAGAAGATCAAAAGCATATAATCTCTGAATTTTATTAATGATTTATTACGAGAAAGAAGAGAAACCCTTGTGAATCCAATACATACATGAAATTTAAAAGGAATTATACATTATGCATGAAGGTCCCTTGGTTTATTAAACATTTATTAAAGGTTCATTAAATATACCCCAATCTAATGTGTTAGTGTCTTTCAGAAAGGAGTTTTACACAATACATAAGGGTTTGTTGATTACAAAAAATTATTTAAGCACCTCTTAAATCCAATGCTAATATGTCCTCCCAAAGAATCAAACATAAAGCATGAAAAGTCCTTTAATTATTTAAATAATATTAATTATCAAATTTGTTCGACTAAAGTAAATTTAATAAAATAAATTATCAAATTAAATTTATTTACATGATTTAAGATTGAGTTATGATTCGTTGATTTTTATTTGGATTATTTATAATTTCAAATTTTTTATTAAATTCTTAATTAATTTTTATATTAATTTTTATGAAATATTAATGCTTTATTATTTATTTGTATTCAAAATTTCAATTAAATTTGACTCAATTATTAAAGATTTTTTTTATTCACTTAAGTTGTATTAATTAAAAATTACTTGATTTTATGTCATGTTTAAGAGTTTTAATTAATTTTCGTAATGCCCTTTATTTTTGTGAGAACTTTCGGTGTTTAATTAACTAGCCAAATTAATTCAAATGGTCATGAGAATAAGGTCAGTTGTGAGGAATAACTAATCTCTAAAAGTTTAAAATTAATTTAATTAATATTTTAATTTTTATGATTATATTTAATTATTATGTATTTAAGATTTAATTTAATATTAATTAAATTTAATCAAAATTAAAGGGGGTTTTAATTTTTATTGATTATAGGTATGATTTAAAGTTGATTGAAGCTTAGTTTATATTTTTTAAGAGTTATGGATAAATTATTATAATTTTTTGAAAAATTAGCTCCTAAATATGGAATGATTTTAGGTTTCCTTAATTAAAGGGCCAAATGAATTCAAATAATGACAAATTTATTTCTAGAGTGTGTCATATCACTAAGTTTGCTAGGTTTAAGTTTCACTCTTATTGGGTGCAGGGAGAATTTCTTAGAATTTTTCTAATTTAGCTCGATTATTTCCTTAATTACTTCCCTAAGAGTCTCTAATGTTCAAATGGGTTTGCAAATAATTGTATCTAACCGTTACAATAATGCAAATATACCACAACAAAATCGAACCCTAATTCTATGTGAATTCAGAGTAATGAACTTCCAAACAGTTAAGTCAAATATTGAATTAAGTTTTTGAAATTTTAATTACAAAGGAATCATGATTAAAATTGACTTAAGTAAACTATGATATGTTAAGGACATATCATAGTTTAGCCTAGCCAAGTTTGAGCTCAAATCATTGAGTATATAGAGAGTAATTTTGGAAAGTTTGAAAAGAAGAAGATTGGAATTACTCTTTATATAGTCAACAATCGTAATTAGTTTTATTTTTATTTTAAAAAAGCGTGTTGAATAATTAAATGTTTACTGCAATATCTAGAGAGGAGGACTTCCAGGGTGTGAATGTAGGTCAAGGTTGATTGAATCACTATAAAATTCTTGTTTGCTAGTTCTATGTTTTGCATATTATTTTTCATATTTTTATTTCTTGCAAATTTACTTTTCTATAAATTTATTATGAGTTATTTGAAATTGACTTAAGCTTTCTTGTAAAGAAAAAAAAAATAATCATAAAACAAAATTTGATCAAAAATATTTTCTATAGTTGCTTCCGCGTATATTGTTTTAGACATTATTTTTAAAGAAAATAGTTTTTGTAAAGGGGTAATTTTTTAAAGAACCAATCCCCCCCCCCCCCTCCCTCCCCCACCTCTTCGTGTGCATAGGGATAGTTCAATGAGGTTTAACATCCTACCTTGAACTTTTAATTTATTTTGGAGAGGGTCTCAAAATTATTTCAAAATCCTTTAGAAAATATCAAATTGCACATTTTTATAATAAGAATATTGTATAGGGTTATTCTATAACTAATCCATCTTTATTCAATAATATACCATTTGATTTTTGCAAAATTTGCATGTTTACTTTCTTTAACCTGTTTATTTTTACATGTGGTATATAATCCAAGAGGGTTATTCTACACATTTTCGTTTGTTGGTGGAGTTAAAGTAGAAACACTTTTCATTAAATGGTGAAATGAGGATATAGACATAGCTCAACTAAATGCTAAATGTTTAAAATATTTTTTCTATACATTAAAATCTTAAGAATATATGAGAGTCTCAACCAAATGAGAGTATATCAAACTTAATGGTATTTTAGGTGATAGGTTATGCATCACCTATAAGGCTACTAGTGAAGTTAAACAAGATAGTTTAAATTTTTTGTGATAGGTTATGCATCACCTATAGGGCTACTAGTGAAGTTAAACAAGATAGTTTAAATTTTTTGTTACATGATTATGAACTCTTTCGCATGAAACCAAATGAGAGTATATCAAACTTAATGGTATTTTGGTTGTACTATGCCTTAGAATTATTAGAACAAGAAGCATAGGAGGAGGTATAAAACTTTTATCCTATGGCCAATGATAATATTGATCTTTTTTGTCAAGATGAGGTATGTCAACTATCCTATGATGAGATATTTTTAATTTTTTTAAACATCCATGGAACATATAGGAAATTAAATAAAATGTATGCTATTTGAAACTCAAATTTTTCAAATTTGCAAAAAGGGCATGATAACCTTAAGGTTGAACACATTGCCTTAAATAAGTTGCACCTCTCTTTACTTGATGAATTTGATGCATTAAATTAGAAGAATCATGATTTAATTTAAGAACATGAATCCTTAAAATTTGACCATAATGATTTAGAAGATGCATTTAGAAATTAGAAACACTTACAGGTGAAATAAACTCTAGTGAGTGTATATTGAAATGTGAAATCTGAAGCTTTGAAAGTGCAAATGAATTTTTGAAAGTAAAAGTTCATGCACTTCAAAAAAATAGACCACCACCTACACTAACATAATGGCATAACCTCACATTACTATATGCTTCACAAACCCCTAGGAAGAGGCACAACCCCCAAAATAGATTAGCAACTCCTTTCCCTAGGGTTAAGTGTTATTCTTGTGACGTGTTAGGACACATAGCCTGTACTTGCACCATATATCATAGAACACATCTAGTGTGGAGACTAAAATCATTTGTATCATAGCTTAGAATGAATTTAATTTATTCAATAAATCATAAGGTGGAACTCAAACTCACCTGGGTTCCCAAAATTAATCATTGATTAATATTGTAGGGATTTTATGATCAAAGACCTAGTGAGAGTATGTGGTACCTGAATAATAGATCCTCCAGACACATGATTGGAGAGCTAAAAAAATTCTTCTTGTTGAAGGATAGGGCAGGAGGCAAAGTATCACTAGGAGACAACACTGCTAGGAAAGTGATGGGTTCATATATGATTGGCAACTCAAAGAACTTTATTATTGAAAATATTTTGCTAGTAGATGGATTGAAGCACAACCTGTTTAGTATTAGTCAATTATGCAATAAATATTGTTGACATTAAAATTTTGTCTATCACTATAGGAAAATCCATTATTACCAGTGGACGTATTCCATCGGTAACATGAAAATTGCGATGGAAAGATAACATTTCCGTCAGGTTTCGGGCGGAATTTCATGCTCCGGTTTGGCACGCATCAGAAAAACATTTTTTACGTAAATAATACGCCAAAACACGTTCCAACATACATTCTGGCCCATTACCAGCAAAAACGTGTTTGCCAATTATGTCAATTTTTATTAGATTATTCTTGCATTAAATACGATGGAATTATCGGCATAAAAATACATCAAAAATATTGGCAAAAGAAACATCGCAACGTACGCTAAAACTAAAGCAATGAATTGTATTATAACCGACGCATTATCGATCGGAAATACCGACGTATAAAAGATGACTGAACGAATCAAACAATTTGGTGTATTTTCATTTCCGGGCAAAATACTAACGTTGTTTCCACCAAAAACCTGCAGCATAAATAAAAAAATTTGCCTTCCAAGCCAGCAATCAGATTTCCACACCTGCAAACATGAACAGATAATTCTAACAAAAACTAATCCACAACACAGATCTATATAGCACAGATTTCAAGAACTTTAATAAATACTTAAAAATATAAATCTAAACATTACAAATTGTTCATTAACATCAACCAATATTCAAAAACATCACAAATTTTTTTCATTAACACCAAATATTCAAAAACTTATACAAGTTCATATGACATTGAAAAAACTAAACAACTACTTTGAATCCGTGGACTCATCCTCAACTGGAGCTATCTATTTTCCACTCAACTGCTCCATCATTTTGTGTATTTCATCCAACAATTGATTGTGTTGCTCCTAGAACTGCATCTGTATATGTTCTTGTAACTGAACTTGCCAATTAGTTTGTGATTTCCTTACTTGTTCTAGCTTTGCTTGAAGGGCAGTTATATGTTGATTATATAAGGACTAATGTGAACTGGCTGCAAAGCTGGATCTAGTAGAGGTCATCCCCTCGTATGCCTGGGCTTACAAACCTAAACCATAAACCCTACCATATTGCATTCCTCCTACGGCTTACGACCAGATGTGGTTCTTAGAATAATCCATAGAGTCGCCAGAAGAACCCTCACCTGTTGCGGCCTGACTCTCTCGAAGACGTGTATACTCCTCTTGTGAAAGTAGAATATATACATACATGGGCTTTTCATGCTAAAAAAATATTAAAAACATATACTTACATGTGCTTTTCATGCCATCTAATCAACCCATTGTTGATCCTGCTGTCGCTTATGAGTGTGACTATGAAATTCCATAGGAGTTGGTTCTCTACCCAGCATCTCTTTTTATAATAGAATTATGCCTTGATTCTTAACATCTTCACATCAATAGATAACTCTAAGTGAGTGGTGCAGCCCTTCCATATTTGTTATTGGGCAGCATGCAACAAATCATAAAAATTATGTGGCTCCTTATTCGATAACTCTTATGTATATTATTCATATTATATTCCAATTAAATCATGAACTAATTCCTTAAGATTTGGTCATATATTTTCATCCTTATCTATATTACTACTTGTAGATGGACTGCATTGAGAATCAAAATGTGGCTCGTACTCACCTTGAGAAATTCAATACCAATTCTGTGGCATGAATCCTCTATGATACAGATCAATAATTACATCATCTAGTTTTAGGTGCATTAGATTTTTATGTTTAGAACATGGACATCAAAACATTCCATCTGATATGAAGCTGGGTAGCTATTTCACTGTCTGAATGAAAATGTTCACCCCATTAATGAATTCATCTGTTAATGTCTTTTGTCCTTGCGCCAATCAATTATACATCCAACATTATATTCTGCTGAATCTAAAGCACTGTCCCTCTCCATATATATATATATATATATATATATATATATATATATATATATATATATATATATATATATATATATATATGTCCCTCTTTTGTTCTCTCCCTCTCACCCTCTAACACACACTCTCTCTATTAGTGTGTGTCTCTTCCTCACACCCTCTTTACTCTCTAAAGATTTTTCTCTCAATCTTTTACCCTATCTCTCTCTCCCTCTCTTAGTCTCTTAGACACACACTCTCTCCCTCACTTATTCTATTATTAACTATATCTTCTCTCTACCTCTCTCTCCCCCCCCCTTCTTATATCTCCTTCCCTCTCTCACTTTCTTACTCTATCTCACTCTCATTATGCCATTCTCTCACTCTCTCCTTCTCTCTCACTTGATATTTCTCCCCTCTTTTGCCCCACACACTCTCTCTATCCCTCACACTCTTTCTCTACCCTACTTCACACACTCTCTAAATATCTCTGTCCCCCCTCCCTCTCTCTCCCACTTTCTTATCCTCTCTCTTATGCTTTCTCTTTGGCTCTCACTCTCTCTCTCTCTCTCTCTCTCTCTCTCTCTCTCTCACCCTCTTCTTCGCTCTCAAAATCTTGCTCTCTCTCTCTCTCACTCTATATTTATCCCTCCATTTTTTGTATCTTTAGCCCACTCTCTCCCTCACTTGATCTCTGCCTTTCTCAGTATCTCCCTCACTCTCTCTTGCACTCTCTCTTGCTCTCTATAACAAAAAAAAATATCTATAAGGCTAAAGCCACTCATCCACCTGAGTTTCCTCATCTCTACAACACTGTGAATTATACATCTAAAATATATACTCTTATTAACGACTTGCTCCCCTAAAGGCACAATCACCTCACTAGGTCTACTCCATCATCTCGCTCTTTACTCGTATCAACATGAATAACATCATAAGCAAAAAGTAAACACCAAGGAACATCCTCATGCAAATGTCTAATAAAAAATTACAAGAAGTAAAATCTTATAATAGACGAAATCGGCGATTGAGGTGGCAAACGTTGACAAACAAGGTTGAATGGTTTTCACACCAGCGGAGCTACTCCAACCTATTAAACAAAACTCCTTACCATTCTATGCAAATTTATATTAAGAAAATCAACAAAAAAATTCAAAACTCATGGTGGATTTTCTCAAAAACTGAGTCCTTTCATCGACAACGGAGGCGGTGATCATTGGCGACCTCTCATAGAAGTTTGGAAGGCAACAATGATCTACGGTGGGGCGTGTTGCGAATTTGAATTCGTGGATTATGATTTTGATGATAGAAAATACTCTTATTTCTCTATGACTACCTTATCTACTGACATTTCAAGTCCACAAGAATAGAATGCAATTTGGAACCAGCTCAAGATTGGGTAGAATGGGTCTGAGTCAGTTTGTACCCTTTTTCCATTCTTGAGTCTATTGTAATTTGTGTGGCTCCTGATGTTAAGTAACCTTGCACACACACACCTTGGAAGAATTTTTGACTGTTCCATAGAGTTTACTGATTTTGGTAACATCATCCAGGGTGATATTTATATCGGCTTGGATAATCGGTTCAAAAATTAAAACCATAATTAGGGCATCCTAATTAAGGTAGCCATCATTAAGTAGATCGGCCTTGATAATACTTATATCAGCCAGGATGATAAACTCAAATCAAAAAGAATAAGCCGCCATATCAATTTAGGTATTCTTTATTTTAGGACATCGGCTAGAACGATATACACATCGGCCTAGATGATGTAGCATAATTAGGCCTAAATTAATCTGGTAATTAGGAAAAGGAATTAAGGCTGATTGCACGATCACATCAGCCTAGCTGATTGCAAGATCGGCCATGATGATGTCTTGGGTGATTGACATCGGCCAGCCTCTATTTAGGGAGATGTTAAAGATGATTTGTGCTCGAAGTTGAACTAATCGTCCAGGACAATATTTATCGTCCTGGAAGATATGAACAAATTTCTTCTGATCGTCCCTAACCGATCGGGTTGATTGAGCATAATTTATGCTGATCGACTAGGCTGATATTTATATCGGCCTGGACGATAATGTCGGCAAGTTGCATTAATGAGCTCGTTTTGAGCTCTTCTATTTAAGCTTTGACAAGACACTTGGTAAGTGTCTTTGGCAGCCATTATAGCTAAGTTCTTTTGGGGGAAACTTGAAGAGAGAGCTTAAAAGGGAGAGAGGAAAGGGTGGAGTTTGAGAGAGGGAGAAGATCCTTAGAGGGGGACTCAAGGGAGTGTGGAGGGGGATTCCATGTGGTTGCTCCGGAAAGCTTGCACCTTAGTACCATCAAATTCAAGGCTTATCTTGAGGGAAGTTCACAGAACAAGAAGATCTCTTTTGTGTCAAAGGACCCAGCTACTCTGCCACATCAGGGAAGGTGGAAGCAATTTTTTAAGGGCTTCTCTGCCTAGTTATGGGGGCTAAAGGAGAGACACTAAGTTTAGTGCAATACTCGAAGGGTGCCTCCGAGGAGTGGACGTAGGTCAAGGTTTGACCGAACCATTATAAATCTGGTGTGTTCTTTCCTTTATGGTTTCTACATTTAATTTCCTCACTTTAATTTATGTGGTGAATCTTGGTTTGTGTTTTGTATATCGATTCATCCCTTTTGGTTTGCCTTGGGACTAGTTCATAAGGGCCTAACATCCCTAACAGACTTTCAAGTGATATCAGAGTCAGATTCATAAAATAAGTTTCTGAAAGCTTTTAAATTTTTAATCCATGGCTAATTTTTATAATTATAATGCTGCGGAAGGGTATTCTATTACCCTACCACCTTTGTTTGATAATATCCCTTTTGATTTTTGGAAAACTCGCATGTCTATGTTTTTACAATCAATTAATTATCGCATGTGGATGCTTGTCAAGATTATTATACACCTCCAACTGGAAAACTTAATTGTGTTACTGTTCCACTTCCTTTTACTGAATGGACTCTCAATGATAGGGATTTAACACAATTAAATGCAAAATATTTGAACTATTTTTTCTATGCTTTAAAATCCAAATATTACATGCGTGTTTCTACTTGCACTACTGGCAAAGAAATTTGGGATAAATTGTGTATCACCTATGAACGTACAACTGAAGTTAAGCAATCCCGTTTGAATATTCTCTTGTATGATTATAAACTTTTTCATATGAAACCTTCTGAATTGATTTCTGAAATGTATACAAGGTTAACTCAGATTGTTACTTCTTTGCATGTCTTAGGAAGAAAACTCACTAACTATGAAAAAGTTAATAAAATTTTGAGATGCTTGCCTTCCTCTTTTGATGCTCAAATCACTGCAATTAGTGAATCTAAAGATTTGAATACCTATTCATTGACAACTAACTTGGCTCACTCATTGCTTACGAGCAAGGCATGATTCAAAGAAATCTTGATGCAGGTGATAAAAGGAAGGAGAAAACTATGTCATTGAAGGCCAACGACACAGACTCCGACTCTTCTGGGTCTGAAAGTAATGATGTTGCCATCATCACTAGGCAATTCAAAATCTTTCTAAGGAAAAACAATAATTATCATCAAAAATGGAAAAGAGGTAAGGATAGTAAAAATTTTAAAAATTCCTTTGATCTTGTTTGTTATGAATGAAGGAAGCATGGACATGTTAAAAAAGATTGTCATACTCTCAAGAAGCATCCAAGCATGGAGAAGAATGAGGAGAAACCTAAGTTCAGGAAGGATAAGAAGCGAGTCCAAAAGGCATTCTAGGCGGAATCTGCATCTGACTCCTCAGAGACTAAGGCAGAGGAGGAGATAACAAACTTATGCTTAATGGCAGATGATCATCTTGGTCAAAGCGACCAAGAAGAGGTTTGTGAACCAACATATGACCAACTGCTTTAAATATGTGAAAAAATTCATGCATCATATTAAAAACTTAAGAAAAACCATGCTAGTTTAAAATTGGAGTTTTTGACTTTACAAAAAGAACATGAAATTTTGATTAAAGATCACCTCCAAAATGATAGCAATCACATGTCTCTACTTGATGAATTTGATGATTTAAATATAAAGCATTCTGAATTAATTGTTGAGCATGATTCTTTGAAAGCTTCCTACACCTCGCTTGAATCTAATTTTAAAGCTTCTTCTAAAGAATATGAGCATAAAAAAGCACTATTTGGATGTTGATTTAGAAAATGCTAACTTGAGGTTTAAAGCAAAATTGAATACACTTGAGAGAAATTGGAATACATCAATAATTGATCTAAATCCAAAACCTAGGAAGAGGCATTATAAACTGAACCGATTAAGAAATCCTTTTCCTAGTGTTAGATGTTTTTCAAGTGACATGCTAGGACACATCTCACACACTTGCACTGTTCACCATAGTACACATTGGGTTTGGAGACCAAAACTACATGTTTCACATCATAACATAGACGCGTTACATTCTACTTTTCATAAGGAGAGACCCAAACCTGTTTGGGTTCCTAAAACTGATGGTTGAAGATTTTTGTATGAGTGCTCTCACCAAGGACCTCATGAGAGCATATGATAACTGGACAAATGGAGGCTCGTGGCTCATAATTGCTTAAACCTACTGTTTAATAATTTCTGGAATTATATGTTTTGTTCGTTTTTTGTATTTTTTTGTGTTTTTCTTTACATTTATTCTTTTTTTTTTCTTTCTTTCTCTTCTTTTTCTTTTTCATTAATTTTTTAAGTTTGTTTTTCCTTTTGTTGTAATGTTTTCTCTGATCAACACACACGTTCACTTTTTTTAAAAATAAAAAATTTACCTCCTGTATTTTCTTGAATTCTTATGAAAATTATGGTTGATTTCACTATAAACAATAAAAAAAAGGAAACTCATGATTTTTTCTCTCTATCTCTCTTCTTAAGAAGTTATTCTACTTTTGATACAAAATCTTCATCATATTTTAAATTGGATTTTGAAACTAAATCTTTTTTCATCTCCCTACATTTTATCTATCGCAAAGGAATCTTTTGTAAGTTATTGAATCTACCTCATAATTTTCTTAATTAAGTAGTTTGTTGTGTTAATAGAATGGGTTTACTTTTGTTTTTAAAATTTCAGAATGGTAGCATATTAAAAAAAATGGCCAATGATGCCAAATCAAAAAAGTGGCCAATGACGTCAAATCAAAAGATGTGCAAGACGCCAAATTGAGAAAGATATATAAATTGTATCAAAAAGTAAAAGATGTGCAAAGAGTGCCAAAAACTGACAAGAGGCATAAAATGAGCCCACAAAGAGTACGCTTACCTTTTCTGTATTACTTAAAGCTTAAGAAAACCTTTGATATTTTTTGTACTTGATCTTGAAAATCATGATTCTTGATTCACTAATTTTTGCATTAATCTTCTATTAGAAATGTTTTATGAAAGGAGTTCTGAAAAATTAGTGTTTTTCTTCTAATTTATTCCTTGATTTAGATATTGGATTAAAAAGTGTTTTAGCCTTTAAAAAAACTTGAGCTTGAATTAACAATTTTTGAATTTCTAACCTTTTATGGATTATGCATGGTCAATCCATTCCTTACTAAGTTTTTGAATAAAATTAAGAGGTAACTTTCTCATTTTAAGAATATTTGATTTTTTTTTTCTTTTCACTAGATCAGGGATCATTTTAGTTTTTATTTGTTATTCTAATTATTTTGTGCCCTCCTCTTTTTGATAATGTTAAAGGGGGAGAACGTATTGTTGTATTTGTATTTTTTTTTTCTTCTTTCAAAAATTAAAAACAATAAAAATTTTTGATTTCCCTTATTTTTAAAGTTTTATTTTAGTAAGGGGGAGATTAGGAGAACTTGATTTCTTTTTTTGTAAATTCAACAAGGAATGTTTGTCATCATAAAAAAGGGGGAGCTTATTACGAATCTGAATTCATGGATTATGATTTTGATGATAGAAAACACTCTTGTTTCTCTACGACTCTCTTATCTACTGACATTTCAGGTCCATAAGATCTGACTACAATTTGAAACCAGGTTAAGATTGGGTAGACTAGGTCTGAGTCAGTTTGTACCATTTTTCCTTTCTTGAGACTATTATAATTTGTGTGGCTCCTGATGCTAAGTAACCTTGCACACACATACCTTAGAAGAATTTTTTACTGTTCTCTAGAGTTTACTGATTTTGGTAACATCATTCATGATGATATTTATATCAACCTGAACGATCGGTTCAAAAATAGAAACCCTAATTAGGGCATCCTCATTAAGGCAGCCGTCATTAAGCAGATTGACCTGGATGATACTTATATCCGCCAGGATGATAGGCTCAAATCAGAAAGAATCATATGCCATATCAATTTAGGTATTCTTTATTTTAGGAAATCGGCTAGGACGATATACACATCAGCTTGGACGATGCAGCATAATTATTCCTAAATTAATCTGGTAATTAAGGAAAGGAATTAAGGATGATTGCACAATCACAATTGCCGGGCCGGTCGCAAGATCGACCAAGATGATGTCCTGCATGATTGACATCGGCCAGCCTCTATTCAGGGCTATATTCAGGATGATTTATGCTCGAAGTTGAACTAATCAGACCAGACAATATTTTATCATCCTGGACAATATGAATTGATTTCTTCTAACTGTCCCTAACCGATCGGGCTGATTAAGCATAATTTATGCTGATCAGTCAGGCTGATATTTATATCAGGCTGGATGATAATATCAGTAAGTTGCATTAATGAGCTCATTTTGAGCTCTTCTATTTAAGCTTTGATAAGACACTTGGTAAGTGTCTTTGGCATCCATTGTAGCTTCGTTCTTTTGGGGAAAACTTGAAGAGAGAGCTTGAAAGGGAGAGAGAAAAGGGTGGAGTTTGAAAGAGGGAGAAGATCCTTGGAGGGGGACTCAAGGGAGTGTGGAGGGGGATTCCACATGGTTGCTCCGGTGAGCTTGCACCTTAGTACTATCGAATTTAAGGCTTGTCTTGAGGAAAGTTCACAGAAGAAGAAGATCTCTTTGGTGTCAAAGGACCTTGCTACTCCACCGCGCTGGGAAAGGTGGAAGTGATTTTGTAAGGGCTTCTCCACCTAGTTATGGGAGCTAAAGGAGAGACACTGAGTTTAGTGCAATACTCGGAGGGTGCCTCCGAGGAGTGGACGTAGGTCAAGGTTTGACTGAACCACTATAAATCTGGTGTATTCTTCCCTTTATTATTTCCTTATTTAATTTCCGCACTTTAATTTCTATGGTGAATCTTTATTTGTGTTTTGTATACCAATTCACCCCTTTTCGTTAGCCTTGGGACTAGTTCATAAGGGCCTAACATCCCTAACAAACTTTCAAGGTGACGCTGAGGCGCTAAAGCCTAGTGGAGACATCAAATGAAATGGCAGAAGGAAATACAAAGCCAAATGGGCTCGGGTCAGAAATAGGTCTTTCGCTGGCGAAATTTTTGGCTTATAAAATGCCAAAAGATTTTTTGATGTCACTTATGATGGTAATATTTCATTGTGTTTAAAATGATCAGCGTCTAATATGCCAGTAAAAATGTCGAGTTTTTTGGTGTAAAATATGTCGCTTTAGATGATATGCTTACATATTCTGACGTATAAACATACGTAAATATCATCGAAATAATACCGACGACTATTCTGTCAAAAATGATGCCGTAATAATTTTGTCACAAACGATGCCGATAAAAATGTCATAATTATCAACATATATATTTCTGCTGGAAGCTCCGATGGTAATCCATGTTTTCTCATAGTGTATTAAATATTTAATAAGCTTAAATAAAAAATTATCTTACAAGGAAAAATAATTAACGACATATATATGCTTGATTTGAATTATGTTGACTATTCAAATTCTTTACATTTAAAATCTATTATTGATTAAACTTAGCTATAGTATAGGAAACTATGTCAATGAAGCATAAACACACTTAGGAATATCACCCAAAAAGACCTAGTTAGAGGCATACCCAATCCATATTTTTCTAAGGATCACCTTTGTGATGTTTATCAACTAAGAAATAAGTCAAATTATCATTTCATTCCATTAAGGACATCATCATCTCTAAGCCACTAGAAATCCTTCATATAAACTAATTTAGACCCGTTAGTACACCTAGCTTAAGAGGGAAAACTTATGGATATATAATTGTTGATTAATATTATAGATTCACATGTGTTAGATTATTATCTTCTAAAAGTGAAACATTAAGGAGTTTAGAACTTTCTCCCTTTAGACTCAAAGGAAATTAGAATGTGAAATTTTAACTATCCACAGTAATCATGGTGGATAATTTAAAAATGATAAGTTTTAATCTTTTTCAAGGAGTTTGGAATATAACATAACTTTTAAGCCCCTAGTACCCCTTAGTAGAATAAGATAGCTGAAAGGAAGAATATAACTTTAATAAAAGTTGATAGGGCTACAATAGCTAAATACTCACTCCCTATAAACTTTTGGGTAGAAGTAGTGAATATGGTTTATTGTGTGTTAAATAGGGTTAATGTTATATCCAAACTCAATACGACATCCTATGAACTGCCTAGGCTAGGACACCCAATCTCTATCATTTACTTATCTTTGGGTGTAGATGTCTAATTCTTATCAATGGCGAATCTCCTCTAAGAAAATTTGATAGAGTCTTCTGAGGATAATCCTATATAGGTAAAGCCTATATTATATTTAACAAGAGGACCATAGTGGTAGAGGAGTCCCCCCATATTATATTTGATGAATCTAATAGAACTATAGAGCATGGTTTAAATGATGAAAAAAGGCAGAGGTTACCCAAGGAGTGGAATCCATTGACCTAAGAGCAAGTAGAACCTCATAAGTGATTGCCTAGAGATTGGAGATATTCATCTAGTCATTCTAGATAACTTATCTTAATAGAACCATCTATAGGAGTTAGAACTATGCATGGATTTGATGAGGAGGTTAATCATTTTATATTTATCTCCATGGTAGAACCCATAATTATAGATCATGCCTAATATAATGAATTTTAGATCCTAACTATTCAAGAAGAATTGAAATCGATTTGTTAGGAATAATGTTTGGGAATTAGTTAGTAGACAAGAGTGTTATAGGAACCAAGTGGTTGTTAAAAAATAAGATGAATGACTATAGAGTAGTGATTAGGAATAAGATCATATTAGTTGCTAATGGGTACAATCAAATAGAGGCATGGATTTTTAAGAAACCTTTTTTCCTTGCAGCTAGTTAAAAGCCATCATAGTGCTGTTAGCCTTTGCTTGCTTTAGAGGGTTCAAGTTGTATCAAATAAATATAAACAGTGTCTTTTTAAATGGGGTTATCAAGGAAGATGTATAGATAGAACAACCCTCCAAATTTAAAAAACCAAATTTTTCCAATCATGTAAATAAATTGAAAATTGTAGTATATGGGCTAAAGCAAGCTCCTAGAGCTTGGCATGATCAATTGTATTGTACGATCTAGTTCATATAATAGAATTGGTCATGTACAAAATTAGTCATCCCAGAGATTATACCAAACAAAATCCAAGATTTTTGTACTATTGAACTATATGATGTCCATAATTTTGGATGATCAACATTGTATGAAGTTGGCTATCCCAAGAGTCATCCCAAACAAACAGAAGGAATTTCTATAGTTTATACTATATGATATTTTGATTATATTGTATAAATAAAGGTTGAATAGTTTGTTTGCACTACCTTACAAGATGAATCTGAAATACACTGATCATAGGGTACGATACATGTATTGTACTATACGAATAGAAGATGGATCTCTTGAAAATTATAGTTTCTTGAAGTCCACTACTTAAGGTTTTCTAATACTCCTATGAAAGAATCTTTGGCTGTTGAGACTTCAGAAGATAGAACCTTTAGGGAGAGAAGAAGGAGAGTTTGGTGAGAGAAGAGAGGTAGATTTTGTGAGGGAGAAGTTATGAGGGGATTCACATGGTTTCTCCAAGTAAGAATCATTCCTAGTATATATAAGTGCCTGCCTGGATTCTCTATTGCTCCAAAGAAGAAGTTTTTCAACAAATATTGTTGTTCTTTGACCATCACCATGAGGGTAAAAATAGAGTTGTGATTCTCTTTCCATCACTAAGAGGGTAAAAATAAAATTGTTGCTCTCTATCCATCACTAGGAGGGTAAAAATAGAGTTGTGATTCTCTGACCATCACCTGGAGGGTGAAAATAGAGTTGAGGTTCTCTACATGTAAAAGAGTCATGGTTCTCTGCTGCTCCAGGGAGGTGAAATAGTATCCGTACAAGCATCTACACCTTGTTATGGGAGTAAAAAGAGAGAAACTACTATTTAGTGCAATACTTGGAGAGGGAGTCTCCAAGGAGTGGGTGTAGGTTGTTTTTGATCTAATCTAAGCACTATATTTATTTTTTGATGATAATAAACATTATTGTGTCTAATATTGATTTCTACTATTTCTATGGTATTATGTTTTGTTCTATATGTACTAACATTTTAGGAATTCAGTCAACCATTCACTTGCAATTCTGATCAGCTCAAGATTGGGTAGATTAGGGTTACAGTCTATAAGCTTTAATTTATTCTATAATTTTTTTCTTTCTTGAGTCATATCATTGTTGAGTCCAGTAATTAGGTTGTTAAGCCTAAGTAAATGTCCCAAGGCTACCAAGAGGGGGGTGAATTGGTAGTTTTTAAAATTTTAAACCCTCTTAATAATAAAGTTGAACCGAAATGAAATTTTCTTTTAAAGTTAGTAGAAAAATGTTTTTCAACCACAGAGTTGTTTAAACTGAAATTTAAAGTGCGGAAACGTAAAAGCTAAAAAGTAAATGACACCAGATTTATAGTGGTTCGGTCTATAACCAGACCTACATCCACTCCTCAGAGGCACCCTCTGAGTATTGCACTAATACCAATAGTGACTCTCCTTTTGCACCCACAGCAAGGCGGAGAAGCCCTTACAACACACTCTTTTCACCACTCCCCTGGTGCGGTAGAGAACCGTCCGTCCTTTTACACAAAACCCAGTGTTGGCAGAGAACCGTCGTCCTTTCACACCTTCCAAGTGTAGGCAGAGAACCCTCGTCCTTTCACACTCTCCTAGTGTGGGCAGAGAACCCTTCGGCTGTTCACACTCTCCAAGTGTCGGCAGAGAACCGGATCTCCTTGACAGATCTTCTCACAAGAATCTAGAAGGAAGAAAGAAAAAGAGTGAAGAAATTCAATTTCACAAGTAGAGACTCTTACCTTAGCAATCCAAGTGAAGCCTTCTCGCTCCAGTGGTAGGAATCCTTCTTTGAATGCTCTCTTCCACTCTCTCCTTAGCTATTCTCCCAAGAGGCACGAAGATCAAATGACAAAAAGATTGGGTGGCAGTCTAATTTGGACTATTTATATAAAAGACAAGTGAAACCGCCCAAAAACTGCAAATATTCAATTCTGTACGCAGTGGATCGTCCGGTACGATTCTGGATCGTCCTGGACGATTTTACTTAAACGATCTGAAACGACCCAATTTGTATATGTGTACGAACTGACTTCGTACAGCTGATCGTCCTGTACGAACTTGGTTCGTCCAGTACGAACGGTTATTGCAAGGTCGGTTCTAGAAACTGCTGAAAACTGTTCTAAGTCGGTTTATCGTTTGAACGAAAATGTGATCGTCTGGACGAAAATTTTCCAGAGAGCTGATCGTCCTGGACGAATATTTATTTCGTCTGGACGAACTTTTTCCAGTGAACCCATCGCCTGGGACGATGATTTGTTTTCGTTCGGACGAAAAAAAAATTCCAGAGAGCTGATCGTCCTGTACGATATTTATTTTCGTCTGTACGAAATTTTTCCAGTGAACCCATCGCCTCGTACGATGGTCAAAATTCGTCTGGACGAAAATTATCCAGAGAACCCATCGCCTGGGACGATGATAAATTTCGTCCTGGACGAATAGGACTTAGAAAATTTTTTCAAAGCAAGTTCCTATTCGTTCCAAGTGTTCTATAGGAGATAACTGACAGATCGTCCAGTACGATAAATATCGTCCTGTACGATCAGTATAGAATTTCAAGATCTCCTTATTTGTGTGTGTGTGTGTGTGAGATTTTATTCACTCAATTACAATCACTCCCTTTCAAAATTAATTCAAAAAAAAAAAAACATCAATTAAACAAAATATCTCATGTTGAATTTGAATTGAAGTTTTCGTAGTCTGGAGTCTGATTTTCCTGAAATGTTAGTACACACAAGAGCAAGTGCAAATCTTCTGAAATTGTTAGGAGATAACTATAAATTTGAACAATAATGTTTGGAATCATCAAAACTACATAAGTTGCATAAATATAACTCATTCAAATAGCAACTATTCAAACAATCTCCCCCTTTTTGATGATGGCAAAACAATTATTATTAGTATGGTTTCAAGTTAAAACACATCATTTTATCTCCTAAACTCCCCCTGAATTTATGAGTACATTAAAATAAGGAGGCATTAAAGAACAATATTTAACGAACAAAATTTTTTTTTTTTTTAAAAATTTTAACACAAACTTGCAACACAAAAACTTGCAAACAAAACATACCACAAACACACAAACATACACAAACTAATAATTTCTCCCCCTTTTTGACAGCAACAAAAAGTGAAGAAGAAATAGACAAGAAATGTAAGTAATTGTATGAAAATTCATTTGAATATTTAATCTAAATGGTGATTGATATAAGGTATGCAATTTTCAACTAAAAACATTAGGTCAATCATAGAAATTCAGGAGATTTAAAAACTGATATAACATTGTAAGTAAGAAGAATTTTAGCAAAGACATGATTCAATTTAGACATTTCAATATAGAAAAATCATTACAAGAGAGATGAAGAAAAAAAAAAATTCTATATTTCAAAATTCAAAAGAATATAAATGAACATAAGATCAATTTGAATTAAGAGATTGAAAGAATTTGGAAAGAAGAGAGAATTACCACATGTGGCGCTTTGCGCATCTTTTTCAAACTTTTGAGCACATTTTTGTGCATCTATTGATATTGAGTTGTTTTTGTGCCTCTTTTTCATATTTGCGAACCATTGCGCATTTCTTTTGATTTTTGTACTTTTTGTACAATTTTCAAGAGTAATTTAGACCAATTCTTTCCAAAATCAATAATCTAAAATTTCAAATATTTCTAAGTACATAAATATTATTTGAACAAGGAAATACAAAATAAGTAAACATCTAAATTGCAATAATAATTTTAACTTTGATGTAGTCTAAATGAATAGACATGAATTTAAAAAATTCTAATTACAACAAGTTATAAACAACTTTTAAACTTAGAAAGACTAGATTTTCTAATGTAGATAATCTCAAATTACGATCTAATTTAAGCACGATGAAGATTAAATAATACTAATGAAATTCATAAAAATTAACCACATTTCAATAACAAATCAATACTGAAACAAGTGCGAAATGCATTGATTTATATGAAAGGATTACATTTCACAAAAATTAAACACAACATAAAGTACAAGACACAACATTAAACACAAAAAACACTAACAAAAACATTAACAAAACAAGACATAAAAAAAAATGAGAAACAAACACAACAACACAACAAAAATACACAACACAAGAACAACAAAAAACACATAAAATTCACAAAATCACAAAAACAAAACACAACAAGTATCAATGTTGCAAAGACATTTTGGTTAAGCATTCAAATCAATAACACCAAGCCTTGTTCTTAAAGTACTGAAGGTATCAAAGGCTAAAGGTTTTGTAAAAATGTCTGCAAGTTGATTTTCAGTTGAAACATGTATGAGTTCAATTTCTCCTTTGGATACATGATCCCTTATGAAATGATGCCTTATATCAATGTGTTTGGTTCTAGAATGTTGAATAGGATTTTTTGAAATACAAATAGCACTAGTATTGTCACAATAAATTGGAATAGTGCCTATAGTTAATCCTAAGTCAATCAACTGTTGTTTTAACCAAAGTACTTGTGCCACACAACTTCCTAATGCAATGTATTCTGCTTCTGCAGTAGATAGTGCCACTGAATTTTGTTTTCTACTAGACCATGAAACTAATGAATTTCCAATGAATTGACATGTTCCAGAAGTGCTTTTCCTATCCACTCTACAGCCTGCAAAGTCAGAATCTGAGTAACCAATAATTTCAAATGAAGAGCTAAACTTTGGATACCAAATTCCTAAGTTTTGAGTTCCTAGTAGATATCTTAAAATCCTTTTTACTGCTGTCAAATGTGATTCTTTTGGATCTGATTGAAATCTAGCACATAGGCAAACACTAAACATAATATCTGGTCGGCTAGCTGTCAAGTAAAGTAAAGATCCAATTATCCCCTCTAAATTTCTTTTGATCAACAGATTTTCCCTTAAGGTCTTTATCCAACTGAACTGAAGAACTCATTGGTGTACTAACAGGTTTAGCATTGTCCATTTCATATTTTTTTGAGGATGTCCTTAATATATTTGTTTTGACTAAGAAAAGTACCTTCCTCAAGTTGCTTAATGCTAAATCCTAGAAAGTAATTTAAATCTCCCATTAGACTCATTTCGAATTCATTACTCATTGTTTTAGAAAAATCATCACAAAGATGTTTATTTGAAGATCCAAAGATGATGTCATCCACATAAATTTGAACAATAAGTATATCCTTTCCAATTTTTCTTAAAAAGAGAGTTGTATCCACACTTCCTTTTTCAAAAGATCTTTCAAGTAGGAAGGTGCTTAACCTCTCATACCAAGCTCTAGGTGCCTGTTTCAATCCATATAATGCCTTTTTTAATTTGAAAACATGATTTGGAAATTTAGAATTTTCAAAACCTGGAGGTTGTTCTACAAAAACATCTTCTTCAATTACTCCATTTAAAAAGGCACTTTTAACATCCATTTGAAACAATTTAAAACCTTTAAAACAGGCAAAGGCTAGTAAAACCCTAATTGCTTCAAGTCTAGCTACAGGAGCAAAAGTTTCCTCAAAATCAATTCCTTCAATTTGATTATACCCCTTAGCTACTAATCTAGCCTTATTTCTAATGACTACTCCTGAGTCATTCATTTTATTTTTGAACACCCACTTGGTTCCTACAACACTTTGATCTTTTGGCCTTGTAGTTAGTTCCCAAACTTTATTTCTTACAAATTGATTTAACTCTTCTTGCATGGCCAATATCCAAAATTCATCTGAAAGTGCTTGATCAATGTTAGTGGGTTCAATGGTTGAAATAAAGGCTGAATGATTGACTTCCTTGTTTAATCCACGCCTAGTTCTAACACCCTCACTTGGTTCACCTATAATTAATTCCTTTGGGTGATTTTTAGAAAATCTCAAATCTCTAGGCAAAGGGTCTTCTCTTTCTATATTTTCTTCCACATTTTCTTCCAAATTTAATCTATCAATCTTTTGGGAGTTTTCTTCAATTTCTTCTTCAACAACTTTTGGCTCTTCCATATTTTCATTTTCATCAAAAACAACATGTGTGGTTTCTTCAATGACTAAAGTTCTTTTGTTGAATACTCTATAAGATTTTCCAACACTTGAATATCCAACGAAAATTCCTTCATCTGATTTTGGATCAAATTTTCCTAAGGCAGATTTTCCATTATTATGTATGAACACCTTGCAACCAAATACATGTAAATGAGATAAATTTGGTGTTCTACCCTTTTACCAATTCATAGGGTGTTTTATTCAAATTTGATCTCACATTTACCCTATTCAGAACATAGCATGCAGTGCTAACTGCCTCAGCCCAAAAATATCTAGGAAGAGAGTATTCTGCTAACATTGCTCGGGCGGCTTCTATTAATGTTCTGTTCTTTCTTTCAACTACTCCATTTTGTTGAGGAGTTCTAGGTGCAGAAAAATTGTGATCAATCCCCTTTTCTTTACAGAAATCTTCAAATCTTTCATTTTCAAATTCTCCTCCATGATCACTTTGTATAGAAATTATTTCACATCCTAGTTTTCTTTGTATCCAAGTTGAAAAATTTCTGAATTCCTCAAATGATTCACTCTTATGAAAAAGAAATTTAACCCAGGTGAATCTTGAAAAATCATCTACTATTACAAATCCATATACCTTTCCTCCTAGACTAACCGTGCTTACAGGTCCAAAAAGATCCATGTGAAGAATTTCTAAAGGTTTACTGGTCCTAAGATCTTTATTGGACTTAAAAGAGGACTTCACTTGTTTTCCTAATTGACATGCATCACATAAGTGGTCCTTAGTAAAGTCTAGTTTAGGTATTCCTCTAACCAAATTCTTTTGGGTAATTTTTCTAAGATTTTTTCATACTAGAATGACAAAGTCTCCTATGCCAAAGCCATGATTCATCAGAAACAATTTTCAAACAAAAAGCAATAGGAGATTGAATACAATTTAAATCTAGCATGTAGACATTGTTCACCCTTTTTTCCATTTAAAACAATTTTCCCATTTAGGCTAATTATGCAGCTAGTAGGTAAAAATTTTTACATTATAGCCCTTGTCACATAGCTGACTTATGCTAAGCAAATTATGTTTTAAGCCTTCAACTAATAAAACATTATCTATGAAAAAGTTTTTTTAAATTTCCAATCATACCTGATCCAACCACCTTCTTTGTGGTATTATCTCCAAGTGTAACCTTGCCTCCACTCCTGGTTTCCAGCGTTATGAATTGAGCAGTATCTCCAGTCATGTGCTTAGAACATCCGCTGTCCAGGTACCATATACTCTCACGAGGTCTTGTGTGAGAGTATTCCTCTTCTTGATCTGATTGTTCAGCTTTATCTGCCATCAAGCAAAGGTTGGTGACTTCTTCTTCGTTTTCAGTCTCAGATGAGTCTGAAGCTGAGTCCGCCCAAAAAGCCTTTTGAAACTTCTTCTTGCCCTTCTTTACCATTGGTTTCTCCTCTACCTTCTCCTTGCTAGGAGTGGCTTTAAGTTTTGGACAATCAGTTTTTATATGACCTGGTTTCCTGCATTCATAACAAATCACTTCATTAGAAACCCTGCCATTTTTGTTATACTTACCTCTATTCCATTGCTGGCGTCTCTTCTGCTTCCTCTTTAAAAAGCTTCTGAATTGTCTAGTCATCAGTGCTATATCGTCTTCATCCTCAGGTTGTGAGTGTTCACTTTCTGACTCTTCCACATTTAATGCAAGATTCTTTTCCTTTCTTGGTTCATCTGCCATCAAGAAGATTGTCAATAGAATAAATGTTCAGATCTTTTGACTCTGTAATTGCAGTAATTTTAGCATCATATGCAGTAGGTAAACAACGAAGAATCTTATTAACCATTTCAGCATTAGTTAATTCCCTACCAAGTGCATGCAAAGAGGTGACAATTTGAGTGAATCTTGTGTACATGTCAGATATAGATTCATTAGGTTTCATGCGAAATAATTCGTAGTCATGTAACAAGATATTGAGTCTTGATTGCTTAACCTCATTTGTCCCTTCATAAGTAATACAAAGTCTATCCCATATGTCTTTTCCGCTTTTACAAGTGGAAACTCGCATGTAGTCTTCAGATTTTAAAGCACAAAAGAAACTATTTAAAAACATTTCGCATTTAATTGTGCTAAGTCACGTTCTTCTATAGTCCAATCTGCAAAGGGTGTATCTACCCTAATTCCATCAACTAATCTAGTTGGTTTTGTGTAACCTTCCTGGACTAGCATCCACATGCGATAATCAAGTGACTGTAAGAAAGTAGACATGCGTGTTTTTCCAAAAATCAAAAGGAATATTGTCAAACAGTGGAGGTCTAGTGATAGAGTAACCCTCAGGTGTGTTTCGGTTTCCAAATGTAGCCATCTACGTTAATCAAAAAGTAGTTCAAACTTATGATTTTGAAACTCTGCTCTGATACCACTTGTTGAGTCCAGTAATTAGGTTGTTAAGCCTAAGTAAATGTCCCAAGGCTACCAAGAGGGGGGTGAATTGGTAGTTTTTAAAAAATTTTAAACCCTCTTAATAATAAAGTTGAACCGAAATGAAATTTTCTTTTAAAGTTAGTAGAAAAATGTTTTTCAACCACAGAGTTGTTTAAACTGAAATTTAAAGTGCGGAAACGTAAAAGCTAAAAAGTAAATGACACCAGATTTATAGTGGTTCGGTCTATAACCAGACCTACATCCACTCCTCAGAGGCACCCTCTGAGTATTGCACTAATACCAATAGTGACTCTCCTTTTGCACCCACAGCAAGGCGGAGAAGCCCTTACAACACACTCTTTTCACCACTCCCTGGTGCGGTAGAGAACCGTCCGTCCTTTTACACAAAACCCAGTGTTGGCAGAGAACCGTCGTCCTTTCACACCTTCCAAGTGTAGGCAGAGAACCCTCGTCCTTTCACACTCTCCTAGTGTGGGCAGAGAACCCTTCGGCTGTTCACACTCTCCAAGTGTCGGCAGAGAACCGGATCTCCTTGACAGATCTTCTCACAAGAATCTAGAAGGAAGAAAGAAAAAGAGTGAAGAAATCCAATTTCACAAGTAGAGACTCTTACCTTAGCAATCCAAGTGAAGCCTTCTCGCTCCAGTGGTAGGAATCCTTCTTTGAATGCTCTCTTCCACTCTCTCCTTAGCTATTCTCCCAAGAGGCACGAAGATCAAATGACAAAAAGATTGGGTGGCAGTCTAATTTGGACTATTTATATAAAAAGACAAGTGAAACCGCCCAAAAACTGCAAATATTCAATTCTGTACGCAGTGGATCGTCCGGTACGATTCTGGATCGTCCTGGACGATTTTACTTAAACGATCTGAAACGACCCAATTTGTATATGTGTACGAACTGACTTCGTACAGCTGATCGTCCTGTACGAACTTGGTTCGTCCAGTACGAACGGTTATTGCAAGGTCGGTTCTAGAAACTGCTGAAAACTGTTCTAAGTCGGTTTATCGTTTGAACGAAAATGTGATCGTCTGGACGAAAATTTTCCAGAGAGCTGATCGTCCTGGACGAATATTTATTTCGTCTGGACGAACTTTTTCCAGTGAACCCATCGCCTGGGACGATGATTTGTTTTCGTTCGGACGAAAAAATTTCCAGAGAGCTGATCGTCCTGTACGATATTTATTTTCATCTGTACGAAATTTTTCCAGTGAACCCATCGCCTCGTACGATGGTCAAAATTCGTCTGGACGAAAATTATCCAGAGAACCCATCGCCTGGGACGATGATAAATTTCGTCCTGGACGAATAGGACTTAGAAAATTTTTTCAAAGCAAGTTCCTATTCGTTCCAAGTGTTCTATAGGAGATAACTGACAGATCGTCCAGTACGATAAATATCGTCCTGTACGATCAGTATAGAATTTCAAGATCTCCTTATTTGTGTGTGTGAGATTTTATTCACTCAATTACAATCACTCCCTTTCAAAATTGATTCAAAGAAAAGACAAACATCAATTAAACAAAATATCTAATGTTGAATTTGAATTGAAGTTTTCGTAGTCTGGAGTCTGATTTTCCTGAAATGTTAGTACACACAAGAGCAAGTGCAAATCTTCTGAAATTGTTAGGAGATAACTATACATTTGAACAATAATGTTTGGAATCATCAAAACTACATAAGTTGCATAAATATAACTCATTCAAATAGCAACTATTCAAACAATCATGTATTTGGGTGGATATATTTGCTAAGCAACCTTCCACACACATAGGGGGAGAGAGGAAAAAGTTATTGAGAGTCTTTCTTTTTTTATAATTTGTACTATATAATTTGTCTATGTATTATAAAATACGTGTATCATCTTGTACCCATTTTAATTCATATCGTACATTCTATTGTGCTCTGCCAAACCCTAGCCTCCAAAGATTAAGAAAGATACTAATTATGTATTGATCATACAATATGATTTGGACCGTATTGTATGCCCTAATTAATATCTTTCTTAATTAATCCCGAGATATCATGCAATCAAATCATGGACAATTATTATGATTGATCATACACTATAAACTAGTTTGTACTATATGATTACTTGTGTACAAAACTAGTCATCCCATTGATCATACCAAATGAAATCTATGATTTTTTGTGATCATATCATATGATGTCCATAGTGCTGGACGATTACCCATGTATGAATTTGGTCATCCCAAGGATCATCCCAAACAAAAAGAAGGAATTTCTATATATCGTACAATACAATTATTGATCATATAGTACAATGTATTATAAAAGTTGAATAGCTCATCTGAATGATCTTGTTGTATGAGTCTGAATTAATTGAATATACCATACGATATGTCTATCGTACTGTACATACAAAAGACAGGTGGCTTGGAAATTAGGGTTTTTTAAGCCCTTTTTTATGGGTATCTAATGCTAACATCTTTGGATGCTTAGTCTTCTTGAGAGGTAGCTTTAGGGAGAGAAAAAGGAGAGCTTGGTGAGAGAAGAGAAGGAGATTTTATTAGGGAGAAGTTTTGAGGGGATTCACAAGGTTGCTCCAAGCAAGAATCTTGCCTAATACCTACTAGTGTCTGCCTGGAATCTCTATGGCTTCAGAGAAGTTCTTCAACAAAGATCGTGGTTCTCTGACCATCACCTGGAGAGTGAAAATAGATTTGTGGTTCTCCGGCCATCACCAAGAGGGTGAAAATAGAGTTAAGGTTCTTTGCCTGTAAAAAACTCATGGCTCTCTGCTCACCGGGGAGATAAAACAGCATATATACAGGCCTCTCCACCTTGTTGTTGGAGCAAAAGGATAGTCGTTTTTGGTTAGTGCATTACTTGGAGAGGAAGTCTCCAAGGAGTGGACGTAGGTCATATTTGACCAAAGCACTATAAAATTTAGTGTTCTTTCTTACTACTTTTATCACATTTATTTCTGCACTTTTTTGTGATTTGATCTGTGGTCAAAATAACTTTCTTTTTTTGTTATTGCAAAATTAGTTCTATTTTTGCATCAAGAGGTTTCAACTTTTCATTTCTTAAATATATTTTTAAAACAACCAATTCACCCCCCCTGCTCCCACTTAATTAGCCTAGGGACTAGTTCTTTAGAGTTTAACCACCTTCACAAACTTTTATAGGTCAGGTTGACTGAACCACTATAAATTTTGATGTGTTCATTTTGATTATTTTTGGTACTTTATTTTCTACAATTATATGTGTGGTTGAAAAATCTGATTTATTTCATTGCTGTGAAATTTACTTATTTTTATATTAGTTGTATTAATTACCATGTGTGGGCTTGAAAGTTCTAAAATTTTCTTTTTCACTATTTTTTTTTAAATATCCAATTCACCCCTCTCTTTGTTAGACATAGGCTAATTCTTACTGGTCTAACAACCCTCACAAACTTTCAAGTGGTATTAGAGAGGGATTCATAAATTAAGTTTTAGAAAAATTTTGAAAAATGATCAATGGAAAAATTTGGAAATCAAAATACTATGGAAGGATATTCAATCACATGACCACCTCTATTTGATAATATTCCTTTTAATTTTTGGAAAATTTATATGTCTACTTTATTGCAATTATTTAATTATCGCATGTGGATCTTAGTTTATGAAGGATATTTTGCACCTTCACGTTTATTAAACGACATTAAAAATGAAATACCCTTTCCTAAATGTAGTACTAATGATAGATATTTAACCCAATTGAATGCTACATGCCTAAACTCTTTATTTTGTGCTTCAAAATATGAAGATTACAGGTGTGTATCTACTTGTATAACTAGAAAAGAAATTTGGGACAGGTTATGCATTACTTACAAAGGAATAGGTCAAGTGAAATAATCTAGGTTAAATTTTCTTCTCCGTGATTATGAACTCTTTTGGATGAAACCTAACGAATCCATATCTGAAATGTATAATAGGTTTACATAAATCATTACATCTATGCATGCTCTAGGTAAAGAATTATCAAATTCTAAAAAATTAAATAAGATTTTATGTTGTTTACCTTCTTCATATGAATCCAAAATAACTATTATATTATAATCCAAGGATTTAAATATTTATTCTATTGACAACTTACTTGGATCTCTAATTGCCTATGAATAAAGCATAAAGCAAAGGCAATCTAATCAAGTAGAAAGAAAAAAGGAGAAAATGGTAGCCTTAAAGGCTAATGATTCAGACAGTTCCTCTGATGGAGGAGAAGAAGAAATCACACTGATGACTCGACATTTTTGAAGCTGTCTATGGAAAAAAGAAAAAAAATCATTAGAAATGAAGAAAGGTAAGAATTATAGAAATTTTGAAGCTTCTAATGATATTGTCTATTATGAATGCAGGAAACTAGGGCATGTTAAAAATGATTGCCCAAATCTTAAAGGTCACCAAAGCAAGGAAAATGTTGAAGAAAAAGCAAAGATCTTAGAAACCATTTTAACTATCTCTGCTTTAGATTCATCTAGAACAAAAGCAGAAGATGAGGTAACAAATTTGTGCTTAATGGCAAACAGCTATCTTGATCAATCTGATCAAGATGAGGTATGTCAACTTTCATATGATGAATTACTTTATGTTTCAAAAAAGATTCATGATTCTTACATGTAACAAAAAAATGAGTACACTAGCTTAAAAGTTGAATGCTCTATTCTGCAAAAAGAAAATTAAATGCTCAAAAAAGATGGCTCTAATTTAGATAAGGATTATATGACTTTACTGGATGAGTTTGATGAATTGAATAAGAAATATACTGTTCTATCTAAAACACATGATTCTTTGAAAGCATTGCATCTTGATTGAGAAAAATCATTTAAAGAGTTAGAAATATGTGTTAATATTTTAGATCTTAGTGAGCTTCTTAAAAAATGAAATATCAGCTCTAGAAACTACTAATAAAATTTTGTTAGAAAAAGTAAAGGCTCTTCAAAATAAACATGTTATTAAGCACTCATTATGTCATGTATCTCATAAACCTAGGAATAGAAATCATAACTATCATCGGTTAGTTTACCCTTTTCCTATTGCTAGATATTTTCCTATGTCATGTTAGGACACATTAGCTGCACTTGCAAAATCCAATGTCTAACACATTTAGTGTGGAGGCCTAAGTTGCATCAACCATAGCAAGGCATGCATTCTGATGATTTATCCAAATTCAAGAAGGGTCCCAAACTCACTTGGGCTCCCAACACTATTTTTCCATGATCTTCATATTTAAGGGCTCTCACAAAAGACCTAGTGGGAGCAAGTGGTTTTTGGGCTCGATATTTATATCCTATCAATTGAAGTCATACATTCATGAGTTTTAAATGTATGTGTTTTGTTTTATATTCTTATTTATTTATGACTTTATTTAATTTTTCTTTTTAGTTCTTAATTTGTTTTTGTTGATGATTTTATTTTTGTTTTTATTTTTTTTCTTTTGGTTTCGTTACTATCATTCTTTATAATGGTGTCATGATCATCACACAAAACACTTTACTGAACCTCACTATTTTTTTCCTGTAAAGCATAAATAAAAATTAATCTTCTATCGTAATGTATCATATGCACAGTATTGCTTTGATCATAACCCTTGGATCAATGGATGAACAATATTGAATCTATGATTGACAATCATATAGTACAAAAACTTGTTCTTCTAAATGATCCATGTGTCAATCTAGATTGGTACGAATTCATTTCAGTTGGTACGACATTTATTATTGTTCATACTATACGATTCTTTTGGTCAAAGGTTATACTGCCAAACTCTTCAGGACAATATCCCTAACTCTAATCATCTAGTATGATGTCAAATTGTCTGGCCAAATTGATTACTCGTGATAGTCTCGTATGATCATTGATCTCCAGATCGTATTGTATGATCCATTGGAATTCTATTTAAACTGTCCCAATCCATTCAAATTTTTCACATGTTCCTTCTAATCCTCCTTCTTACAATCCCAATATATGCAATGGCTGGCAGTGGAAAGCTTAGTCACCAAACCCAGGGTGATTCCACCTCTCACAACCCTACCGACGAACACTTTCTAACAACTTCATATGAAGCTGCCTACTATAAATATAAAGAAGCTAAGATAACTCCTATGCTTCTTAATCAACATGCTTTAATCTTTCTGGTAATGAACCTTTTCAATTCCACTACACTTTAGTTCCATGTGACTTTGGTCTATCCTTTCCACTTCGAAATCCTATACGAGTTCTTTGCAAATCTTAGGATCAGTGGGGATACCACTATAATGTCTTCCCGTGTTTGTTGCCAAAATGTTATAATAACCAAAGAGGTCATAGGAATCCATCTTTAGTTAAACACCCAAGGAAATAGACCCCTTCTTATAGCCTCCAGATCTAATTTTGACTAGAGTGTTATAAATCTCCTGCTAAGAAATGTTGCTCTGAACTACCACCAACCCTTGGTTCACACTCTTAATCAAAATGCTAGGGTTATCCAGCATGTTCTGAGAACATTAAACATCCAT
Organism: Dendrobium officinale; assembly: GCA_019514585.1. Taxonomy (NCBI): domain Eukaryota; kingdom Viridiplantae; phylum Streptophyta; class Magnoliopsida; order Asparagales; family Orchidaceae; genus Dendrobium; species Dendrobium officinale. The sequence continues at coordinate 35,795,847 of CM033699.1, read as the reverse complement.
AAAGCTAGAGGCTGAATAAACTTCACTCCCCTATTTTTAATTTTAACTTACTTAATATTGTCAAACACCCAAATGGATGAAGCCCAATTGTTAATTGATAACATCTAAAACTTCACTTCCATTCAACTCCCAACCACTAGAAAAAAGCAAAACATCGCTCTAGGACATGTGATTGGGTATATCTTGGATAAAAATACAACATCACATATGTTGCTCCTCCTGAGCACACTCTAATCCTCTTCTCGGATGCCTCCTTATGTGTGTTTTTTTCATAGGAAACAAGAACCAAAAGACCCACTATTTGATGAGGAAGGAGATGATGCCCATGTAGCTGGTCCTACACTTGCACCACCTCCTCACCATTACCCGTATGAGGATTTGATCAGCAATTTGATAGACTTGAGACTCGCCTAGACCAACACTAAACTCAACATGATAATGATATGGATTGGTTCAGGGAGGAATTTGGAAATATTTAATAGTAGTTCACCTCCATCCAGTTCTGCTATGACAGCTTTAGCTAGTTCTTCCAACCACCTCCACAGCCACCTTCTGATAAGGTTCCACCTCTGTTCTAGTATGTTCATGATGTACCTTTATTTTTATGTCTATTTTTTTCCTTTTGTAATTTTTTGTTTTGTTTCAGTATCACATTTTTCTTTTCAACACCTCTTATGGTTCTCTTTTCTTATTTAAAAAAAAAAATTAATTTTTGTTTATTTTTTAGTATTTTTTTCTTTCAAGTAGGTTCTGTGCACTTATATCTCCTTCATGTGCTCTTTGCTTGAGAATTCTATAATTAAAAGAAATTTGTTTATGTTGATCGTACTGTATGACTTGTACTGGTACTGTACAAATTAAATCATATTGTACGACTTCGATCGTATTGTATAAATGAACTCTTACTGCAATGCTCTTTTTTGTTTGTAATAAAATTACTTCTATTCTAGCTTAAAAGTTTAGATAAGAAATTGTTGACATAATTAAAACTAAAAGGATAAAAATTCATGAATTTACATATCCATGCTTATTTCCTTTACATGTTATTTCCTTGTGTGAACTTAAAAATCTAAATCAAATTGGAGTTGAGATGATTTAAATGAAAACATTTTCATTCTACTACATTTTTTAAATCATGAATATATTCTGCAATTTAACAAATGATATTCATTTTTTTTATAAATCAGGCTATTTATTCCTATTAGAATGACTGAGTTTATTTTGTAGATTATTCCTCCCTATATAAGAGAGTGAGTTAATCTTCTCTTTTATTTTAAAGATAATATTTACAACTAAGATTCTTAAAGATTTATATAGGAAGCAATTTGTAAAAAATAAAAAGAGATATAAAATGAGCCCATAATCAAAAGATGTGCAATAACACCAAAAGTAAAAGTATATCAAAAACAAAAGATGCACAATGTATGCCAAAAGCTAATAAAAGAGGAACAAAATGAGCCCAACTTAAATTAGCTTTTCTTTCTGGAAAATCTTTTAATCTCAGAAAATTCAGGTGTTTCATAATATATTTAATACTTGATTTTAAAAATCTTGGCTCTTCATTCATCACTTTTAGAGTAATATTCCATTTGATATATTTCATGCTATCAGTCTAAAAAGTTTAATTTTTCTTATCTAATTGTAATTCTTAAATTAGATTTTTTCAAAACAAAGGATTTTTGTATGTGAAGATGTTAAGGTGGGTGAGCAAACTCTAAAATCTAAATCCTGAGGTTGCAATAAAGTTAACACTTATCATATTTGGTCTTTTTTATTTGTAGAGTGAGTTTGTTACATTTTGAAAATGCCCATGAGAGCTTTCATATATGTGATGTTTTTCTTTACCTTGAGTTGTTAATCATATTGGGTCTTTTTTTTATGCTTTCATCTTTTTTTTCCTTCCTGCTATTTTCCCTCTTTTTGTGATCTCAAAAGAGAAATAGTATTTTGTTTATTATTATATTTTATTATTTGGTATTTTATTATTTATTATTATATTTTTTTGTTTATTTTTGTTTTCATATTAAATAATAATAAAAGAAATTACACTCTCTTTTCTCACAATTGATTATCATCTAAGGGAGAGTTTAGAGTAAAGCAATTTTTTGAAAATCCAAAAATAATAATATTTACCATCATAAAAAAGGGGGAGATTATTATAAAGCTAATCCAAGCACTATGGTTTTAATAATAACAAATATTATTGTTATTGTTATTGTTTTCTCCTTTTTCTATAATACTCTACTTTATTTTTTGTGTTCTAATGTTTCAAAAAATTCACTTGCAATTTTGATCAAACTCAAGACTAAGTTAACTAGGATTATAGTCAGTTTTGATTTTGTTATGTATTTTTTTCCTTTTTTTTTAATCAGATCAAGCAATTGGATGGATATCTTTGATGAATAACCTTGCAAAAGCACAGGGGGAGAGAGAACAATATTTTTGAGAGAGAAGTTTTTAAGTACAACCTACTATATAATTTTGGCTTCATATTATACGACCTTGTTACATACTATACAATTTTAATTTGTACTATATAATATGTTGTGCTTTGTCAAAACCTTGGCCACCAAAGTCTAAGAAAGATACTAATTATATGTTGATCATACAGTATGATTTGGTTCATATTATATGCCCTAATTAAAATCTTTCTTAATTAATCCCTTAATATTAGGCAATCAAATTATGGATAATTATTATTATCAATTGTACTGTATAATCTAGTTTGTAAAATATGATTTGTCATGTATGAAATTAATCATCCTATAGATGGCACCAAATGAAATCCATGATTTTTGTACTGATCGAACTGTACGATGTCCATAATTTGGGATAATCAATATTGTACAAAGTTGACCATCCCAAGGGTCATCCCAAATGAATAGAAGGAATTTATACATTTTGTATCATATAATGTTTGGATTATACTGTATAAAATGTTATAAAGGTTGAACAATTTGTCTGCATAACCTTACTAGATGGGTTTGAATTATAATGATTGTATTGTATGATACGTGTATCATACTATAATAATAGAAGACATATATCTTCAAAATTAGGGTTTTTTGAAGCCCACTACTTCATGTTTTCTAATACTCATATTAAAAGATCTTTTGATGTTGAGATATCAGGAAAGAGAGCATTGAGGGAGAAAAGAAGAGAGGGATTTTGTGAGGGAATTCATAAGGTTTCTCCATGAAAGAATCTTTCCTAGTATCTACAAGCATCTGCCTGGATTCCCTATAGCATTGGAGAAGAAGTTCTTCAACAAATATCGTGGTTCCCTGACCATCACTAGGAGGGTGAAAATAGAGTTGTGGTTATTTGACAATCACTAGGAGGGTAAAAATAGAGTTGTGATTCTCTGAACATTACTTAGAGGGTGAAAATAGAGTTGAGGTTCTCTGCATGTAAAAGAGTCACAATTATCTACCACACGAGGGTGGTGAAATAGTGTCTATACAAGCTTCTCTACCTTACTGTGGGAGCAAAAGAAGAGTCACTACTATTTAGTGTAATACTTGGAAAGAGAGTCTCCAATGAGTGGATGTAGGTTAGGTTGACTGAACCACTATAAATTCTGGTGTGTTCATTCTAATTATTTTATGTAATTATATGTGTGGTTAAAAAATATGATTTATTTCTTTACTATGAAATTTTTTTATTTTCATATTCGTTGTATTGATTATCGGGTGTGGGTTTGAACCGTTTTTGAATAATTTCTTTTTACTAAAGAATTTTTTAAAATATCCAATTCACACCCCCCCCCCCCCCCCCTCTATTGGTTAACCGCGGGCTAGTTCTTAAAGGTCTAACAACCCTCACAAACTTTCAAGTATGATGGGAAAGCTTACTTATTTTCTTGGATTTAGTATAAAACAGAGATATGATAAAACTTTCCTTAGTCAACATAAATATATTAGGACATTCTAAAATTTGTTCACATTATAATCTATGAACCTCAATCATATTGTACAGTCAACACATCCTCACCATTTGTGATTTCAACGGTTCTAATTTAACTAATAATTGATGATCATGTTATACGATCAACCCATTCATACTATACGATTTATATGTTGATAGCCATTGGGAGAATTCAATTTAGCTGATATGATATTAATTATAAATCATTCTGTATGAATACCTAATTTGTACTATATTATCCATTAATCAAAAATAGTATAGGCTAACTCCGTAAGATGATGAATTTAATGAATATTATCCAATACAATTCTGATTGTATTATATGATTTGACCACCTTTTTCTATCAATTGTCCAGATGATTTAAATTCATATAATCGTATCGTATGATCTACATCAAACTGTACGATATACTGAAAGCTATATAAATTGAAAGGGATTCTAAGGTTTCTATCACACAACCCTTCTATTTCTTCTTTCATTTAGACTTGTTCTTTATTCTCAAATAGTGAGAGGAAAACTCTTTAGGGATATATTAGGCAGTTCTTCCATATGTCAAGTAGACCCTAAGTTTAATGAAGCCATTAATAAACACGCCTATCATTGATGCAGGGGGAGCTTCAGCTCCAGCACCAGCTCCCACTCATCACTACAACTTTAGCATTTAGCAGCTAAAATGACTAGAAATGCATACTGCCACCCTTTATTAAGAGACTAATCAGCAATGGGAGTGGCTTCACTAGCAGCATGTTCTACTCCAACAGCAACACTAGCAAGCTCAAGCAGTAGTGAGAGGATGATCAAGCCTTGTTTAGTGTTGGTGTCTTCTATTAGCTTTTTTATTTTTATTGTCATTATTTGTTTTATTGTCTCCTTTTGTGATGTCAAAAGGGGGACTACTTCAATATTTTTTCTTTCTATATTTGTGTTTTAATAATTTGCTAATAATAAATAAAAAAATAAATTAAATGGTTTATTTCCTTATTTTTAAATACTTCATTTAGTGAGGGGGAGCTTAGGAAGAAATATAATTATCTTATAATTTTAACCAAAAAATATTTATCATCATAAAAAAGTGAGAGATTGTTATAATCCAAGATCTTGAGCTTATGATTTTGATGATGACAAATATTATTGATTAAATTTTCTTTTATCCTAGAATTTACATTATATATTCATCTCTGTGTGTACTAACATTTAAATACATCATACACCTTTCAAGATCATTTAGGGCTCAGGTTTGGCTAGAATAGGATGTGTTAAAAGAGTTTATACTTTTATATTTCTTGAGTCTATGCCATATAAAGGTGAATGCTAATTTTTTGATTGTGCACAAACAAATATACAAAGAGGAGTGAGAAAATGGATAATTAATTTTTTTGAACTAATCATATTGTTGTATGATTACCTATCAAAAAAATAATTAACTATGGCTAATTCTATAATTATTTTTTTAAACTAATCATAGAATACAATCCATATCATACAAGAAAATTAGGTTAAATTAAAAATTCCCAACCTCCAATTATTAAACTAAGCAATAAATTAAAACTCAAAATTTGAATTAATCATCCTTTATGATTCTAATCATACTGGATGATATTAACATATCTTACCTAATTTAATCTTGTGATTAGTGATGAATTAGGATTAATTAATTCATCAAAATGTACTTTATAATGACCCTCATTATATTATATGACCCAATATGATCCCAAGATAAAAATTAATCGCTAGCGATCATAGTGGAAAAAATCATATTCAATTGAACTTATTATATTGTAAGATTCTGAACTCGAACTAGAAGATAGATTCAAGAAATTGAACTAATTATATGATATCCTTATTCTTTATGTAGTACTAACTAAATAAATTGAGCTAATCATATAGTGTGATTCTAGATCATACTATACGATCAAAAGCAATAGAATTAAAACTTTAATATTTTTTAAAGCCTTTTATAAAATATTTCATATAAGTCTCTTAAGAGATCTTTTAGCTATTGAAGGGATTCTGAGAGAGAGCTTTGTGAGAGGTCTTAGAGCATTGGAAAAGGAGAATGTGAGGTTGTGTGAAAGGGGGAAGGAGTGTGAGGGGTTTCCATATGATTGCTCTTAGTAAGCTTCCACCTTGATTCCTCAAGTAGCTTAGTAGATTGATAAGTATAAATAATGTTATATTTTATGTATTAATTGGTCAGTAAAAATATGTTATTTTCATTGAGATTTTATACAAAATACATGAAATGGGTAAAATTTTTAAGTATGGTATAGCGTCTAGGAGTTAGACATAATACCATTGGGTGCCATCATTGACATCGCTAGAGAATCCAAATATGGACATGGTAGCTCTCAGTCACTATTTGATAGTGCCACGGTATTGAAGGAGGCAGTGCCGCAAAGCTTAATATTTGTCTGCACAATGTCACAATCCCAAATTCAAGCTATGTTAAGTCAAGGGAGTGCCACATAGACCTCACATCACTCAACTATCAACAACACTATGACGTTATAATTTTAAATATTCAGGCCATAATTTACCAACAAAGCGATGCATCGATTCAATAAATAGTGGGACCATCTTAGCAAGCGTCGCAGCAGAGGAAACCCATTAGTGCAATGACATTAGTTTATTTTATGGACGTCATAGTGTAAGTCTCTCAAGCTCCAGATTGCTAGAATCCATTTTACATATTTTTCTATAAATATTATGTTTGTAATGTTAGTATCATAAATCATGATAATATAATGATACATATTCATGAGAAAAAATTATCATTTATCATCAATCATTTGAATATGATGATAATAATCATTAACCTTGATTTTTTCAAAGATAATTAATAATTGAATTTTGAAAACTTAATTTTTAAAATTAATCAGGGTTTTAAATCTCCTATAAACGCAAGCCCTCATAGCTAATTACATCATTTGAAAATTTAATTTCTTATGAACACTTTTTATTAAATAATGGTAAAATTTTAATTTTTAAAGATTTATATCAAAGGAGTGAGGATTGGAATTTTCAATTATGAATGTACCAAATTTCAACACTTATTCTGGAGATCAAAGGAGGAATGGTAGTAAGTGCTATAGGATTCTGATACACTTAAGAAAACACCCCCACCTATCTTATATATTAGCCTTGAATTTTGGATTGAAGGAGAATTAATTTAAGTTGATAATTTTATTTATTATAAAGTAAGGATTATATTTCTAGAAGGTGAGGACTTATGATTTTATGTTTTCCCTGAATCCTAAATCTATTTTGGACACTAAATGACACTAACTCGAACCTAACTAATGTAGTGTAAATCTGAACTTACCCTGTCCTAGATTAAGCATCCATCTAACCACCTAGGAACTTTAAAACCATGATTCTGGTCACTTATGCAAGAGTAGCAGTGATGTTATTTAATTAAGTTTCAGGAATCAAGGCCAGCATCTAGATTAGATCCTAATTGGCTCATTAACATATATAGGGAAATTTAATACTTAAAAGTAAAGTTGATATTAAAATATGTTACCTAATTTATTCTTGTGATTAGTTATGAATTAGGATCCTAATTGGCTCATTAACATTCCCTTGACCGAACTACACCCTAATAGGTTAGGTGACCTACTAAAATTCATAGGCAGGGAGGTGCCTAACAAGGAACATAAAGTTCAAAATGAATGCATGTGAACTCCTAGCTCATTCTCGGGTTTACTTCTTAAAGTCATTAAGTTTCTATGTTAGCTTAATTTTTTTTAATTAACTGAAGTATAAATAGTTTTAACCTATCCTCACGAGCCTCACAATTTTGGATATGAACCCGTTAGGAGATTTTATCTCTGCCTTTCGAGGAAGTATATTATCCTTAACGGTCAGTGTGACTTCAAAATTAAAATTGAAATTTAAATTCAAATCATGATTTTCCCAAGGAAATTTAATTTAGATTTATTTTGGACCTTGCAAGGCAAAACCTCTTTTCAACCCCAACAAAAAAATAGCACTCCCGATGGGGCAAAATCTCTCTATTTCCATCTTTAGTAATGGCATAAATTTTATTGCATCGGTAGTTTTGAATACCCTTCTTCAGTTAATCCCTCTATCCATTTCTCCTTTAGGTGAGTGAGGCCAACAACAAAAAGAGATGATAAGTTTAAAAGAGTGGTGAGTGAGGAAACCTTTGTTTAAGCTGGCTTTGACATTTCACCCCAAAGTTAACTGATGGAATGAAAGAGTTAAGCTAAATTCTCCTAATTTTATTATCAATTTTGTAAACCTTCATATTTGAGTGAAACTCAATATGTTGAGTTTCAAAATTTGAAAAAAGAATTGTTCGAATTCAATCTCAAATTCAATTTCAATTTCAATTTAAATCTCAAGTTTGATATGGGCTTTGACATTTCACCCCTGAGTTGATTGGATGGATGAAAGAGTCAAGCCAATTTCTTTAAATTTTCCCACTAGTTTTGTAAACCCTCATGTTGAGAATAAACTCAACATGTTGAGTTTCATAGACTCAAGGAAACTCTGCCAATTTTCAAAAAAAAAAATAAAATTCATTTTAAAATTTCTCAGATAATTTCTAATTTAAAAATTCAAAAGCTCTATCAAATCCAGGCTTTGTCATTTTTCCCTTAAGTCAATTGGTGGAGCAAAAGGGTCAAGCCATACCTTAGGAACTTCTTATCAATTCTGTAAACCTGCATGTTTGAATGAAATTTAATATGTTGAGTTTCAAAATTTAAAGAAGATCTGTTGATTCCAATTTTAAAATTCTAATCTTCTCAACCAAATCCAATCTTTGACATTTTTGCCCCTAAGTAAATTTGCATAGCGAAAGGGTTAGGCCATCCTTTGGGGTCTTCATATCAATTTCATAGACTTAAATGTTCAAGAAAAATCTAAAATGTTGAGTCTCGAAATTTTGAAGAGGATATGTTCAATTTCAACGTCAAGTTCAATCTCGTTTTCAACTCCAAATTTAAGCTTTAACATTTCACCCCAAGTTAGCTGGTGGAATGAGAGATTCAAGCCAAACTTTTAATATTTTCTTATCAATTTTATGAACCTTCATGTTGGGTAGAAACTCAACATTTTGAGTTTCAAAATTTGAAGAAAATCAATAAATTTCACAATTCAAATTCTATTTCAAAATCAACTGATTCAAGTCACCTTTCCTTAATTTGAGGAAATCAAACATAATCAAGTGACTGGAAAACTTACCTTCTCATTGTGCAGCAACATGACTGTAGAAGAACCATCTGTGTAGAGTCAAAAGAAATAATTAAGGCTAGAAAGATTGCTGAATCAGAAGCCTTAAAAAGCAAGTCAAATTTGAGGCTAATAAAGAGTTAACTGCTCCTTTTATATACCCCTTATTTAGTGGAAGCCACTTTCACCCTCTTCCTGTTACCCAAGGGAGGGACTTTGTGAGAAGATTAGCATAATCTTAACCATGCTCTTTTGACTACTGCACATAAAAGATCTACCAAACAAAAAATAGCCAATTACAAGCAAAGAACCATAGGCCTCTAGTTGAGGGTAATAACCCATCCACTCTACTAGATGATGTTAAATCACATTAATATACATGCCCCACTGCATTATCTATAAAGGAGGAGGTGTAGAAATCACCCGGGGTGCCACTATCATAATTGCTAGGTCACTAGTAATTAGAGAGGATAAATAATAATGGATCTGAAATCTTATCAAATAGTGACACCATCATTATTTAACTTCTAAAAGGAGTCCTATCATGATAGATCCTTAGATTGAGATGATGCATTATAATCTAGGGATAGTGCATACCTCATAACAGTCACTTCCTCCTAAGAGATTGTAGAATATAATTTCATATTGATAGGGTCTTATCATATATACGTGTAACTTTTTAAGGAAAACATATCATTTCCCAAGTGTATTGGGTCCAAAATTTCAAGATAGTTGATTCATCTTTTCACTAAAAAATAACCTCTACTTTAAATCATAAATAGGAGAGAGTCATGGTTGACTCCACTGGATATTTAAAGGCCCCTCCCTCCCGCCACTTCTCTGGATCGATTTGATTATTAAATTAAAATCTGTTTCAAACTTGAGTTGATTTTAGAAATGAAAATCTTCTCAATCTTCTCATAATTTTCTATCTTAATATACATCTCTTGCATTCTTTGAATTAATTCATTGATTTTTTAAGTCAAGTTAATATTCATATTAAAATATTGGGTCCAATTTTGGGATTATTCTTCCTTGCATAAGAGAATGAGTTCTCTTCTATTATACTTGAGATATAATCATGGTTTAAAATAAAAAAAGAACGATCATTTTAAGGTTTTTTAAAGGAGATAAAGCCTCTTGTCAAAAAAAAAAAAAGAAATCAAAAGATGCGTAAAGTGCGGTAAAACTCAAAAGGAAAAAATGATCAAAAGACGCACAAAGTGTGTCAAAACTAAAAAAATAATAAATGAAAGAGTATTCCTTTTTAATCTTAAAATTTCATAGAGCGCTTGATCACCTTTAATAGCTTGGCTTTGAAAAATCTTAAATCCAAATTTATCATTGTGCATGGACAGTCTATCAGGTATAAAATAGCCATGCAAGAGAATTAAAAAGATTAAATTTCTCTCTCCAACTTTAACCATTTGAAATAGATATATATATATATATATATATATATATATATATATATATATATATATATATATATATATATATATATATATATATATATATATATATATATATATATATATATATATATATATATATATATATATATATATATATATATACAAGGGAGAACCACAATTCAGTTTCTATGAAACTTGATATGGGTCAACAAAAACCACACCATTAGCCCTTTTTGGGTTAATTGGAGTCACTCTACTTCTCACTGTACATATGAATTTGTTCCCACTTGTCATTTTAATAGGGTCAAAATGGTTAAGAGAAAATTTTTTAATGAAAAGAATTAATCTTCTACTCTTGATAAAAATCAAAATCTCATTCTTGAGGGAAATATGTGAGTCCTTAAACATATGCATCATTTCGTTTAAAATCCACTCCATAAAATAACAATCTATGTTGGGTTCAAGATTGTTCTCATTTAGAGGTGTGTTTTACATTGCTAGAAATTGCTTTAAAAAATTTAGTCACAACTGAGTAGAGTGCCCAACTCTCATTGGAGGAGCTCGAAGGCCTCAAAGAAAGTTGTTTTCAAACTCAACAAAATTTGAAATTACATAAGTCATGTATGATTTAGATCGTGATAAATTGTGTCACCTCAGGACTTTCAAAGCAAGAGATTTGGATATAGTCCTCTGGAGACCTTTTTTAGTTTATCAAAAGATTGATGGAAACTTTGAATCAACATTGACTAGATCGTTCACCTCATAGATGAGATATGAGAGAGGTTCATATCAATTTATCAATACTGGAGAAACCACACTAGATACTTCCTATCATTTGGGTGGCTCTCCAATAAGTATCATACCTGATGAGTATCAATTAAACATCAAAATCACCCCTCCAAATTTAAAGAGATGAGATCATATTAAAAATCATCAATCAATCATTTCCAACCTTCTTTTCCTTTAAGATAGGATTCTTTCTTTCCTTAAGATTAGAAGTGCTAGTGGTGGATAACGCCCTTTGTGGCACCATCCTAGCTCCCTCCAATTTTCTTCTCCTTTAGGTTAGTATTCTTCCCTTCGTAAGGATTAGATATGATAGTGGTGGATAACACCCTTTGTGTCACCATCCTAGTTTCCATCCAGTTTATGTCCTTAAATGTGGAGTAAGCTTCCTCCCCATATTACCATCCACTAGTGGTTGATAACGCCCTTTATGGCACAATTCTATTTTCTATCTAGTTTATGTCATATGTGTGGAGCAAGATTCATCCCCGCATGACCATCTTCTGGTGGTGGATAATGCCTTTTGTGGCACCATCCTAGTTTCCATCCAATTTAGGTCCTCTGTGTGGAGTAAGCTTCCTCACCACGTAATCATTCACTAGTGATGGATAACTCCCTTTATGAAACCATCCTAATTTCCACCCAGTTTAAGTCCTCTATGTGAATTAAGCTTCCTCCCCACATGACCATCTGCTAGTGGTGGATAATGCACCTTGTGACAGCATCCAAGTTTCAATCTAATTTAGGTCCTCTGTGTGGGGCAAGCTTCCTCCCCACATAACCATCCGCTAGTGGTGGATAACACCCTTTATGGAACCATCCTAGTTTCCATCCAGTTTAGGTCCTCTATATAGAGCAAGATTCCTCCCCATATGATCATCCATTAGTGGTGGATAATGCCCTTTATAGCACCATCCTAGTTTCCATCAAGTTTAGGTCCTTTGTGTGGAGCAATCTTCCTTCCCACATGACCATCCTCTAGTGATGGATAACGCCCTTATGGAACCATCCAGTTTAGGTCCTCTATGTGGAGCAAGCTTCCTCCCCACATGACCATTCACTAGTGGTGGATAACAATCTTTATGGAACAATCCTAGTTTCTGTTCAGTTTAGCTCCTCTGTGTGGAACAAGCTTCCTCCCTACATAACCATCCTCTAATGGTAGATAACTCCCTTTGTGGCACCATCCTAACTTTCATCTAATTTAGGTCCTCTATGTGGTGCAAGCTTCCTCCCCACATGACCATCCACCAGCAGTGTATAACGACCTTTTTGGCACTATCCTAGTTTCCATCCAGTTTACGTCTTGTGGAGAAAGCTTCCTCCCCACATTATCATCCACTAGTGGTGGATAATTCCCTTTATGTCACCATCCTAGTTTCAATCTAGTTTAGGTCCTCTGTATGGATCAAGCTTCCTCCACACATGATCATCCCATTTAATTTATCTATTAGGTGTAAGTCTTCTATCAGCATCATATAGACCTAAGGTTGGGTGATGACCTTCCTTAAACCTTCAAAATTCCACTTTAATATTTCTTTCGATCAACTCTAATATGTGTAGGAGAAGTTTCTTCTGCTACACATATTGGGGGTCCATTTGTTGACCTCTTTTTTGCATGAAGTCATCAAGACTCTTTCCAATCCCCTGATTGGTGATTCAATGGAGGACAATTATACACTTATTGTCCATAAAGATCCCAATCAACAACTTCTCTAGCCCTCAAACATGCTCAATTAATTTTAACCATATTTATGGTTATGATTGATATGAACAATTCAACATCAATCATTCCAACTCCTAAATACAATCCAAATCCAACATTCCAAATTAAATCTTTAACTTAAGGACCCAAGTCCTAAAAACCCAAATGATCCTAACCATACAATCCAAATCAAGAAATAAATTCACAAACCAAATCACACCACCAAACCAAATGCGGAATTTAAAAGTGCGGAAGCAAAAATAAGAACACAAGATTTATAGTGGTTCGGTCGACAAGACCTACGTCCACTCCTTGGAGGCACCCTCCAAGTATTGTACTACAAAACGTGACTCTCCTTTAGCCCCCACAGCTAGGCGGAGAAGCCCTCACAAGAAACTCCTTTTTGCCACCCCGGCAAGGCAGAGAACCTACCTCCTTTTGCTTCCTCCTGAAGCTGGCAGAGAACCACAACCAAAAGCAAAACTCCTTACCTCTACCGACCCTTCCACGGACGAGAAACTCCAGACGAAAGACAAGCAGAGCGATCCTTGAGCAACCCTTGTGAATCCCCTCACAAGCTCCCCCTCACAAGATCCTCTCTCTCTCCCTCTCTCTCTTTCTCTCTCCTCAAGGTCTTCTCAGGTCAAGGCAGCAGCCAAAGGTCTCTTAAAACGTTGAAGAAGAGCTCTTTAAATAGAAGAGCTCAAGAGGAGCTCATTAATTGCAAGTAGCCGACTTTATCGTCCAGGCCGATAAGGACATCGGCCTGGCCGATTAGTACAAATCAAGGAAGATCGGCCAGAGCACAGCCCTGGGAACAGTCCTGGACGATTGAAATTTGGCCTGATCGTCCAGGCCGATCTCATGATCGTCCTGGCCGCCGATTAGTTCAAATCAGAGGTAAATCGTCCTGAGCATAGCCCTGGGAACAGTCCTGGCCGATTGAAATTTGGCTAGATCGTCCAGGCCGATCTCACGATCGTCCTGGCCGATATGATCGTATCAATCATCCTTAATCACTCCCTTGATTTCCTGATCAATTAAGGCATAATTTGGTAATTTCGTCCAGGCCGATCCTGGAATCGTCCTGGCCGATAATTTAAAATTCAGTATGCCTAAACTGTCTAAGGCGGCTATCTCTTTTCTATTTTGAGCTTATCGTCCTGGCCGATACACGTATCGTCCAGGCCGATAGTTAATGTCGGCTGCCTTAATTAAGAATCCTTAATTTAGACTTTCTGTTTTAAGCCGATCGTCCCGGACGATATAAATATCGGCCGGGCCGATGTGGGAAAAAACAGAATTTCTAAGCCTCTCAAGTGTGTGTGTGAAGGGTTACTTAGCATCAGTCTTTTTGATTATTACAAGTAGACTCAAAAGATGAAAAATAAAATTACAGACTGACTCAACCCTAAACCTACGCGATCCTGGACTTGGCTTCCTCTTGATCGTCCGATCTTCGATTCCTGAAAAGTTAGAAGCAACAAGTAGTCCAAGAGAGATAGTGTTTGTCAATCATCAAAACATAAGCCATGAAAATAGTTTGCAACAATCTCCCCCTTTTTGATGATGGCAAACCACTACGAAAACCGATGGAAAAAAAATTCAGGATTGATGTAAAAAGGAACCTCATAAACTTCTCCCCCTTTTGACATATCAAAAAGGAGGATTCAAGAAAGCAGAGCGAAGAGACCCCTTTTTTTTTTTTTTTTTTTTTTTTTCAAGGCATGAACATGATAGCATTCCATGTGATTGATTCAAAAATTTGTGAGTTAATGTGTTAATAAGCTCATCAATCTATAGAGTTAGAATATCCGATCATGGCTACCCTTAGCTCAGACATTTTTTAGGGTAGAATTGTCTTTTGAAATCAATGACCTAACTCAAGAAATTAATTGGTTATGAGAAAAAGAAGAATTTACTTATCACTTGGCTTAAGAAAAACTATCTTTCATACAATAATGAGGTAGAGTAAATTTATCACAATCGCAATTTAATCGAAGTCATGTCTTTGATAACCAACACTTCTAAGTTCTAAAAGATTTAAAAAGAGAGAGTAGCTTGTTTTGGAGTGGGCTCATTTTATGCCTCTTGACAATTGGTTGGCGCACTGCGCATCTTTTGATACACTTTGTGTATTCTATATTTTTCAATTTGGCGCTTTGCGCATCTTTTATTGGCATCATTGGCCATTTTTTTTTTCAAGCTATAGTCTCTTTTATGATCTTTTAAAGACAAAGTTGTGAATAGATCTTCTCATATATTAGAGAATAGGAGCACTCTCTCTAACCAAAGGAAGAGTTATCACAAGCAGAATCAATAATCAAGGATAAGAGTAACGAGCAATTTTGATGTGAAAAAAAAAACTTTAAACATTATAAGTATAAGATAGAGTTTTTTTAAGCAAGTTTAAGAAAAGGATCTCAATTCCATAAACAATCTTTAACTTGAGAGAGATTTTTGATTAAAGAAGATAACTATGCCACTAAAATAGGTTAGAGAAAGAGACAATCACAAAATATTTCTACCATCTAAGAGATTGAGTAGATAAAAGCATATTGACTACAAATTCCCAAAAGCAAGGACAAGGAATATAATACCATATTAGCCATGATTTTGAAAACTAAGTAAAAAAGACAAAAAAATAAAACACTCAAAAAAAACTAAAACAGGAAACAAAAGTAAAAGAAAAAAAATAAAAGAAAGTAAAAAGTTTCATGCATTTATATCAATCACACCCAACCTGGTCCTTAAAGAGCTGAAAGTATCGAAGGCCAGTGGTTTAGTAAAGATGTCTGCTAGTTGATTTTCAGTTGTCACATGGTGTAACTCAATGTCTCCCTTAGTCACATGATCTCTAATGAAGTGATGCCTAATGTCAATGTGTTTAGTCCTTGAATGTTGGATAGGATTCTTAGAGATGCATATGGCACTAGTATTGTCACAAAAGATTGAGATGGTACTTACATGTAATCCTAAATCCAATACCTGTTGTTTCAACCAAAGGACTTGGGCCACACAACTTCCAAGAGCAATGTATTCAGCTTCAGCAGTGGAAAGAGCAACAGAGTTTTGCTTCCTACTAGACCAAGAGACCAAAGATTGTCCAATGAATTGACAAGTTCCAGAAGTGCTCTTTCTATCCACCTTGCATCCTGCAAAATCAGAGTCAGAAAAAAAAAACAATAATCTCAAAAGAAGTGCTATGTCTAGGGTACCAAATCCCTAATCCTTGTGTCCCCAAAAGATATCTAAAAATTCTCTTAACAGCAGTCAAGTGGGACTCCTTAGGGTCAGCCTGAAACCTAGCACAAAGGCAAACACTAAACATGATGTCAGGTCGGCTCGCAGTCAAGTAAAGTAAAGATCCAATCATGCCTCTATACTTCTTCTGATCAACAGACTTACCACTTGGGTCCTTATCCAATGGAGCACTAGAAGTCATGGGAGTGTTAATTGGCTTGGCTTTGTCCATCTCATATTTCTTCAAAATGTCCTTTATGTATTTTGTTTGATTTAGAAAAGTTCCATCCTCCAATTGTTTTATGCTAAACCCCAAAAAGTAGTAGGACAACTCTCCCATCAAACTCATCTCAAACTCTCTACTCATTGTTTTAGAAAAATTATCACACAAATTTTTATTAGAAGATCCAAAGAGTATATCATCCACATAAATCTGAACAATGAGTAAATCATCTCCAACTCTCTTAAGAAAAAGGGTGGTGTCTACACTTCCCTTGACAAACTCCCTCTCTAGTAAGAATGTGCTAAGCCTCTCATACCAAGCTCTTGGTGCCTGCTTTAAACCATACAATGCCTTTTTTAATTTAAACACATGATTTGGAAATTGGGAGCTCTCAAAACCTGGAGGTTGTTCTACAAACACATCTTCTTTTATCTCCCCATTTAAAAAAAGCACTCTTGACATCCATTTGAAAAAAGCTTAAATCCTTTATAACAGGCAAAGGCTAATAGCACCCTAATGGCTTCCAATCTAGCTACAGGAGCAAAAGTCTCCTCAAAGTCTATCCCTTCTATTTGATTGTACCCCTTAGCCACCAACCTTGCTTTATTCCTCACCACCACTCCTGAATCATTCACTTTGTTCTTAAAGACCCACTTTGTTCCAACTACACTTTGTCCTTTAGGTCTTTCCACAAGTTCCCAAACATCATTCCTAACAAATTGATTCAATTCTTCTTGCATTGCTAAAATCCAAAACTCATCAGAAAGGGCTTGGTTAATGGTGGTAGGTTCAGTCATAGAAATAAAAGCAGAGTGGTTCACCTCCTTCCTAAGTCCATGTCTAGTCTTAACTCCACTAGAAGGGTCTCCTAAGATCAAATCCTTGGGGTGACTTGTAGAGTATCTCCATTCTCTAGGCAAAGTGTGTGAAGTTTCCCCCCTTTCAACAAAGCTCTCTACTCCTTGGGTGACACCTTCTACTCCTTCATTACTTGGGTGCTCACACCCCTTCCCCAAATTCTCTACTCCACTAGTAATCTCTCCAATATCATCATCTTCTACTCCATGTTTCTTAGGTTCAGACTCATCAAAAACTACATGGGTTGTCTCTTCCACCATTAGAGTTCTCTTGTTAAACACCCTAAAAGACTTCCCAACACTAGAATATCCCAAGAATACTCCCTCATCAGATTTAGGATCAAATTTTTCCCAAGTGAGATTTCCCATTGTTGTGAATAAAAACCTTACAACCAAAAACATGAAGGTGGGAAAGATTGGGTGTCCCTACCCTTAAGGATCTCATAGGGTGTCTTTTCTAATTTGGTTCTAACATTCACCCTATTCAACACATAACAAGCTGTGTTAACCGCTTCAGCCCAAAAGTATTTTGGAAGTGAATACTCCGCAAGCATGGCTCTAGCGGCTTCTACCAAGGTCCGGTTCTTCCTTTCAGCTACCCCATTCTGCTGAGGGGTCCTAGGAGCTGAAAAATTGTGACTAATCCCCTTGTCCTCACAAAAATCTCCAAATCTTTCATTTTCAAATTCTCCTCCATGATCACTATGGATGGTCAAAATCTCACAACCTAGCTTCTTCTGAATCCAAGTAGAAAAAAGTTCTAAACTCCTCAAAAGACTCATTTTTATGTGAAAGAAATCTAGTCCAAGTGAACCTCGAGTAGTCATCAACAATCACAAAACCATAGACTTTCCCTCCCAAACTAGCCGTGCTAATGGGTCCAAACAAATCCATGTGAAGGACTTCTAAAGGTCTAGAGGTGCTAATGTCCTTGATGGGGTGAAAAGTGGAGTGGACTTGCTTTCCTAGTTGACAGGCATCACAAAGGTGGTCTTTTGTAAACTTAAGTTTGGGGACACCTCTAACTAGGTCTTTTTGGGTCACTTTCCTAAGGGTTTTCATACTTGCATGACAAAGCCTCCTGTGCCACAACCAAGAATCATCAATCACAGTTTTTTTAAGCAAAAAGAAGCAGCACATTCAATGTTATTTAAATCAAGCATGTAGACGTTGTTGATCCTCTTTCCCTGCAAAATAGTGTTGTTACTTAAACTTACAATGCATGAATCCGTAAAGAATTGTACGATGAAGCCTTTGTCACAGAATTGACTGATGCTGAGCAAGTTGTGCTTTAATCCATCTACAAGCAAAACATTTTCAATCATAAGGTTCTTGGAATTACCAATTATACCTGCTCCTACCACCTTCCTGGTGGTGTTGTCTCCAAGGGTAACCTTGCCTCCAGTCCTGGACTCGAGTACAACAAACTGGCTAGCGTCACCAGTCATATGTCGAGAGCATCCACTGTCCAGGTACCACATACTCTCACGAGGTCTTTTGTGAGAGCCTTCCTGCAAAAATTATGAAATGTTAGTTTTAGGAACCCAAGCAGGTTTGGGTTCCTTCTTATGAAGAGAAGAATGCAATGCATGTGTGGTATGCTGTGGATTATGCACCTTAGGTTTCCACACCCAATGTGTACTATGGTGAATTGTGCAAGTGTGTGAAATATGTCCTAGCATGCCACATGAAAAACATCTAACTCCAGGAAAGGGATTTCTTAAATGATTTGAGTTATAATGCCTCTTCCTAGGTTTTGGCAATTGATCAAAAGTAGAAGTCATCCGATTTTTCTTATATGCTTCTAAATCATTTTGAATTTTCAAATTTGTGCTTTTTAAAACTTCATTTTCAATCCCCAAATTTTTCTCTTTCTCCTTAGACTTCTTAAAATCTGATTCAAGTGATGTGTGTGATATTTTTAATGCATCAAGTTCTTCAACTAACTCATCATGATTTTTATTTAATTCATCAAATTCATCAAGTAAAGTCATGTGATTTGAATCAATTGTTTGATGATCTTTAATCAAAATTTCATGCTCTTTTTGTAGATTTAAAAATTCTAGTTTCAGGCTAGCATGAGTTTTCTTTAGTTTTCTATATGATGCATGAATTTTTTTCTGAAACTTCAAGAAGTTGATCGTAGGAAAGTTCACATACCTCTTCTTGATCGCTTTGGTCTTTTCCCATGAAACACAAGTTTGTAGTTTCTTCCTCTGATTCAGTCTCAGAGGAGTCAGTACCAGATTCTGCCAAAAAGCTCCTTTGGTTTTTCTTCTTGTCCTCCCTAGACTTATCTTTCTTCTCTCTTCTTCCTTTGCTTGATTGATCTCTAAGTGTAGGGCAGTCAGTTCTCACATGTCCAGGTTTCCTGCATTCAAAACAAACAACATCAGAAGATCCTTTAACATATTTGTGATCCTTACCTTTCCTCCAATTTTGATGATGCCTATGTTTCTTCCTTAGAAAGCTTTTGAATTGCCTTGTGATGAAGGCAACTTCATCGCTCTCAGACCCGGAAGATTCAGAATCCGATTTGTGCGCCTTCAGTGCGATTGTTTTCTCCCTTTTTTTCTCACCTGCATCAAGATTTCTTTGATTCACACCTTGCTCGTAAGCAATGAGTGAGCCAAGTAAGTTATCAATGGAATAAGTATTCAAATCTTTTGATTCAGTGATTGCAGTTATTTTTGCATCATAAGACGAAGGCAAGCATCTCAAAATCTTGTTAACTTTTTCATAATTCGAAAGCTCTTTTCCTAGTGCATGCAATGAAGTAACAATCTGAGTAAACCTAGTGTACATGTCAGAAATCGATTCATGAGGTTTCATACGAAAAAAGTTCGTAGTCATGCAAGAGAAAGTTCAAACGGGTTTGCTTAACTTCATTAGTACCTTCATAGGTGATGCATAATTTATCCCAAATCTCTTTACCAGTTTTGCAAGTTGAAACACGCATGTAATCTTCAGATTTCAAAGCACAGAAAAAACAGTTCAAACATTTTGCATTTAACTGAGCCAAATCACGTTCATCGAAAGTCCATTCAGTAAAAGCAACTTCAGTTTTAATACCATTAATTTCACGAGAAGGTGGAGAATAACCTTCTTGAATAAGCATCCACATGCGATAATCAGTAGATTGTAAAAACGTTGACATGCGGGTTTTCCAAAAATCAAAAGGTAAGTTGTCAAATAGAGGAGGTCGTGTAATCGAATAACCTTCAGTAGTGTTTCTATTTCCTATGTTAGCCATGGATCAAATTCAAAAAGTTTTCAAACTTAATTTTTTTCGAATCCCGCTCTGATACCACTTGAAAGTTCGTTCGGGATGTTAAGCCCTATGAACTTAGTCCCAAGCTAACCAAGAGGGGGGGGGGGGGGTGAATTGGTATTTTAAAAAATTCTTGAGACAAAGAAATAAATTCACAAACCAAATCACACCACCAAACCAAATGCGGAATTTAAAAGTGCGGAAGCAAAAATAAGAACACAAGATTTATAGTGGTTCGGTCGACAAGACCTACGTCCACTCCTTGGAGGCACCCTCCAAGTATTGCACTACAAAACGTGACTCTCCTTTAGCCCCCACAGCTAGGCGGAGAAGCCCTCACAAGAAACTCCTTTTTGCCACCCCGGCAAGGCAGAGAACCTACCTCCTTTTGCTTCCTCCTGAAGCTGGCAGAGAACCACAACCAAAAGCAAAACTCCTTACCTCTACCGACCCTTCCACGGACGAGAAACTCCAAAGACGAAAGACAAGCAGAGCGATCCTTGAGCAACCCTTGTGAATCCCCTCACAAGCTCCCCCTCACAAGATCCTCTCTCTCTCCCTCTCTCTCTTTCTCTCCTCAAGGTCTTCTCAGGTCAAGGCAGCAGCCAAAGGTCTCTTAAAACGTTGAAGAAGAGCTCTTTAAATAGAAGAGCTCAAGAGGAGCTCATTAATTGCAAGTAGCCGACTTTATCGTCCAGGCCGATAAGGACATCGGCCTGGCCGATTAGTACAAATCAAGGAAGATCGGCCAGAGCACAGCCCTGGGAACAGTCCTGGACGATTGAAATTTGGCCTGATCGTCCAGGCCGATCTCATGATCGTCCTGGCCGATTAGTTCAAATCAGAGGTAAATCGTCCTGAGCATAGCCCTGGGAACAGTCCTGGCCGATTGAAATTTGGCTAGATCGTCCAGGCCGATCTCACGATCGTCCTGGCCGATATGATCGTATCAATCATCCTTAATCACTCCCTTGATTTCCTGATCAATTAAGGCATAATTTGGTAATTTCGTCCAGGCCGATCCTGGAATCGTCCTGGCCGATAATTTAAAAATTCAGTATGCCTAAACTGTCTAAGGCGGCTATCTCTTTCTATTTTGAGCTTATCGTCCTGGCCGATACACGTATCGTCCAGGCCGATAGTTAATGTCGGCTGCCTTAATTAAGAATCCTTAATTTAGACTTTCTATTTTAAGCCGATCGTCCCGGACGATATAAATATATCGGCCGGGCCGATGTGGGAAAAAACAGAATTTCTAAGCCTCTCAAGTGTGTGTGTGTGAAGGGTTACTTAGCATCAGTCTTTTTGATTATTACAAGTAGACTCAAAAGATGAAAAATAAAATTACAGACTGACTCAACCCTAAACCTACGCGATCCTGGACTTGGCTAATAATCCTCAAAACATATCCCAATGATCTGAATTGCCATAATATTGGATCCCAAATATCAAGACAAAACCCAGGTTTAACTTGGTTAATCATAGGTCAGCACCCAAACAGGTTGACCAGATGGCTCCCCTAAATCCTAAGTTGACCCAAGACAAAACCCAGATCATAGTTCTTTACCAGGATCTCAATGTTGACCCAATAGTTTTAAGGATTTTTTAACCCATTCAAAGCAACCATTTCAAACCTTCAAATCTTCACTTATGAATGACTCAAACATACTCCAAGCTGTGACCAATTAAATCCAAAAGATTTTGACCAAGTCAATCTAATATCACTTGGTTAAATCTCATTAAACCTTAATGCTTTCATTTAAACTCCTACCTTTGACCATTAAGCCCTCTCCAAATCAGCACACCAATTCCCCAGGCACCCTCCCATGCCATATCTACTGTCATGTGGAATGGGGACCAATTAAATAGTCAAACTAAGACTAGAGAGTGGTCACATTGGTTAACAAACCCTTAAATGGCTAAATCCCTTAGCTTAAGCTATCTCCACTCCACTTCAAGTTATTTAAATCATTAAACCAACACCCTACACTCCCTCCTTGCCACCTCAACCTTCTTTGACTAGTTGATTGGCCAAAAAAGTCATTCCAAACTCAAGTCACTCTAAATGGTCAATGCCCTACCACTATTCTATCTCTCTTTGTCTTAGCCCGATGTAGGGATTCTTTTCAGGGGCAAAAGCTTCCTAAGGTCCCTAGAATCATGCCCATGACTTATCTTGACCGGATTAGGAAATATGACCACCTCAAGCCCAAAGCAACCAATGAGAGTGAGGCCATTCCAGCCTTCCCCTCTTGCATGTAACAACCTATGACATATGTCAAGTATCCAAGGGAGTCCTCTAGCCGATGAGGGTCATCCATATCATACCTTAGGGTTTTGTATTACTCAAGAGACTCAAAATGAGTCTCATTCTTAACCCTAACACTATCTTACTACCTCAAGCCTTTCCAACAGAGCCCCCAACTCATTCAAGCTCCCTAGGCCGTCATCCTAACTTCCCAAGTGGAAACTCCCCATTAAAACTTTGTCGGTAATGAGTTCTCTAGTGAATCCAAGCCAAATCCATCCATAGTGTTTTGCTTTCCATCCAGACATTGGTAGCTCGAGCAGTCTTCTACGAATTTGAGTGTGGACATACTACAAGTTCAAAGCTAGCTCATACAATTCAATCCATTTTTAAACTAAGGTGAAAAGCTTAATCATAATTTAGGACAGTTAGGTTAAATAGATTTTGGCAGGAAGACCGTGCTGATTGAAGTCTACTTTATAGCCTTCCTTTTTTGGGTGTTGTCTTCTTACAACCCTATATTGTTATTAGGTGTATTTGTGTGTTGTAGTATAGGGGACCTTTGGCTCTTAGGTTTTTCTTTGACTTATTGTGTAGCTCTTTCGAGTAGTAGTTAGCTGAAGGTCCCCTTTAAGGATGTTGTAACCTTTGTTTTCGAATGTCTGTTAGGGATGTTAAGACCTTGAGAACAAGCCCGAGGCTAACCAAGAGGGGGGTGAATTGGTCTTTTTTAAAAAAATCTTTCTTAGATCAAATCACAATAAGCACAAACCAAAATCACCATAGAAAAATTAGTGCAGAAAATTAAAATGCGGAAGCAGTAAAAAGAACACAAGAGTTTATAGTAGTTCGGTCAACTTGACCTACGTCCACTCCCTAGAGGCACCTTCCAGGTATTGCACTAAGTAAGTGTCTCTCCTTTAGCTCACACAACTAGGCGGAGAATCCTTTACAATCGACTCCTTTTCACTGACCCTGATGCGGCAGAGAACCGACTCCTTTTGCTTCCTCCTAAAGTGGGCAGAGAACCGACTTCTTTTACTTCCTCCTAAAGCGGGCAGAGAACCCAGACCTTTTGCTGAAGTAGACCTCCCAAGAACCTCCCAAGAACTAAGGATGAAGACCAGAGAAGAGGATTTGGAACCTTGCTTGGAGTAACCCTTGTGAACCCTCTCACAAACTCCCCCTCACAAGTTCCTCTCTCTCTCTCTCTCTCTCTCTCTCTCTCTCTCTCTCTCTCTCTCTCTCTCTCTCTCTCTCTCTCTCTCTCTCTCTCTCTCTCTCCCTCCCTCCCTCTCCCAAGGCTCTCTTAGGTCAAGACAGCAGCACTCAAGGTCTCTTACATGAGAAAAATTGGATCCTTTAAATAGAATTTTAAGAACCGATAATATCATCCAGGACGATATGGATATCATCCTGGCTGATCAGTACAAATAGTGGACTATCGTACTGATCATCACCCTAAATGAGGGTCTGGATGATTCAAATTTAGCTTGATTGTCCAAGATGATCGCACGATCGTCCCAAATGATTAGTTCAAATCAGAGATAAATCATCCAAAACATCGCCCTGAATATGATCTGGCCAAAGTTGATCATCCAGAAACAACTAAGGTTTTTGAACTGATCGTCCCGGACGATATTGAGATTGTCCTGGACAATGTGATCGTATCAATCATCCTTAATTGCTTTCCTTAATTATCTAATCAATTTAGGCATAATTGTATCAAATCGTCCAGGACGATACACGATCATCCTGGCCGATATCCAAAAATAAAGAATACCTAAATATATCATGTCAGCGAATTCTTTATATTTTGAGCATATCCTCATGACCGATACATGTATCATCCAGGCTG
Source organism: Dendrobium officinale (assembly GCA_019514585.1). Classification (NCBI taxonomy): domain Eukaryota; kingdom Viridiplantae; phylum Streptophyta; class Magnoliopsida; order Asparagales; family Orchidaceae; genus Dendrobium; species Dendrobium officinale. Next base: position 35,771,114 of record CM033699.1, on the reverse strand, counting down.
ATATCCTAATGGCGGCTGCCTTGACTAGGTGTCCTAATTAGGGTTTCCGTTTTAAACCCGATCGTCCAGGATGATATAAGTATCGTCCGGGACGATGTGAGTAAAAACAGTAATTCTAAATCAGATAGAAAAAATTACTCAAGTGTGTGTGTAGGATTACTTAGCATCAGAACACTTCAATGGTTACAATTGACTCAAGAAAGGGAAAAGGAAAGTTATAGACTAACTCAACCCTAATCTACCCAATCTTGAGCAGGTTCTATTTGTCGTATGATCTCTTGGCCCTGAAATGTCAGTAGAAAAAAGGCAGTCGTATTATTTGTTATCATAAAAACCATAATTCATGAAACCAAATTTACAACAATCTCCCCCTTTTTGATGATGCAAACACTCTGGCGATTATTTTAAAAATAGCAGTGTAAAAATAGAAAGGCTTTCAAGATTCAGAATAAAAGTTCAAACATACAAACCTACTACTCCCCCTTTTAACATCTCAAAAAGGAGGAGGAAACTAAAAACAAACTAAAGCAACTAGAACTAAAAGAAAAAACACAATACAGAAAAAACAAACTACATAAAACAGATGCTAAAACTAAAAAAATGAGGGACCCTAATCATCAGAAGGAGGTGGTGGCGGTGGCTGCTGGAAGTAACTGGACATGGCAGCGAACTGTGAGCCAAACCAAGCCATGTCCTAGTCGTGCTGCTGCTGCTAGTGTGCTGCATAGGCATCAAAATGGGCCATGTCCTAATCGTGCTGCTGCTGCTGGCGAGCAATTAAAGTGTCGAACCGGGCCTCCAACTGATCAAATCTCTCCACCAACTAATCTAGCTGTGAGTGCTGGCGGAGAGGAGCAGGTTCAAGAACAGGAGCGGGAGCCTCCTCCTCCTCGGCCCCCTGAGCTTCCTCATCCCCTGGGTGGAGACAAGTACTATGAAGGACTTTGAATGAATTGTTTGGGTAAAGAGGTGGTGGATGGTTGGGAGGAGCAGGATATAAAAGATTGTACTTAGTTTCCAGAACATAAGTAATGAGGTGTCCTAGACCAAGATTGGGTTTCCTCTTATGGCTTGGATCGTGGATTGATGTCAAATGATCGATGTACTGAAAAATCAGGTCAGTGGCATTAAAATCTCGATGGGCTAGAATGTAAAAGGTAGTAAGTGAAAGCAGTGCAGTGATGTGTACTCGGTCTCCGACTTTTGGAGTGATGGAAGTGTGAAGGACATGTTGGATTATCCTAGCATCTTTGACTAAAGATCTAGTATCTCCAACATGAAAGGGTGAGTTAGTCTGGCGTAAAAAATGATTTGCAATGGACCAGTTATAGTCAGGATCAGAGACAATTATATGCAGCTTATCCCCGGTGGTGGATAACTATAAGAGCAACACAGTCTTGATATATGATCTCGACAGGGTGTCGATTCACATAGGAGGTGAGGGCGGTGTAAGAATTATTCACGTGGAGGTTTGCAAAAAATTCAAACAGAAGTTCAGAGCAAAAGGGTACGGCCAGGGTAAGAATAAAGCAGAGCGAGGTATGGGCAAATAGATCTAGTACTAGAAAAGAAAGGTAGGCAGGATTGATCGTTCTTGAAAGAGTAATATCGCGTTCCTTGTAATAGTGGTAAGAAGCTTGATCTTCCGCTTCCCGAAAATGAGGGTCCATAGTGGCCCTCGAGGAACTTCTCGATGCCTGACGAACACGCTTTCCTCCAGCCATATTAAGAAAATAGTAAGCAAAGGATGGAAGGATAAGATTCACCAGAGGAAGAACGATGGGAGAAAGAGTGGGTTTCTAGAGTGAGAAAGAGATTTTCAAATTTCTATTTGGCGGTTCACGAACTTTACAGCTGGTGGTCGCCGGGGGATGGCCGATACTCCGGCGGCTTGGAAGATCGGTAATGGAGCAACGACGCATTCTTAAGAAGGATGCGTGGGCGAATTACAGGAAGGGTTTATCGGTGCCAGTTCTTGATTCTTCCTAAGTCTTCAATGGGGGTGCTAAGATTCTGGATGATTTTAACCAGAATTTTAAAAATATTAAGGGAAAGCCATTGGTGATCAAGGAGGGAGGGTTGTTAGAAAGAAAGGTTGTTTCTGTTCCAGTTATTGGTAAGGGTAAAGATGTTGTCAAGGAACACAGCCAGAGCCTTTCTAGCATTTTGTCGGTTTCGAATGGTGGTCTTAAAAAGCCGGGGGCTTGGAATCATGAAGCTTCTATTGAGTCTAGTAATTAGGTTGTTAATCCTAAGTGAATGTCCCAAGGCTACCAAGAGGGGGGGTGAATTGGTAGTTTAAAAATTTAAGTCCCCTTTTGAAAATTATTGAACCGAAATAAAAATTTCTTTTAAATTTTGTAAAAAAATGTTTTTCAACCACAGAGTTTTTAAAACTGAAATTTAAAGTGCGGAAACATAAAAATAGTAAAGTAAATGACACCAGATTTATAGTGGTTCGGTCTATAACCAGACCTACATCCACTCCCTAGAGGCACCCTCTGAGTATTGCACTAATACCAATAGTGACTCTCCTTTTGCACCCACAGCAAGGCGGAGAAGCCTTTACAACACACTCTTTTCACCACTCCCCGGTGCGGCAGAGAACCGTCCGTCCTTTTACACAATCCCCAGTGTTGGCAGAGAACCGTCCGTCCTTTCACACTATCCCCAGTGTTGGCAGAGAATCATCATCCTTTCACACTCTCCTAGTGTGGGCAGAGAACCCTTTGGCTGTTTACACTCTTCAAGTGTAGGCAGAGAACCCTTCGGCTGTTCACACTCTCCAAGTGTAGGCAGAGAACCTTTCGGCTGTTCACACTCTCCAAGTGTCGGCAGAGAACCGGATCTCCTTGACAGATCTTCTCACAAGAATCTAAAAGGAAGAAGGAAAAGAGTGAAGTAATCCCAATTCACAAGTAGAGACTCTTACCTTTGAAATCCAAGTGAAGCCTTCTCGCTCGAGTGGTAGGAATCCTCCCTTGAATGCTCTCTTCCACTCTCTCCTTGGTTATTCTCTCAAGAGGCACGAAGATCAAATGACAAAAAGATTGGGTGGCAGTCTAATTTGGACTATTTATACAAAAGACAAGAAAAATCACCCAAAAACTACAAGTTTTCAATTTTGTACGCAGTGGATCGTCCTGTACGATTCTGGATCATCCTGGACGATTTTACTTAAATGATCTGAAACGACCCAATTTGAATATGTGTACGAAATGTCTTCGTACAGTTGATCGTCCTGTACGAACTAAGTTCGTCCAGTACGAATGGTTATTTCAAGGTCGGATCTAGAAACTGCTTAAAACTGTTCTAAGTCGGTTAATCGTTTGGACGAAAATATGTTCGTCTGGACGAAATTTTTACAGAGAGCCGATCATCCTGAACGATTCTTGACTTTGTCTGGACGAAAATTTTCCAGAGGACCAATCGCCACGGACGATAATTTATTTTTGTCTGGACGAAAATTTTCTAGAGACCAGATCGTCCTTGACGATTTTTAATTTCGTCTGGACGAAATCTTTCCAGAGGACCAGTCGCCACGGACGATAATTTAAATTCGTCTGGACAAAAATTTTACAGTGAACCAATCGTCCTGTACGATAATTAATTTCGTCCTGGACGAATAGGACTTAGAAAAAAAATTTCCGAGCAAGTTCCTATTCGTTCTATGTGCTCAATAGGAGATAACTGTCTGATCGTCCAGTACGAAATGATATCGTCTCGTACGATCATTATAAATTTTATATGATCTCCTTATGTGTGTGTGTGTATGTTTTTATTCACTCAAATTATAATCACTCCCTTTCAATTTGATTTTAAAGACAAGTGTAAGCTTCAAATTTTACAAAGTATCTCATGCTGAAATTTATTTGAAGTCTTCGTAGTCTGGAGTTTGTTTTTCCTGAAATGTTAGTACACACAAGAGCAAATACAATTCTTCTAAAAAAATTTTAGGAGAGAACAGCACATTTGAACAATAATGTTTGGAATCATCAAAACTACATAAGTTGCAAAAATGTAAAGCATGCAAATAGCAACTATCTTAATAGCTTCTTCTTCGAGAGGTTTAAAGATTTCCTCGAATTTTTATTTTATCTCGAAATCTTTGCCTTCGTCTCCTGCTGAGAGGGGAGTTATCAGAGCAGAGTTGGAGTGTCTTAAATCCCTGGATGTCTGCAAAGTGAATGACGTTTTGTCATTGAGAAAGGATAATCAGAAACCAGAGGATGGTTTAAAAGGAATTGCTAATATGAATAAAGCAGATGTGGAGACAGTTAATAAAGATCAAGCTTATACGGCATGGATAAGGAAACCGTATGTTAAAGTTGATAATCTGGATTTGGGATCTTTCCTATCGGAAGATGGGAAGGTGGTGAAGATGCAGGCATATAAGGAAGCTGAGAATGCTAAGAGATTGGAAAAAGCTGTAGTGGTTAAAGTTTTTGGTGAAAACTTACCATTTTTTGTTATTAGCTCTGCTTTAAGAAGACAGTGGGATAAATTTGGGAAATTCCACATAACTGGATTGGGACTTGGTTGGGTACTCTGCTCTTTTAAAGATTCCTCCGCAGTTGATCAGGTACTCACTGGCGGACCTTGGTGGGTTGGTGGACAGGTTGCTGGTATTGATAAATGGTAGGTTAATTTCAACCCCACATCGCTCAAAGGTATTACTTCTCCGGTTTGGATAAAGCTACCTAATCTCCCTCTACAATGTTGGGACGAGATCAACATTTGTAGGATAGCTTCTCAAGTGGGCAAACCGTATCTTCTGGATGGAAACTTATTTCAGTGGAGCAGAAGGGAATACGCTCGTATTTGTGTCCGAATACCATTAGATTTGAAACTGCCATTAGGAGTTTGGGTGGAAGGTTCATATGGTAAATTCTTTCAGAAGATTGAATACGAGGGAAGTTTTAAAATCTGTTGTGAATGTGGAAAGCCAGGTCATGAGGGAGCTTCTTGTGATAGTTTTAAAAATAAGGTGGTTGTTGGTCCGGTAGTTCAGAATATTAATATGGTGCCGGAAGTTGTGATGAAGCAAACAATGGGTGAGAAAAGCTTAAAGGAGGAGAAAACTTCTTCTGAGTTAACTTGGAAAGTTGTCAATCGTGGAAAAAAATGCAAAAAGAAAGGTGGACAATAGAAGATTTCCTTATAGGAAGTTCTCTGTTCATATGAAGAAAAGTTTTGTCCCCAAGATGGGGGGTCAGGTTCAGGGAAAAGTGATTGAAGAAAAAGGTAACAGTTCGCTGGAAGAGCTGGAAGAGCTGGAAATTTTTGTGAACTCTGTTCAGGAGCCTTTTAAGAATCCATTGCTGGTTGAAGAGGTGGATGCAACTATAAAGAGGGGGTCACCTATTATGGCATTTCCTGGAAAAAATGGAGGTGTTGAAATCCAGAACAAATTTAATTCTCTTTGCAACCTGGAGAAAGAGGTGCTTCAAGAAGGTGCTGTTGTTAGAGGGGAGGAAGTTTCAGAGGAAGGAGAAATTATCTGTTCGCCAAATGATGGTATTTCTAGTGGTAAGGGAATGGAAGGAAGAAAAAAGTTGTGTTTGTCAGCAAGAAAGAAAGGTTCATTGGAGAATTCTATTTTGGAAAAAGACATCTCTTTGGAGAAGAAATCTAAATTAAGCAAGGAGCTGAAGTCCTTGGGAGCAGGTAATATCATTGCTCATAATAGAAAAGGGGAGAGTGGGAAGGTAAAAAAGGTTGGGGACCCTTTCCCCATCTTTAAATAATGAGTGGTCTTCTTTTTTGGAATTGTAGGGGAGCCAAAAAAGTAGAGGCGGCTCTCTATCTTAAGGAGGTGATCAAGGATCACGGTGTTATCTTTGTAGGTTTGTTGGAAACAAGGATCAATAATGTGGAAAATACTCAAATTATGAAGCTTCTGGGAGATAATTGGAAGCTTTTTATGGTCCCGGCTGTTGGTCTTTCGGGAGGTTTGTTGATTTTATGGCGTTGTGGTTTAGCAGATTTTACAGTGGTGAGGCACTCTTCTCAAATGGTGGTTGGTAATTTGAAAATGATCAACAAAGGTGAATGGAAAATCGCGTCTGTTTATGGTAGTACAGATGTGCAGGAAAGAAAATTCCTTTGGGAAGATCTTGGAAGGCAATGTGATGTTGATGCTCCTTTGATTATCGGAGGGGATTTTAATTGTATTTTATCTCAAGAGGAGAAAAGAGGTGGGAAGAAATTCAAAATGAATCAAGGCTCCAAAGATTTTCAGAGTTTCATGATTAACAATGATCTTCACCTGGTAAATTCAATGGGGCCTAAATTCACGTGGTGCAACAATAAATCCGGAAGCAATCTTATTTGGGAGAAATTGGACAGGTGCCTTATAAACTCTTCAGCTATGAATTTTCTTCAATTAGCTATCGTTAAACACCTGCCTCGTTTTGCTTCGGATCACTGTCCATTAGTTTTGGAATTATTCAAACCAGTGACTTCAGTAAGAAAAGATATTAGATATGAGGAGATTTGGGCTACTTATTATGGAGTAACGGCATTGGTAAAGAAGATTTGGGAAAACAAACGTTCAGGTAGTCCGGCTGACATTCTCAGTAAGAAATGTAAGAAGTCTCTAAGAGCTCCATTCTTTTGGAGTAGAGAAAAACATAAAAATTTATCTCAGCTCAAGGAGGATCTTAAAGCAGAAATTCTGGAAATCCAATTAGAAGAGGCGGAAATTGGTATTTCTATGGACAAGCTTCAGATTTTGAGAAGTAAAATCAATGAGTTAAATGTTACTTTAGCTAGACTCAATACTTGGTGGAAGCAAAGAGCAAAGATCAAGTTGATGGAGGAGGGAGACTGTAACTCCAATTTTTTTCACAGTTTTGCGAATGCTAGAAGAAACTTGAACTGGATTCATCAAATCAAGACTTTAGAAGGGGAAATTTCAGAGGATGAAATTGTTATTCAGGAGACCTTCTCAGTTTATTTCAAAAATAAATGGCAGAATAGAGAGTGTTCTCTGGTAGATTGGCCATCTCCGACAGAGGCTGTTGATGAGGTGGATCAAGAGATGCTTGGAACAGATTTTTCCAGAGAAGAACTTCAACTTGTGGTGGAAAAATCGGACAGAAACATATCTCCAAGATTAGATGGGATTACCTTTTCTTTCTTAAAAGATTTTTGGAGTATTATCAAAGAAGATGTGTGGAATGCAGTTAGCCAGTTCTTCAAAGAAGGTAAGATGGATAATTCCTGGAAAGAAACTTTAATTGTTTTAATCCCAAAGATTAAAAATCCACAAGTTCCTAGCAACTTCCGTCTCATCAGTCTTTGCATGACCATTTACAAACTAGTTGCTAAAATGATGTTCAATAGGCTGGAAAAAGTCTTGCGTAAGATTGTATCTGAAGATCAAGCGGCTTTTGTTAGAGGTCGTTCTTTAAATGAGCATGTTTTATTGGCCCAGGAGGTGTTTAACAAGTTCAGATGGTCTAAAAGCAAGGAGGGCTTATGTGCTATTAAAATTGACATGGAACATGCGTATGATAGTATGGGGTGGTTAACTTTGAAGCAAGTTCTGTATCAGTTCAGATTTCCTGATAAGTTCATTGAACTCATTATGCAGTGTGTGCTTGATCCTAGATTTTGTATTTTGATTAACGGGAAGAAAACAAGTTGGATTGAAGGGAGATGTGGTTTTAGACAGGGATGTCTGTTATCCCTGTCGTTATTCATTTTATGTTCTCAATTACTTTCATATGCTATAAAGGAGAGGTGTAAAGGAGTTTCGGTTTCATTTCTTCTATTTCAATCGTTCCATTGAGCATTCTAAAAGAATTTGATAAGATGTGTAGGGAGTTTATATGGAGTAAGAATAAGGGGGAACCTGGTATCCATTATGCTTCTTGGGATTTACTTTGTAAATCCAAAAGTGGGGGTGGTCGTGGTTTATTTTCAGCTGTGAAAAAAGTGGGTCCCTTAAGAGTTAAATTTGCTTGGAGCTTTATTTCGAAATCAGATTCTTTATTGAATCAAATTTTAAGAGCTAAATATGGGGAAGATGTTTGGTCTTCTGTTAAGAAATTCGGTGGTTCAAATGCTTGGAAGGTTATCACCAGCGGAGCTAAATTCCTAAGAAAAGTTGTAAGATGGCAAATTGCTAATGGAGAATCTATCAACTAGTTATATGATACTTGGCTTTTAGATAAATGTATTGAAAAATGGCCAACGTTTGTGAATATACAAGATACTATTGACTTCAGTCTTAGCTGTTTCATTGAGGAGGGACAATGGAAGTTGGATAAGTTGAAGGAGGTCTTTGGGGAACAACTGATTGAGGCTATTATGAGAACCACTATTGAAACAGGCTATAGCTCAGACAGGGTGGAACTAATTAAACTGTTTTCTGGAAAATCGGTCGCTGCCCTTATTAGGGAAGCCGAAGAGGAGTTGGATAATCAGAATGCTCATTGGAATTGGATGAAAAAATTGAAGCTGAATCCCAAAACGGAACTCTTCTGGTGGAGAATGTATAACAATGCCATACCTTCTAATGCTATGTTGGTTAGTAGGAGGATTAAAACAGTTTCTGGATGTCCTAGAAGAAGCTGTAATGATATAGAAGATGTGAATCACATGGTGGGAAGTTGTGTTAAAACTATGCAAGTCATTGCTTTATTGAATAAATGGGGATTCCAGGTCCCTGTTTTTGGTAATTTCGAAGAATGTTTGACTGGTTTACAAAGAATGATTGGAAATCAAATTTTATCAGCCAACTTGTTCTGTAATGCTATTTGGCTGGTGTGGAAGAGTAGATGTAAACTTGTTAATACAAAGAGGGAGGATTCATTTAACTTCATTGCTGCTGTAGCTGTTTCTTATGCGGTTAAAAGTAATTTTGTTAATATCCATCAAGACATCTGGAATGCTAACCGGCTTATGCTGTTAAATAATTGGCATCCCCCACCCCTTGGTAGGATTAAAATCAACTTTGATGGTGCTTTGAGGAGGAACAACTCGGCTGGAGTAGGTGGGGTCGTGAGAGACCACAAGGGTAGATTTTTGCTGGCGTTTGGTAGCTCACTTCAACATTAGGATGCTGCTCAAACTGAATTGCATGCTGTGAAGTCTATAAAGTTTGTGAAAAGGGATTGGATGTCGGAAGCTATTGGAGTCCTCATTGAAGGAGACAACCTTAACATCATTTATTTGCTCCAAAAAGAAATCAAAAGGTGGAAGGTTAGCAATGCAATTGATGATAGTTTAGATTTCTTACTTGATTTCAAACAAGTTATTTTTTCTTTTACCAATAGGTTGGGTAAAAAATTAGCGAACTTATGTGCTAATTTGGCTGTAGATGGTTCTTTTGTTTGGGAAGATCTTCAAGGTACTTCCATTCCTTCTTCTTTCTTAAAATGTTTGAAAGAGGAATGTGAAACCTTAGATGTTCCATGAGTGTGCTGATTGTATTTTGTTTCTCGTCATTTTTTCTTAATGCAATTTTGTGCATTGGTTATCAAAAAAAAAAGGATGGAAGGAAACATTTGTGAGAAAACTAGTGGCTGGAGGCCTGAATTTAAAGGAACGTTCAGATCGTCCAGGACGATCGTAGAATCGTTCAGGACAATATGGTTCAATTATTACGTACAAACCGATTGGTTAAAAAGGCGGTCTAATCGTCCGGGCCGATTAGATATCGGCCAAGACGATAAGACTCAGGCGATCATCCCGAGGAGTCAAGCTAGACAACAATTGAAAAAGCATATCATCCTGGCAGATTAGGTGGATCATTCAGGATGATGCTCAATAATTAATCGTACCAACCAAATTTAAAACATTTTAAAGCATGTGCCACGTATATCGTCCAGGCTGAGTAGTGGATCGTTCGGGACGATTGTCCAAATATGGATCGTCCCGGGCAATTTTAATGACTTAAAACGTGCTAACACGTATATCATATAGAACGATCAAGTGTATCGGCCGGGATGATGTCCATAAACACATCGGCCAGTATGAAATAGAAATCAGCCACGACGATAAAAAAGATGGTAGCAGATGACGATCATATCGTACGGGATGATATTATATCATCCGGGATGATATTTGATCGCCGGGATGATATTTGATCATCCGGGATGATATTTGATCATCTGGGACGATGAGTTTCAGCAAAGTCAGAAAAAAGCCAGCATATGGATTTTGAACAGAGAAGTCCAATCATCCAAGACGATAAAAATATCGGCCAGGACGATGTGACAAAATTTGGAAAATGAGGGAAAGATGGAGATGATCAAAGAGAGTCAACAAACAATAAAACCACAAACAATATAAACAATCTAAAACCAACAAAATAAAAAAGATAAAAACAAACAAAATAATTTTTTTTAATTTAAATTTTTACAAAGCGGCATATGATAAATTTCCCAAATATTTAAATTTTAATGATTCGAAAGATCAATGAGTTAACAATGTCAAAATATGAAAACGGTAGAATATCCGATCTTGTTAACCCTAGCTCGGGCTTCTTTTAGGGCACAGTTATCTTTTGAAAACAAAAGGCCTATCTTAGATCAAACTAATTGGGTAAAAAGAAGATCCGTTCAAAACTTGTCTACAAAAAAATATCATATAAAATAATATACCAAAGCAATTTGTCTCAATCATGGAATTTGAAATCAAGCCTTTGAAAATATTAAATAACCCATGAGTTCTTCTAAGTTTTAAAAGTTTTTTAAAAAAGAGGACAGCTTGTTTTTAGTGGGCTCATTTTATGCCTCTTGTCACTTTGAATGGCTTTTTGAGCATCTTTTGATACACTTTGTGTATATAGATTTTTAAATTTGGCATCATTGCGCATCTTTTTATTTTTGGCATCAGTGGCCCTTCTTTTTTCTTGTTCTTGCAAGCTAGATCCCTTTTTCAATAACTCTCAAAATATAATTAGTTGTGAGTAGATCTTTCATATATTAGAGAAGAAAAAACTCACTCTCTAATATAAGGAAGAATAGACCACAAAGCAGACTCAAAATCATATGATAAATGCAATGGCAAGATTTCAATTAACTTGAAAGATATATAAAAGCTTTGAATATTATATATATATATAAGGTAAATTACTATAGCAAGATAAAAAAGATCTTAATTTCAAAAACGAGTTGTTAATTTGAGATAGACTTTTGTTTAGAAAAGAAAAATTATACCACTAAAAGTGGTTAGAGGGGGGTAAACCATCAACGATGTTTCTCCCTTTAACTGATTTAGAGATGCTAATCATTGGCTATAAATCTCCAAAATTTAAGAACTAGAAAAATCATCATAAAGAAAAGGAAAGTAAAAACAAAAATAACTAAAAAGAAACAGCACAAAAGGCAGAAAGTAACGATAATCAAAACATACATTTAAAGAATTTATTAAGCAGCAAGTTTAAGCAATTATGTGCTGTGAGCCTCCATTTTTCTAAGAGTCATATGCTCTCACGAGGTCTTTGATGAGAGCATTCCTGCAAAAATCAACAACCGTCAGATTTAGTAACCCAAATGGGTTTAGGTCCCCTCTTATGAATGGTAGAATGCAATGTATGTGTGCTATGCTGTGAATCATATAATTTGGGTCTCCACACCCAATGTGTAATATGGTGAATAGTGCAAGTGTGTGAGATGTGTCCTAGCATGCCACATGAAAAGCACCTAACACCAGGAAAATGATTTCTTAAATGTTTTGGATTGTAATGCCTCTTCCTAGGTCTTGGCTTTAGATCAAAAGTGGGTGTCATCCAATTTCTATTAATTATTTCCAATTTAGTTTTAAATCTCGAGTTAGTACTTTCTAAAGCAATATTCTTAATCCTTAAATTTTGCTCCATCTCTTTAGATTTCTTAAAATCAAATTCAAGTGAGGTGTGTGATGCTTTTAAAGAATCATGCTCATCAATCAATTCCAAATGCTTTTTATTTAATTCATCAAATTTATCAAGTAAAACCATGTGATTTGAATCAATCGTTGAGTGATCTTTGAGAATAATTTCATGCTCTTTTTGTAAATTCAAAAGCTCCAATTTTAAACTAGCTTAAGTTTTCTTAAGTTTTTTGTATGATGTATGAATTTTCTCACAAATTTCAAACAGTTGATCATAGGTTGGTTTACATACCTCTTCTTCATCACTTTGATCAAGATGATCTTCTGCCATTAAGCACAAGTTTGTTGTTTCTTTCTCAGGTTCAGTTTCAGATGAATAAGAAGCAGATTCTTCCCAGAACGCCTTTTGAATTCTCTTCTTGTCTTTCCTGACTCCTCACTCTTTTCTTTGCTAGAGTGATCCTGAAGTGTAGGACAATCAGCTCTAACATATCTAGGCTTCGTGCATTCAAAACAAACAATATCAGAAGATCCTTAAGAATATTTGTTATCCTTACCTTTTCTCCAATTTTGATGATGCTTGTGACTCTTCCTTAAAAAGCTTTTGAATTGCCTTGTGATTAAGGCAATGTCATCATTTTCAGACCCGGAAGAATCAGAGTTCATGTTGTTGACCTTTAATGCCAAAGTTTTCTCCTTTCCTTTCTCACCTGCATCAAAAATTTTTTGATTCACCCCTTGCTCGGAAACAATGAGTGAGCCGAGTAAAATATCAATCGAATAGGTATTCAAATCTTTAAATTCAGTGATTGCAATGATTTTAGCATCAAAAGAGGAAGGCAAGCATCTTAAAATTTTGTTCACTTTTTCATAGTTTGAAAGTTCTCTTCCTAAGGCATGCAAAGAAGTTACAATTTGAGTAAACCTTTTATACATATCAGAAATTGATTCAGAAGATTTCATACAAAAAATTCATAATCATGCAAGAGAATATTCAAATGAGATTGCTTAACTTCATTGGTTCCTTCATAAGTAATTCACAACCTATCATAAATCTCTTTTCCAGCAGAGCAAGTGGAAACACACATATAGTCTTCAGATTTTAAAGCATAGAAAAAATAATTCAAACACTTCGCATTGAGTTGAGATAAATCTCTTTCATAAAAAGTTCATTCAGTAAAAGGCACTTTAGTTTTAATTCCATTAAGTTCACGAAAAGGTGGAGAATATCCTTCTTTAATAAGCATCCACATGCGATAATCAGTTGATTATAAAAAAGTAGACATGCAAGTTTTCCAAAAATCAAAAGGTAGATTGTCAAACAAAGGTGGTCGTGTAATAGAATATCCTTCCGTTGTATTACAATTCCATTAGTTAGCCATAGATCAAAATTAAAAAAGTTTTCAAACTCAGTTTTTTATGAATCCCGCACTGATACCACTTGAAAGTTCGTTAGGGATGTTAAGCCCTTGAGAACTAGCCCGAGGCTAACCAAGAGGGGGGGTGAATTGGTATTTAAAAAAAAAAATCTTTCATAGATCAAATCACAATAAGCACGAACCAAAATCACTACAGAAAAATAAGTGTGAAAAATTAAAATGCGAAAGCAGTAAAAAGAACACAAGAGTTTATAGTGGTTCGGTCAACTTGACCTACGTCCACTCCCTGGAGGCACCCTCCAGGTATTACACTAAGTAAGTGTCTCTCCTTTAGCTCTCATAGTTAGGCAGAGAAGCCTTTACAACCGACTCCTTTTCACCAACCCTGGTGCGGCAGAAAACCGACTCCTTTAGCTTCCTCCTGAAGCGGGCAGAGAACTGACTCCTTTTGCTTCCTCCCTAAGCGGGCAGAGAACCCGAACCTTTTGCTAAAGTAGACCTCCCAAGAACCTCCCAAGAACAAAGGACGAAGACTGGAGAAGACGACTTGGAACCTTGCTTGGAGGAACCCTTGTGAACCCTCCCACAAACTCCCCCTCATAAGTTCCTCTCTCTCTCTCTCTCTCTCTCTCTCTCTCTCTCTCTCTCTCTCTCTCTCTCTCTCTCTCTCTCTCTCTCTCTCTCTCTCTCTCTCTCTCTCTCTCTCTCTCTCTCTCTCCCTCTCCCTCTCCCAAGGCTCTCTTAGGTCAAGACAGCAGCACTCAAGGTCTCTTACATGAGAAAAATTGGATCCTTTAAATAGAATTTTAAGAACTAACAAAATCGTCCAAGAAAATATGGATATCGTCCTGGCCGATCAGTACAAATCGTGGACTATCGTACTGATCATTGCCCTGAATGGGGGTATGGATGATTCAAAATTAGCTTGATCGTCCAGGACAATCTCACGATCATCCCGAATGATTAGTTCAATTCAGAGGTAAATCGTCCAGAACATCGCCCTGAATATGATCTGGCCAATGTTGATCGTCAAGAAACAACTAAGGTTTTTGAACTGATCGTCCTGGATGATATTGTCAGTTCAATATGATCATCCCAGGCAATGTGATCATATTTGTCATCCTTAATTGTTTTCCTTAATTGTTTGATCAATTTAGGCTTAATTGTATCAAATCATCCAGGACGATACACGATCGTCTTGGCCGATATCCAAAAATAAAGAATGCCTAAATAGATCATGTCGGCAAATTCTTTCTATTTTGAGCATATCATCCTGGCCAATACATGTATCATCCAGGCCGATATCCTAATGACGGTTACCTTGACTAGGAGTCCTAATTAGGGTTTTTGTTTTAAACCCAATTGTCCAGGACGATATAAGTATCGTCCGGGACGATGTGAGTAAAAATAGTAATTCTAAATTAGATAGAAAAAATTACTCAAGTGTGTGTGTAGGGTTACTTAGCATCAGAACACTTCAATGGTTATAATTAACTCAAGAAAGGGAAAAGGAAAGTGCAGACTGACTCAACCCTAATCTACCCAATCTTGAGCAGGTTCTATTTGTCGTCTGATCTCTTGGCCCTAAAATGTCAGTAGAAAAAAGGCAGTCGTATTGTTTGCTATCATCAAAATCATAATTCATGAAACAAAATTTGAAACACTTTTTTAATTAACACGTAGGCCCCTCTATGGGTTTCTCCCTATATATGATTTATGTTCAATTCCTCAACACATGTTTAAACTTTCATTGAATTTGGTTTATCAGATCAAGCAAAAGAGCTCAAAAACCCACTCTAGGTTTCGGTCTACACAAGCCTTAGTTACACAAAATATAGGTTGTTGATCCTTCAATCAACGACATAGATCTCATCATTCTGCGATCCTTTTCGACCGTATAGGTTAATCCGCAGTTTCATTTCTCATCTGACGCAATATCAGCCGTCAATCCCAAACCACGGAAGATCCAACAGTCTCATATCCACACTGACATGGATAAGTGGTTTATTTTAAGTATCCACACTAACTTGAATTATTTGATTATTTTAATATTTAATTAATATTAAATTAAATATTTCCAAAAAAATAAATAATTATTTTTAAATTATTTTAAACAATCAGAGGATCTCTAAAAAAAATATTTTAAAATTATTTTAAGATGTTTTTTAATATTTAATTTTAAGACTTATATTTATATATATAGTTTAATATATGTATATTTTAAAATTATATATATTTAAATCTTTACATGTTGAGAGATCCCTTTGAAATCTTAAATATAGGTTGAGCCAATATGAATAGAAATCATGGGGAAAGATTAATGAATAGTCGTGTTCCAACTATTCATTAATTAAACTATTATTTATGATAATAAACTTTATTCATTTCTTGTATAGGATGCATAAATGCACTTAGCTTAGGCTCTTCGAGTTCTAAAGACTTAAGAATGATGTTTGTGTCTTTATATATATTTTGTCAAGGTTTAGTTTAATTTTTATTTAAGCCCAATAAACCTAATGATATACATAAGGACAAAGATTAGAAAATAGGCTTAGAATATTTAAAAAATCTTAGGGACTAAGTCATGTGTTTAATAGGTGTAGAAACTATAACACTTAAACATAGTAACATTACCCCATTTAGATTAGGAGTTTGCAGGACTTGAAGTCAATTAGGACCTAAGTGCAAGTAATCCTAAGTTAACTCTTAATTAGGCCTAAAATTTAAAAAATTCATAATCAATTCAAATAAAATCCAAAAATTATAAATAAAATATCAAAATGCTCAAAATCATACCCTTATTCCAGAAATAATGAAATCCTTATGATTAAACCCTTAACCCTTAATTTAATATAAATTTGATTTTTAATAAAAATAAATACTTAATTTAAATAATTAATTAAAATATTTAAAAATTATAAAAAATCCCTATATCCTTTGAGATATATCCTTAGGTCATTTCTAACCTTTCGGGTGGTTCCAAGGGGTTTGGGACTGATTTGGATCAAAATCTAAAATTCCTCTTAATTAAAACAATTTTAAAATTTTAAAAAATGCTCAAACTTCAAAAAATCATAATTTTTTATAGAAAACTTCAAATTAATTGAACTAATAGTCTAATTACTCATCGTAAGGTGTAATATTTATTGAAAATTTAAAACTTTCAAAATCAACTTTAATTTAAAAAGTCAACTTTTAGATCTTTAGTTAGTGATTAAAATAATTCCAATAATTCTAAAAAATCCAATAATTAATGAAAATTCCAAAAAAAACTTCAATTTTATTAATAAAATCCTTAAACAATATTATAATACATGAGAACCACTCTAGAGATAAATTTTTTTGGATGGACTACTCTAGGCTACGGGGCTACATGTTTTATGAAGATCTGGTTCCTCGAGCCTGGTGACACAACACCACGAATGAATTCAATGGAGTGTAAAACATAAAAATGAAGTTACTTTTAATTACTTAACTAAAGTGAAATTCTTAAATCAACTATATAAAAAAGGTTTTTAGGATGGACTACTCAAGGATGTTGGGCTACGTGTCCTAAGGAGACTTGGTTCCTCGAGCTTGCTGGTACAATGCCACAATCTTGTTAATGGAAAATATAAACTAATTTAACTTTTGAAATCAGTAAATAAATGAATTAATTAATATTAATCAAAACCTAATTCCTAACAAACTAAATATACTTAATCAACCCTGATTGCTACTACGTAACTCAGACCTATGAAGCTATTAACTTAGCCCCAAGGAAAGTGAAACAAACTTCAAGGCTTTGGTGAGCAACAAAAATAGTAATGACTTAATAACTAAAACCTACCTTAATTAAGGTAAGCTTTAACATATTAATATTTAAACTTAAAGTTAAGAGTTGTGTAAGGGTCTTTGAGTTTGTGATACTTAGACCCAAAATTGAATTTCAAAGAGGAAAGGATACCCCTTAGGTGGATAGTCCACTTTCATTTGGAAGCTCAATTTTGTATCACTCCACTACCCAAAATGGGTAGAATAACCTCCCCGCGGGGGTATAGTTTTCTTTCACATTTGGGTATCCAAGTGCAATGAATTCAAAGAGCTCAAAGAGGAGAAGACCGAGGAGCTGAAGACAAAAGAGTATCCCACTCAAAGTCTACTTGTGTTTGTCCTAACATTAGAATTCAAGTTTATAGTTAGTGGTTCCTGACCACTTTTAATTTATGTAATTATGGGTTGTAATAAATGGGGTACTTACCTATGGACATTAATTTGAGGAATTAATTATATTTATTGATTTTTGGTTTATTTTACTTGTGTATTGGATCTTGCTTGCTTTTCCTAGTTTTTTGGTGCTTGTGTGTCACTTTTTGTTTTAGCCTGGATAAGTGGAGGATTGTGAGGGTACGCCAAAAATTATTCTATTAAAACCAAAATAAAATTTTAGATAACATAAAAACTCTAGTGATCTAAAAAATAAGCCCGAGATTGACGAGAGTTTGCATAAAGCATATTTTTACCTTCTCTTCCTTATTAGGAACCTCCCCACCTATGAGTTATAGCAGACCACCTAGCCTTTGAGGGTGAAAATCTATCATGGGTATGTTATATAATTTCAAGGGAGAAAAATTTTTGTAAACCTTTTTTTAAAAATAGCTTCATTCTAATTTTATGCATTTAATCAACTCAATCAGCATGCATTGCATTAGAAACCAATTTAAAAGTGAGCCTAAAATTTTAATTGCATTTGTCTTAATCATTTTCACCCTACATAAGTCAAGAGACCAATTAGGACAAGATCTAGATGTCGGTCCCAATTCTCAAAACCTTATTAAAAATGTTCATACCACTCTTTCAATAAAATGACTGGACTCATGGATTTAAAATCAACTAGGTGGTTAGCCAGCACCCTAATCCATCCCAGGATATGTCCAGGTTTTTACACTGCATTAGTTAGTTTCGGGTCACCATTATTTGGTGTCCAATTTAGATTTAGGATATGGAGTATATTTTAAATCATAAGACCCTGATCACTTGGAATATAATTCCAAATTTCTTAAAACATGCTTAACTCGAACTAAATTTTCTCTCCATCCAAAATTTAAAGCCCAACTCTTGGGTTAGGTTGGGCCACTTCTAAAATGTTTTAGAATTCCAAAGTGCCTCCTACCCTTCTTTCTTTGTCTCAAAAATAAGTGCTCAATCTTATTCTAATCCCATTTAAAATTTTGGTTTCACCCCCTTTGACATAAAATCTCTAAGCAAAATTTTTGCAGTTATTTTAATCGAGAGTATTTGTAGGAAACTCCAGTTTCCTATGAAATAATTAACTATGAACTCACATCAATTTTTTAATACTTAATAATATTTATTTTGGAAAATCAAATTTATAATGATCATCACAGTATAATCAAATGATTGCTAACAGAAGATATCTTCTTTCTTCGGGGAGGTATATCATGTGTTAGCATAAATTTGAATATGAAATTAATGATCACTTATCTTGATTATCATAGTCTAATATTTGAATGAACTTCATTTTGACCCTTCGAGGTTATATGTGGTTCTTCCTTAAATCAGGCTACAACATTTAAGAGAAAATCCTCAAATTTGGATCTGAACCTATTAGGAGATTTTATCTCCACCTTCTAAGGAATTATATTATCCCTAATGATCCATTCGACTTCAGAATTAAAATTGAAATTTAGATTCAACTCATGAAATTTCCAAAGAACTTTAATTTAGATTTGTTTTGAACCTTGCAAGGAAAATCCCCTTTTCAACCCCAACAGCACCTAACTATCAAGGTAATACTTTTTTCACCAGTCCCTACAAAACTTTTTATTTTAGGAGAATGCATTTTGGTTTATGTAATACTCTTGCTACTTTCAAAGATGCATGGTGTCTTTTTTTTTTTTAACTTAATTCAGCAAGGTATTGAAATCTTTATGGATCATTTTTATGTATTTGACACTACATTTAATTATGAATTATTGTGACAAATGCTATCACCTATGCATCTAGTTCATATTCTAATATTCATTCGGACCACTAGGGTGCTAACCAGCAATATGAGTTGATTTCTTCATCTTGGCATCCCCCTCCACCCAGATGAATTAAAGTGAACATAGATGCTTCACTTCAAAACTAATGAAGCAGGGATTGGAGAAATTTTAAGAGACCATAAAGAAATGATGCTTTTATCATTTGGTTTCTCGTTGATGCATTGGGACATTGGAGAATTATAGTTGCTGGCTGTACGTTCATTGAAAAGAGTCATAGAATACTGGATGCTCAATGCTAAAGGCATAATTATGGAAGGAGACAATGTTAACGTTATTGCTTATTTACAAGACTCAGTGAAGGTTGACAACCGAGTGGTGGACAAGGCTTATAAAGAGGACTTGAATTTTCTAAAGGAGTTTGAGGTAATCCTTTTCCATTTTATTAATAGAAGTTGTAATAAGTTAGCTCATTGGTGTGCTAACCATGCTTTAAAAGGTGATTTCTTTTGGGATGTTCTAGAAGTCAAAAAGGCACCTCCTACTTTTTATTCTTTGTTAAAGGAGGAAAGTGATAGGCTATCTATCACATAGATTGTTGTTCTTGGTTTTTTTTATTTCTTATTAATGCATTGACCAGATCTCTTATGTCATTTCAAATATGTTGAGCCCAAACCCAGTCCTTTTGTCAACCTGGTTGGCTAAGTCAACCTAGGTTGACCTACTAGCCCCTTACAAGTCAAAAAGGTCAAATTAACAAAAATGACCAATTCATCCCTTTGGATCACCTCTACTAGACTTTAAATATCATTTCAAATTTGCTGAGCCCAAACCCTATCCATCGGTCAACCTGGTTGACCAAGTCAACCTAGGTGGACCAAACCAAACATAAACCTTGTGTTCACTCACTTCAATCTCAAATCAACTCCAAACTCAGTCAAACTCTTTTGAACATCTCTCCAAGTGGTTTGAACATGTACACACTTTGATTGGACATGTTGACCCAGTCAACAACTGACTTGGTCAACTCTATCAAAGTTTTGTCAAACTGGTTTTTATTTGGGCCAATTCTCACATTAATTCAAACAAGACTCATATAAACCTCACCAAGCCTTCAAACTTAATCTATTCCATGGCTTAAGCATGTCTTAATTGTAGCTGATCCAAAACCATTTGACTTAGACTAAGTTAACCCAAAACCCATGTTCAAACCATTCCTATTTTCATCCATTTGTTCCAACACTCTACCTAGCCATTTAATTCTTCATGAACTACCATACTAGCATTCTCTCATCATGAGAAGGCCACCTCACCAATATTTAACTAGTTTGACTATTCAAACAAGTAAAAACCTAATAAGAAGAAGCATTCTCGTGGTCAGCCTTCCTTCCCAACTCCAAGTGCATTACTCTAAAGCCTTAGGGTTGAGTCTACCAGTAAACAAACATCACCCCATGTCCACCTTAGCTTTGTTGACTAGTTGACTGGTCAAATGGGTCAAGTAACACTCAACTCCTTTTTAAATGTTCACATAGCCCTTATAATCCCTTTTCCCCTATTTTAGGCTACTAGAAGGGAACCCCATAAGGGCTAAAGCTTTCTCAAAACCCCAAAAACTAAGCCCAAATGTTAGTTTAATCCAAAAGGGAAATGGAACCCCACCCCCCCCCTCCCTTAATCCCAAAGCATCCATTGGCATGGGAGCCCGATCCAGGCTTTCTCCTGCCATCCTAACTACTTGGGGCACCTGATAACAATCCAAAGGGAAGGCCTGACCAATTAGAACCATCCAAAACCCTCCAAGACACTTCAATTGAGTAAAAGAGAGGAAAATAGGGATAATTCTAATATCTACACTTTCTCTCCACTCAAGCCCTCCCAAAGAATACCCTCATTTCATTCAAGCTCCTAGTGAATTCCTCCACGCTTAAACTCTGCCCAGCTCAAATAGCCCTTGATTTAAGCATTTTGAATAGTCAATTCCTTCTAGATAAGTATTTGTGGACAATCCACAAGCTTAACAAGTCCAATAACATTCAAATGCAATAACTTTTATTTAAATAACTTTTTGTTTAAGCATGTTTCAAACCATCAAAGCATGCCCCTATTATTTATGTTCATGTATATTACTTATGTTTAAAATTTTACACAATTTGATTGAACAGATTGAGAGTGCAATACGATTATTTGATTCCTAGCATTTATCATTAGTGCATGTAAGTGTACGAAATCTGAACTATTGACCGCATGATCAAAAGTCCAAATCATGTGATTTCTACGAGTATTTTGACCATGTGGTAGCCTTTGTCGTTCAAATTTTTGTCCGGCTCAATCCAGGCTGTTGATGTAAATCATGGAGAATTTGACGACATCCAAGGTCTTTTGACTTGGATAAGTGAATTGACCATGCGTCACCGGGTCACACATTGATTGACAATGATTACTGTTACGCAATCATTAGCAATCAATACCAGCGATTTCGTCCAGCGGCTTAGACATTGCATCATGTTCTTCCCAATTCTACGGTGTCATTTCAATGCCACCGCCTCACTGACGATTTTGTTTAATTAATTGTAATTAGTTTTAAATGTGTTTTAATTAACAAAAAATTAAAAAAATTATTAAAAATTAAATATTTATCAAAATACATGCAATATATAAAAATTCTCAAAAAATTAAACCCTTCCATTTAAAATTAATATTAATCTAAAATATCCTATATATTTTAAATCATTTTAAATATTCAAAATTCAGTTTTTTATTAATATTAAAAAAATAGATTAACTAAAATATTTTCAAAATTTAACATACTTCTTTATAATGATACTTTCTTATCTTTATAAAGTATTATAAAAACTTATAGTGATTTGTCTCTTAAATTATTTTTTAAAATACTAATTATATTTGGATATAATAAATATATATTTATGCGTTAAAATATTCAAAAGATAATTAAAAGTTCAAGTTTAATAAAATATTATTATTATTTTATATTTAAAAAATTTTAATTTTTAAAATTCAAAAAACTTCAATTTGAAATAAAAATTTATTTTAAAATATAAAATACATTTTGAATAATTATCAAAGATTAAATATTAAATATTTAATCAATTTTTAATTAAATGTAAAATCAAGTATTTTCAAAATTTCATCAAATTAACTTAAATCATTTTAAATTTTCAGCAAATATCTTAATATTAGATTTATATTATTTTAAAATTAATATAAAAATTAAATTTCTTTTCTAAAACTTTTTAAAAATATTAATTATTATAAATTTTAAATACTTAAGTTAATCAAAAATAAAAATTGATTATTAATTAATGTTTTATTTTCAAAGTTCAATATATTTTATTTTAAAATTAAAAATCACTTTAAGACATTATATATCTCAAATAATTTTAAATACTTAAACATTTTAATAATTAATTAATATTTAATTAAAATTAAATTCAAATACTTTTTTTTTTAATTACGAAGTTTATTTTAAATAATATGAAAATTTCATAGAATCATTTTAAGATATTTTAATTTGAAATTAAAATTAGTTTAAGATATTTATATATTTAAAATAATTTTAATTATTTAGATACTTAAAAATTAAATTAATTTTTTTAATTAATTATTGACTCAAATAATTTGAAAAAAATCAGAAACTTTTATTTTAAAAATTTTTCATATTATTGTGGTTTTTTTAAAAAATATATATATTAAAATTATTTTGAAATTATCTAAATTTTTTTAGAAAATCATAAAATTGAACTATTTTTAAATATATAATTAATTTTAAATTATATTTCTATTAAATTTTGAGAGCCCTAAGTGAGTCATGATATTTTAAATATAACTTTGATTTGTTTGAATATAATTAATGGGGATGGATCAAAGGGTGGTTAGATTTCTAATCACCCATTATTTGATTCTTCTACTTGTTTAATGGGGATGGACACACACACTTAGTTCTAGACTCTCATAGTTTTAAGGACTTGATTGTGATTATTTGTGAATTTATATTAGTTTTTCCATGGCTTAGAGACATCAATTTCAAACCTATGGATAATAATTAAGGATATTTATCTAGAAAATTAAGATTAATTTTAGAAATTAAAATACATGTCCTTTAGGAATGAAACTTTGAACACTCAAACTTGATGATATCCTCTATCTTAGAAAGATTTCTCACTCATTTTAAAAATCATTAAGCCACTTAATTAATTAATTTAAGATTAAACCCTTAATTAAGCCTTAAGACTTCTAAAAATTCCAATAAATCAAACTTAACTCTAAAAACTACAAGTAATATCTTAAACTGATCAAAATTTAATTCTTAACCAAAGAAAATTAAAATCCCTATGATCATAACCTTAATTTAATATTAACTTAATTTTTTAAAAAACTTGATAATTAATTAAATTAATTAGTTAAAAATATTCAAAAAAATTCCAAAACATCCCTAAATACTTGGAGACCTCCCCTTGGGTTATTTCTAACCTTTGGGGGTGGTTCGAAGAGGTTTGGGATAGATTTGGATCAAAATATAATTAAGCAATTTTTAAAATTTCAAAAATACTTAAACTTCAAAAAATCACCTTTAATTATAAAAATCCAATTTAATTGAACTTGATCTTATTCAAATCCAATTAAAATCTAGAATTTTCTAAAAATTTCAAACTTAAAAATTTTTTCAAAGTCAAAAAGTCAACTTTCCGGTCAATTGTAGTTCTAAATTAGGCCAAAAATTAAACAAATCATAACATCATATAGAAAATTTCAAATTGAGCAAACTTAAAGTCTAATGACTCATATTAAGATTTTATATTTAAAAAAATATTAAAATTCTAGAAATTATTTTAATTTTAAATTTTAACTTTTGGCCCCTTAATTTATATGATTAAATAATTTCAATAATTCCAAATTTTAATAATTCACTCAAAATTCTAGAGATTTGGCTTAAGCATCCAAACCAACAATCTATATGTTTAATTAAAGTTTATCAACCCTTAACTCTCAAACAATTAAATTAACTTAATCAACTCCAATAACTACTAAGTAATATATGCCTACGACATTATTAGCTTAGTCCTAAGAAAGGTAATATAAACTTTATGGCCTCAGTGAGCAATAAAGGTAGTCACCATTTAACCATTAAAACATACCCGAGTTAAGCTTTAATAAATTAATACTTAAACTCAAACATACATTTTCTCTTCGACCTTTAACAAACTTGAACAATAGAAAACTTTAACAAATTGCTCAGTTTAGGCTAGACACATAGCCTTTTGCACACACTTTAGATAGTTTGCTATGACAACCAACTCTAAGTTTAGGCTAAGCTGGTGTTTACTTTTTACTATTGTGTACTAGATTTTTTGAGTTTTCTTTGCATGTTGTGATTGAAAATTGATTGATGAGAATATTTATCTACTTTAAATGCAATATGTGAATTGATGTGATGGGAAATAAACTATCTTTAGGTTAGGAAAAATCTGGTTGTTGACTGAGTTTTCTCTAGGTGGTCACACACATACAAGGCAACTAATAGTGGCTAAATTAAAAATAAATATAATTACTATATGTGCTTCATCTACTTAGCATCCAAAAAAATAAGAGCATGGCCAAGTGTGATTTGCTTTTTATTGCACATATATATAAATTACTTGGATTTATTTGATTTTAAATACTTAGGATAACCCTACAAGAGATTTAGATCTTTCATTTTAAAGTTGATGTAATTTGTTTAAAGTTAAGAGTTATGAAAGTTATTCTTTGAGTCGGGATACATAGATTCAAAATTAGATTTCAAAGAGGAAAGGACATCCCTTAGGGGAGGGCCCTTTTCTATTTAGAATGCTCAAATTTAGATTGCTTCAATACCCAAAGTGAAATGAATAGCCTCCAATTCAGGGTAGAGTTTTGTTTTTTATTTGGGTATCTAGATACGATGAATCCAAGGAGTCAAAATAAGAAGAGGATGGAGAAATGAAGATAAGTAGTATCCCCCTCAAAGTCAACTTGTGTTGATCCTAGGATTATAATATAGGATTGTGGTAAGTGGTGTTTGACCACTTCTAATTTATGTAATTTTATTTTTTTTTGTAATAAACAAGCAGTTTCTCTATGGATAGTTATTTAATTAATTTGATTTATATATGTATTTATTTAATATATTTGCGATCAGGGTTCCCAACTTTTCTTAATTTTTTGGTGAATTGCATATCATTTTTGGTTTAGCTTGGAATCTGATCGGAGGCTCACATATAAAAAATTTTCTACTTAAATTTAAATAAAATTTTAATACAATATAGAAACTCTAACGTTTAAAGAAGTTAGCTTGAGACCATCGGGAGTCTGCATAATTATATTAATTTCTTCTCTTCCTTGTTAAGCATTTACCCGCCTACGGGTTCTAACAGACCACCTGGTCTTTGAGGATTCAGATTTTTTAAGGGGATATTGTGCAATCTTTTAGGGAAAATTGATTTTAAGACTTTTTAAAATTGCTTCATATACATTTATACATTTTATTAAGTCAATCAGCATATATTGCATTGAAAATTAATTGAGTCTACAGTTTTAAATTTCATTCGATTCAAGTATTTTCACCCTACATAAGTTAAGGGACCAATTAAGATCTGTTTTAGATGTCGGTACCAATTATTTAAAACTTTAATAACGTCCCTACCACTCTCTCATAATAAAGAATATACTCATATCATTAAAACTAACTATGTAGCTAGCTGGCTCCCCAATCCAGGCCAAGGTAGGTCTAGGTTTTGCACTGCATTAGCTAGGTTTGAGCTACTGTGATCTAATTCCTAATTTAGATTTAAGATCTATGGCAGATTTTGAATCACAATACTCTAATATCAGGAAATAGAATCTCAAATTTTTAATAATATGATCAACTCAAAATTAAAAATTCTCTCAATCTAAAATTTAAATCCCAACACTTAAATTAGGTTGGGACACTTCTGAATTATTTCAGAATATCAAAGTATCTCCTACCTCTCCTCTATTGATTCCGAAAATAAGTGTTCAAAATTTGATTCAATCCCCGTTGAAATTCCAAATTCACCTCCTTTGATATCATTCCTAAAAAATTTCTAAACAAAATTTCTACCATTATTTTAATCGAGAGTAGTATGAGACTTTAGTTTCCTATGATGTTATTAACTATGAGGGCTTATGCTCATAGGAGATTTAGAACTCACATAATTTTTTTAAAACTCAATTAAGATTCCTTTTGGGAAATTATATTTATAACAATAATAACCATCATAACCAAATAATTGCTAATAGACAATATTTTCTCCCCTTGGGGAGATATATCATTTGTTAACATAAATTTGAATATGAAATTAATGATCACTCCTCTTGATTATCATAGTCAGATATTCGACTGAACTTTATCCTGACCCTCTCGGGGCACCTGTGATTCTCTCTTAAATCAGGCTACGACATTCAAGAGAAAATCTACAATTTCAGGTCTGAACCCATTAAGAGATTTTATCTCCGCCTTCCGAGGCGGTATATTATCCCTAATGGTATGTTTGACTTCTGAATTAAAATTTAAATTTAATTCTCAATTTTCCTAAAGAAAATTAATTTAGATTTATTTTGCACCTTGCAAGGCAAATCATCTTTCCAACACCAATATATATCTAAGAAAGGATTAGAATAGACATTGCAAAAATTCAGGAGCTTGAAAAACTTCCTACACCCAACTATGTTAAGGGGATTAGAAGCTTCTTAGGACATGTTAATTTTTATAGAAGATTTATAAAAGATTTCTCTAAAATTTTTAAGCCTTTATGTCATTTGTTAGAGAAAGATGTTCCTTTTATATTTGACTATGCATGCATAAAGCTTTTAATACTCTCAAGCATCATTTGACTATTGCTCTTGTTATTATTGCTCTTTATTGGTCATTAACTTTTATAGTGATGTGTGATTGTCAGTGATGTTGGTGTAGTTCTGAGGCAAAAGAGAGATAAGAAATTCTATGTCATTTTCTATTATAGCAAAACTTTGAATTCTACTCAAACTAATTATACAACCACTGAAAAAGAATTGTCAACTGTTGTTTTGCTTTTGATAAGTTTAGATATTATTTGATTGGGATTAAGGTTATTACACAAAAATTATTTTCTTTTGATGTAGAATGAAGGAATGGTCGTTTGCACAAGTTCAAAGATGCTATCTTGGAGGTAAAATCCTTGTGCGATATTGAGATTGCAGTTCTCCTTTATTCATAATCAATAAAATTTGATATAAAAACGGCTATTAATCTTAACTCTATTAATTTAAGCTATATTTATTTTCAACTTAAAATTTATTAATTTATTAAAAAGATGTTTTTGCTTCCATAAAGGTTATGCTTTCATCCAAATTAGTTCTTTCAATGTGCATCTCATTTCCATGTATTCTATTTAGTTACTAAAGAAGCATGAATAAATTAGAATATATAACAAAATATTAATGTATGAGCATCCTAAAATTAAAGGGTTGTTTGGAATTATTTTTTATCTTTATTTTTTTCTATTTTTAAAAAATATATTTGGGTTGTTTTCTTAACGAATATTTTAAAATAAGTCAAATTAATTTTTTTAATATTCTAAACAAAACTTTCAAATAAATTTTTATTTTTTGATAACTTTGAAATACTAAAAGTAGGCGACACATACAAATCTTTATCTCCTCTTTGTATATTATGTGTTGGATTCTATGATTGAAAATATGAAAGGGATAATATATCGACATGGAGGAAAGATATATGATGAGTCAATCGTTTATAATGTGGTATATAATTTTTTTTGTTCAAATACAAAACAAAAGTAACACTTCCCTTAATTGCTTTGCACAATCCCTTAAATTCAAAATACAATTTAATTAATTCTATGTTAATTATGAGTTATTAGTAATTAAAAGATTTAATTAGTAGATTCATTCTTTTCTTATATATTATAGGCAAGATTGATTAAATGATGCTCCAAATCATTTTGCTCCACATAAGTACATGAAAGTATCAAATAACAAAACCAAATATTTGAAACATGAGAGTTATATATTTTCGATCAATTATGAAAACTTCAGAGTTGTCTATTAGACTTACATACCAAGAAGGTATTAATTGGTGTTAACTTTAAAGTGATATTTCTTCTAATTATTCTATTTTTTGTTTACAAAATGGGATTGTAGCTTTAAGGTGCTAACATTTATCTTGGTAAAAGTATCATATTTATTCGAGTCGAATCACATGTAAACTTATTTGTGAATTCATAAATCATTTTGGATAATATAAATCATTTTTGCTTTCTTTATTTGGCAAATCTCAAGCTTGTACGTTTTTCCTTTTATTAAGATCAAAATGCAAGAGGTACTTCCACTTTTGCCTAAAGCCTACCATACTCACATGCATCATTTTATGCAAATCAACAAAAGAAGGTGATTGGTTTGTTTTTTTTTCCTTTGTATTCATTTCATTTAATTTTTTTCATACCACTGCTGATATTGTACAATCTATTATTAATGACTCAATAGCCAACCATAATGTCTGATAATATTTAATGTTGGTGATTATATATTATATTTCAGTTTTGATTATTTCTTTTGGCGCAAACATTCTATATTTATTCACCTTCATATGTGTGAAAAAATGTGTTAGACATACAAATTCATTGTCATCTTTTTGAAGTTTCAACTTTGCATCAATTAATTTGTGGCTTAGAAAAATAAAATTGAAAATGTGAAAATTTTTTCTAAAGAAATAAATCGCTTTAAAAAACCCGGCAATCCCTCACCAAAACCCTATTCTTCTCAGCCAAACAGATCCAAATGGCTCTCAGCAAATCCTACGTTGCCGCCTCCCTTAGAATCCTCAGACCTCGTCCCCATACTTTACCCTCCAGCCTTCGCCGCCGCTCTGTCGCTCAACCGTTCCGCTTACTCTCCTTCGCCACCCCCGAGGAAGCTGCGGCCGAGCGCCGCCGCCGGAAACGCCGCCTCCGCATCGAACCCCCTCTCTCTTCCCACCGCCACCAAGCCTCCCCCCGTCGTCGTCCTCCCTCCCCAAAGAATGCTAACCCTAATGCCCCCAAGCTTGCTGAACCCGTCACTTCCCTTGCAGGCAATCGTCTCAATCTCCACAAACCGCATCCTAACCCTAATCCGTGAGAACGATCTTGATGAGGCGTCCCTTCTCGTACGCCACTCCATCTACTCCAACTGCCGGCCCACAATCTTTACTTGCAATGCCGTGCTCGCCGCCCTCCTCCGCCAATGCCGCTACTCGGACCTCCTCTCTCTCCACCGCTTCATCACTCAGGCCAGCGTCGCCCCGACCGTCATCACCCATAACCTTCTCCTCCAGGCCTACTGCGACTGCCGCAAAACCGACACTGCCCTGGAGCATTACCGACTTATTGTCAAAGAAGATTCCTCACTAAATCCCTCGCCCAGCACCTATCGGATCCTTGTGAAGGGTCTCGTTGATAACAACAAGGTAGATCAGGCTGTAGATCTCAAGAATGACATGCTTGGTAAGGGCAACTGCCCTCCGGATGATGCATTGTTTTATAATCATCTCATGACTGGTTTTATTAGGAATGATGAACCGGATCGTGTTCTTGACTTGGTCGAAGAACTCAAGGAGAAGCTTTGTGTGGCTGATGGAGATATTATATGTGATGGTATTGTGTATGGGAATCTAATGAAGGGGTATTTCAAGAAGGGGATGGCGCAGGAGGCCATTGATTTGTTTTGAACGAGTTCTTGGAGATGGCTCCAAAGTAAGGTTTGGCCCCGTGAGCTATAATTTGGTTCTTGATGCATTGACAAAGAACGGGCGATTGGATGAGGCTATTGGATTGTTTGAAAGGATGATGAGGGAGCATGATCCGCCGAAGAGGATGGCAGTGAATTTAGGAAGCTTTAATGTGATGGTGGATGGCTTTTGCTTAGCTGGACGGTTTGAGGAAGCTATACAGGTTTTTAAGAGAAGGATGGGGGAGAAGAATTGCACCCCAGATGTTTTGTCCTATAATAATTTGATAGATCACCTTGGAAAGAATGGTTTGGTTACTGAGGCTGAAGATCTTTATAAGGAAATGGGTGAGAAGGGTTTCAATCCGGATGAATACACATATGTTTTGTTGGTTGAATCTTTTTTTGAGGTTGGAAGACCAGATGATGCTGTTGATTACTTCAATAAGATGGTGGAGTTTGGTTTGAGGCCAAATGCTAATGCATATAATAAGGTTATTGGAGGATTGGCTAAACATTCAAAGGCTTGATGAGAGGCTCGAGTATTCTTGGATCGCATGTTGGAAAGGGAGGTAAAGCCAAATGTGAGGAGTTATGAGATATTGGTGCAGTCCTTTTGTGAGGCTGAAAGGCTTGATGATGCACTCAAGGCATTGAAGGATTTGTTGATGGATGATCTTAGCTTGAGTCTGGAAATGAAGGAGCTTGTGTTGGAGGCATTAAGGAAGGAATCGAGAGAGGAGGATTTCGAGAAGCTACTTGAAGATGTTGAGAGGGAGAAAGCTGAGGCAGCAGCCCGGGCCGCGGAAGAGAAGGCAAGAGCTGAAGCTCTTGCCAAGGAAGAGGAGGAGAGGAAGAAGAAGCGGAGAAAGCTGCTAAAGAGGCTGCTGCTGCTAGAGCTAGAGCAAGTGCTGCAGCTATTGAAGCAATATTGGGAAAAAAGAAGTCTACTGATAGCATCGAAGAGGATGAATCTTCTTCAAGTGTTGTTCCTGTCACAACTGCAAAAAAGATTGGAGACTGTGATTCCATCAATGAAGGATCATCAAAGGAAGTGATAGTTGAAAACATTTTAACCGATGTGAAAAATGAAATTGGAGGTGCTACTTAGCAGGTAAAACTATCATAAATCGCATGTTAATTGAAGAACTTTATTTCACTGGAATTGATTGTTTGTGCTAATAGTTTAAGTTGCTATTGCAGATATAGGTTTTTATTGACTACTATATATGTTAATGGTTCTATATCATCATTATCGTTATCATCATCATTAATTTTGTTGTGAATATTTAGAGTTTATTTTTATGAATTATCGTTTTTCATTTATGTTATATGAATTATGTGGCGAACTAATATCTGCTAACATTTTGATCAACTCTTATCCTTATTACATTTGGTTTAATTTTTTTCCCACTCTAATCCTTCACCTTTATTTTTTTATCAACTATCTAAAGGTGCATCTTCTCACATTTATTGTATATGTTTGGAAGATTAAATTTATCTTTGATTACTCTATCTTCAATAGACGTTACCCTGCTATGGCTCTAATGTAATTATTTTTCAAAGTGTTCTTCTTAGTTTTATCACATTTCATGTTGATATTATTATTTCCTCCTTGCTCAACTAGGCATTCAATAACTTCTGAATTGCTTAATAATAAGATACATAGAGTATGACTGACCTTATTATATTTTTATAAAAAATAACTTCAAGTTACATTGAGATTCTCTTATTGCATAAAATGCTCGAGATGCTTCTTTGTATTCTATTCTTCAATATAATAAATATTTTTCCATATATCATCAACTATATAAATTTATATCTTTGTTTATACTCTCATATTCCATATTATAAATCATACATATTTAAATTTATGATATTTGTATATCATTTCGTATTTTGCTAGTATTATGATGTGCCTTGGTATTGAAAAACAGCAACAAACTCCAAGAGATTCAACACAAAAATATTTTTTTATTGATAGAAAATCAAATACGAACAAAGCAAGATACAATGGTTCTCTTTTGAGAGGACTTCTCTCCCAAACCCTAGATGCTGCCAAGTTCCCTCAAAAAAAAAAAAAAAACTAAAGCACTCTCAAATTAAATTCTCTATACAAGCATAACATAAATTTTGCTACTTATAGTAAAGAATAAAATAATAAATTCCAAAACAACTCTCCCCAATTTCCTCTCAAATCAGCCCGTAAATCAGCTCCCAAATCAGCCATCTCTAATTAGGAAATATCTCCTAATTAATATCCTCCAATTCAACCCCCAAATCAGTCCCAAATTTCATTTTTTTAATCAGGAAATGTCTCCTAATTAATCTCCTTCAAATTATCCCTTTTTAATTAGAAAATATCTTATAATTAATCCCTTCCTTAATTCCTCTTCTCACATATGTAATGATAGATTTAATGGGCCTTGCAAGGGGGTTTGAATTGCCCTCTCCCGTATTAATGCTCCCCTCCCCAAAATGCACCTTGTCCTCATGGTGAAAGGTAGGGAACTGTCTTCCGATTACCTCGTATGGCTCCCATGTGGCATCATACTGTGGCAGATCTATCCACTTGATTAACATCTTTTGTGCCTTTGTCTGCCCTTTATGCACACCCGCTACTTCCAAGGGTTCCAAAATGACATCCATGTCCTCTGTCAAAGTCAAGGGAAGAGATGATGGTGGCTCTCCTATTGCCTTCCTCAACTTTGAGACATGAAAGGCTTGGTGCAAAGATGATGAAGGTGATAGCCTCAATCGATAAGCTACTACTAAAATACGCTTTATGACCTCATAAGGCCCAAAGTATCGTGGGGATAATTTCTCATTCCTCATTTTGGCTAGTGTTTTCTATCTGTAGGGCCTCAATTTTAAGTAAATCATCTCTCTTGGTTCGAAGTTTACTTCTCTCATGTGCTTATCAGCCTTTCTTTCCATGATATGTGGGTTCTGAGCAAATGTCCCTTTAGCTTAGATAATATCTTGTCCCTTTCCTTTTAAGTACTACTTGATGCTGGACATGAGTGCAACGCTATACCCATAATGAATTAGATGGGGTGGATCTCTCCCACAGAGAATCCTAAAAAGAGTGGTCTTTACTGCTGAATGATATGAGGTATTGTACCAATATTCAGCTCATGCAATCAGCCTTGCCCAACTTTTTGACGTGTATTATACAAAGCATCTCAAATAGGTCTCTATGCTTATGTTGTTCACTTCTATTTGACTATTTGTCTGGGGATGGTATGATGCGCTTCTCTTCAGGATTGTCCTCTGTAAACGAAACAACTCCTCCCAAAAAGTGGCTAAGGAACACCTTATCCCTATCTTACACAATGAACTCTGGAAATCCATGCAAGCGTACCACCTCGTATAAAAATAATAGCCACAGAGATTGCAGTGTAAGGGAGCTTCAGAGAAATGAAGCGTGCATACTTGCTTAGACGATCCACTACTACTAGTATCATTGAAAACATAGAGTATAATTTTTGTAGTAATAGATCTATTGGGGGATTGTAATTTTAAGTGATCAAGTCATTAAAAAGAGTATACGTTTTAGATATCTCGGATCTATTATTCAAAGTGATGGTGAAATAGATGGGGATGCTATTAGTTTAATTCAAGTTGGATGGTTAAAGTGGAGGAATGCATTTGGTGATAGAAATATACCTCTCTAACTTAAGGGAAAATTCTCTAAAATGGTGGTGAGATCTGCAATACTTTATAGCATAGAATGTTAGCCACAAAAAGAGAAATATAAAATTAATTTAAGTGTTGCAGAGATGAGGATGCTCAGGTGGATGAGTGGCTTCACTCTTAGAGAAAAAATGTGAAACGAGCATATACATAAAAAGGTTGGATTAGCTCTAATAGCAGATAAGATTAGAGAGAGTTGCCTTAGATTGTTTGGACACAAAACGTCGGTCTTCTGATGACCTAGTTGAGAGAGTAGATGTATTAGATTTGGCCTATATTAAGAAAGGTATATGTCGACCTAAAAAATTTCTGTTAGAAATTATTAAAAATGACATTTCTTTTAGTAGAATTAAATGAGAATTGAACTCTTAATATGATACAATGGAAAAAAAATGTAGCCGATCCCATATAGTGGGATAAAGGCTTGGTATTTTTTTTTTTGGATTTTTACATACATAACACTTAAAAATTTCTTATTTACTCATCTAACATCTAAACTTGATTATTTACACACATACCACCTAAAATTTATTTAACTTTCTAAAATACCATTTTGTTTCCTCTCTGTCAAAATCCTCCTGTGAGCCCTCGCGCTCTCATTCTCACACAAGAACTGATCCCCTGTGAGCCCTCGCGCTCTCATTCGCACACAAGAATTGATCCCCAGGTCCTCTCCCATCTCCTCTTGTTCATGAAAATTGTCCGCTTGGAGTCAAGTATCGACGCTTCAGTTTCCCTTTTTTGAAGTCTGGGATGAAGATGATCTATAATCTGGTGTTCACTAATTTATTGTCGTCGATGGAGGTTGAAGTGTTGAAGAAAAATTGTGGGATTAACTGCGGATTGACTGGAGGTATGTGGGAATAATTTTGTTGACGCCGGATTGTGGGATTAACGCCGAAAAAATCTGGAGGCACATATATCTCTACAATCTGGCGTTCTATTTTTTTCTTTTGAATGCCTACAGATTTTTGGGATTTTGCTTTATGTTGGAATAGAATCGTTTAAGTTCTGTTTTACCTTTTTTTAATTAGATACCGATTTTGGGAATTTAAATTCTGCTGTAATATAGCTATACATGTTCTTTTTTTCCTTTTGAATGAATTCTGTTGGAATAGAGCAATTTATGCTATGTCTTTGTCTTTTGATGAATTCTGTTGGATTCGAGTGTTTGTGTGTTGGAATTGTGTGGAAAAGTTTCTGGGAATGAATTGCAAGAGGTGCTTGATGTAGGTGTGGATTGCTCCGATGCCAATCCTCCTAAAGAGCAGAATTCATCCTTTTGCACTTCAGATGTTCGGATAAAGGTGGCTGAAGGCGAGAGGGAGCAGGCGTAGGTTTTCAAGAACAACAAGATGAATTTCGTGCGCGATCCGACTGGTTTTGAGGAGAGGAAGACGGAATGGTATTTTTGAAAGTCAAAGAAGTTTTAGGTGGTAGGTGTGTAAATAGGCAACTTTAGGTGTTAGATGAGTAAATAAGAAACTTTTAAGTGTTAAGTATGTAAAAATCCCTTTTTTGTTACATATATTGATTTAATGAGGGCATGTATTATTTTAATTATTATTTTTAAACATTGTCAGCAAATTTAAACTACAAAACAAAGTGATTATTGAAAGAATGAAGTTCATAATGATAATGCCATTACACTACTACTATTAATACACATAACAAACATCACTATATACTTCAATACAAATAACTAGCGATGCATGAAAATAAACTCTAACAAATAATACAAACATTAATCGAATATGTTGGTCATTAGTGGTCTCTTCCTATAGCCGATATCCATCGTGTCATGACAGCATGGGCCTTTTAATATAAGGTTTCCTGTTCTCTCTCTTGTGGTAGATTTCCAGCTACGATACCTTCATCAATAGGCCCAGCTAATGTAGGAAAGTAAAAGCTCTGAATTCTTGTACACTAAAGCTAACCCAATATTGCATTCTATGAGCTATTTGCGAGTGCATTTTTGTGCCAGAATTGTGGAAAAGTAAGGGAGGCCAGAAGCAAGAAGAGGATATAATTTCTCTCTTATTATCTCTCTCATGCCTCATTGTGCCTATTTGATAAAAATTACAGCCTCTTAATTAGGGTCGCTTAATCCCTTTTGACAATGTACTGCCATTGCTTAACTCTCCTTGTCCATCTCTTCTTCCTCATCATCCTTGTCATCTTCATCACTAGATGCGCAATCGCCAGCTTCGCCAAAAGGGTAAGGGTACCTTTGCTAGAATCAATCAAAGATTTGGAGGCAAAGAAGACGACTCAATAGACGTGGCAAGGATTCGTGCATATGTTCAATGGTATTTCAGTTTTTTTTTTGCAAATGGTTAAACTCAATCGCTCAGAGAAAATGGTTGACGAATAGCTGTGATGTTTTGAGTGAGATGGAGTTATGAATAACGTGTTTTGGTAAAAGCAGTTCTTCCAAACACATTTAATTCATTTTACTATTTAAATATGGAAAAACACTAATAATGTTGAACCGAACAAGTTCTTAAGAACGGGCTGGAAAATATATGAAGTTGCTAACATTGGATAACGATATTTGTGATAATTTGTCCAAATTGTAGCTTATCATAGTTTTAGAACCATTATTTTCGATCTTCAGTTTTAGAAAATATAAATGAAAATATACCTTATTTATTTCTTTCTTTTCAATACCAATAGTTGAAATATCTTGCGCGCATTCTTACTGTTTATTCTTTTTTTAGCTAATTTAATGTAATGTATGATGGATATATCTTTTCCTTTTTCTTACTCTTCCTCCTCTCTCTACTATAACTTGGATAATATGATGATTTTACGTATCTTTATTCATTCTTTTATTAACTTTGTGTATATGGTGGATTGGTTGGTTTTGATTATCCCAAATTTATTTGATTTTGTAAAGATGAAGCAATTTTTGAAATCTCTCATTTTCAACTTTAACAGGAAGAAATGTAGAGTAGCCTTGAAGGTAGACGAAATATTGAGAACATGGAAGAAAAATATAGCAGAATCATTTAGCAAATGCTTAAAGACATTTGAGGAGTTGAAAATGGGCAAAATTATGGTTGATAAATCATCGCCCATCTCTTTATAAAGGATGTTATCATTCTATTTGAAGGGAACACATTATCAGTGTCGAATTTACGTGGGAAGAAGGAATCATGTCAAAAAAGATGACTTAAATATATTTGATAGTCATGTGTAAAATATTGTGGAAATGCACCTTTAGGAATGCATGTTTTTTATTAGAATGTTGAGTTATAAGGAGTGTATTAATATACTAATATATGTGAAAATTTGAAAATGGTTCGTTATTGGACCATGTATTTGATTCACCAAATACATCATTATTTTATACTCTTTGATATATATGGTTCAACTCAATCTTCATTTTGAAAATTTATATTTCTAGTGGAATTGATCACCTTCTTAATCTTTTTTATTAATTAGAAAAATGACATGTTCTTCTTTCTGGAAAAAAAGGAAAAGAAGATAAAGGATTACTTCATTCTTGATAGTCATTTATTTAATCAGCGAATAGTAGCATACTCTAGATCGGAATCTTGGGGAAGTACTGCTTGATCATTTCTACCAATTTCACGCCCTTGTTATGCAAAGTTTTATGCAAAGTTTTATGCAAAAATACCTTTTTTTGATACCTTGCGTTATTTTCATTACTCATCCTTTGTGTAATTTGGTGTTCCCAACTGCCCACTTCTTTTTGATAGATCCCCAATGTATGCCTTTTTTTTTGTATTTATTTAAAGCATGATAGTGAAAAAAAAATAGAATAAATACGAAAGTCATATAAAAGGAGATGTAGGTGTAATATTGAAGGGAGTGCATTATTGAGGTCCAATGTTAAGCTAGCTGAAAGAAATATTAAAAAAGGTGATTTTGATAATGTTGTTCGTCACAACAAAAATATTATGAAAATGTATATTGTGTCATGCATATTTTGGAATTAAGTCATGCATTTTTTTCATTCATTTGAATTGTTATAGAGAAGAAAGGCGAACACATGAAAATAACTATAAAAATGAAGGAAAATGTAACAACAATATTTGAAGGGAGCATATTATTGCAATCTAATCTTAAGCTAAAAAAAGGAAGCAAATCAAACAAGATAATTTCAATATAGTGGTACTTGTGACTAAGATATTTTGAAAATGCACATTGCGCCATGCATATTTTATTTTTTTTAAAATATAGAGTTAGAGGGAAAATAGTAACATATTAATATATGCTTTTATTCCTATTTTTATTAATTTAAAGCATGAAGGTGAAAAAAGGGAACATGAATGATAGGAAGTCATTTACAAAGGGTGGGAGATGTGAATGTTATATTTGAAGGGAGTGTATTATTGAAGTTCATTCTTAAGTCAGAAGAAAAAATCATATCAATTAAGATGATTTTAATAAATTGGATGGTTATTATTAATATGTTTTAGAAATGTATATTATGGCATACATATTTTATTTGTTAGAATATAAAATGATAAGGAAAATAATAACACATTAATATATACTTGTAGGTTTTTTAATTTATTTGAAGCATTATGTTGAAGAAAAGTGAATGCACATGAAAGAAGTCATATAAAAAGGGATGAAGATGTAAAAACAAAGCTCATAGAATTATAATAAATGTTAATCATATGTTTTTTTTTTTTAATTTTGCTTCTCTAAATTAAATTATTGCTTATGATTGATTCATAGTTTGCAAATTTATGTAGAAGTAATTGAAGGTGATTTGATAATATTGAATCAAGATCTAATTAATATTACCTTAATTTGTTCTTCCCTTGAGCTAATAGTTTTATTATCTTCTCTCTCTCTCTTTATATATATATATATACTTGTATCATACAAATGATGTTTTTACTCTTCATGAACCTCCCCCATTATTTTTTTGATCACTAATTAATTACATCCCTTGATACAAGTAACTAATTACATTAAGGAATTCCCCTAGGATGCTGCCCTACATAAGTATATTTTCTTACAAATTACTGAATAAGAATAATGAAAGAGCTCTTTAAATAACAAAATTTAAGTATTTGAGTTTTTGAAGGTTTTTTGTTGAATTCTTTTAGGATACTTGAATAATAATATTTAATGAATTATAAATTTCATTGACATCTTAAAGTTCATGGGATTATCAGTCATTTATATTGTGCAGGTTTTAATATTTATAATATAAATGTTAGAAATAAGTGTAAAATTCGTACAAAAATATCTCACAGTTCATTACTTTTATAAGGTTCAATAAATTATCAATGAACTAATTATGGGTCTCTGAAAGGATGCTGCTAGTGGGATCAGAATGCAAAGAGTACGATCGTACTATTCTGTATAATAAAACTATCACGACTTGGCTTGGTGAGCTCGCGTATGCGAGGCGGGAACAGAGGTCGGACGGTAGACTAAAATATCTAATTTCTAGATTTATCACCTTAACATTTGAAAAGCCTCTAAAACATCAAATTTGAAATCACATAAACATAAAATCAATAATATTCATAAAGTTATTTTTCTTCAGGAGCTCCTCTTCTACGATAAGCATTTTCTCCCCTTCTACTTATTTGTTTTATTAATTTAAGCTTACCTGAAAAATGTTAACAACTAATATTAAGCCGAAGCTCAGTAAGTAAAATATAATTCTAAACAACAGTAATTATGACAAACTTCATAATATGCTAGATGCCACATTTCATATGAACATAACATTAAATGATTTTCTAAAAACATGCAATTAAATATATCATATCATAAAACTATTCTTTCATTTTCATTTCTATTTCCATATTCATATCGATATACTTAGGTTTCTCATTTCGTATATATTACAATCATCATAGGAGCCACCCTCTAGTACCATAAAGGTACTCCTTTACCATTTCCTTTTTCATATCCTTTACCATTTTAACATGCACGAGTACAACGTCCCCATCTAGTACTATAAGGGAGTGAGCTCCATCTATTCAGTATGTACATACAAGCATTCAATATAACATTCATATCATCTCATATCATTTTATTTCTATTACATATACAATTTGTTTGATAATGTCATAATATATAACATATGAATTGTATGATCAATTATTGGATAAAAATAACATAATCATGAGTTAAAAGAGACCTAAAAAAATTTCATAAACATGCTTGAACTTTTAAAACATAAAACTGGAGAGAAAACAAAAGTACTACTGAAATAAAGAATCATGTATAATTACAGAAATTAGGAATTTGATATCTCTTTGCTAATCCTCCTTTCTTCAAGGTCACCATGATTATCACCTATAAATATTAATATTTTTTTCAAAATTATTCATAATAAATCTAAATTAAAGTTCTCATTCTCTTTCTAAACTATCCTAAGTTCTTTCTCTCCATCTTTCTCTCTACAAATGATGACATAAAGCAAAATATATTCTAAAAATTTAAAATTTTGTATAATTACATATTTTAACCAAAATAACCCTTTTTTCATAACCTAAATTAATTTAAAATAATTTATATTTTTGAATTTAAAATAATTAGAAAATAAGAAAATACCATTTTGTAAGAAAAACTCAATTTCTTTTCTTAAAAACCCTCTTAGGACCCTTAGGAACTACATTTGCGAAAGCACTTTCAAAATTTTCAACTTTAGAGAAAAACTCTAATTTTTCCAACTCAATATTTTTAAAGAAAAATCACATTTCTATGCATAAAAATGTCTTCTAAACCTTCCCTACATATCTCCTAAAGAAAATAAGAAGTTTCTATCAAAACCTAACTTTTTCATCTCAAAAAAACCAAGGGAAAGATAGGGATTTCTATGTTTAGAAATGTACCTTAGTGCTCCTTAGGCTTTCCCCTATAATTTCCTTCCAAGAACCTCGCCGGAGAAGTCGCCGGAGCCGCCGCCCTTCGCTTCTTGTCTGCTTCATTCTAGTGTTCAATTGAATGGAACCGTGCGGGAGAAATGAAATGGGGAGGGGAGGATTCGGTCTTCTTAACATGAGGTAAATGGGATGCCAAAAAGACTTATTTGCCCTCACTTAAACTATCCAAGCCTTAATAATTTCTAAGGGTATTATGGATATTATGAGATTTCTACTAATAATACCCATAATATCCTTAGAAATTATTAAGGCTTGGATAGTTTAAGTGAGGGTAAATAGAAATCTTATAATACCCATAATACCCTTAGAAATTATTAAGGTTTGGATAGTTTAAGTGAGGGCAAATAGATCTTTCTGGCATGACATTTTCCTCATGTTAAGAAGACCGAACCCTCCCCTCCCCATTTCATTTCTCTCGCAAGGTTCCATTCGATCGAACGCTAGAAGAGGCGCGGACAAGAGGCGACACAAGGTGACGGGTGGAGGCTCCGACGACTTCTCCGGCGAGGTTCTTGGAAGGAAATTGTAGGGGAAAGCCTAAGGAGCACTAAGGTACATTTCTAAACCTAGAAATCCTATCTTTTCCTTGGTTTTTTTGAGATTAAAAAGTTAAGGTTTAGTAGAAACTTATCATTTTCTTTAGAAGATGTGTAGGGAAGGTTTAGGAAATATTTTTTATGCATAGAAATATGGTTTTTCTTTAAAAGTATTGAGTTGAAAAAATTAGGGTTTTTCTCTAAAGTTGGAAATTTTGAAAGTGCTTTGTAAATGTGATTCCTAAGGGTCTTAAGAGGGTTTTTAAGAAAATAAATTGAGTTTTTCTTACAAAATATTATTTTCCTATTTTTTAAATTATTTTAAATCCGAAAATAGAAATTATTTTAAATTAATTTAGGTTATGGAAAAAGGATTATTTTGGTTAAAATATATAATTATATAAAATTTTAAATTTTTAGAATATATTTTGCTTTATGTGATCATTTGGAGAGAGGGAGAGGGAGAGAAAGAACTTAGGATAGTTTAAAAAGAGAATGAGAATTTTAATTTAGATTTATTATGAAGAATTTTGAAAAAAAATATTAATGTTTATAGGTGATAATCGTGGTGACCTTGAATGAAGGATGATTAGCAAAGGGAAATAAAATTTTTAATTTCTGTAAGTATACATGATTCTTTATTTCAGTAATACTTTTGTTTCCTCTTAAATTTTATGTTTTAAAAGTCCAAGCATATTTATGAAATTTTTTAAGGCCTCTTTTAGATCATGATTATGTTATTTTTGTCCAATGATTAATCATACAATTCATATGTTATATCTTATGACATTATCATACAAAGTGCATACGTAATAGAAATGAAATGAGATGAGATGATATGAATGTTATATTGAATGCTTGTATGTGCATACTGAATAGATAGAGCTCACTCTCTTATGGTACTATCTGGGGACGTTGTACTCGTGTACGTTAAAATGGTAAATGATATGGAAAAGAAAATGGTAAATGAGTGTCTTTATGGTACTAGACGGTGGCTCCTGTAATGGTTGTAATATATACGAAATGAGAAAGCTAAGTATATCGATATGAATATGAAAATAAAAATGAAAGAATAATTTTATGATATAATATGTTTAATTGCATGTTTTTAAAAACCATTTAATGTTATGTTCATATAAAATGTGGCATATAGCATATTATTAAGTTTGCCTTGATTATTGATGTTTAGAATTGTGTTTTACTTACTGAGCTTCGATTTAATGTTAGTTGTTAACATTTTTCAGGTAAGCTTAAATTAATCAAAAAAATGAGTAGAAGCGGTGGAAATGTTTACCGTAGAAGAGGAGCTCCTGAGGAAAGGTAACTTTATGAATATTACTGATTTTATGTTTATGTGATTTCAAATTTGATGTTTTAGAGGCTTTTTCAAATATTAATGCGATAGTTTTAGAAATTAGATAGTTTAGTTTACCGTCTGACTTCTGTTCCCGCCTCGCCTACGCGAGCTCACCGGGTCGAGTCGTGACAAAAGTGGTATCGGAGCAAATGGTTTAGGAATATTGATCAATATGAAAGAGCCAATAGGATGATTCTTTAGGTTAGTTAAGGTATATGGTATGTGTGTTATAGACTACTAATTCTATAGGTTAGTGAATGTTGATTTGCAACTAGAAGTTGTATGTAAATTTCGAGGACAAAATTTTTATTAGGAGAGGAGAATTGTAAAACCTGCAAAATGTCATTTTAGACCTAGCACGCTTTTCTATGCGTCGCGACGAGTTTTAAGTAAAAAATTCAAAGTTGTTGGATTACAAAAATTTTGAATTTTTCACTTAAAACTCGTCGCAACGCATCGAAAAGCGTGCTAGATCTAAAATGACATTTTGCGGGTTTTACAAAAATGGTGTAGGCCTTTACACTCTATGCAAACAGACTAACGGTGTAGGCCTTTACACTCTCAGAGCAAATTTTACTTTGAGACTCCAGTTTTATTAAAAAAATTATTTTTAGTGTTTCGAAAACGAGACTCCGCTTCTCCTAGATATTTCAAGCCAAACCCAACTTATAACAACAATCCATAGGATTTTGTTAATAACAAGGGTATTAACAAACAATATGAAAAAGAATGATGCATTCGCTAAATAATATGAAAAAGATACACCTCTTATAGCCACAAATCATCACTTCAATTGCTCATTCTACAACAATTAGACCAATAAACATTGATAAAAGAAATAGAAATCAATACGACCTTATTCCCTTTTAATCTTTCAAGAAAAGCTTTCCAATCATAAACTATGATTCACGCAACTAACAACTTTCTCACATGTAACATACAACTTCAAAACCTCCTCTTTTTGAATCATGAATGTTCAAAACCCATTGCACAATCCCACTTCCATGGAAAAAGAAAGCAAAAATGTGAGTGGAAGTGAATTAGAGACAAAATTCAGCACTTTTGCAACTTATTGACAGCATTTTGCAACATTCCACAAGAAAATTTCAGCACAATGCAATTCGTCACAAAAATATTTCAACACTATATGATGCATCATAAGAGTATTTCAGTTTTTTTTTTAATTCACTACCTAAAAATGAATGTTTGCAAAACCTTCAAAAAAAAACGAGTGCAAAACAACCCACATTAAGCATATAAGACTTTCATTTCCTTAGAAAATCAAGAGAGAAAATATCAGCGTTCTTATCTTTTTCAAGAGCAGAACA
The DNA here is from genome assembly GCA_019514585.1 of Dendrobium officinale. Classification (NCBI taxonomy): domain Eukaryota; kingdom Viridiplantae; phylum Streptophyta; class Magnoliopsida; order Asparagales; family Orchidaceae; genus Dendrobium; species Dendrobium officinale. The sequence continues at coordinate 35,727,360 of CM033699.1, read as the reverse complement.
TAGAAATATTCAATGTCATCAAATCTTCATTAAACATGAAACTATGATATGAATAAGTACAGTTTATAAAACTTCTTCCAAAACGCATTGGGATCGTGCAAACACTAAAATGCACTTAAGCATCAAGGAAAGACTATTTGAATGAGAAGTCTTCAATCTCTCATATTCTTTGAGATTTAAATAAGGGAGATTTACTGATAACAGTTTGGTTCTTGCTATATCAAATTGAGCATGAGAAATTGAAACTCAATAGTTTTCTTTAAATAATAAATGGTAGGGTTTCAAAAATTGAAAGCATGAAACATAATTTCAGAATGAAGACCTTGTTGCCATTTAAAATTGTAAAGAAGAGACATGTATGCCAAATCATAAGAAAACTTTCCATACACAAAATGAAGCACAATTATATATATATAAATTTTCACCAATCATAATCCACCAAATACCCACATACAACTCAATATCTTTACCAAATGCAAACATGAAAAAAAAAAAAAAAAAAAAGGGAACACAACTCTCCTTGGCCTATTGGTTGAGAGCTTAGGCTTCCAACTAAGAGGTCCAAGGTTCGAGTCTATGTGTATGCGTTGTGTGTGTGAGTTTGCCTTAAATGGCCTAAATGTCCCCAAAAAAAAAAAAAAAGGGAGATTCGATGCCACTTATAATAGAAGTCAGAAAATGCAATTTCAGTTATAAGAACCTCATGATCTTCTTCTCCGTCTTTTAAGAAACAAAGAAATCTTATGATAGAAAATTCATTATTTCAATAATTTCACCTGATACATGTGTCATCATAATGTAAAAAAAGAAAATTAAGAAAACCTTCATGTAATATTTCTAATTTTTCAAAATTCGAACACATCCTCCATTTAAAACAAGTCTCGTAGTTTCTTTTTCCAACAAGATTTTCAAAGCAACCATGGAGACAGTCATTTAAAGCAAGAGGTAGAAACCAACATTTTCAAAGAAAAAATCAGGAAATCTCAAGAATGGGAGAAACTTCTTTCTCTAATCTTAAGAGATTAGGGCTGATTAGAGAGTATAAAGTAAAGCAACATATACTCTTATCCCTAGAGAAAATATGAACCAAAATGGGATGATTACTTGAAAATGATAAGGAGATTTGAGAAGAGATTATATGGAGAAGAATGAAGAAGAGGAAGAAGAAGATTGAGAAGAAGAAATGGAAGAAGCGGAAAAAGAGGGTGCATAAGATATGCCTACAGCAAAGAAAGCCGGCGGTTTGGAGGTCAGGCTAGACAGATATTGAGAACTAAAGGTCAAGCAAGTGATTGGAGCCGGACGGGTAGAGCTTGAGGTTGGTCGGCGAGATCTGTAGGTCGGGGTCGAGCTCCGAAGCCAGCCGAACTGGAGGGAAGGACCTCTGGCTCTGAAGGCGTGCGAACCTAATGGGGGCTTCGTCCTTAGCAAGCGATCGAGAGAGACAAAGATGGAGGAGGACCGAGAGAACTAGGGCTGGCCGACTTCACACGCGAGAAAGAGTGGGAGCACCAGAGGAGAGGCGATGAAAGGGCTTCAGCCTTTGGTATAGCATGAACCACAGAGAGACGGAGGAAGAGAAGAGATTGTGAGAGAGAGTAGAGGGAGGCGGAAGTCCTGTCTTTGCGTGGGGGAACAGGTATCAAGAGTCAGAGGGGGGCGAATGGTAGGACTCCGGCAAAAGGGAGATCGCATGCCTCGCTACTGTCGAAGGAATGTTGGACTTGGGAGTTATTCTCACCGCTCTGACCTTCTCGATCTTGCCCCCATTCATCAAAACGGGCTCTGCCATGCTCCACACTCGAGAGAAATACTGAAATCTGCCTCAAAACTGAAGGCTCATGTGACTAAGCTTAAGAATGACGTTGGGGTTCGAATTTCGACAAAATCGGGATCGTCTATGACATTTCTTGATTTAGAAACAAATTCAAATGCAGTAGAAAGTTGTTTAGATTAATTCTTGAACAAAATGAACTTATTTAATTCAGATTTGAGCATTTGTATTGAATTGGACTTGGATCGAGTCCAATTAGGATTGATTCGAGCTGATTTGGATTTGATTCAGCCCGATCGAGCCAATTTGATGGATTTGGACTCGAATTTAGGTGATTTAAATTAATTTGGGTCTTGTCGAGCCAATTGGGGCACGGTCAAGGGCAGAGATGCGAAAATAGAGGTTAGCAACAATCCTAGCTATAACATAAATTGAGTTGGACTTGGACCGACTCGTATTACTTTGATAAAATAGGGTGTGGTTGATTAAATCCTACTAATAATATTACGCGCAATCCAGCCAAGATAATAACAGCTTATCAAGTAACCATCAATTAATTACTCATTTGTGTGTAAATTGTGAATTGATCACAAATAATTATTGAATTATATTCTTTTTCAATTCTATCAGTTCTGTTTTTACATCTCCCCTCACTTTTATAAGAATTTTTTGTGTATTCTATTCTTTTCACCATCATGCTTTAAGCGAATAAAAAAAGTTAGACTAGCACATGTTAACATGTTAATATTTTTTTTTTCTGACTATATATTCTAATTAATGAAATATACGTGTCCTAATATGTATCTTCATAATAATATCTTTGACTATTAGCTTTACTGAAATGTTATTTGATATGTTTCCTTCTTTCAGCTTAATCTTGAACCTCGATAATGTGCTCCTTTCAAATGTTGCTTTCACATCTACCTCCATTTTTGTATGAATTTTTTCCTCATGATTTCCATTTTATTCATTATCTTGCTTTAGATGAATAGAAAAATAGGCACAAGCATTTATTAATACGATAGCATTTTTCTTCCTACTCTATATTCTAACAAATAAAATATGTATGATGCATGGTGCATTTTGTAATATTTTTGTCATGACCATCAACTTTATTGAAATAATTTTATTTAACACATTTTCTTCTTTTGGCTAAAGATCGGACTTCGATAATGCAATTCCTTCATATATTATTTTTTACATATCCCTACCCTTTTAGATGATTTTCCCTCAGTAGATGCTTCATTTTTTCTTCACCCGTCACACTTCAAAAAAAAAAAAGACCTAATAACTTATATTAATGCGCGGTAGTATTTATTTCAAATTCTATCTTTCAACAGTTAAAATATTCATTTCATAATACATATGTTCACAATATTTTTGTGTTGGCATGAATATCAATTTTATTAAAATAATCACTACGTCGACCTGCTTCCTTCTTCTATCTTAAGATTGAAATTCGATTAGCTCCCTTTAAATATTACATTTACATCTTTCATCTCCTTTTATACATTTTTTTTTTTGTTGTATATGTTTGGACTTTTCTTCATTATCATGCTTCAAATGAATTGAAGAAAGATATACAAGCATATATTAATATGTTAGTTTTTTTTTTTTTAAAACTCCATATTCTCTAATAAATAAAATAGGCATGCCGCAAAAATGCATTTCTATACTATCTTTGTCATGACTATCAACTTTATTGAAATCACCATTTTGATGCGTTTCCTTTATTTCGGTTTTAAGATTGGGCTTCAATAATATGCTCCCTTTAAGTGGAATGATGGGATCCTTTGCAGGGATGGGCGATGAGGTGTGTTGATAGGAAATACATTAGTTTGCAAGTAACCCTAAGGTAATACTTGAGTTCGCAAGCAATCCTAACCCAAACCAGTGAAAATTCAACAGCAAAACTGCTGTCCACAGCAGAAAAACAGCAGGAAACAGGGAAAAACTGAGAGGAACACAATAGAAACTCGTAGGGAAACGAAGCGAACACTTTTATTTCAATAGAAGATGAAAAGCACTTGCAAGATACAACTTTCCTTCAATTTGAGAGAAAGGAAAAACTCTCCAACGATCTCCGGCAAAGCCAAGAGCCCAAACCCCAAACCCTAGATCTCAAAATAATTCAAATTCAAGATGACCCCAATTCCTTCCCACCCACCCCCACCCCCCCCCCCCCCCCCCCCCCCCCAAATCTCCCCTAATTAAATTAATTCCTCATAAAGGACCATATCAAAACTTCCTAAAATAGCCTTCTACAATCAAATTTTCCCCATCTAATAGCACTTAAGACTATTTGGTCCACCTGAATTACTTGCCACCTCCTCTATTATTCAGGAGCGTGAATAAACTTGGAACCGGTCCACAGCTGGCCCCGAATCCTAGGCTGGCGGCATATCAATACTTCCTCCAAAAAACCTACCTTGTCCTCAATTGAAAGGAAGGGAATTGTTCGCTTTCATTCTTCCATTGGCTTCCAATTATCATCAAAATCAGGAAGGCCTCTCCACTTATATGCACTTCATCTTGTTTCCATCCCTTATCTGATCTGACGCGTTGTAAGCTCCAGAGGTTTCTAATATCACTATCCAAATCCTCATTTAGTGTCACAGGATAAACTGTACTGGCTGCATGCTCCCCCAATACTCTCCTCAACTGTGACATTGAAAAACGGATGTATGGTAGCTGATGGGGGCAACTTTAATCGTACGCCTCAGCATCCGATCTTATCCAACACTTCATAGGACCCTAGCCGATCCCATATAGTGGGTAAAGGCTTGGTTTTTTTTTTTTTTTTTTGGATTTTTACATACATAACACTTAAAAATTTCTTATTTAATATCTCACATTCTACTTGATTATTACACACATACACCTATAAACTTATTTAAACTTTCTAAATATTCATTTAGAGATTTCCTATCGTCCAAAATCCTCAGTGAAGCCCTCGCGCTCTCATTCACACACAAGAAACGAAAAAAACAGGAGAAAAAGAACTGATCCTCTGTGAGCCCTCACGCTCTCATTCGCACACAAGAATTGATCCCCAGGTCCTCTCCCATCTCCTCTTGTTCATGAAAACTGTCCGCTTGGAGTCAAGTATTGACGCTTCAGTTTCCCTTTTTTGAAGTCTGGGATGAAGATGATCTATAATCTGGTGTTCACTGATTTATTGTCGTCGATGGAGGTTGAAGTGTTGAAGAAAAATTGTGGGGATTGACTGCGGATTGACTGGAGGTATGTGGGAATAATTCTGTTGACGCCGGATTGTGGGATTGACGCCGAAAAAATCTGGAGGCACATATATCTCTACAATCTGGCGTTCTATTTTTTTCTTTTGAATGCCTACATATTTTTGGGATTTTGCTTTATGTTGGAATAGAATCGTTTAAGTTCTGTTTTACCTTTTTTTTAATTAGATACCGATTTTGGGAATTTAAATTCTGCTGTAATATAGCTATACATGTTCTTTTTTTCCTTTTGAATGAATTCTGTTGGAATAGAGCAATTTATGCTATGTCTTTGTCTTTTGAATGAATTCTGTTGGATTTGAGTGTTTGTGTGTTGGAATTGTGTGGAAAAGTTTCTGGGAATGGATTGCAAGAGGTGCTTGATGTAGGTGTGGACTGCTCCGATGCCAATCCTCCTGAAGGGCTGAATTCATCCTTTTGCACTTCAGATGTTCTTGGATAAAGGGTGGGTTGAAGGCGAGAGGGAGCAGGCGTAGGTTTTCACGAACAACAAGATGAATTTCGTGCGCGATCCGACTGGTTTTGAGGAGAGGAAGACGGAATGGTATTTTCGAAAGTCAAAGAAGTTTTTAGGTGGTAGGTGTGTAAATAGGCAACTTTAGGTGTTAGATGAGTAAATAAGAAACTTTTAAGTGTTAAGTATGTAAAAATCCCTTTTTTTTGTTACATATATTGATTTAATGAGGGGCATGTATTATTTTAATTATTATTTTTATACATTGTCAGCAAATTTAAACTACAAAACAAAGTGATTATTGAAAGAATGAAGTTCATAATGATAATGCCATTACACTACTACTATTAATACACATAACAAACATCACTATATACTTCAATACAAATAACTAGCGATGCATGAAAATAAACTCTAACAAATAATACAAACATTAATCGAATATGTTGGTCATTAGTGGTCTCTTCCTATAGCCGCTATCCACCGTGTCATGACAGCATGCGCCTTTTAATATAAGGTTTCCTGTTCTTTCTCTTGTGGTAGATTTTCAGCTACGATACCTTCATCAATAGGCCCACCTAATGTAGGAAAGTAAAAGCTCTGAATTCTTGTACACTAAAGCTAACCCAATATTGCATTCTATGAGCTATTTGCGAGTGCATTTTTGTGCCAGAATTGTGGAAAAGTAAGGGAGGCCAGAAGCAAGAAGAGGATATAATTTCTCTCTTATTATCTCTCTCATGCCTCATTGTGCCTATTTGATATAACCCAAATTACAGCCTCTTAATTAGGGTCGCTTAATCCCTTTTGACAATGTACTGCCATTGCTTAACTCTCCTTGTCCATCTCTTCTTCCTCATCATCCTTGTCATCTTCATCACTAGATGCGCAATCGCCAGCTTCGCCAAAAGGGTAAGGGTACCTTTGCTAGAATCAATCAAAGATTTGGAGGCAAAGAAGACGACTCAATAGACGTGGCAAGGATTCGTGCATATGTTCAATGGTATTTCAGTTTTTTTTTTTGCAAATGGTTAAACTCAATCGCTCAGAGAAAGGATGGTTGACGAATAGCTGTGATGTTTTGAGTGAGATGGAGTTATGAATAACGTGTTTTGGTAAAAGCAGTTCTTCCAAACACATTTAATTCATTTTACTATTTAAATATGGAAAAAACACTAATAATGTTGAACCGAACAAGTTCTTAAGAACGGGCTGGAAAATATATGAAGTTGCTAACATTGGATAACGATATTTGTGATAATTTGTCCAAATTGTAGCTTATCATAGCTTTAGAACCATTATTTTCAATCTTCAGTTTTTTAGAAAATATAAATGAAAATATACCTTATTTATTTCTTTCTTTTCAATACCAATAGTTGAAATATCTTGCGCGCATTCTTACTGTTTATTCTTTTTTCAGCTAATTTAATGTAATGTACGATGGATATATCTTTTCCTTTTTCTTACTCTTCCTCCTCTCTCTACTATAACTTGGATAATATGATGATTTTACGTATCTTTATTCATTCTTTTATTAACTTTGTGTATATGGTGGATTGGTTGGTTTTGATTATCCCAAATTTATTTGATTTTGTAAAGATGAAGCAATTTTTGAAATCTCTCATTTTCAACTTTAACAGGAAGAAATGTAGAGTAGCCTTGAAGGTAGACGAAATATTGAGAACATGGAAGAAAAATATAGCAGAATCATTTAGCAAATGCTTAAAGACATTTGAGGAGTTGAAAATGGGCAAAATTATGGTTGATAAATCATCGCCCATCTCTTTATAAAGGATGTTATCATTCTATTTGAAGGGAACACATTATCAGTGTCGAATTTACATGGGAAGAAGGAATCATGTCAAAAAAAGATGACTTAAATATATTTGATAGTCATGTGTAAAATATTGCGGAAATGCACCTTTAGGAATGCATATTTTTTATTAGAATGTTGAGTTATAAGGAGCGTATTAATACACTAATATATGTGAAAATTTGAAAAGGGTTCGTTATTGGACCATGTATTTGATTCACCAAATACATCATTATTTTATACTCTTTGATATATATGATGCAACCCAATCTTTGTTTTGAAAATTTCTATTTCTAATGGAATTGATCACCTTCTTAATCTTTTTTATTAATTAGAAAAAATGACATGTTCTTCTTTCTGGAAAAAAAAGGAAAAGAAGATAAAGGATTAATTCATTCTTGATAGTCATTTATTTAATCAGCGAATAGTAGCATACTCTAGATCGGAATCTTGGGGGAAGTACTGCTTGATCATTTCTACCAATTTCACGCCCTTGTTATGATTCAGTTTTATGCAAAGTTTTATGCAAAAATACCTTTTTTTGATACCTTGCGTTATTTTCATTACTCATCCTTTGTGTAATTTGGTGTTCCCAACTGCCCACTTCTTTTTGATAGATCCCCAATGTATGCCTTTTTTTTTTGTATTTATTTAAAGCATGATAGTGAAAAAAAAAATAGAATAAATACGAAAGTCATATAAAAAGGAGATGTAGGTGTAATATTAAAGGTAGTGCATTATTGAGGTCCAATGTTAAGCTAGGTGAAAGAAATATTAAAAAAGGTGATTTTGATAATGTTGTTCGTCACAACAAAAATATTATGAAAATGTATATTGTGTCATGCATATTTTGGAATTAAGTCATGCATTTTTTTCATTCATTTGAATTGTTATAGAGAAGAAAGGCGAACACATGAAAATAACTATAAAAAATGAAGGAAAATGTAACAACAATATTTGAAGGGAGCATATTATTGCAATCTAATCTTAAGCTAAAAAAAAGGAAGCAAATCAAACAAGATAATTTCAATATAGTGGTACTTGTGACTAAGATATTTTGAAAATGCACATTGCGCCATGCATATTTTTTATTTTTTTAAATATAGAGTTAGAGGGAAAATAGTAACATATTAATATTTGCTTTTATTCCTATTTTTATTAATTTAAAGCATGAAGGTGAAAAAAAAGGGAACATGAATGATAGGAAGTCATTTACAAAGGGTGGGAGATGTGAATGTTATATTTGAAGGGAGTGTATTATTGAAGTTCATTCTTAAGTCAGAAGAAAAAATCATATCAATTAAGATGATTTCAATAAATTGGATGGTTATTATTAATATGTTTTAGAAATGTATATTATGGCATACATATTTTATTTGTTAGAATATAAAATGATAAGGAAAATAATAACACATTAATATATACTTGTAGGTTTTTTAATTTATTTGAAGCATTATGTTGAAGAAAAGTGAATGCATATGAAAGAAGTCATATAAAAAGGGATGAAGATGTAAAAACAAAGCTCATAGAATTATAATAAATGTTAATCATATGTTTTTTTTTTTTTAATTTTGCTTCTCTAAATTAAATTATTGCTTATGATTGATTCATAGTTTGCAAATTTATGTAGAAGTAATTGAAGGTGATTTGATAATATTGAATCAAGATCTAATTAATATTACCTTAATTTGTTCTTCCCTTGAGCTAATAGTTTTATTATCTTCTCTCTCTCTCTCTCTCTCTCTCTCTCTCTCTCTCTCTCTCTCTCTCTATATATATATATATATATATATATATATATATATATATATATATATATATATATATATATATATATATATATATATATATATACTTGTATCATACAAATGATGTTTTTTACTCTTAATGAACCTCCCCCATTATTTTTTTGATCACTAATTAATTACATCCCTTGATACAAGTAACTAATTACATTAAGGAATACCCCTAGGATGCTGCCCTACATAAGTATATTTTCTTACAAATTACTGAATAAGAATAATGAAAGAGCTCTTTAAATAACAAAATTTAAGTATTTGAGTTTTTTAAGGTTTTTTGTTGAATTCTTTTAGGATACTTGAATAATAATATTTAATGAATTATAAATTTCATTGACATCTTAAAGTTCATGGGATTATCAGTCATTTTATATTGTGCAGGTTTTAATATTTATAATATAAATGTTAGAAATAAGTGTAAAATTCGTACAAAAATATCTCACAGTTCATTACTTTTATAAGGTTCAATAAATTATCAATGAACTAATTATGGGTCTCTGAAAGGATGCTGCTAGTGGGATCAGAATGCAAAGAGTACGATCGTACTATTTTGTATAATAAAACTATCACGACTTGGCTTGGTAAGCTCGCGTATGCGAGGCGGGAACAGAGGTCGGACGGTAGACTAAAATATCTAATTTCTAGAACTATCACCTTAACATTTGAAAAGCCTCTAAAACATCAAATTTGAAATCACATAAACATAAAATCAATAATATTCATAAAGTTATTTTTCTTCAGGAGCTCCTCTTCTACGATAAGCATTTTCTCCCCTTCTACTTATTTGTTTTATTAATTTAAGCTTACCTGAAAAATGTTAACAACTAATATTAAGCCGAAGCTCAGTAAGTAAAATATAATTCTAAACAACAGTAATTATGACAAACTTCATAATATGCTAGATGCCACATTTCATATGAACATAACATTAAATGATTTTCTAAAAACATGCAATTAAATATATCATATCATAAAACCATTCTTTCATTTTCATTTCTATTTCCATATTCATATCGATATACTTAGATTTCTCATTTCGTATATATTACAATCATCATAGGAGCCACCGTCTAGTACCATAAAGGTACTCCTTTACCATTTCCTTTTCCATATCCTTTACCATTTTAACATGCACGAGTACAACGTCCCCATCTAGTACTATAAGGGAGTGAGCTCCATCTATTCAGTATGTACATACAAGCATTCAATATAACATTCATATCATCTCATATCATTTTATTTCTATTACATATACAATTTGTTTGATAATGTCATAATATATAACATATGAATTGTATGATCAATTATTGGATAAAAATAACATAATCATGAGTTAAAAGAGACCTAAAAAAATTTCATAAACATGCTTGAACTTTTAAAACATAAAACTGGAGAGAAAACAAAAGTATTACTGAAATAAAGAATCATGTATAATTACAAAAATTAGGAATTTTATATCTCTTTGCTAATCCTCCTTTCTTCAAGGTCACCATGATTATCACCTATAAATATTAATATTTTTTTCAAAATTATTCATAATAAATCTAAATTAAAGTTCTCATTCTCTTTCTAAACTATCCTAAGTTCTTTCTCTCTATCTTTCTCTCTACAAATGATGACATAAAGCAAATATATTCTAAAAATTTAAAATTTTGTATAATTACATATTTTAACCAAAATAACCCTTTTTTCATAACCTAAATTAATTTAAAATAATTTATATTTTTGAATTTAAAATAATTAGAAAATAAGAAAATACCATTTTGTAAGAAAAACTCAATTTCTTTTCTTAAAAACCCTCTTAGGACCCTTAGGAACTACATTTGCAAAAGCACTTTCAAAATTTTCAACTTTAGAGAAAAACTCTAATTTTTCCAACTCAATATTTTTAAAGAAAAATCACATTTCTATGCATAAAAATGTCTTCTAAACCTTCCCTACATATCTCCTAAAGAAAATAAGAAGTTTCTATCAAAACCTAACTTTTTCATCTCAAAAAAACCAAGGGAAAGATAGGGATTTCTATGTTTAGAAATGTACCTTAGTGCTCCTTAGGCTTTCCCCTATAATTTCCTTCCAAGAACCTCGCCGGAGAAGTCGCCGGAGCCGCCGCCCTTCGCTTCTTGTCTGCTCCATTCTAGTGTTCAATTGAATGGAACCGTGCGGGAGAAATGAAATGGGGAGGGGAGGGTTCGGTCTTCTTAACATGAGGTAAATGGGATGCCAAAAAGACTTATTTGCCCTCACTTAAACTATCCAAGCCTTAATAATTTCTAAGGGTATTATGGATATTATGAGATTTCTACTAATAATACCCATAATATCCTTAGAAATTATTAAGGCTTGGATAGTTTAAGTGAGGATAAATAGAAATCTTATAATACCCATAATACCCTTAGAAATTATTAAGGTTTGGATAGTTTAAGTGAGGGCAAATAGATCTTTCTGGCATGACATTTTCCTCATGTTAAGAAGACTGAACCCTCCCCTCCCCATTTCATTTCTCTCGCAAGGTTCCATTCGATCGAACGCTAGAAGAGGCGCGGACATGAGGCGACACAAGGTGACGGGTGGAGGCTCCGACGACTTCTCCGGCGAGGTTCTTGGAAGGAAATTGTAGGGGAAAGCCTAAGGAGCACTAAGGTACATTTCTAAACTTAGAAATCCTATCTTTTCCTTGGTTTTTTTGAGATTAAAAAGTTAGGGTTTAGTAGAAACTTATCATTTTCTTTAGAAGATGTGTAGGGAAGGTTTAGGAAATATTTTTTATGCATAGAAATATGGTTTTTCTTTAAAAGTATTGAGTTGAAAAAATTAGGGTTTTTCTCTAAAGTTGGAAATTTTGAAAGTGCTTTGTAAATGTGATTCCTAAGGGTCTTAAGAGGGTTTTTAAGAAAATAAATTGAGTTTTTCTTACAAAATCTTATTTTCCTATTTTTTTAAATTATTTTTAAATCCGAAAATAGAAATTATTTTAAATTAATTTAGGTTATGGAAAAAGGATTATTTTGGTTAAAATATATAATTATATAAAATTTTGAATTTTTAGAATATATTTTGCTTTATGTGATCATTTGGAGAGAGGGAGAGGGAGAGAAAGAACTTAGGATAGTTTAAAAAGAGAATGAGAATTTTAATTTAGATTTATTATGAAGAATTTTGAAAAAAAAATATTAATGTTTATAGGTGATAATCTTGGTGACCATGAATGAAGGATGATTAGCAAAGGGAAATAAAATTCCTAATTTCTGTAAGTATACATGATTCTTTATTTTAGTAATACTTTTTTATTTTCTCTCAAGTTTTATATTTTAAAAGTCCAACCATATTTATGAAAATTTTTAAGGCCCTTTTTAGATCATGATTATGTTATTTTTGTCCAATTATTAATCATACAATTCATATATTATATCTTATGACATTATCATACAAAGTGCATATGTAATAGAAATGAAATGATATGAGATGATATGAATGTTATATTGAATGCTTGTATATACATGCTGAATAGATAGAGCTCACTCTCTTATGGTACTATCTGGGGACGTTGTACTCGTGTACGTTAAAATGATAAATGATATGGAAAAGAAAATGGTAAAGGAGTGTCTTTATGGTACTGGACGGTGGCTCCTGTAACGGTTGTAATATATACGAAATGAGAAAGCTAAGTATATCGATATGAATATGGAAATAAAAATGAAAGAATAGTTTTATGATATAATATGTTTAATTACATGTTTTTAAAAAAATCATTTAATGTTATGTTCATATGAAATGTGACATCTAGCATATTATTAAGTTTGCATTGATTATTGATGTTTAGAATTGTGTTTTACTTACTTAGCTTCGGCTTAATGTTAGTTGTTAACATTTTTCAGGTAAGCTTAAATTAATCAAAAAAAAATTAGTAGAAGGGAAGGAAATGTTTGTCGTAGAAGAGGAGCTCCTGAGAAAAGGTAACTTTATGAATGTTATTGATGTTATGTTTATGTGATTTCAAATTTGATGTTTTAGAGGCTTTTTCAAATATTAAGGTGATAGTTTTAGAAATTAGATAGTTTAGTTTACCGTCTGACTTCTGTTCCCGCCTCGCCTACGCGAGCTCATCGGGCCGGGTCGTGAAAAAAGTGGTATTGGAGCAAATGGTTTAGGAATATTGATCAATATGAAAGAGTCAATAGGATGATTCTCTAGGTTAGTTAAGGTATTAGGTATGTGTTATAGACTACTAATTCTATAGGTTAGAGAATGTTGATTTGCAACTATAAGTTGTATGTAAATTTCGAGGACGAAATTTTTATTAGGAGGGGAGAATTGTAAAATCTGCAAAATGCCATTTTAAACCTAGCACGCTTTTCTATGCGTCACGACGAGTTTTAAGTGAAAATTTCAAAGTTGTCGGATTACAACAATTTTGAATTTTTCACTTAAAACTCGACGCGGCGCATCGAAAAGCGTGCTAGATCTAAAATGACATTTTGCGGGTTTTACAAAAATGATGTAGGCCTTTACACTCTACGCAAACAGACTAACGGTGTAGGCCTTTACACTCTCAGAGCAAATTTTACTTTGCGACTCCAGTTTTATTAAAAAAATTATTCTTAGTGTTTAGAAAATGAGACTCCGCTTCTCCTAGATATTTCAAGCCAAACCCAACTTATAACACCAATCCATAGGATTTTGTTAATAACAAGGGTATTAGCAAACAATATGAAAAAGAATGATGCATTCGCTAAATAATATGAAAAAGATACACCTCTTATAGCCACAAATCATCACTTCATTTGCTCATTCTACAACAATTAGACCAATAAACATTGATAAAAGAAATAGAAATCAATACGACCTTATTCCCTTTTAATCTTTCAAGAAAAGCTTTCCAATCATAAACTATGATTCACGCAACTAACAACTTTCTCACTTGTAACATACAACTTCCAAAACCTCCTCTTTTTGAATCATGAATGTTCAAAACCCATTGCACAATCCCGCTTCCATGGAAAAAGAAAGCAAAAATGTGAGTGGAAGTGAATTAGAGACAAAATTCAGCACTTTTGCAACTTATTGACAGCATTTTGCAACATTCCACAAGAAAATTTCAGCACAATGCAATTCGTCACAAAAATATTTCAACACTATATGATGCATCATAAGAGTATTTCAGTTTTTTTTTTTAATTCACTACCTAAAAATGAATGTTTGCAAAACCTTCAAAAAAAAAGGAGTGCAAAACAACCCACATTAAGCATATAAGACTTTCATTTCCTTACAAAATCAAGAGAGAGAAAATATCAGCGTTCTTATCTTTTTCAAGGGCAGAACATAGAAATATTCAATGTCATCAAATCTTCATTAAACATGAAACTATGATATGAATAAGTACAGTTTTTATAAAACTTCTTCCAAAACGCATTGGGATCGTGCAAACACTAAAATGCACTTAAGCATCAAGGCAAGACTATTTGAATGAGAAGTCTTCAATCTCTCATATTCTTTGAGATTTTTAAGAAGGGAGATTTACTGATAACAGTTTGGTTCTTGCTATATCAAATTGAGCATGAGAAATTGAAACTCAATAGTTTTCTTTAAAATAATAAATGGTAGGGTTTTCAAAAATTGAAAGCATGAAACATAATTTCAGCATGAAGACCTTGTTGCCATTTAAAATTGTAAAGAGGAGGCATGTATGCCAAATCATAAGAAAACTTTCCATACACAAAATGAAGCACAATTATATATAAAAATTTTCACCAATCATAATCCACCAAATACCCACATACAACTCAATATCTTTACCAAATGCAAACAAAAAAAAAAAAAGGGAACACAACTCTCCTTGGCCTATTGGTTGAGAGCTTAGGCTTCCCAACTAAGAGGTCCAAGGTTCGAGTCTATGTGTATGCGTTGTGTGTGTGAGTTTGCCTTAAATGGCCAAATGTCCCAAAAAAAAAAAAAAAAGGGAGATTCGATGCCACTTATAATAGAAGACAGAAAATGCAATTTCAGTTATAAGAACCTCATGATCTTCTTCTCCGTCTTTTAAGAAACAAAGAAATCTTATGATAGAAAATTCATTATTTCAATAATTTCACCTGATACATGTTTCATCATAATGTAAAAAAAGAAAATTAAGAAAACCTTCATGTAATAATTCTATTTTTTTCAAAATTCGAACACATCAACGCACCTTGCCTTCTCCATTTAAAACAAGTCTCGTAGTTTCTTTTTCCAACAAGATTTTCAAAGCAACCATGGAGACATAGTCATTTAAAGCAAGAGGTAGAAACCAACTTTTTCATAGAAAAAATCAGGAAATCTCAAGAATGTGAGAAACTTCTTTCTCTAATCTTAAGAGATTAGGGCTGATTAGAGAGTATAAAGTAAAGCAACATACACTCTTATCCCTAGAGAAAATATGAACCAAAATGGGATGATTACTTGAAAATGATAAGGAGATTTGAGAAGAGATTATATGGAGAAGAATGAAGAAGAGGAAGAAGAAGAAATGGAAGAAGCGAAAAAAGAGGGTGCAGAAGATATGCCTACAGCAAAGAGAGCCAGCGGTTTGGAGGTCGGGCTAGATAGATATTGCAAACTGAAGGTCAAGCAAGTGATTGGAGCCGGACGGGTAGAGCTTGAGGTTGGTCGGCGAGATATGTAGTTTGGGGTCGAGCTCCGAAGCCAGCCGAACGGGAGGGAAGGACCTCTGGCTCTAAAGGCGTGCGAACCTAATGGGGGCTTCGTCCTTAGCTAGCGATCGAGAAAGACAAAGTTGGAGGAGGACGGAGATAGGGCTGGCTGACTTCACACGCGAGAAAGAGTGGGAGCACCAGAGGAGAGGCGACTTAAGGGCTTCGGCCTTTGGTAGAGCACGAACGACAAAGAGACGGAGGAAGAGAAGAGATTGTGAGAGAGAGGGGAGGGAGGCGGAAGTCCTGTCTTTGCGTGGGGGAAGAGGTCTCAAGAGTCAGAGGGCGGCGCATGGTAGGACTCCGGCAAAAGGGAGATCGGATGCTTTGCTATTGTTGAAGGAATGCTGGACTTGGGAGTTATTCTCACCGCTCTGACCTTCTTGATATCACTCCCATTCATCAAAACGGGCTCTACCATGCTCCACGCTCGAGAGAAACTTAAATCTGCCTCAAAATCGAAGTATCACGTGACTAAGCTTAAGGACGACGTTGGGCTTCGAATTTCAACAAAATCGGGACCGTTGATGACATTTCTTGATTTAGGAACAAATTCAATTGCAGTTGAAAGTTGTTTAGATTAATTCTTGAACAAAATGAACTTATTTAATTCAGATTTGAGCATTTGTATTGAATTGGACTTGGATCGAGTCCAATTAGGATTGATTCGAGCTGATTTGGATTTGATTCAGCCCGATCGAGCCAATTTGATGGATTTGGACTCGAATTTAGGTGATTTAAATTAATTTGGGTCTTGTCGAGCCAATTGGGGCACGGTCAAGGGCAGAGATGCGAAAATAGAGGTTAGCAACAATCCTAGCTATAAGATAAATTGAGTTGGACTTGGACCGACTCGTATTACTTTGATAAAATAGGGTGTGGTTGATTAAATCCTACTAATAATATTATGCGCAATCCAGCCAAGATAATAACAGCTTATCAAGTAACCATCAATTAATTACTCATTTGTGTGTAAATTGTGAATTGATCACAAATAATTATTGAATTTAGAGAACTAGAATTTTAAATCCAAAAAATCATTATATTCTTTTTCAATTCTATGAGTTCTGCTTTTTACATCTCCCTTCACTTTTATAAGAATTTTTTGTGTGATCTATTCTTTTCACCATCATGCTTTAAGCGAATAAAAAAAGTTAGATTAGCACATGTTAACGTGTTAATATATTTTTTTTTTCTGACTATATATTCTAATTAATGAAATATACGTGTCCTAATATGTATCTTCATAATAATATCTTTGACTATTAGCTTTACTGAAATTTTATTTGATATGTTTCCTTCTTTCAGCTTAATCTTGAACCTCAATTATGTGCTCCTTTCAAATGTTTCTTTCACATCTACCTCCCTTTTTGTATGACTTTTTTCCTTATGATCTTCATTTTATTCATTATCTTGCTTTAGATGAATAGAAAAATAGGCACAAGCATTTATTAATACGATAGCATTTTTCTTCCTACTCTATATTCTAACAAATAAAATGTGTATGATGCATGGTGCATTTTGTAATATTTTTGTCATAACCATCAACTTTATTGAAATAATTTTATTTAACACATTTTCTTCTTTTGGCTAAAGATCGGACTTCGATAATGCAATTCCTTCATATATTATTTTTACATATCCCTACCCTTTTAGATGATTTTCCTCAGTATGTGCTTCATTTTCTTCACCGTCACACTTCAAAAAAAAAAAGACCTAATAACTTATATTAATGCGCTAGTATTTATTTTCTAATTCTATCTTTCAACAGTTAAAATATTCATTTCATAATACATATGTTCACAATATTTTTGTCGTTAATATCAATTTTATTAAAATCACTACGTCGACCTGCTTCCTTCTTCTATCTTAAGATTGAAATTCGATTAGCTCCCTTTAAATATTACATTTACATCTTCATCTCCTTTTATACATTTTTTTTTTTGTTGTATATGTTGACTTTTCTTCATTATCATGCTTCAAATGAATTGAAGAAAGATATACAAGCATATATTAATATGTTTGTTTTTTTTTTTTAAAAAAAACTCCATATTCTAATAAATAAAATAGGCATGCCGCAAAATGCATTTTTATACTATCTTTGTCATGACTATCAACTTTATTGAAATCACCATTTTGATGCGTTTCCTTTATTTCGGTTTAAGATTGGGCTTCAATAATATGCTCCCTTTAAGTGGAATGATGGGATCCTTTGCAGGGATGGGCGATGAGGTGTTGATAGGAAATACTTTAGTTTGCAAGTAACCCTAAGATAATACTTGAGTTCGCAAGCAATCCTAACCCAAACCAGTGAAAATTCAACAGCAAAACTGCTGTCCACAGCAGAAAAACAGCAGAAAACAGGGAAAAACTGAGAGGAACACAATAGAAACTCGTAGGGAAACGAAGCGAACACTTTTATTTCAATAGAAGATGAAAAGCACTTGCAAGATACAACTTTCCTTCAATTTGAGAGAAAGGAAAAACTCTCCAACGATCTCCGGCCAAGCCAAGAGCCCAAGAACGCCAAACCCTAGATCTCAAAATAATTCAAATTCAAGATGATCCCCAATTCCCCCCCCCCCCCCCCCCCCCCCCCCCCCCCCCCCCAAATCTCCTAATTAAATTAATTCCTCATAAAGGACAATATTAAACTTCCTAAAATAGCCTTCTACATTCAAATTTTCCCTCCTAATAGCACTTAAGACAAGTTGGGTCCACCTGGAATTACTGCCACCCTCCTCTATTTATTCAGGCGTGAATAAACTTGGACCGGTCCAGCTGGCCCCTCCTGGGCTGGCGGCATATCAATACTCCCCTCCAAAAAACCTACCTTGTCCTCAAGGTGAAAGGAAGGGAATTGCTCTTTCATTCTTTCCATTGGCTTCCAAGTAGCATCAAAATCAGGAAGGCCTCTCCACCTTATCAGCACTTCTTTGTTTCCATCCTTATCTGATCTGACGCTTGTAAGCTCCAGAGGTTCTAATATCACTTCCAAATCCTCAGTTAGTGTCACAGGTAAACTGTACTGGCTGCATGCTCCCCAATAGCTCTCCTCAACTGTGACATGAAAAACTGGATGTATGGTAGCTGATGGGGGCAACTTTAATCGGTACGCCACAGCTCCGATCTTATCCAACACTTCATAGGTCCCGAAGTACCTTGGTGCCAATTTCTCATTCCTCCTTCTTGCCACTGTCCTCTGTTGAGTCTAGTAATTAGGTTGTTAAGCCTAAGTGAATGTCCCAAGGCTACCAAGAGGAGGGTGAATTGGTAGTTTAAAAAATTTAAATCCCCTTATAGAAAATTATTGAACCGAAAATAAATTTCTTTTAAATTTTGTAGAAAAATGTTTTTCAACCACAGAGTTTTTTTAAAACTGAAATATAAAGTGCGGAAACGTAAAAAACAGTAAAGTAAATGACACCAAATTTATAGTGGTTCGGTCTATAACCAGACCTACATCCACTCCCCAGAGGCACCCTCTGAGTATTGCACTAATATCAATAGTGACTCTCCTTTTGCACATACAGCAAGGCGGAGAAGCCTTTACAACACACTCTTTTCACCACTCCCAGGTGCGGCAGAGAACCGTCCATCCTTTTACACAATTCCCAGTGTTGGCAGAGAACCGTCCGTCCTTTCACATTATCCCCAGTGTTGGCAGAGAACCGTCCGTCCTTTCACACTCTCCTAGTATGGGCAGAGAACCGTCCGTCCTTTCACACTCTCCTAGTGTGGGCAGAGAACCCTTCCGTCCTTTCACACTATCCCAGTGTGGGCAGAGAACCCTTCTGTCCTTTCACACTCTCCTAGTGTGGGCAGAGAACCCTTCGGCTGTTCACACTCTCCAAGTGTCGGCAGAGAACCGGATCTCCTTGACAGATCTTCTCACAAGAATCTAGAAGGAAGAAGGAAAAGAGTGAAGTAATCTCAATTCACAAGTAGAGACTCTTACCTTTGAACTCCAAGTGAAGCCTTCTCGCTCCAGTGGTAGGAATCCTCCCTTGAATGCTCTCTTCCACTCTCTCCTTGGCTATTCTCTCAAGAGGCACGAAGATCAAATGACAAAAAGATTGGGTGGCAGTCTAATTTAGACTATTTATACAAAAGACAAGAAAAACCGCCCAAAAACTATAAGTATTCAATTCTGTACGCAGTCGATCGTCCCGTACGATCGTGGATCGTCCTGGATGATTTTACTTAAACGATTTGAAACGACCCTATTTGAATATGTGCACGAAATGTCTTCGTACAGCTGATCGTCCTGTACGAACTAGGTTCGTCCAGTACGAACGGTTATTACAAGGTCGGTTCTAGAAACTGCTGAAAACTGTCCTAAGTCGGTTAATCATTTGGACGAACATTTATTCGTCTGGACGAAATTTTTACAGAGGACAGATCGTCCTAGACGATTCTTTACTTCGTCTCGACGAAAATTTTCCAGAGGACCAATCTCCACGGACGATAATTTAATTTCTTCTGGACGAAAATTTTCAAGAGACCCGATCGTCCTGGACGATTTTTAATTTCGTCTGGACGAAATATTTCCAGAGAACCAGTCGCTACGGAAGGTAATTTAATTTCGTCTGGATGAAAATTTTCCAGAGAGCCAATCGTCTTGGACGATAATTTATTTCGTCCTGGACGAATAGGACTTAGAAAAAATTTTCCGAGCAAGTTTCTATTCGTTCCATATGCTCTTTGGGAGATAACTGTCTGATCGTCCAGTACGAACATATATCGTCCTGTACGATCAATATAAATTTTATATGGTCTCCTCATGTGTGTGTGTATGTTTTTATTCACTCAAGTTACAATCACTCTCTTTCATTTTTTTTTATTTCAAAGAAAAGTACAAGCTTCAAATATTACAGAGTATCTCATGCTGAATTCAATTTGAAGTCATCGTAATCTGGAGTTCGTTTTTCCTGAAATGTTAGTACACACAAGAGCAAATATAATTCTTCTAAAAAATATAAGGAGATAACTACACATTTGAACAATAATGTTTGGAATCATCAAAACTTCATAAGTTGCAAAAATGTAAAGCATGCAAATAGCAACTATCTTAACAATCTCCCCCTTTTTGATGATGGCAAAATAATTATTGTTTGTATGATTTCAATTTAAACAAATCTCCTATCTCCTAAACTCCCCCTGAATTGATGAATACATGAAAATAAGGAGGCAATTTGAACCATAAAACACAAAAAAAAAATTATTTTTCAAAAAAATAAACTAGAGACACACAAACAAAACATACAAACACAATGATTTCTCCCCCTTTTTGACAACAACAAAAAGTGAAGAAGAAATAGACGAGAAATGTAAGTAATTGTATGAAATTCATTTGAACATTTAATCTAAATGGTGATTGACACAAGGTATGCAATTTTAAACTAAAAACATTAGGTCAATCATAGAAATTCATGAAATTTAAAAAGTGATATAACATTGTAAGTAAGAAGAATTTAGCAAAGACATGATTCAATTTAGACATTCCAATATAGAAAATCATTACAAGAGAGATGAAGAAAAATTTGATATTTCAAAGTTCAATAGAATATAAATGAACATAAGATCAATTTGAATTAAGAGATTGAAAGAATTTGGAAAGAAGAGAATTACCACATGTGGCGCTTTGCGCATCTTTTTTTTTTGTGCACATTTTTGTGCATCTTTTGATATTGGGCTGATTTTGTGCCTCTTTTTTCATATTTGCGAACCTTTGCGCATTCTTTTTGATTTTTATACTTTTTGTACAATTTTCAAGAGTAATTGAAACCATTTCTTTCCAAAATCAATAATCTAAAATTTCAAATATTTCTAAGTGCATAAATATTATTTGAGCAAGAAAATACAAAATAAGAAAACATCTAAATTGCAATAATAATATTAACTTTTATGTAGTCTAAATGAATAGACATGAATTTAAAAGTTCTAATTACAACAAGTTATAAACAACTTTTAAATTAAGAAAGACTAGATTTTCTAATGTAGATAATCTCAAATTACAATCTAATTTAAGCACTATGAAGATTAAATAATACTAATGAAATTCATAAAAATTAACCACATTTCAAAAACAAATCAAATTTGAAACAAGAACTACACGCATTGATATTAATGAAAGGATTACACATTTCATAATATCTAAAAACATTTAAGAACATACACTTAACTTAAAAGAAAAGACAAACATAAAAACAAAACAGTTAACCAACAAAACACTGACACAACAAAACATGAAACAAACATTAGTACAAGAAAGACACAGAAATTTATCTCTACTGTTCTGGAGGAGGAGGAATGCCACCGAAAAGGTTGAAGTAGGAGGCCATCAACATTACATTGGTATTGATTTCATGTACTTCATTTCTAATGATACCAATGTCTTGTTGCTGCTGCATAAGTTGAGCATCAAATTGATCAAACCTTTGATCAACATGAGTCTCTAATCTATCAAATCTTTCAATCAGATTCTGATAATCTGACTGAGGTTCAGAAGTTTGCGCTCCTTCTTAAATATTTCGTACATACGATCCATTTCATCCAAAATGTAACGGCTTTTCGTAATCAACACAACTTACGATGCGTCCCTTCGTACAGCCTTTTTGACTTGACTGATCGTACAGACAAAATAATTTCGTACAGACGATCCAAAAGTAACTTATTTTCCAGTCTCTTGAAAACCGTCCCCTACAATGAAACGATATTGTTCGTCTGGACGAACCAAAAATTCATACAGACGAAATCCATATTTAAAACTGTCTTATCCACTCAACCGCTGCATTCAATCGTCTCGACGTTTGAGAAAAAGAAAAATTTCGTCCTGGACGATCGTCAGATCGTACAGACGATCTAATTATAAACTGCTCTCAAAACGTTTAAAATCCGCGCAAACCAATTTTTCTCACATCGTCCAGTACGAACAAAAGTCGTCCCGGACGATTTCCTACATTTTTTGAATTTTGAATTTTAATTTAAGAAAATCAAACTAAACATTTAAAAACACAGAAAACATAAAGCAAAACAATATATTCAAAAACAAATTCATTCAAAACACTCAAAATTTCACAAAATCAAAAACAAAACATAAACATAAATATCAATGTTGCAAAGACATTTCGTTTAGGCATTTAAATCAATAACACCAAGCCTCGTTCTTAAAGTACTGAAGGTATCAAGGGCTAAAGGTTTTGTAAAAATGTCTGCAAGTTGATTTTCAGTTGAAACATGTGTTAGTTCAATTTCTCCTTTGGATACATGATCCCTTATGAAATGATGTCTTATATCAATGTGTTTGGTTCTAGAATGTTGAATAAGATTTTTGGAAATGCAAATAGCACTAGTATTGTCACAATAAATTGGAATAGTGCCTACAGATAATCCTAAATCAATCAACTGTTGTTTTAACCAAAGTACTTATGACACACAACTTCCTAATGCAATGTATTCTGCTTCTGCAGTAGATAGGGCTACTGAATTTTGTTTTCTACTGGACCAAGAAACTAATGAATTTTTAATGAATTGACATGTTCCAGAAGTGCTTTTCCTATCCACTATACAACCTGCAAAGTCAGAATCTGAATAACCAATAATTTCAAATGAAGAGCTAAACTTAGGATACTAAATTCCTAAGTTTTGAGTTCCTAGTAAGTATCTTAAAATCTTTTTCACTGCTGTCAAATGTGATTCTTTTGGATCTGATTGAAATCTAGCACACAAGCAAACACTGAACATAATATCTGGTCGGCTAGCAGTCAAGTAAAGCAAAGATCCAATAATCCCTCTATATTTCTTTTGATCAACAGATTTTTCCTTAAGGTCCTTATCCAACTGAACTGAGGAACTCATTGGTGTACTAACAGGTTTAGCATTGTCCATTTCATATTTCTTGAGGATGTCTTTAATATATTTAGTTTGACTAAGAAATGTCCCTTCCTCAAGTTGCTTGATGCTAAAACCTAGAAAGTAATTTAAATTTCCCATTAGACTCATTTCAAATTCACTACTCATTATATTAGAAAAATCATCACAAAGATTTTTATTTGAAGATCCAAAGATGATATCATCCACATAAATTTGAACAATGAGTATTTTCTTTCCAAATTTCTTTAAGAAGAGAGTTGTATCCACACTTCCTTTTTCAAAAGATCTTTCAAGTAGGAAAGTGCTCAATCTCTCTCATACCAAGACCTAGGTGCCTGTTTCAATCCATATAATGCCTTTTTTAACTTAAAAACATGATTTGGGTATTTTGAATTTTCAAATCCTGGAGGTTGTTCTACAAAAACATCTTCTTCAATAACACCATTCAAAAAGGCACTTTTGACATCCATTTGAAACAATTTAAAACTTTTAAAACAGGCAAAGGCAAGTAAAACCCTAATTGCTTCAAGTCTTGCTACAGGGGCAAAGGTCTCCTCAAAATCAATTCCTTCAATTTGATTATATCCCTTAGCAACTAATCTAGCCTTATTTCTAATGACTACTCCCGAGTCATTCATTTTATTTTTGAACACCCACTTAGTTCCAACAACACTTTGATCTTTTGGCCTTGTAGTTAATTCCCAAACTTTATTTCTTACAAATTGATTTAACTCTTCTTGCATGGCCAATATCCAAAATTCATCAGAAAGTGCCTGATCAATATTAGTGGGTTCTATTGTTGAAATAAAGGCTGAGTGATTGACTTTCTTATTTTTAATCCATGCCTAGTTCTAACACCCTCACTAGGTTCTCCTATAATCAATTCTGTTGGGTGGTTTTTAGAAAATCTTAAATCTCTAGGCAAAGGGTTTTCTCTTTCCAAGTTTTCTTCCATATTTTCTTCCAAATTTAATCTATCAATCTTTTGAGAGTTTTTCTCAATTTCTTCTTCAACAATATTTAGCTCTTCTAAATTTCTATATTCATCAAATACAACATGTGTGGTTTCTTTAATAACTAAACTTCTTTTGTTGAATACCCTATAAGATTTTCCAACACTTGAATATCCAACAAAAATTCCTTCATCTGATTTTGGATCAAATTTTCCTAAGGCAGATTTTTCATTATTATGAATGAACACCTTGCAACCAAAAACATACAAATGAGATAAATTTGGTGTTCTACCTTTTAGAAACTCATAGGGTGTTTTATTAAATTCGATCTCACATTCACCCTATTCAGAACATAACATGCAGTGCTAACCGCCTCAGCCCAAAAATATCTAGGAAGAAAGTATTCTGCCAACATTGCTCTGGCGGCTTCTATTAATGTTCTGTTTTTCTTTTCAACTACCCCATTTTGTTGAGGGGTTCTAGGTGCAGAAAAATTGTGATCAATCTCTTTTTCTTTACAAAAATTTTCAAATCTTTCATTTTCAAATTCTCCTCCATGATCACTTTGTAAAGACATTATTTCACATTCTAGTTTTCTCTGTATCCAAGTTGAAAAATATCTGAATTCCTCAAATGATTCACTTTTTTGAAAAAGAAATCTAACCCAAGTGAATCTAGAGAAATCATCCACAATAACAAATCCGTATACCTTCCCTCCTAGACTTACAGTTCCTACTGGTCCAAAAAGATCCATGTGAAGAATTTCCAATGATTTACTAGTTCTAAGATCATTATTGGACTTAAAAGAGGACTTCACTTGTTTTCCTAATTGACATGCATCACAAAGGTGATCCTTAGTAAAGTCTAGTTTTGGTATACCTCTTACTAAATTCTTTTGGGTAATTCTCCTAAGATTTTTCATACTAGAATGACAAAGTCTCCTATGCCAAAGCCAAGATTCATCAGAAATAGTTTTCAAACAAAAAGCAATAGGAGTATGAAATGAATTCAAATCTAGCATGTAAATATTATTTACCCTTTTTCCATTTAAAACTTCTTTCCCATTTAGGCTTAATATGCAGCTAGTAGGTAAAAATTTCACATTATATCCCTTGTCACATAACTGACTTATACTTAACAAATTATGCTTTAAGCCTTCAACCAATAACACATTGTCTATAAAAAAGTTTTTGAAATTACCAATCATACCAGATCCAACCACTTTCTTTGTGGTGTTATCTCCAAGTGTAACCTTGCCTCCATTCCTGGCTTCTAGCGATATGAATTGTGCAGTATCTCCAGTCATATGCTTTGAACATCCGCTATCCAAGTACCATATGCTCCCACGAGGTCTTGTGTGAGAGCAATGCTCTTCTTGATCTGAGTGATCCATATTGTCTGCCATTAAGCAAAGATTAGTGACTTCTTCTTCTTTTTCTGTCTCAGATGAGTCTGAAGCTGAGTCTGCCCAGAAAGCTCTTTGAAACTTCTTCTTGCCCTTCTTTACCATAGGTTTCTTCTCAATCTTCTCCTTACTAGGAGTGGATTTGAGTTTTGGGCAATCAGTCTTGATATGACCTGGTTTCCTGCATTCATAACAAATCACTTCATTAGAAACCTTGCCATTTTTGTTAAACTTACTTCTATTCCATTGCTGGCGTTTCTTCTGCTTCCTCTTTATAAAGCTTATGAATTGTCTAGTCAACAGTGCAACATCATCTTCATCCTCAGGTTGTGAGTGTTCACTCTCTGACTCTTCCACTTTTAGTGCTATATTCTTCTCCTTTCGTGGTTCACCTGCATCAATCTTCCTTTGACTTACTCCTTGCTCATAAGCAATGAGTGAACCAAGAAGATTGTCAATAGAATAAATTTTAAATCTTTAGACTCTGTAATTGCAGTAATTTTTGCATCATAAGTAGTAGGTAAACAACGAAGAATTTTATTTACCATTTCAGCATTAGTTAATTCCCTACCAAGTGCATGCAAAGAAGTGACAATTTGTGTAAATCTTGTGTACATGTCGGAAATAGATTCATTAGGTTTCATGCGAAACAATTCATAGTCATGTAACAAGATATTGAGCCTTGATTGTTTAACCTCATTTGTCCCTTCATAAGTTATACAAAGTCTATCGCATATGTCCTTTCCGCTTTTGCAAGTGAAAACCCGCATGTAGTCTTCAGATTTTAAAGCACAAAAGAAACTATTTAAACATTTAGCATTTAATTGTGCTAAGTCACGTTCTTCTACAGTCTAAATCTGTAAAAGGTATTTCTACCATTACTCCATCAACTAATCTAGTTGGTTTTGTGTAGCCATCCTGGACTAGTATCCACATGCGATAATCAAGTGACTGTAAGAAAGTATACATGCGTGTTTTCCCAAAATCAAAAGGAATATTGTCAAACAGTGGAGGTCTAGTGATAGAGTAACCCTCAGGTGTGTATCGGTTTCCGAAAGTAGCCATCTACGTTAATCAAAAAGTAGTTCAAACTTATGATTTTGAAACGAAGCTCTGATACCACTTGTTGAGTCTAGTAATTAGGTTGTTAAGCCTAAGTGAATGTCCCAAGGCTACCAAGAGGGGGGTGAATTGGTAGTTTAAAAAATTTAAATCCCCTTATAGAAAATTATTGAACCGAAATAAAATTTCTTTTAAAATTTTGTAGAAAAATGTTTTTCAACCACAGAGTTTTTTTAAAACTGAAATATAAAGTGCGGAAACGTAAAAAACAGTAAAGTAAATGACACCAGATTTATAGTGGTTCGGTCTATAACCAGACCTACATCCACTCCCCAGAGGCACCCTCTGAGTATTGCACTAATACCAATAGTGACTCTCCTTTTGCACCCCCACAGCAAGGCGAGAGAAGCCTTTACAACACACTCTTTTCACCACTCCCCGCTGCGGCAGAGAACCGTCCGTCCTTTTACACAATTCCCAGTGTT
This sequence comes from Dendrobium officinale, assembly GCA_019514585.1. Taxonomy (NCBI): domain Eukaryota; kingdom Viridiplantae; phylum Streptophyta; class Magnoliopsida; order Asparagales; family Orchidaceae; genus Dendrobium; species Dendrobium officinale. Next base: position 35,699,794 of record CM033699.1, on the reverse strand, counting down.
GGCAGAGAACCGTCCGTCCTTTCACACTATCCCCAGTGTTGGCAGAGAACCGTCCGTCCTTTCACACTCTCCTAGTGTGGGCAGAGAACCGTTCTGTCCTTTCACACTCTCCTAGTGTGGGCAGAGAACCCTTCCGTCCTTTCACACTATCCCAGTGTGGGCAGAGAACCCTTCCGTCCTTTCACACTCTCCTAGTGTGGGCAGAGAACCCTTCGGCTGTTCACACTCTCCAAGTGTCGGCAGAGAACCGGATCTCCTTGACAGATCTTCTCACAAGAATGTAGAAGGAAGAAGGAAAAGAGTGAAGTAATCCCAATTCATAAGTAGAGACTCTTACCTTTGAACTCCAAGTGAAGCCTTCTCGCTCCAGTGGTAGGAATCCTCCCTTGAATGCTCTCTTCCACTCTCTCCTTGGCTATTCTCTCAAGAGGCACGAAGATCAAATGACAAAAAGATTGGGTGGCAGTCTAATTTGGACTATTTATACAAAAGACAAGAAAAACCGCCCAAAAACTGCAAGTATTCAATTCTGTACGTAGTGGATCGTCCCGTACGATTGTGGATCATCCTGGACGATTTTACTTAAATGATCTGAAATGACCCTATTTGAATATGTGTACGAAATGTCTTCGTACAGCTGATCGTCCTGTACGAACTAGGTTCGTCCAGTACGAACGGTTATTACAAGGTCGGTTCTAGAAACTGCTGAAAACTGACCTAAGTCGGTTAATCGTTTGGACGAACATTTATTCGTCTGGACAAAATTTTTACAGAGGACAGATCGTCCTGGACGATTGTTTACTTTGTCTGGACGAAAATTTTCCAGGGGACCAATCGCCACGGACGATAATTTAATTTCGTCTGGACGAAAATTTTCCAGAGACCCGATCGTCCTGGACGATTTTTAATTTCGTCTGGACGAAATATTTCCAGAGAACCAGTCGCCACGGACGGTAATTTAATTTCGTCTGGACGAAAATTTTCCAGAGAGCCAATCATCCTGGACGATAATTTATTTCGTCCTGGACGAATAGGACTTAGAAAAAATTTTCCGAGCAAGTTCCTATTCGTTCCATATGCTCTATGGGAGATAACTGTCTGATCGTCCAGTACGAACGTATATCATCCTGTACGATCAATATAAATTTTATATGATCTCCTCATGTGTGTGTATGTGTGTATGTTTTTTATTCACTCAAGTTACAATCACTCCTTTCAATTTTTTTTTATTTCAAAGAAAAGTACAAGCTTCAAATATTACAGAGTATCTCATGCTGAATTCAATTTGAAGTCATCGTAATCTGGAGTTCGTTTTCCCTGAAATGTTAGTACACACAAGAGCAAATACAATTCTTCTAAAAAATGTTAGGAGATAACTACACATTTGAACAATAATGTTTGGAATCATCAAAACTTCATAAGTTGCAAAAATGTAAAGCATGCAAATAACAACTATCTTAACATCCTCTGCCTGTAAGGTCGTAATTTGAGGAAGACTTTCTCTCCAACTTCAAACTGAATGACTCTTCTATGTGGGTATGCCTGCTTTTTCATGAGTTGTTGGGCCCTCAGTAGATGTTTCTAATCTTCGAGCACATTGTCCCTTTCTTCCAGACACTGCTCAACTGAAGAGACCTGTGTATTCCCTTTTTCATAGTGCACTAGGTGTGGGGGGTCCCTTCCGTACAGCACCTTGAAGGGTGTCATCTGAGAGGCAGAATGATGCGAGGTATTGTACCAATACTCCACCCAAGGCAACCACTTTGCCCACATCCGCGGTGTTTCTGAAGCGAAACACCTCAAATAAGTCTCCATACTTCGATTTACTACCTCTGTCTGCCCATCTGTCTGAGGATGGTAGGCGGTGTTTCTCTTGAGGATAGTCCCCTATAGCCTGAACAATTCCCTCCAAAACTGACTGAGAAACACCTTGTCTTGATCTGACACTATTGATTTAGGGATCCCATGCAATATGACCACTTCCCTGATAAATGCTGCTGCCACTAACACAACAGTGTAGGGGTGTCGCAATAGGATAAAATGTGCATACTTACTGAGTATGTCTACCACCACCAGGATAACAGTGTATCCTTCTAATCGCGGTAAGCCGTCGATGAAGTCCATGGACACTTCCTCCCAAACTCTGTTGGGAAGTGTCAAGGGTTGCAGTAGTCCCCCTGAGGCCATAGCCATGTATTTGTTCTTTTGGCACACTTCACATCTTGCTACCATTTCCTCTACATCTTTACGCATTTCCTTCCAGTAAAGCTTAGATGTCAACCTTCTATATGTCTTATGTATCCATGAATGTCCTCCCACTGCACTGCGAAGGAACTCCTGTAACAGCTGAGGAATATGTATTGAGGTTCTTGGCAGTACAAACCTTCCTTGATACAACAATCTCTCTCCTTCAATGTAATAACCTGGATGGTTACTCTTGTCTTTCCTCAGATCCTCCCTGATTTTCTTCAGCTCTTCATTCATCATGCTCTCCTCTTTGATGGCTCCCCAGTCTACCATTAGTGGAACTGATACAACTAACTCTTGGAGCTCCCCCCACACATCTGGATAAAATATCAGCTGCTTTATTTTCCAAGCCTAGTCTATACTGGATCTCAAAGTCATAGCCTAATAACTTGGATAACCATTGCTGATGCTCCTCAGTTATCATTCTTTGTTCCAACAAGTACTTCAGGCTTCTCTGATCAGTCCGGACGATGAAATGTCATCCTAAAAGATAGGGTCGCCACTTCTGAATCGCCAAGACAATGGCCATCAGCTCCCTCTCATATACTGACTTCAGTCTTGCCCTGGTTGATAGCACTTGACTGAAGTATGCTACAGGTCGGTGTTTCTGCATCAGTACTGTCCCAATTCCATATCCTGATGCGTCCGTCTCTACCATAAAGGTCTGACTGAAATCCGGCAGAGCTAAAACTGGTACTGTCGTCATGGTCTGTTTCAATTTCTTAAAAGCCTGAGTTGCTGCCCCTCCCCATAGGAAACTGTCCTTCTTCAACTGCTCGGTCAACGGCCAGGCAATGGAGCTGTAGCCCTTCACGAATCGCCGATAGTACCCAGTCAACCCTAGGAATCCCCTCAGCTCCCTTATGTTCCTAGGCTTTGGCCACTTCTATATTGCCTCAATTTTACTCAGATTTGCCGCCACTCCTTGGAACACCACATGTCCTAAGTATTCCACACTAGTCTGGGCAATGCTACACTTCTTCAAATTAGCCTTTAACTGGTGCTCCTGTAGGACTTCTAGAACCATCCTCAAGTGTTCCAAATGTTCCCCTACATTTTTGCTGTACACCAGGATGTCATCAAAGAAGACCAGGACGAACTTTCTGAGGTACTGCTTAAATATTCTGTTCATCAAGGATTGGAAAGTAGCCGGAGCATTAGTCAACCCAAAGGGCATCACCAGAAACTCATAATGTCCTTCGTATGTCCTGAATGCTATTTTTGGCACATCGGTTTCCTTCATCCTGATCTGATGGTAACCCAATTTTAAATCCAACTTAGAGAACAACACAGCCCCATGCAGCTCATCAAGTAACGCATCAATCACCAAAATTGGGAACTTGTCTGGTACAGTGCCCTTATTCAGAGCCCTGTAATCCACACAGAATCTCCAACTCCCATCCTTCTTCTTGACCAGGAGGACTGGACTAGAAAACGGGCTAACACATGGCCTGATGATCCCTGCCTCCAACATCTTCCGGATCAATGTCTCAATCTCGTCCTTCTGGATCTACGGGTAACGGTAAGGGCGGACACTGATTGGTGTCTCCTCTTCCTTCAAAGTGATGGCATGCTCCAGCTCCCTCTGAGGTGGTAAACCCTGCGGAGGTTGGAAAACCTCCATGAACTGCTGTATGAGAGGCTGTACTGAGAAAGGAATAGTGCCTTCTTCCTCAATTCTGATCCCTTCCAGACGGTGTAACTCCACCAAGTAGCCTCCCCCTTCCTCCTGGATGGTTCGGATTAGGGATTTAAGTGACACCCCAGCCTTGGCCAGCCCCGCATCACCTTGGATCACCCTTCTTCTTCCCTCCATCACTAGCTCCATTCTCATTGTGCCCCAATTGATCTTGGTATCCCCCAAGGTCTGCAGTCATTTCATCCACAGGATGACATCCGTACTCTCCAATTTCAAAGGGAAGGAAGTCTTCCTTTACATGGATCCCTTGAATCTTCAGTACTACTCCTCGACAGCTCCTTTACCCATCTCCACTTTCCCAATGCCCATCATCACTCCATAGCCTCCGGTATCCACTAACTCCATCCCCAATAACTCCACGATCTGGTTGGAAATGAAATTGTGGGTTGCCCCACTGTCAATCAACACAACCACCTCGCGGTCAGCTATCTCTCCTCTCACTTTCATAGTATGACTCGGGGTGAATCCCACTATAGAGTTGAGGGAGACTTCTGCCATATCCAGGTGCAGCTTCTCCTCCTCCTTTTCCGTTCTGCTCCCACCTCCCTCCTCGTCTTCCTCGTCTTCACAGACTAGGAGAACTTGAAGAGTTCGATCCTTGCATCTATGCCCCGGCATGTACATCTCATCACAATGGAAGCACACTCCCTTTGCTCTCTTTTCCTGCATCTCCTTCTCTGTCAGCCTCTTGAATTGTCCCCCATTTTCCCCCTAGTTCTCTCCTTTGGCCATTCTTTCTGACTCACCGGTGCTGCTGCCTTCGAAGGCAAGAAGGTAGTAGTCATCCTATGTGACCCTCCTGAATAGTTTCCTCGAGCTCCCCTTTCTGATCTCTTCTGATATTCCACCAGTTGTGCCAGCTCCATAGCCTTCCCTAGGTTCCTTGGCTCCAGCACTCTGACAGCTGTTCGTATCTCCGGTTTGAGCCCCTTCATGAAATTCCCTTCCAGGGCCAATTCTGAGATGTGATCCAAACGGCTAGCCAAGTACTCGAATATGTCCTGATAGTCAGCCACAGTCCCCTCCTGAGTCAGAGCAAAGAATTTCTCATAGAAGTCTCCTCCCCCATTGGCTCGAAAACGCTCTAATAAATAATCCTTGAACTCTCTCCAGTTTCGGATAGGCTCCCTCCTGTCTCGCCACTGATACCATGCCAATGCCTTCCCTTCCAGACACAATGTTGCCTCCATCAGCTTCTCATCATCTGTCAACCCGTTGACAGCAAAGTAAGCTATGGCCATCTTCACCCTCAAAGATGGGCATCTTCAACTTCCTCACCTTGGGATCCCCTCCGTTACCCCGGTACCCTCTATAACCTCCCATTCCTCGAAGAGGAGGTGCTCCTCAAGTGTCCCGGACATCCCTCCGACGATGGTATCTGAATCCGTCGTCATATTCCCTTCTGCCCCTTTCAAAATCAGCACCTCAACGCTGAAATTTCTCTCTTCTTCCGTCAAAATCTACACTTTCGTCATATTCCCCTCTCCTACCTTCAAATTCAGCACCTCGACGCTGAAATTCAGCACCTCGATGCTGAAATCCCTCTCTTCTTCCGCCAAAATCAGCACCTCTTCGATCATTTCTCATGCTCATCTCCTCTCTAGAAAGTGGCTCTAGAGGTGGCATGTCGTCCTCTCCCTCAAGGATCTCTACTTTCGGATTCCTCCTCCCCCGAAGCGGGTCGGATTCCCTCCTACGCCATGGTCGCCGATAGTCTCTCTTGCTTCCGACGTCGTCGGATTAGTCTTCATCTCAAGTAATTTCTTCATCATTTCTTCCAATGCCGTGAACTTTCCCTCCAACCTTTCGTTGTTGGTGGTGATTTGATTTTGGAAATCAAAAAATCTTTCCTCCAAATCGGTTTTCAATTGACCAACTTTGCCTTCCAAGACGTCCACCTTCTTTCCGGCAATCGTTCTTCTAACGGATCCCAAAAAAATCTTCTTCCGGAAACGATAAACTTGCTGAAATTTCAGAATTTCAGCAGCCGCCGGTGGTCCCCAAATCGATGCTCTGATACCAATTTGATAGGAAATACTTGAGTTCACAAGCAATCCTAACCTAAACCAGTGAAAATTCAACAGCAAAACTGCTGTCCACAGCAGAAAAACAGCAGGAAACAGGGAAAAACTGAGAGGAAAGCAATAGAAACTCGTAGGGAAACAAAGCAAACACTTTTATTTCAATAGAATATGAAAAGCACTTGCAAGATACAACTTTCCTTCAATTCGAGAGGAAGGAAAAACTCTCCAACAATCTCCGGCAAAGCCAAGAGCCCAAGAACACCAAATCCTAGATCTCAAAATAATTCAAATTCAAGATGATCCCCAATTCCCCCCCCCCCCCCCCCCCCCCTAATCTCCTTATTAAACTAATTCCTCATAAAGGACAATACTAAACTTCCTAAAACAGCCTTCTACATTCAAATTTTCCCTCCTAATAGCACTTAAGACAAGTTGGGTCCACCTGGAATTACCGCCCCCTCCTCTGTTTATTCCGGCGTGAATAAACTTGGACCGGTCCAGCCGGCCCCTCTTGGGCCGGTGGCATATCAGGTGTCAACCATTGCTCTGACTTTTTTTGAACTTCTAGATTATCTTTAAGCCTTCACTAGATGATTCTACTCCATTTTCCTTCATGTTTTTAATGCTTGGTTGTCTTTGAGGTTGCTCATTTTTCTCCATATCAAAGTCGAAGATGAGACATTCAAGAGGCTTTTCCGTCTTTATAAAATTTAATAATTTAATAAAATTAATATCAGTTCTATCATGTATACAAATATGGCAGAAGAATAAATCATTTTATCTTGTTTTCAAAGCTACTATATTTGGAGAGGGGGAGAGGGGGAGAGGGGGAGAGTGAGGGCGAAAGAAGAGATATATTCATCATGCATTAGACTAAGTTGACTTGAAAAAGAAATAAAGGCAAAGTGAACCCAAAGCATGTTGTTTCTGTCTCAGGTGAAAAAGGCTTGACTCTCAGATTCTGTCTGTGAAGGATCTTCGTATATGAAGGATCTTCAGAGGAATTGATATTTGACAACAGTTCAATAGGTAAAGCTATCATGAATCCACAGGTTTAAATGAACTTTATTTCACGGAAGCTGGTTATTTATGGAGATAATTTAAAATCTTACTGTAGATGTAGGTTAGTATGACTGTTTTATATGTCAATTGTCAATGGTTTCACATAATTGAATTTTAGTGTTTACATATTCTACGTGCTATTGAATTATTTGGCAAATGTTTCAACATCATTCTCATCATCATCATTAGTCTTATCATAGCCATTTAAGATTAATTTTATGAATTATCATTTTCCATTCAAGTTGAGCGTTACATATTGTTTTGGACCTAGTTTTCCCAAACTTTTTAGTTTTATCCATATTGCCACAACAACAACAACAACAACATCAAGCCTTTATCCCACTACGTGGGGTCGGCTACATGAATCCTTTTTCTCCATTGTGTCCTATTAAAAGTCAAATTTTCTTTTAAATCTAATAAAGAAAGGTCATTCCTAATATTTTCTAACCAAGACTTTTTAGGTCTACCCCTACCTTTCTTAACATAAGTCAAATCTAATACCTCTACTCTCCTAACCGGGTCATCGGAAGGCCGCCGTTTCATGTGACCAAACCATCTAAGGCGACTTTCTCTAATCTTATCTTCTACTGGAGCTACTCCAACCTTTTCACGTATATGCTCATTTCGCATCCTATCTCTAAGGGTAAAGCCACTCATCCACCTGAGCATCCTCATCTCTGCCACACTTAACTTAGTATTATGCTTCTCTTTTAATGGCCAACATTCGGCACCATAAAGCATTGCAGGCCTGCAATGCTCCATAACTCGCTCCCATAGTTTTAAAGTATGACACATTAACTTAATACCTCTATAATTCGCACAATCTTGTGCATCACCTTTATTCTTAAAAATAGGAATTAACACACTCATTCTCCACTCATCTGGCATCTTTTCATATTGCCAATAATTTATATTTTTCCTTATATTTTCACCGCTATTTATATCTTAATGGGGCATTTTAAACATGTATTACATATGTTTCAATCACCAATGCTGCTCTTGATTATTTTAACTTTAATAGCTTTTACCCTTTCTTAACATGCTTCAATTTATTCGTCCTAGTTTTGTCCAAAATTCATTTTGATATTTTTATTTCCATCATGCTTAATTCGGAAATTAATAATTTGTTTATTGCGTAAAAAAATAAACCCTTAGAACATTATCAGTTTTATTATATTTTTATCAATATAACTTCAAGTTCCATTGAGATTCTCTTATTATAAAAATTTTCTGGTCTTCATTCTTCTATATTTGATAGACCAAAATGACTCTTCAAAATTAACATATACAAACAGCTTCACCTTTATTCCCTTCTTTCACATAATAGATACTCCAAATTTGCATGTATCATTTCTAAATATTATTTTATCTTCCACTAATGTTATCTGATGATTGTTTAAATTATATGTTATGAACTCATGCTTTACCACATACATAGTGTTTCTGTTCTTCCTTGATTACTTAGAACGAGCAAGCACAAAACCTCAGTTTTATTGAGCATAAGAAGCAGAACGGCTTAAGGACAGATGGCATTTTATTACAAGGAACATATGAGAGATTTTGGATGATATTTTTGGGCTTCTATTCCTCTCTAGGTGGTTCTAGCAGTGTTTCCTTGTAGGAGTTCCAATGACTTTTGTAATGGCAGCATGTATCAGATTCAATAAAAATTTAACTTAGATTGCTATTAATGATATTGAAATTAGATTGGGATGGTGAACATGGGTTCTTTTCATATATTGGGATAAAGATGGGACAGGACCCTTTATACTCCCCTAGTTTTGTGCTATGATGCACATACACGGACACGGCGACACGGATACGACACGACACGGACACGGGATACTTCAATTATTAAAAATATAGGACACGGACACGGGTTGGACACAGTATTATAGCTTTTATATTTTAAAAATAGTGTATAAAAATTAAATAAGTATAATTTTAAAAATAATTTAGATATTTTTTTTAATAATCCAAAATTATTAAAAAAAATAATTTAGATATAAAAAGTCATTTAACTAGAATTTGTGCTTAAAATGATTAGTATTAGGATGTCGAGAGTCGGGTGTTGATGCCGTTTATCAGTCATCGAGAGAGGAGATGAAAATACTTTAACTATCAAAGAGAAATGAAAATGAGAATATTCGCTGAATGGGTATTAAGTGCGGACATTGATTTGGTGTTGTGGATAGGAAATAAGAAATTTAGTTTTTATATTTTATATAAGTAAAAATTTTTAAATACAAGAAATTTTATTTTTAAAAAAATCATAAAATATTTAAGATACGCGTGTCCGACACGCGTGTCTAATTTATATTTAATATTTTTTAATCGGACACATTTTCGGCGTGTCTGACACATGTCGGAGGAGTGTCGGGCGCATGTCGTGTCGGATGCGTGTCGGACACTGCACGCCTCTTTGAGGAGAAGTGTCGATGTATCATAGATTTTGTGGGACAAAAATTAATCCAATCCCTGTGGGGCGGAATTTGAAAATTGATATGTGATGCCAATCTTCTCAAAAAGAGCGTTTTAAGTATTAAGATTTTTCTTTTGCCATAGTTTTCATGATAAATATTTTTATGATTATCTATTTTTTATGTAATTTATATATGTATTGGAGAAATTTTTGTTTCATTTTCAATGATAATTATTCAGCCTATTAAATATCAACGTGTCTTACTTTTTCTTGTTTTTCATATATTTTTGATGAATGTCTTCATTATTCTTCTATTATCTATAAATCAAAATCATGTGATTTTATATTACTTAAACATAATAGAAATGTCATATACCAATAATAGAACATATGAAGCCTCCCATACGAGATAACAATTTTTGTGACGATGAGTTGTCCAAAATTTAGGCTTACCTTATCTTTTGAAACATTATTTCCTCTCCTTGATTTAAGAAAATACAAGTTAAAATGTATCTAAATAGTTTGTATTCATGCCAGAACAGCACATTGTGCTAGGTAATAAATTTTGGTCAATAGTTATTTTTGCAGTATATTTGAGGTACTTAATCTGATCTGCCAAATAAATCTGCTGATTCTATTTGTACTTGACAAAGAAACATGGTCGTTCTTTCTGCTGATCAGTTCTTGGGTTTTGTAAGCAAATGCTCTAAATGCAGTGTTCTGTTGGAAGGTTATAGCATAATAAAATATTTTGTCATTCAACAAATTTGATCTTTTACTGGATTTGGTCACCATAGAAATACTTGAAACTTACATCAAATGAATTAAAAAAATCAATAGAAATTAGAAGTATCTAATTAGTACGAGCTCGAGTTGAAGTTGAATGATCCTTGCATACTGTTCTTATTTAAATGATTCAAAAACTTGGAATTGCTTCTGTTAGAATGAAATTGGACATATCATGTTACTACTTGCAAGTTTAAGCTGTATTATGCATTTATTGCCACAACATATATAGTGTGAATGCCTTCACCGACTACGGGCTTGATTGGGGCTGTTTTCTAATTGTTTTGCTTTTCAGATTATAATCACACTTTCATTTGAAGACTGTTTTCGTGCTGTTTTTCCAGAATTTTTTATGGTGGGAAGTTGCTTTTTGTAATCTGATCTAATGTGTGGAAGTTTTAAGATTGCTATCCAATTTTTCAAAAAGATCTCATTTAAAATACTCATAAACATCTTTCAAAAAAATTATTTTTCATACAATTTCACAATCAGCATTATAAAAAACTGCAGTCGTCCCAAACATATTCTTTATCATAATAAAAACCGTCACTCACCTCGTTGTATTGTTTGATCATGTTACATAGTTTGGTGGTCGCAATGCCATCATTCCTCCATTAAGTTGTTGCATGATCTGGCTTCCATCATTGCTCTAGCCATACTAGCTCGTTATCATTGTAAACCTATGAAGTAAACATTTAACATATCCATAAACATCACATCATAGTAGTAACTTAAGTTTATAAATCTTTCACTGATTTGCTCACTTCAAAGCCACTTTCACTATAGTCATTGTTATCTCATTTGGGGAATCACCTTTTCTATTTCATCTGGAGCATTCAAGATGTTGTTCAAGAATGATGATCTTATTTAGTGATCTTTCAAATCCTATTAAACATTTATCAAGAGTATCACAGTAGATCTTATTTACTGTCATCTACCTGCTACGGTCCTTCTGATATCTGTTATCACATAACGATCTTTCTGGCTACTATCGCCCGCCGACTAAGATCCTTCCAACCTCCATAGTCAAATTGTGGTCCTTCCGACCTTCGTCGCCAGATAAATTTAACATAGTTGTAAGAAAGATATTAATTGGCTTTAAAAATATTTATAATATGCATGTAAAAAAACTATATATTTTTATAATAATTTAGCAATTAATTTCACAAACAGCTAAAGCTTCCTAAAAAGAATATTAACTCATATATCTATTTTATATTAAATTTGCATGACTTAAATATTAAAGTTTTCCTTAAACTGGTTAATATATTGTCATTCAAACGGTTGAGCTTAACGGTAAATATAATGTAAATGAATCTCGCATATAAGCTTATTATTAAGTATAAATATAGTCATAATTATTCATAACATTTATTATAAATTACTAATAAGATTAATAAAATAAATAATAATAAGCAATTAAATTTTCAACATTGCCCTTTTTTTTTAAACTTAGTTAAAAAAAAAAAACAGAAAAGTTAAACCTTCAACGTAGAAAATATTCTAACATTCTCATTTTAGCGTGCAAATGTTTAACTCTTTATATATCATAGCAATATAATATAAATTAATAAAATATATTCTAATTTTTAAAATCTAAAAATAAAAATATGTAAATCTAAATTATAAAAATATAATATATGTGCATATTATTTCCATATTTGTAAGTGATATAATTTTATTTATCTTATTTGGGTATATCCGAAATGAATTTAAATTAAATTAAATTAATTTTTTTAGAATTTTAAAAAATAAGTTGTAGTTCTATTTAAAATTCATAAATAAAAATCCAAATAATATATAAACATATCTAATAAATACTTCTCTAGTTGTTCCTCAAAACATTCACATGTCAAACTCACAGCCTCTGAGTCCTACAAATACAATCGTATACCTATGAGTGGGGTAGATCAATCTAATGAGCTTAAACTTTAAATAAATATAGTTAGGGCTGCAAGCGAATCAAATGTTTGACGGGTTACTCGTTGCTCAGTTTGATTAAAGCTTGTTTGTGGTAGTTTATACCTAAACGAATAAATTTGAATAAAATTTTTAATACTCGATGCTTAAATAAACAAGCTTCATTTATGTTCACGAACAACATCATTTGAAGCTTGTGTAAAAGTTCGACATTAAGCTCAATATTCGTGTTCGACTTAAAACTCTTAAATAAGCTCAATAAATATATTCATATAGATTAATCATGTTTTAATTAAATCGACATTTGCTTTTATTATAAATTTAATTTCATTTTATTTTATTCCTGCAATTGAATAAATTTGTTCATAAACAAGAGACATTTAACAGTTGTCAATGTTTGTTAGATTGTTTGTTTAAGAAGTTTATTAACAAATATAAGATGAATCATAGATCGTTTGTTAGTAAACGAGCTCATTTGGTAGCTCGAAAATACTAGTTATGTATATATTCATGATCTTGCTCATTTGATAGCTCAAAAATACTCATTAGATTTGTTCATGGACTTGCTTATTTATTAGTGCAAAAAAATTCGCTAAATATATTCACGAACAGAGCTCATTAAGGCTTGTTTGTTTAACGCTCAATAAATACTAAATGAATCGAACATGAATCAAACATAAACATCATTAATTTAAACGAACCAAACATGAACACAAACAATAAAGCTTGAATCAAACACAAACCGAGCTTGAACATGCCAATGATAAATGAACTCAAACATGAACACTCACATGCTCGGCTCGGTTATGTTCGTTTGCATCCCTAAATATAGTTTATCTCATTTTGTTAAAATTTAAATTTAAGACAAATTTGAACATGATCCAAAGTTTAAAATTTTATTCAAATTTATTTATTATGTTATTTTTTTAATTCAAACAATTATATATTAATTATTTATTTAATATTAATAATAAATTTTTTATTTAAAATATTTAAATTTTGATTAGGAAATCATGTATTACATATTATTTAAATTATTAATATATTAATAATTTAAATAATATGTAATGCATTATTTCCTAATTAAAATTTAAATATTTTAAAATAAATAATTTATTATTATATATTAAATATATAATTCATGCATAATTTCTTCAATTAAAAAAAATATTATGTTATTTAACAAATTTATTTATTATGTTATTTTTTAACTCAAGAAATTATATATTAATTATATATTTAATATTAATAACAAAATATTTATTTAAAATGTTTAAATTTTAATTAAGAAAAAATGTATTATATATTATTTAAATTATTAATAAAAGTTAAATATTAATAATTTAAAAGCTATATATGTAAAAAATTATTTAATAATTTCATCAAATTTATATTTTAATTATTTATATCATGCAGAAAATGAATTTAATAGAAATTATTAAACAAATAGTTAATTAACATTAAATATATTTTTAATTTAAAATAACAAATTACTGACTAAAAGGCTAATAAATATATTTATAATTATAAATAAATGAATTTGTGTTCACATTATTAATTTATCTGGCTAAATTTTAAAGTTTGCTTAAATTTATATAATTAAAAATTTGTTTTGCTTTATTTTTTATTTATTAATTAATAAATGATGAATAAATATAGTTCGAGTAGAGCACTATCTTCGGAGAATCTAATCCAAACCTAATGATTAACATGTTGAGCAGCCGGTTCCACTGTTTTGAAAACCGGACCGGACCGGCCGGTTCAACCGGTTCAACCGTGAACCGGTCCGGTGGCCGGTCCGATCCAGCTTCAAAACCGGCTCTGCATAGAACCGGATCAAACCGGATTGAACCGGCGGTTCAACCGGTGAACCGTTGAACCGGTCCGGGTTGGAAAGAACCGGCCGGTTTGTAAAAAATATTTTTTTTTGTTTTAATTAAAATTTTAAATATATATTTTAGTTTATTAAAAATTTTTAAACTTTTTAAAATATTTTTATTAAATATAATGATTAATTTCATCATAATACATGCAAGATATCTTACATATCTCACATAATTTATTTTGCAAAAAGAGTGTACTTCTCACTTTATAAAGAGTTCAAGGAAGGATGTTCAACCTCCCCCTATGATGTGGGACTAAAAAAGTTGCATACTTGCATGAATACTTTAAAATGTGAATTTGAGCTTATTTGGGCTAGTTGGGCTTCAAATTTTTCTTAGTTGGGCTTTAAATTTTTGTTTAGTTGGGCTACAAATTTGAATGATATGTATTATGAATTTGCTATAATATATATTATAATAATTATGTTATAAAATATTAATATTATAAATTTATATATTATATTAAAATATTATTCTTATAAAATATATTAAATTATAAATATATTATTTTTAAATGATATTTATATTTATAATTTTGTATTATATTATTATTATATATATATTTTAAATTTATAAATATTATTAAATGGTCATATATTCAATTATTTAAATTATATTTATGATCATAAAATTTTTATATTATAAATTTATATATTATATTAAGTGTTATTTTCTTATAAATATATTATTATTAAATGATATTTATATGTATAAAAATTTATAAATATTATTAAATGCTCATATAATTATATTATATGATTTTTATTTTATTAAATTTTTAATAATATAATTATTTATTACGTCATCCGGTTCGACCCCGGTTCGACCGGTCGAACCGGTCGAACCGTGAACCTCTCCCTCTTCCGGTTCGTTGTCCGGTCCGGTTTTCACAACCTTGGCCGGTTCTACTATTTGTAGAGAAGCAAACATATTATTTAGGGGCACTTTTAGAGGTAGATTAAGAATATGAATGGAGGGTTGATCTAAAGAAGAGGATTCCTCAATATGAAAATTGAGGTTTGGAAGAATGGGGGTTTTGAAGAGACGAATTCCCATTGATAGGCAATGAAGCCACATTTTTGTTGGGAGAGTGGGAGGTACCAGAAATTTGAGTGCAAGGTGATGGGGGTTTTGAAGAAACGCGGGATCATGGGATCGAGGGTTTCGACTGCTACTCCTACCTATGTTCCCAGCAGTAGGAGGTATACTAGGCTTGGGGTTGGGGTTGGAGGCATATAAGGAATAAGGATGAATAAGGGACCTGCATCCTTCACACTTCGACAGCTTCCAGGTTAAAGCTCCTGAAATTACTAGATGGACAAGAGGGGGGTGAATTGTGAAAACTTTTTGACAATAGTTAAAACCTAAGCAGGAGTTCTAATATTTTTTGATGTTTCAAAATTTTAACATGAAAATTAAACAACTTTTTTTCACAAATTTTTACATGTAAATATTGAAAAATAAAATGCACGCAGTAATAAAAGACAATAAGGAAAAAGCACACTTAGATTTTTATAGTGGTTCAATCAAACCATAACCTACGTCCACTCCCCAGAGTCCTCCGCTCTGGGTATTTCACTACAAGCAATATCTCTCCTTTTGCCCCCCTTGGCAAGGCGGAGAAGCCCTTACAATACTCCCTTTCACCAACCCGGCGTGGCGGAGTGCCAAACTCTATTTTCACCCTCCTGGCGACGGCAAAGAACCTTCTCATTTTTCTCCCTCCTGGAGAAGGCAGAGTACCTCGAGGTCACGAATGTAGAAGAGCCTTTCCCCTTGGAGATCCTCCCACAAATTCTTCTAAGGCCACAGGAGGAACAAGATGCAGTAAGTTCGGAGCAACCGTTTGATCTCCCTCACACCTTCTTCTCCCTCACAACGCTCACCTTCTCCTCCTCTCTCAAATCCTAAAGAACTTCTCAAGAGCTCTCTCCCTCGGAATCCCTCTCTAACCACGTTTTCCTCTATCTGATTCACCCTCTCAAAATATGACAAGTTTTACACATAAAAACGGGCTCCAAAATCCCTGAAATTTCAAAAGTAGTTGTTACTATCGTACAGTACGGTTTCTAATCGTACAATACGATATGTATAAACAGACTTCGTCCTGGTACGAAGTGGTACGAACAGTTCAAAAACATTCGTACAGTACGATTTTAAATCGTACGGTACGATTCATAAACATACTGTTCGTACAGGACGATATCTGGGACGATCAAACATTGTTTATGTTCATCGTATGGTACGATTGACATCGTACAGTACGATGGGACAAAACTCAAGAGATCGTCCTGGACGATCTTCGGGACGATTATAATTCGTCTCTGTTCATCGTATTGTACGAATGAGTTTGTACAGTATGATGTTCAAATTATAATTAAGCCCGGATTTCTTGCACTAATCACGGGTTAAATTAAGTAAGTATTTAAATAAATCGTACATTACGAAGGTGTTCGTATAGTACGAGCGGCGTAAAATAACTTACTTGAGTTAAAACGACGGCTAGGGTTTTGGATTTGAATATATCGTACAGTACGATTACATTCGTACGGTATGATCTATTCACAGAATCGTCCTACAAAGCTCTGATCGTACTGTACGAAATAACATCGTATAGTACGATCTACAGAGAAAGAAAAACTCTAAATTTTTTATTTAAAAACACTCCCCCTGTGTGTGTGCATGGTTGCTCAGACTTTTATGCATTTTGTGTCTAGACTCAAGAAAATAAAAATAAAAATAAACAACAAAATACATTGCATACTCATACTTCTAATCTACCCATTCTTGAGTCTTCCTATCATCCTGAGTAGCTTTTGATCTTCCTGAAATGTTAGTACTCACGGACAGTAGCAAATAAAATAATATTCAATGAATAGATAATTCAAATGACATTATTTGTCATCATGAAAATCTCAAACTCAAGGTCATGGGTTACAACAATCTCTCCCTTTTTGATGATGTCAAATAATATTTATTGTAAGCAAGTGTTAATGGCATTTTTTTAATTTAATTTAAACATAAGAACAAGAACAGTATAAAATAAAAGAAAACACAGTACGAAATAAAAGAAAATGCATTTAACCATAAAACAAACTACAACAACCTTCTCCCCTTTTGACAGCACCAAAAAGAGGAGCAAACACTAAGATAAAAAGAAGCTACAATACAAAGATAATCTAAAGTAGAGGATCCTGATCAGATGGTGGTGGAGGTGGGTTTGGTTTGAAGTACTGAAAGAGAGCGTTAAAGCGGTGATCAATAGTAGTAAAGTGTTCTCCAAACAATTCCATATCTGTCTCGTGTTGCTGATATTGTTCTTGAATGTGAGTATCGAGACGAGTCTGAAGTTGGTCGAAGCGTTTGACCAAATCATCTTGTGCTGGTGCAGGTACTCGGGGTGGTGCATGTCGTCGTGGACGTACTTGAGCTGCGGCCGGGGCATCTTCCCCTTCTTCTTTGTCAAAAATAGGTTCTTCCGGCTCATGTTCCCGATGGAAAAGAATATGGAAAGAGGCATCCGTATAAAAAATAGGAAGATTGTCGGGTTCGTCAGGATAGGTCATTTGATATTTATTTTGGAGAATATATCCTATAAGGTGACCAAGAGCTATATTTTGATTTCGGCGAGTGGTATGGAGACGAACGAAGGTCATATGGCAAATGTAGTCAATAATCAGATCGGACTCGTCGAATTTTGTGTTGGTCATGATAAGGTAGGAAGTGACAGATAGGGTCGGGGTCATGTTGACACGGTCACCAACTTTGGGTATTATGGAGGTACGAAGGACATGTTTAATTATGCACGCAATTCTATTTAGTGATGAAATGAGAGGTTGGTGTTGATAGAATGCGGCGTTTTGAAGGACTCGATTAACATCGTGCCAGTCAAAATCGTTTGTAAGAAAAGAACGAACAATAGGCCCTTCAGTAGATAGCCCAATGTATTGGGCGATGTCAACTTTGGCTATTTCAACATTTTGATGACAAACAAAAGAGTTGAAAGTGAGGTTATCGACAATATATGTTAGATTGGCTAGGAATTCTAGAAGGAGTTCAAAATTGTAAGGGAAGGCCAGGGTGAGAAGAAATTGGAGGGTGGTGGAAGCAAAGAGGTTTAGTACCTCGAAGTTCAGAGCTTCCTGATTTAGCATTCTGGAGGGTGTGATTTTGCAGGCTTTGAACTTGTGGTATGCATCCTCGTTTTCAGCATTCAAGAATCGAGCGCTATGGCAGCGAGAGGAAGAAGAGCTTCCCGCTACCAAACGACCTCTCTTGCTGGAACTAGACATTGTGTGGAAGGTGAGTGAAAGGTGAGTGAGTGGAGTGAGGATATCTACCTATCTATCCTATTTATAGGGTTTTCCTCATATCGTACAGTACGATAGTACATCGTACAGTACGATAGTACATCGTACAGTACGATATGGTAATAATTGTTCTGACGGTTCGTACCGGGAAAAGGAGGTCAAAACGTACAGTACGATCAGTAACGTACAGTACGATCAGTTGAATATCGATCGTCCTGAGGGCGTCAATATGACTTTTGACCAAACGTATCTTACAATACGAACATGTGTATCGTATCGTACGAATGACATTAATATCGTACCAAACCCCTTTATTTCGTTCTCATCCGTTTGCTAAGGTGGATCGTATAGTACGATGTGTGTATATCGTACAGTACGATCGATAATAATAATGTACCAGCATGCTCAAATTCGTCCCAATCCGTTCGCTGACGTGGCGCGTATAGTATGAAGATGAGATATCGTACCGTACAATGACCAATAATTTATCATACAGTACGATGTGAGTCGTACAGTACGATCAACAGAGACGAAGTTTACCGATTTGTGTGTTATGTGTAGATTATAGTATACCATACAGTACGATCGGTGTATCGTACAATACGATATTACAGAGTCAAGGTTAGTGCTTTATGTGTAGTGAGTGTGTGATGATCAGGAGCAGTCCTATGTTTTTTTTTTTTGTTCTATTTTGTTATTTTTTTTATGCAGTTATATCTATGACATCTAATCTAGTCCGCAAGGTGCTAAAAGTGTCGAATGCTAGAGGTTTTGTGAATATGTCAGCCAATTGATCTACTATAGCGATGTGATGCAATTATATATCTCCCTTAGCAACGTGATCTCTAATGAAGTGATGTCTAATATCTATGTGTTTTATTCGAGAGTGCTTAATTGGGTTCTTAGAGATGCAAATTGCGTTTGTGTTGTCACACATAATTGAAATTGTTCCTACAGGTAGGCCAAGATCAAGAATTTATTGTTTCAGCCATAGTACTTGTGCAACACAGCTTCCTACTGCAATATATTCTGCCTCGGCTGTGGAAAGTGCTACCGAGTTTTGCTTTCTACTGGACCAAGAAACTAATGATTGTCATATGAATTGGCAGGTACCATAGGTGCTTTTTCTATCTATCCTACATTCTGCAAAGTCTGAATCTGAGTACCCTAAGATTTCAAAGGAAGTGCTGTGCCTAAGATACCAAATTCCTAAGTTTGGGGTGCTTAGTAAATATCTAAGAATTCTCTTGACAGCAGTTAAGTGAGACTCTTTAGGATCAACTTGAAAATGGGCACAGAGGCACACACTAAACATTATGTCCGGTCTACTGGCAGTCAGGTAAAGAAGGGACCCAATCATTCCTCTATATTTTTTCTGATCTACTGATTTTCCACTAGGATCTTTGTCTAATTGAATTATTGAGCTCATTGGAGTGTTCATGTGTTTAACACTATCCATTTCATATTTTTTCAAGATATCCTTAATGTACTTTGTTTGGCTAAGAAAAGTTCCGTTATCCATTTGTTTTACACTAATGCCAAGAAAGTAATTAAGTTCTCCCATCATGCTCATTTCAAACTCATTACTCATTGTTTTTGAAAATTCATCACATAACATTTTATCTGAAGATCTAAATAGAATGTCATCCACGTAAATCTGAACAATGAGAATTTCTTCTTTAACTTTTTTGTAAAAAAAGTGTAGTATCTACACTACCCTTTTCAAATCCTCTATCCAATAGGAATGAGATAAGTCTTTCGTACCATGCTCTAGGTGCTTGCTTTAATTCATAAAGTGCATTCTTTAATTTGAATACATGGTTTGGAAATTATGAAATTTCAAATCCGGGGGGGGGGGGGGGGGGGGGGGGGGGGTTGCTCAACATAGACATCTTCCTTAATTACCCCGTTCAGAAATGCACTCTTTACATCCATTTGATATAACTTTAAGTTCTTGAAGCAAGCAAAAGCTAAGAGCACTCTTATGGCTTCTAGTCTGGCAACAGCGGCAAATGTTTCTTCAAAATCTATTCCCTCAATTTGGTTGTACCCCTTAGCTACTAGTCTGGCTTTATTCCTTATTATTATTCCTAAATCATTCACCTTATTCTTGAAGACCCATTTTGTTCCAATAACACTTTGTTCTTTAGGTCTCTTGACTAACTCCCAAACATCATTCTTGATAAATTGGTTCTGCTCTTATTGCATTACTAGAATCCAAAATTCATCTCCTAAGGCTTGATCTATATTTGTAGGTTCTATCATAGAGATGAATGCTGAATGACTAACCTCCTTCCTAAGTCCATGCCTAGTTCTTACACCTTCTGAAGGGTCTCCTAAAATTAACGCTTTAGGATAACTAAAAGAATATATCTATTCTCTAGGCAAATCTTCCGGAGGTTCTACCCTTTCTCCTAAGGTCATAGTCTCTACTCCTTAAATTTCCTCTATTTCATCATCTTCAATTTTTGATCCAGAGGACTTATCTGATTCATCAAATACTACATGGGTGGACTCTTCTACCATAAGGGTTCTCTTATTAAATATTCTATAGGCCTTACCTATAGATGAATAACCTAAGAAGACACCCGCATCAGACTTGGGATCGAATTTTCCTAAGGGACGTTTACCATTATTCAAGATGAAGCACTTGCACCCAAAGACATGTAAGTGTGAAAGGTTTGGTGTCCTATCCTTAAGGAGTTCATGTGGAGTTTTGTTCAGCTTAGATCTAATGTTCACCCTATTTAAAACATAAGATGCTGTATTAACTGCTTCTGCCCAAAAGTATATAGGAAGGGTGTACTCCGCTAACATTGCCCTAGCGGCTTCTACCAAGGTTCTATTCTTCCTTTCTGCTATACCATTTTGTTGTGGTGTTCTAGGGGCTGAGAAATTGTGTTATATTCCTATCTCTTGATAGAACGATTCAAATCTATTATTTTGAAATTATCCACCATGATCATTATGAATTATTGAGATTTAACAACCTAATTTCCATTGAATCCATGTGGAGAAAACCTTAAATTCCTCAAAAGACTCATTTTTATGTGCTAAAAATCTTACCTAAGTGAATTTAGTGAAGTCATCTACAATTACAAATCCATAATTTTTCCCACCTATGTTGGCTGTACTAACATGTCCAAATAAGTCCATGTGTAGGATTTCTAGTGGCCTAGCGGTGATCACATGTCTAATTGAATGAAAAGATGATTTGACTTATTTTTCTAGTTGACAAGCATCACATAAATGATCCTTTATGAAATCTAACTTAGGTACGCCTCTAACTAGGTTTTTCTGAGTGATGTTTCTAAGAGTTTTCATACTAGCATGGCATAGTCTTCTATGCCATAGCCACGAGTCATCAACTATTGTTTTCAAACAAAATGAATTTGAACTATCAATGCAATCAAGGTATAACATGTAAACATTATTCATTCATTTTCCTTCTAAAACTAGTTTATCATTTAAACTGATCAGGCATTTATCAGATAAAAATTTAATATTAAAACTTTTGTCACATAGTTGACTAATGCTAAGTAAGTTATGCTTCAAACCATCAACTAGTAAGATATTTTCAATTAAAAAATTTTTACCCATTACCAACAATACCTGAGCCTATCACTTTTCTGGTAGTGTTGTCTCCCAACGTTACTTTGCCTCCAGTTTTGATCTAGTAGGATGAACTTCTTCATATCTCCAGCCATGTGTCGTGAGCAGCCACTATCCATGTACCACATGCTCTCACTAGGTATTTTATGAGAACACCCCTACAATTTCATTCAAAGATTAGATTTGAGAACCCAAGTGAGTTTGGGTTCCTTCTTATGCTTGCATGAATGAGATGTATGCATGCTATGTTGTGATGGATGCCGTTTAGGTCTCCATACTAAGTGTGTCATACGGTGAATTGTACATGTGCAGGCTATGTGACCTAACATGCCACAAGAGAAACACCTAACACCAGGAAATGGGTTCACTAATCTATGTGGGTGATAGTGCCTCTTCCTAAAGTTGTGTGATGCATGCTGTGTTGGGGCTAGGATGGCCTAATGTGAGTGATGCAATTTCATTTTCTAGTTCTTTTATTCTTTCATTGAAAGTTTTATTTTGAGCTGTCAATCCATCAACTTCTATTAATAGCAAGTGCTCGCTATGATCTACTTCTAATGCAAGTTTGTCTAGTCTATCAAAATCTTCTTCTAGTTCAACATGAGTGATTTTCAAGGTTTCATGCACTTCAGCTAATTCAATATGCTTCTTATTTAATGCATCATACTCATCAAGAAGTAGCATATGATCTCTATCTAAATTAGAATTTTCTTTAAACAAGTTAGCATGCTCAGATTGTAAAGAACTAAATTCAACATTAAGCTTAGCATGCATCTTTTTCAACTTTCTATACGAGTCATGGATATTTTCAGAAATAAGTAATAACTCTTCATATGAAAGTTGACATACCTCGTCTTGATCCGATTGATCAAGTTATCATTAGCCATAAGACACAAATTTGTTACCTCCTCTGCTTCTTATTTTGATGATTCTGAGGCAGAGTCGGCCCAAAAGGCTTTTTGTGACTTCATCTTTCCTTTCTTGTATTTGGCTTTGTCATCACCTTTCTCCTTAGTTGGTTGGCTCTTTAGATTGGGGCAATCGGCTCGAAGGTGACTTGGCTTCTTGCACTCAAAACAGATTGTATCAGATGAAACCTTATTGGACCTCGAGCTCTTACCTTTATTCCAGCTGTTCTGATGACGCTTCTGTTTTCTCTTCAGGAAATTTTTGAACTGTCGGGTCATCAATGCTACCTCATCCTCATCCTCCCCTGCAGAGCTTTCACTTTCTGAGTTGCTTGCTTTTAATTCCACCGTTCGCTCCTTCTTCTTTTCACCTGCATCACTTTGTCTCTGACTCACTCCTTGCTCGTATGCAATGAGTAACCCAAGGAGATTATCAATAGAGTACACGTTAAGGTCTTTAGATTCAGTGATAACAGTTATATTTGCATCATAGGAATTAGGTAACCATCTAAGAATTGTATTTACTTTCTCAGAATTTGAAATTTCTCTACCTAATGCATCCAAGGATGTCATGATTTGGGTGAACCTAGTGTACATGTCAGATATTGTTTCGCTAGGTTTCATGCAGAAGAGTTCATAATCATGCAGTAAAATGTTAAGCCTAGACTATTTTACTTCACTTGTTCCTTCGTATGTAATGCACAGTCTATTCCAAATCTCTTTACTAGTGGTGTTGAGTCTAATAATTAGGTTGTTAAGCCTAAGTGAGTGTCCCAAGGCTACCAAGAGGGGGGGGGGTGAATTGGTAGTTTAAAAAATTAAAATTTTAGACCTTTTTTTTTTTTAATTTTGTAGAAAAAGATTTTTCAACCATAGAGTTTTTAAAACTGAAATAGAAAGTGCGGAAATGTAAAAACAGTAAAGTAAATGACACCAGATTTATAGTGGTTCGGTCTATAACCAGACCTACATCCACTCCTCAGAGACACTCTCTGAGTATTGCACTAATACCAATAGTGACTCTCCTTTTGCACCCACAGCAAGGCGGAGAAGCCTTTACAACACACTCTTTTCACCACTCCCCGGTGCGGTAGAGAACCGTCCGTCCTTTTACACAATACCCAGTGTTGGCAGAGAACCGTCCTTCCTTTCACACTCTACTAGTGTGGGCAGAGAACCCTTCGTCCTTTCACACTCTCCTAGTGTAGGCAGAGAACCCTTCGTCCTTTCACACTCTCCTAGTGTGGGCAGAGAACCCTTCGTCCTTTCACACTCTCCAAGTGTCGGCAGAGAACCGGATCTCCTTGACAGATCTTCTCACAAGAATCTAGAAGGAAGAAAGAAAAGAGTGAAGTAATCCCAATTCACAAGTAGAGACTCTTACCTTTGAAATCCAAGTGAAGCCTTCTTGCTTCTATGGTAGGAATCTTCCCTTGAATGCTCTCTTCACTTCTCTCCTTGGCTATTCTCTCAAGAGGCATGAAGATCAAATGACAAAAAGATTGGGTGGCAATCTAATTTGGGCTATTTATACAAAAGACAAGAAAAACCGCCAAAAAACTGCAAGTTTTCAATTCTGTACGCAGTGGATCGTCCTGTACGATCGTGGATCGTCCTGTACGATCGTGGATCGTCCTGGACGATTTTACTTAAACGATCTGAAACGACCCTATTTGAATATGTGTACGAAGTGTCTTCGTACAGCTGATCGTCCTGTACGAACTAGGTTCGTCCAGTACGAACGATTATTACAAGGTTGAATCTAGAAACTGCTGAAAACTGTCCTAAGTCGGTTAATCGTTTGGACGATAATTAATTTTGTCTGGACGTAAATTTTACAGAGAGCCAATCATACTGTACGAAAATTAATTTCGTCTGGACGAAAATTTTACAGAGAGCTAATCGTACTGTACGATAATTAATTTCGTCTGGACGAAAATTTTACAGAGAGCCAATCGTACTGTACGAAAATTAATTTCGTCTGGACGAAAATTTTACAGAGAGCCAATCGTACTGTACGAAAATTAATTTCGTCTGGACGAAAAGGTCTTAGAAAATTTTTCGAGCAAATTTCTATTCGTTCCATATGCTCTATAGGAGATAACTGTCTGATCGTCCAGTACGAACGAAAATCGTCATGTACAATCAACACAAATTAAACATGATCTCCTTATTTATGTGTGCATGTTTTTATTCACTCAAGTTACAATCACTCCCTTTCAATTTGATTTCTAAGCAAAGTGCAAGCTTCAAAAATTTCAAGGTATCTCATGTTGATTTTAATTTGAAGCCTTGTAGTCTGGAGTTCTTTCCCTGAAATGTTAGTATACACAAGAGCAAATACAATTCTTCCAAAATTGTTAGGAGATAACTACACATTTGAACAATAATGTTTGAAATCATCAAAACTTTATAAGTTGCCAAAAATGTAATGCATGCAAATAGCAACTATCTTAACAATCTCCCCCTTTTTGATGATGGCAAAAAATATTATTGTTTGTATGATTTCAATTTTAAACAAATCTTTCTATCTCCTAAACTCCCCCTGAATTGATGAATACATGAAAATAAGGAGGGCTATTTAAAAAAAAAAAATTTTTTAAATTTTTTTTTTCAGACACACACAAAACAAAACACAATAACATACAAACATAAAGAACACAATAACATACAAACATAAAGATTTCTCCCCCTTTTTGACAACAACAAAAAGTGAAGAAGAAATAGACAAGAAATGTAAGTAATTATATGAAAATTCATTTGAACATTTAATCTAAATGGTGATTGATACAAGGTATGCAATTTTAAAACTAAAAACATTAGGTCAATCATAGAAATTCAGGAAATTTAAAAAGTGATATAACATTGTAAGTAAGAAGAATTTAGCAAAGACATGATTCAATTTAGACATTTGATATATATAAAATCATTACAAGAGAGATGAAGAAAAAATTTTATATTACAATGTTCAAAAGAATATAAATGAACATAAGATCAATTTGAATTTAGAGATTGAAAGAATTTGGAAAGAAAAGAATTACCACATGTGGCGCTTTGCGCATCTTTTTCAAATTTTTGAGCACATTTTTGTGCATCTTTTGATATTGGGCTGATTTTGTGCCTCTTTTTCATATTTGCGAACCTTTTGCGCATTCCTTTTGATTTTAGTACTTTTTGTACAATTTTTTCAAGAGTAATTTAGACCAATTCTTTCCAAAATCAATAATCTAAAATTTCAAATATTTCTAAGTGCATAAATATTATTTGAGCAAGGAAATACAAAATAAGAAAAACATCTAAGTTGCAATAATAATTTTAACTTTTATGTAGTCTAAATGAATATACATGGATTTAAAAATTCTAATTATAACAAGTTATAAACAACTTTTAAATTTAGAAAGACTAGATTTTCTAATGTAGATAATCTCAAATTACAATCTAATTTAAGCACTATGAAGATTAAATAATTCTAATGAAATTCATAAAAATTAACGACATTTCAATAACAAATCAACATTGAAACAAGTACGAAATGCATTGATAGTTATGAAAGGATTACACATTTCATAATATCAAAAACAACAACAACAAAAAAAAAATACAAACAAAACACTTAACATAAGCACTTGACACACAAAAAAAATGAAACTAACACATAAAAAAAATACAACACAAGTACAACAAAACACATAAAAACATCTCTACTGTTCTGGAGGAGGAGGAGGAGGAATGCCACCGAAAAGGTTGAAGTAGGAGGCCATCAACATTACATTGGTATTGATATCATGTACTTCATTTCTAATTATACCAATGTCATGTTGTTGCTGCACAAGTTGAGCATCAAATTGATCAAACCTTTGATCAATATGAGTCTCTAATCTATCAAATCTCTCAATCAGATTCTGATAATCTGACTGAGGTGCAGAGGTTTGCGCTCCTTCTCCTTCTTCTTCTTCTGAACCACTAGCATGTGCTTTTTCTTTTTTTTTTTTTTCCTCCCTGAAGAGCAATCTGAAGGATGCATCATTATAATAAACTGGCTCTTCATAGTCTTCATCAGGATTCACCAAATTATATTTCTTCTCCAAAATGTAGGTAACTAAATGTCCCAAAGAAATATTCTTTTTCCTCTTCTGTTCAGCATGTCCTATTTCTGAAAGCCCATAGAGATGATCTATGATGAGTTGGGCTTCGTCGATAGGTTGACGATCCAAAATCAAAAAAGGTTAGAACAGAAAGGAGAGGGGTTATGTTTATCCTATCACCAGCTTTAGGAATGATTGAAGATCTAAGGATATGCTGGATGATACGGGCATTTTTGGTCATCCCAGAAACTCTAGCAACATGATAATTTAAACCACTTTTTCTAATTGTATTATTGACTTCATCCCATCTAAATATGTTTTCAGTCATCAAGGTATGGGCTCTATATCCTTCAGTCCTAAGGTTTAGAAATGCACCAATGTCATGCTTAGTGATTTCTACTTGTTGCTTGAAGACAAAGGATCTAATGACAGAGTGGTCAGAGTTGAAACTCATGTTGGCTAGAAAGTAGAGAAAAGTTTGTTTGTTGTAGAGATGGACGAGAGACAGGATGAAATGGAATTGGGTTGAGTCGAAAAGGTGTATTACCTTGAAATTTATCTCGCTTTGAATCAAGATGCGAGATGGAGTGATTTTTGCGGAAGCAAAACGAGGAAATGATTCCTCATTTGCCTTGGAAAGGAAGTTTTCCGAGGCATTCCTATTTGGCTTCTTCGCTAACACCTTTTGTCTTTTGCTTGAGGAGGCCATTTGACAATTTGAAGTAGAAAGGGATTGAAAGAGAAGTTTGAAAGTGTGATTGTTAAGTTAGAAAGCCTTCATATTTAAAGAAAAACGATACGTTCGTCCTGGACGAAGAAGGTTCGTCCTGGACGAAAATAATCGTTCGTCTGGACGACGAACATTATTTCGTACAGACGATAAAATTCGTCCAAAATGTAACGGCTTTTCGTAATCAACACAACTTACGATGCGTCCCTTCGTACAGACCTTTGACTTGACCGATCGTACATACGAACAAAAGTTCGTACAGACGATCAAAATTAATTCGTTTTAAATGTCTTTTGAAAACCGTCCCCTACACTGAAACGACATATGTTCGTCTGGACGAACAAAAATTTCGTACAGACGAAATCCATATTAAAAACTGTCTTATCCACACAACCACTGCATTCAATCGTCCCGACGTTTGAGAAAATGAAAAGGTTCATCCTGGACGATATTTATATCGTACAGACGATTTAATTAAAAACTGCTCTCAAAAACAGTTAAAATGCACGCAAACCAACTTTTCACACATCGTCTCGTACGAACCAAAAGTCGTCCCGGACGATTTCCTCCAATTTTTGAATTTTTGAATTTTAATTTAAGAAAATCAAACCAAACTATATAAAACACAGAAAACATACAAAAAAAAAACTTACACTCAAAAGAAAATTCATTCAAAACACACAAAAATTCACAAAATCAAAAACAAAACAAAAACATCAATGTTGCAAAGACATTTTGTTTAGGCATTTAAATTAATAACACCTAGCCTTGTTCTTAAAGTACTGAAGGTATCAAGGGCTAAAGGTTTTGTAAAAATGTCTGCAAGTTGATTTTCAGTTGAAACATGTGTGAGTTCAATTTCTCCTTTGGATACATGATCCCTTATGAAATGATGTCTTATATCTATGTGTTTGGTTCTAGAATGTTGAATAGGATTTTTGGAAATGCAAATAGTACTAGTATTGTCACAATAAATTGGAATAGTGCCTACAGATAATCCTAAATCAATCAACTGTTGTTTTTAACCAAAGTACTTGTGCCACACAACTTCCTAAAGCAATGTATTCTGCTTCTGCAGTAGATAGGGCTACTGAATTTTGTTTTCTACTGGACCAAGAAACTAATGAATTACCAATGAATTGACATGTTCCAGAAGTGCTTTTCCTATCCACTCTACAGCCTGCAAAGTCAGAATCTGAATAACCAATAATTTCAAATGAACAGCTAAACTTAGGATACCAAATTCCTAAGTTTTGAGTTCCTAGTAAGTATCTTAAAATCCTTTTCACTGCTGTCAAATGTGATTCTTTTGGATCTGATTGAAATCTAGCACATAAACAAACACTGAACATAATATCTGGTCGGCTAGCAGTCAAGTAAAGCAAAGATCCAATAATCCCTCTATATTTCTTTTGATCAACAGATTTTCCCTTAAGGTCCTTATCTAACTGAACTGAGGAACTCATTGGTGTACTAACAGGTTTAGCATTGTCCATTTCATATTTCTTGAGGATGTCTTTAATATATTTGGTTTGACTAAGAAATGTACCTTCCTCAAGTTGCTTGATGCTAAAGCCTAGAAAGTAATTTAAATCTCCCATTAGACTCATTTCAAATTCACTACTCATTGTATTTGAAAAATCATCACAAAGATTTTTATTTGTAGATCCAAAGATGATATCATCCACATAAATTTGAACAATGAGTATTTCCTTTCCAAATTTCTTTAAGAAGAGAGTAGTATCCACACTTCCTTTTTCAAAAGATCTTTCAAGTAGGAAAGTGCTCAATCTCTCATACCAAGCCCTAGGTGCCTATTTCAATCCATATAATGCCTTTTTTAACTTAAAAATATGATTTGGGTATTTTGAATTTTCAAATCCAGGAGATTGTTCTATATAAACATCTTCTTCAATAATACCATTCAGAAAGGCATTTTTGACATCCATTTGAAACAATTTAAAACTTTTAAAACAGGCAAAGGCAAGTAAAACCCTAATTGCTTCAAGTCTTGCTACAGGGGCAAAAGTATCCTCAAAATCAATTCCTTCAATTTGATTATACCCCTTAGCAACTAATCTAGCCTTATTTCTAATGACTACTCCTGAGTCATTCATTTTATTTTTGAAAACTCATTTTGTTCCAACAACACTTTGATCTTTTGGCCTTGTAGTTAATTCCCAAACTTTATTTCTTACAAATTGATTTAACTCTTCTTGCATGGCCAATATCCAAAATTCATCAGAAAGTGCCTGATCAATATTAGTGGGTTCTATAGTTGAAATAAAGGCTGAATGATTGACTTCCTTATTTAATCCACGCCTAGTTTTAACACCCTCACTAGGTTCTCCTATAATCAATTCTCTTGGGTGGTTTTTAGAAAATCTTAAATCTCTAGGCAAAGGGTTTTCTTTTTCAAAGTTTTCTTCCACATTTTCTTCCAAGTTTAATCTATCAATCTTTTGGGAGTTTTCCTCAATTTCTTCTTCAACACTATTTGACCCTTCTAAATTTCCAGATTCATCAAATACAACATGTGTGGTTTCTTCAATAACTAAAGTTCTTTTGTTGAATACCCTATAAGATTTTCCAACACTTGAATATCCAACAAAAATTCCTTCATCTGATTTTGGATCAAATTTTCCTAAGGCAGATTTTCCATTGTTATGAATGAACACCTTGCAACCAAAAACATGCAAATGAGACAAATTTGGTGTTCTACCTTTTAGTAACTCATAGGGTGTTTTATTTAAATTTGATCTCACATTCACCCTATTCAGAACATAACATGCAGTACTAACCGCCTCAGCCCAAAAATATTTAGGAAGAGAGTATTCTGCCAACATTGCTCTGGCGGCTTCTATTAATGTTCTGTTTTTTCCTTTCAACTACCCCATTTTGTTGAGGGGTTCTAGGAGCAGAAAAGTTGTGATCAATCCCTTTTTCTTTACAAAAACTTTCAAATCTTTCATTTTCAAATTCTCCTCCGTGATCACTTTGTATAGACATTATTTCACATCCTAATTTTCTCTGTATCCAAGTTGAAAAATTTCTGAATTCCTCAAATGATTCACTTTTATGAAAAAGAAATCTAACCCAAGTGAACCTAGAGAAATCATCCACAATAACAAATCCATATACCTTCCCTCCTAGACTTATAGTTCCTACTGGTCCAAAAAGATCCATGTGAAGAATTTCCAATGGTTTACTAGTTCTAAGATCATTTTTGGACTTAAAAGAGGACTTCACTTGTTTTCCTAATTGACATGCATCACAAAGATGGTCCTTAGTAAAGTCTAGTTTTTTTGGTATACCTCTTACTAAATTCTTTTGGGTAATTCTCCTAAGATTTTTCATACTAGAATGACAAAGTCTTCTATGCCAAAGCCAAGATTCATCAGAAACAGTTTTCAAACAGAAGGCAATAGGAGTATGAAATGAATTCAAATCTAGCATGTAAACATTGTTTACCCTTTTTCCATTTAAAACTTCTTTCCCATTTAGGCTTAATATGCAGCTAGTAGGTAAAAATTTCACATTATAACCTTTGTCACATAGCTGACTTATACTTAACAAATTATGCTTTAAGCCTTCAACCAATAGCACATTGTCTATAAAAAAGTTTTTGAAATTACCAATCATACCTGATCCAACCACTTTCTTTGTGGTATTATCTCCAAGTGTAACCTTGCCTCCATTCCTGGCTTCTAGCGATATAAATTGTGTAGTGTCTCCAGTCATATGCTTTGAACATCCGCTATCCAGGTACCATATGCTCCCACGAGGTCTTGTGTGAGAGCAATCCTGCAAAAATATCAAATGTTAGACCTGGGAACCCAAACAAGTTTGGGTTCACCTTTTAGCAATTTATAATCAGATGCATGTATGATATGTCTAGGTTTATGCATCCTAGGTCTCCACACCAAATTAGATTTCATCATCAAGGTACAGGTGTGAGCTATATGTCCCAATAATCCACAATTATTACAATTAACATTAGGAAAAATATTCCTAAGTTTTCTTCCTTGTGTTTGTCTTCTAAGGGATTTCATGAATTTAGGATAATATTTAGGATTTGTAAAATCTTCAAGTCTTGGGGGTTTCTTATTATCCTCGAGAGCTCTTATTGTTAATTTGTAAAATGAATTCATATCTTCCAAGATTCGATTTGTATAATTGATTCTGTATGCTTTGCTCTCAGATTCATCCTTAAAATTTTCAAATTCCTTTTCTAGATCAGTAAAGGATGACTTTAGATTTTCAAAGTTCTTATTCAAGTCATCATATTCATCAAGTAGTTTCATGTGGTTGTCATCTATTAAAGCATGGTCTTTCCTAAGGATTTCATTTTCTTTCTTGAGCTCTTCAAATTCTAAACTTAAACTAGCATGCATCTTTTTCATTTTCCTATATGCATCATGCATGTGTTCAGAAACTTCAAATAATTCATCATAGGATAAGTCACATACCTCTTCTTGATCTGAGTGATCTACATTGTCAGCCATCAAGCAAAGATTAGTTACTTCTTCTTCTTTTTCTGTCTCAGATGAGTCTGAAGCTGAGTCTGCCCAGAAAGCTCTTTGAAACTTCTTCTTGCCCTTCTTTACCATAGGTTTCTCTTCCATCTTCTCCTTAGCAGGAGTGGCTTTGAGTTTTGGGCAATCAGTCTTGATATGACCTGGTTTCCTGCATTCATAACAAATCACTTCATTAGAAACCTTGCCATTTCTGTTAAACTTACCTCTATTCCATTTGCTGGCGTTTCTTCTGCTTCCTCCTTAAAAAGCTTCTGAATTGTCTAGTCATTAGTGCAACATCATCTTCATCCTCAGGTTGTGAGTGTTCACTCTCTGACTCTTCCACTTTTAATGCTATATTCTTCTCCCTTCGTGGTTCACCTGCATCAATCTTCCTTTGACTTACTCCTTGCTCATAAGCAATGAGTGAACCAAGAAGATTGTCAATAGAATAAATGTTTAAATCTTTAGACTCTGTAATTGCAGTAATTTTTGCATCATAAGCAGTAGGTAAACAACGAAGAATCTTATTGACCATTTCAGCATTAGTTAATTCCCTACCAAGTGCATGCAAAGAAGTGACAATTTGTGTAAATCTTGTGTACATGTCGGAAATAGATTCATTAGGTTTCATGCGAAACAATTCATAGTCATGTAACAAGATATTGAGCCTTGATTGTTTAACCTCATTTGTCCCTTCATAAGTTATACAAAGTCTATCCCATATGTCCTTTCCGCTTTTGCAAGTGGAAACCCGCATGTAGTCTTCAGATTTCAAAGCACAAAAGAAACTGTTTAAACATTTGGCATTTAATTGTGCTAAGTCACGTTCTTCTACAGTCCAATCAGTAAAAGGTATTTCTACCATTACTCCATCAACTAATCTAGTTGGTTTTGTGTAGCCATCCTGGACTAACATCCACATGCGATAATCAAGTGACTGTAAAAAAAAAGTAGACATGCGTGTTTTCCAAAAATCAAAAGGAATATTGTCAAACAGTGGAGGTCTAGTAATAGAGTAACCCTCAGGTGTGTTCCGGTTTCCAAAAGTAGCCATCTACGTTAATCAAAAAGTAGTTCAAACCTATGATATTGAAACGAAGCTCTGATACCACTTGTTGAGTCTATTAATTAGGTTGTTAAGCCTAAGTGAGTGTCCCAAGGCTACCAAGAGGGGGGGGGTGAATTGGTAGTTTAAAAAATTAAAATTTAAGACCTTTTTTTTTTTTAATTTTGTAGAAAAAGATTTTTCAACCACAGAGTTTTTAAAACTGAAATAGAAAGTGCGGAAATGTAAAAATAGTAAAGTAAATGACACCAGATTTATAGTGGTTCGGTCTATAACCAGACCTACATCCACTCCTCAGAGACACTCTCTGAGTATTGCACTAATACCAATAGTGACTCTCCTTTTGCACCCACAGCAAGGCGGAGAAGCCTTTACAACACACTCTTTTCACCACTCCCCGGTGCGGTAGAGAACCGTCCGTCCTTTTACACAATACCCAGTGTTGGCAGAGAACCGTCCGTCCTTTCACACTCTCCTAGTGTGGGCAGAGAACCCTTCGTCCTTTCACACTCTCCTAGTGTAGGCAGAGAACCTTCGTCCTTTCACACTCTCCTAGTGTGGGCAGAGAACCCTTCGTCCTTTCACACTCTCCAAGTGTCGGCAGAGAACCGGATCTCCTTGACAGATCTTCTCACAAGAATCTAGAAGGAAGAAAAGAAAAAAGAGTGAAGTAATCCCAATTCACAAGTAGAGACTCTTACCTTTGAAATCCAAGTGAAGCCTTCTTGCTTCTATGGTAGGAATCTTCCCTTGAATGCTCTCTTCACTTCTCTCCTTGGCTATTCTCTCAAGAGGCACGAAGATCAAATGACAAAAAGATTGGGTGGCAGTCTAATTTGGGCTATTTATACAAAAGACAAGAAAAACCGCCCAAAAACTGCAAGTTTTCAATTCTGTATGCAGTGGATCGTCCTGTACGATCGTGGATCGTCCTGGACATTTTTACTTAAACGATCTGAAACGACCCGATTTGAATATGTGTACGAAGTGTCTTCGTACAGCTGATCGTCCTGTACGAACTAGGTTCGTCCAGTACGAACGGTTATTACAAGGTTGAATCTAGAAACTGCTGAAAACTGTCCTAAGTCGGTTAATCGTTTGGACGATAATTAATTTCATCTTGACGTAAATTTTACAGAGAGCCAATCGTACTGTACGAAAATTAATTTCGTCTGGACGAAAATTTTACAGAGAGCTAATCGTACTGTACGAAAATTAATTTCGTCTGGACGAAAATTTTACAGAGAGCCAATTGTACTGTACAATAATTAATTTCGTCTGGACGAAAATTTTACAGAGAGCCAATCGTACTGTACGAAAATTAATTTCGTCTGGACGAAAATTTTATAGAGAGCCAATCGTACTGTACGAAAATTAATTTCGTCTGGACGAAAAGGACTTAGAAAATTTTTTGAGCAAATTTCTATTCGTTCCATATGCTCTATAGGAGATAACTGTCTGATCGTCCAGTACGAATGAAAATCGTCCTGTACGATCAACACAAATTAAACATGATCTTCTTATTTGTGTGTGCATGTTTTTTTTAGTTTCACTCAATTTACAATAAACAAGCCCTTTCAATTTGATTTCTAAGCAAAGTGCAAGCTTCAAATGTTTTCAAGGTATCTCATGCTGATTTTAATTTGAAGCCTTGTAGTCTGGAGTTCTTTTGGCACCTGAAATGTTAGTATCTCAGACTTCAATGAGCAAATACAATTCTTCCAAAATTGTTAGGCTAAGTCCCTATCCTCATTGCACATTCATTAAAAGGTATAGGAGTTTTCAATCATCAAAACAATTTTATAAGTATGCCAAACATGTAATACTTTTTGACAATAGTTAAAACCTAAGAAGGAGTTCTAATATTTTTTGATGTTTTAAAATTTTTACATGAAAATTTAAACAACTTTTTTTCACAAATTTTCCCAAAAAAATATTGAAAAATAAAATGCACGCTGTAATAAAAGACAATAAGCAAAATGCACACCGATATTTTTATAGTGGTTCGGTCAAACTATGACCCACATCCACTCCCCAAAGTCCTCCGCTCCAGGTATTTCACTACAAGCAATAGCTCTCCTTTTGCCCCCCTTGGCAAGGCGGAGAAGCCCTTACAATACTCCCTTTCACCAACCCGGCGTGGCGGAGTGCCAAACTCTGTTTTCACCCTCCTGGCGACGGCAGAGAACCTTCTCATTTTTCTCCCTCCTAGAGAAGGCAGAGTACCTCGAGGTCACGGATGTAGAAGAGCCTTTCCCCTTGGAGATTCTCCCACAAATTCTTCTAGGGCCACAAGAGGAACAAGATGCAACAAGTTCGGAGCAACCGTGTGATCTCCCTCACACCTTCGTCTCCCTCACAACGCTCACCTTCTCCTCCTCTCTCAAAACCTGAAGAACTTCTCAATAGCTCTCTCCCTCGGAATCCCTCTCTAACCACGTTTTCCTCTATCTGACTCACCCTCTTAAAATATGACAAGTTTTACACCTAAAACGGGCTCCAAAATCCTTGAGATTTCAAAAGTAGTCGTTACTATCGTACAGTACGATTTCTAATCGTATAGTACGATATGTATAAATAGACATCGTCCTGGTACGAAGTGGTACGAACAGTTCAAAAACATTCGTACCGCGATTTTAAATCGTATGGTACGATCCCTAACAATACTGTTCGTACAGGACGATATCCGGGATGATCAAACATCGTCTATGTTCATCGTACAGTACGATGAGACAAAACCCGAGAGATCGTCCAGGATGATCTTTGGGACGATTATAATTCGTCTCTGTACATTGTATTGTACGAATGGGTTCGTACAGTACGATGTTCAAATTATAATTAAGCCCGGATTTCTTGCACTAATCACGGGTTAAATTAAGTAAGTATTTAAATAAATCGTACAGTACGAAGGTGTTCGTACAGTACGAGCGGCGTAAAATAACTTACTTAAGTTAAAGCGAAGGCTAGGGTTTTGGATTTGAACATATCGTATAGTACGAGTACATTCGTACGGTACGATCTATTCACAGAATCATCCTATAAAGCTCTGATCGTACGGTACGAACTAACATCGTACAGTACGATCTACAGAGAAAGAAAAACTCTAAATTTTTCATTTAAAAACACTCTCCCCCTGTGTGTGTGCATGGTTGCTCAGACTTTTATGCATTTTGTGGCTAGACTCAAGAAAATAAAAATAAAAATAAACAACAAAAAACATTGCATACTCATACTCCTAATCTACCCATTCTTGAGTCTTCCTGTCGTCCTGAGTAGCTTTTGATCTTCTTGAAATGTTAGTACTCACGGACAATAGCAAATAAAATAATATTCAATGAATAGATAATTCAAATGACATTATTTGTCATCATCAAAATCTCAAACTCGGGGTCATGGGTTGCAACAGCTCCAACTTCCACCAAGCAGACTTCTTCAAAGGAAATATCCCCTAAACCTACTAAACATTCAAAAGCCAAGTCTGCTAAAAAGGCAAAATCCTCTAGAAATTAATATTCCTTCCTTCTTTTGCTTGTTGGAATGTGAGGAAATTTAGTAGCCCCAAAAAGGTGAGTCATTGCAAGGATTTGGTTAGCACTTAAATTCAGTAATTTGTGTTTTTTGACCCTTGGTTTCTTAACTCCCATTTGATTTATGATCATGATAGTAGCTGTAATAACTTCAGTTTCTCAAATCACGGGAGGATTTGGCTCAAATGGAACTCTTCTCATTAATCTTTCTTGCTTACCTTCTCCTCATCCCAGATCATTCATGGCATTTTATAAAATTATTGCTAAAGTGCTTGCTAATAGGCCGAAGATGATTCTTTCCTTCATCATCCATGAAAGCCAAGCTGGATTCATATATAAATAGTGTTCAACTTATAATATTATCCTTGCCTTCGAGATTCTTAGAGAATTTAATGCTAACAATAAAAAATTCTATGCGAAATTGGACATTAAGAAGGCTTTTGACTATGTATCCCATGACTTCCTCCTTAACCGTTCAAGGCAAAAGAGTTTTCCTGACTTGTTTATTAAATGGATAAAAAGTTGCATTTCAAATGTTCATTTTTCTATCTACCTAAATGGTTCAATGGAAGGGTTCTTTAAGTGTACCTTTGGTCTTCATCAAGGATGCCCGCTCTATCCCCTGCTTTTCTACATTGTTATGGATTGCTTGTCTTGATGCCTGCAAGATCCCACTTCCAATCACTTTTTTAGGGGTCCAAATTTTAACAATATTTATATTAATCATCTGATGTATGCGAATGATTTGCTTGTATTTGGGGAAGGATTTATTCATAATGCCAACTGCTTGAAGATCTCCCTCCAACATTTTGTTGCAGCCTCGGAGCTGCATATAACCCTTATGAAAGTTCTATAAATTTTCAAAGAATGTTCTGGAGGCTATAATCATAGTCGATACTCAAGGCATCTCTAACCTGAACTGTTCTCTTACTTACTTGGGCCTTCACATTTCATCCAAACGGCTAAATTTTTCTCACTTCCAGCTCTACATGAGGGTTGGAAAGTTAAATTTCTCTCTTTTATGGGTAGAGTTCAATTTCTGAAATTCACTATAGCCATCACTATTGCCTATTAGATCAAGTATTATATCATTCCTAAAGCACGTCACAAGATCATTACTAAATTATGCTCTATGTTTTTATTTCATAGTAACATAAATGAAAGGAAGCATCATTTAATTGCTTAGAAAACTACTACTAAACCAAAATTTTTAGGTGGTCTGGGCATACCATCCATTGATTCTTTATATCATGTTATATCATGTTCATTCATATGACGTATGCTTAAACTTGACTCTTCCACAACCGCTTGGTTTAAAGCTAAATATGAATCACCTTGGAAACCTCCCATCTCCAATACGTCGAAATCCTGTAAAGTAATATGTTCCATTGCCCAAAACATCAAAAACTCTCTCTCCTTATTGGTGAATCCTTATTATAACTTTTTCATGCTTTGGGATCCTTGGTGCAATGGTAAACATATATCTGAATTAAGCACTCCCATGAGACTGTCTCATAAATCAGTCAAGGCATACATTCATAACGGAAGTGAATTTTACTTGAGAATTTGCCGCTTTTTGTGCGTGAGGCTATTTTGGGCAAGGTAATCGGCTTTATCCTGCGATGTCTCTTGCAATCCTACTTTTAGGAATTTCACTTCTTCCTTTTTTTCTTGTTTGGAAGAGACACATTGGGTTAAATTTATTTGGCGCAATAATTATTCGCTTAGATTCACTTGTTATACTTGGATGGCTATGATTGGGAAGTTAAAATGTGCAGATTTACTTATTAAAAGGGATATTCAGGTGGCAACATCTTGCTCTTTATGTTAGTGTGCATCGAAAACCTATTTTCATATATATATTTTTGAATGTGATTTCTCTTATTCGGTTCTCACTGCTTTGCTCAATGTTTTGGATTCTTTCATGCTCAGATCAAACATTTTCCAAACCTTTGAATTTATGGAGAATTTGGATCAGTTTAATGCTTTGGAGAAAAAAAAATTGCTTCCTTCTGATTAGCTGCACTATTTATCATTTTAGAGGGAATGGAACAACCGCCGTTTCTCCAATGTCGAGGTTGAGAGTGTTTCGATTCAAAAGGCCATTACTCATGCTATTCATTTTAAATTAAGATGGAAATTTCAAGACAAATTGAAGGAGCATTTTCATGTGATGTGCTTGGTTTCTGATTTCAAGTTTTTCATTGGATTGGAAGGTTTTTGTGTTATAGACAGTGATGAGTTGGGCCTTCACCTCGCCATTGTTTCTATAGATGGTCTTATGGCAACCATGAAATTTTGATGTTTTGCCTAGATGCTGGGGCTCTGTGATGGTCCCGCCTTCCGTCTTCATTGTCTTTGGCCTGTGACAACCAGAGAATCCTCAATTCAGTTCATGCTCACTTATCCAAATGTTCATCTGAGACTTATATGATGTTTTTAGGTAATGGCCTATTCCTTTGAGTCCTTTTTGAGCATCATCTCTTTCACTATTTTTTTTGGTGATCGGATTGTGGTGATGGTTTTAGCTCTTTTTGATGTTTTTTCATTTACTTCTTTTTTTCTTACAGATTTTTTATTTTATATTTTAATCTTCTTTTTAATTGGTTTTGATTATTAATCTATTGGCTCAGCCTCGAAATCCCCCCACCAAAAAAA
The DNA here is from genome assembly GCA_019514585.1 of Dendrobium officinale. NCBI lineage: Eukaryota > Viridiplantae > Streptophyta > Magnoliopsida > Asparagales > Orchidaceae > Dendrobium > Dendrobium officinale. Next base: position 35,660,335 of record CM033699.1, on the reverse strand, counting down.
AAAAAAACTAATGATTATGATTTCGTTTGGGACGACTTTTTTATTATTTTTTAAAGCAGCTTTTTAGTAAAAAATTAAATTTTTTCTACTAAAATGATGCTTTAAGAAACAGAAAGAAAGCCGTCCATATTAACAACTGTCAAAATTTCGGGCCACTCGATTCCCTCACTCTCTTTCTCAAAACTCTCACTGCTCTTTTTCTTCTCCTACAAGCTGGCGACGCATTGCGGCCATGGCGGCCGCCGCTCTGAGGGCCTTTTACCAGATTTCGATTCCCATCCCATACCTTCAAAGCCATAAGACAAAACCGTTCGTCTTCCATACCTCCTCCCATCACCTCTCATTCCATATCGGCACTTCGCCAAAGCCCTCGTCGCATAAGACCCTAGAATCCCGACACGATTCTCCTCATCTCGCCCCCATTTGCGTCATCCTCCCCTTCTTCAACTCCTTCAGCGTATTTGTCCGATCTTGCCTTTGTGGCGGCGTCGCCGTGGGAGATCACTATGGCGGCGATTATGTGTGTAGCGGCGGCGTCGGCGCGCTACTAATGAGTACCACCGCGGCTGCGGTTTCTAAGGCGAGGGCGAGTCCTTTCCTGTGGACATTGGCGGGGAACCCAACGTTCGTCTCTGGACTTTTGGCGTGGGCGCTTGCTCAGACCATGAAGGTGGCTTTGCATTTCTTCGTGGAGAGGAAGTTGGATATGGGGATTCTTTTCAGCTGCGGTGGGATGCCTTCGTCTCATTCTGCTCTATGTATGGCGCTGAGGGCGTCTGTAGCCTTTTGGCATGGAGTTGGGGACTCGCTTTTCCCTGTTTGCCTAGGATTTAGTCTTATTGTGATGTACGATGCAATAGGGGTTCGGCGGCATGCAGGGATGCAAGCTGAGGTGAGCGCATTTTGACCTTCTGTTTCTTATTCATGGTATACAGAAGTTATGCAAAAAAAAATTCCAGTAACCTTTATATTGTCTTATATGATTAAATATTGCCTTATATGATGCAATATAATGCAGTTCAACTGGTAATTTTTATAGAAATTTATGGTCTACACAAACTATGATCAATAAATTTTCTATACCCTTCATATTGCCTTCTATGATTTAATATTGTTGAAATATCATGAAAAATTTATCTTGATCAAGCACGAATCTCGGCAAAAAACGAGTTGGAAACTTCAAAAATTTAATTAGAGATCATATGAACTCTGATTTTAGTAAACTTATAGTTGAACTGAACGTCTCAAAAATATGAACCCAGCGACAAAAAATTCAACTCAATCCGAGCCTAAATGAGTCCAAATCAAAGATCCGAAGTGCATTTAGAGGGTTCAAACTATAATTTGGATTATCAAACGGTTTCCAAACGTGATATGCTTATAGTCGAATCGAGCGGCTCGATGAGATGAATCCAACGAGCCTAACATCATTTTTTTAATCGTTTATATATTTATAATTAACGAGCCTAACATCATTGAATTGTGATATCTTTAGGGCCTTCAAATGCCTAATAAACGGTCCACGATCAAAAGATTTAATATAGGCCGTTCATTCAAACCACTTCCAAATTACCCTTGATCTTTCTCCTATTTACTGGCCATGCCAATCTCAGAAAACTATAAATAGACACCTTATTTCTCATAGAAAGGGATCCCCCAAGGGGGGAAGGAGGCCTAAGCAAGAAGAGAATGAAGAAAAATAAGAGAAAGAAGAAACTCCTCCTCGACCACCACTGGACTTCTACCCGACTGCCAACCGACGTTGGAGTTCTGCCTGATCGCCAACTGACGCTGGAATTAAGCAAGAAAGCAAGAAGAAAATGAAGAAAAGGAAGAGACTCCTCGACCACCGCCGGAGTTTCACCCGGTAGTCGAACGACATCGGAGTTCTACCCGACCACCAACTAACGTCGGAGTTCTGCCCATCCAACATCTTTTGTCAAACTTTTATCTGATGCCGAAGTTTCGCCCGTCGTCAGAATTCTTCCTGTCACCGGACTTTCAGCGGACTTCTACCTGGCATTGGACTTTCACCCATCGCTGGATTTCTACTCGATGTCGGACTTTCGCTAGTCGTCGGATTTCTACCCGACGTTGAACTTCCTCTAGTCGCCAGACTTCTACCTGATGCTAGACTTTCACTTGTCTACAGACTCATACTTAACGCCAAACTTCTATTCGGCTACCAACTGATATCAGACTTCTACTCGACCGCCAACTGATGCTGGTTTTTCTACCCGGCCACCAACTACCGCCGGACTTTTGCATGGCCTCCAATTGATGTCGGACTTCCATTGCCCTCCGATAATTGTCTTTCTGACCACTGTCATCTGCCAACTACAATCCTTCCAACCTCTGTCTCCCGTCGACTATGGTCCTTCCGACCTTCATCGCCTGCCGACTACGGTTAGTTACGGTCCTTCCGACATCCATCGCCAGTTAATGGTCCTTTCGTTCTTCGTCGCTCGTTGACTACGATCCTTCCTACCTCAGTCATTAGACAACGATCTTTCCGACCTCCATCGCCCATCAACTATGATCATTTTGACTAAACGAACATGTCAATAGTGATTCTTTGTATTCCCACCATGTAATGTACTTCATATGATATATATCAAGCCAAGGTCTTCCCTCCAAGGAAGGGCCTCATTTGTAATCGACCACAAATAATAGTGGATTCATTCAAATTGGGTCAGACCCCGTGATTTTTTCCCTTTTCAAGGTTTTCCATGTAAAAATCTTAGTGTCTCTTATAAATGATGCACCATCTCTTTTTATCTGATAGCATACTGGATCTTTGTACAACGCTAAGACGTTAAACTTTATATTTCTTAGTCGATGCGAATATTCCGAGTCGTAATAGTTTGACGCCATATGTGGGATTGTGGTTCTTGACTGGGGGAAATTTTTGCTCCAACCTCAAAAGGATGTTCATATCAACGTCCTTGCATCAATTATTATTGCATTAGTTTTATGAGAATTAAATGCCGACTAGGGGGCAACCTTGACCACAACCATGATCAAGAATATTCCTCAAACTTTCAATATTTAAGACGATATCTTGAGATCATAAATCTTCAAGCAAATGCAATGATGCTTCAAAAAATTTCAAGCTTTATACAGTCCCTAGTCAGACTTCTACTCCTTGGGCAAGGCCTTAATCTCGACCTTAAAAAGAAAATGTCAGTCTAAAGATAGACCATTCTTCACCTTTGATTCAGATACGTGCGGTGTTCGCCCCCTCCCAATCAAGGCAAAATGGATCACCGGGGGATTCGATTCGACCTCTTTTGCATAAGTTAACGTCATCTAGCAGGGCTTTGAAATACAACTTTGTGAAAGTTCGTTAGGGATGTTAAGCCCTATAGAACTGACCCAAGATAACCAAGAGGGGGGGGGGTGAATTGGTATTTTAAAATTTCTTTTCACAAAGAATAAAAATTTCATAAACCAAAATCACACCACAAAAATAAATGCGAAATTAAAAGTGCGGAAGCAAAAAATAAGAACACAGAAATTTATAATGGTTCGGTCAACTCGACCTACGTACACTCATTGGAGGCACCCTCCAAGTATTGCACTACAAAACGTGACTCTCCTTTAGCCCCCACGGTTAGGCGGAGAAGCCCTCCCAAGAACCTCCTTTTTGCCACCCCGACAAGGCAGAGAACCTATCTCCTTTTGCTTCTTCCTGAAGCTGGCAGAGAACCACAACCAAAAGCTAACTCCTTACCTCTACCGACCCTTCCACGGACGAGAAACTCTAGACGAAGAACAAGCAGAGCGATCCTTGAAGCAACCCTTGTGAATCCCCTCACAAGCTCCCCCTCACAAGATCCTCTCTCTCTCCCTCTCTCTCTTTCTCTCCTCAAGGTCTTCTCAGGTCAAGGCAGCAGCCAAAGGTTTTCAAAAACGTTAAATAAGAGCTCTTAAATAGAAGAGCTTCAAAGGAGCTCATTAATTGCAAGTTGCCGACTTTATCATCTAGGCTGATATGGACATCAGCTTGGCCGATCAGTACAAAACTCAGAAGATCGGCCAGAGCATCGCCCTGGATGCAAGACTGGACGATTGAAAATTGGCTTGATCGTCCAGGCCGATCTCACGACCGTCCTGGCCGATCAGTTCAAATCATGGGAAAATCGTCCTGAGAGTAGCTCTGGATACGAGCTGGCCGATATTTATCGTCCTGAAGTAACTTAAGATTTTTGACTTGATCGTCCTGGCAGATCCTACGATCGTCCAGGACGATATAATCGTATCAATCATCCTTAATTACTCCCTTGATTTCCTGATCAATTAAGGCATAATTTGAGAATTTCGTCCAGGCCGATCAATGATCGTCATGGCCGATAATTTCAAAAATACAATATACCTTAATTATCTATGGCGGCAATTTCTTTCTGTTTTGAGCTCATCGTCCTGGCTGATACACGTATCGTCCGGGCCGATATGTTAATGACGGCTGCCTTAATTAAGAATCCTTATTTAGATTTTCTGTTTTAAGCCTGATCGTCCAGGCCGATGTAAAAAATGGTCCTGACCGATATGAGTAAAAACAGAAATTTTAAGTCTCTCAAGTGTGTGTGTGTGTAGGGTTACTTAGCATCAGTCTCTTTGATCATTACAAGTAGACTCAATAATTGAAAAACAAAACTACAGACTGACTCAACCCTAAACCTACGCAATCCTGAACTGGCTTCGTCTGTTCGTCCGATCTTTGATTCCTGAAAAATTAGAAGAAATAAGTAGTCCAAGAGAATCAATAGTGTTTGTCAATCATCAAAACACAGGTCATGAAAATAGGTTTGCAACAATCTTCCCCTTTCTTATGATGGCAAAACACTACGAAAATAATTAGCAGTAAAAGTTCAGGATCGACAAAAAAGAACATCATAAACTTCAACCCCTTTTGACATATAAAAAAGAAGGGAACAAAAGCACAAAAGTAAATCACAAAACACTTTTTTTTTGTCCAAGGCATGAAAATGATATAGTATTCTATGTGATTGATTTAAAAACTTGTGAGTTAATGTGTTAATAATCTCATCAATCCATAGAATAGTAGAATATCCGATCATGGTTACCCTTAGCTCAGACATTTTCTTAGGGTAGAATCGTCTTTTGAAATCAATGACCTAACTCAAAGAATTAATTGGATATATATAAAAAAAAATCCATCCATCACTTGGCTTAAAAAAAACTATCTTTTAAAAATAATGAACCAAAGTAAATTTGTCACGATCGAAAAACAATCGAAATCAAGCCTTTGAGAACCAAAACTTCTAAGTTCTAAAAGATTTTAAAAGAGAGAATAGCTTGCTTTTGAGTGGGCTCATTTTATGCCTCTTGTCAAATGAGTTGGTGCTTTGCACATCTTTTTATAGTTTTTTAATTTTGGCGTCATTGCGCTTCTTTTGTTGGCATCATTGGCCAAATTTTTTTTTTTGATTTTGCAAGCTACATTCTCTTTTATAACCTTTTAAAAAAATCTTAGTTGTGAGTATATCTTCTTAGATATTAGAGAATAGGAGCTCTTTTTCTAACATAAGGAAGAATTACCACAAACAGAGTTAATAATCAAGGACAAGAGTAACGAGGGATCTTGATGTGACAAAAAAACTTTAAACATTATAATTACGAGATAGATTTGTTTAAGCAAGCTTAAGAAAAGATCTTAATTTTATAAACAATTTTTACTTTGAGATAGATTTTTGATTAGAAAAGAAAACTATGCCACTAAAATAGGTTAGAGAAAGAGACACAATCATAAAATATTCCTACCATCTAAGAGATTAGGAGATAAAAAATACATTGACTACAAATTTTCAAAAGCAAGGATAAGGAATATAATATCATATTAGCAATGATTTTGAAGACTAAGTAAAAAGAGACAAAAGAAAAATAAAACACACCAAAAAGCTAAGAGAAAAAAATAGAAAACAAAAGCAAAAGAAAATAACTAAAAGATCAAGTTTCATGCATTTATGTCAATCACACCCAATTTGGTCCTTAAAGAACTGAAAGTGTCGAAGGCCAGTGGTTTAGTAAAGATGTCCGCTAGTTGGTTTTCAGTTATCACATGGTGTAACTCAATGTCTTTCTTAGTCACATGATCTCTAATGAAGTGATGTCTAATGTCAATGTGTTTAGTCCTTGAATGTTGGTTAGGATTCTTAGAGATGCATATGGCACTAGTATTGTCACAAAAGATTGAGATGGTTCCTACAGGTAATCCTAAATCCAATACTTGTTGTTTCAACCAAAGGACTTGGGCCACACAACTTCCAAGGGCGATGTATTCAGCTTCAGTAGTGAAAAGTGCAACAGAGTTTTGCTTCCTACTAGACTAAGAGACCAAAGATTGTCCAATGAATTGACCAGTTCCAGAAGTGCTTTTTCTATCCACCTTGCATCCTGCAAAATCAGAGTCAGAAAAATCAATAATCTCAAAAGAAGTGCTATGTCTAGGGTACCAAATCCCTAAGCCTTGTGTCCCTAAAAGGTATCTAAAAATCCTCTTAACAGCAGTCAGGTGAGACTCCTTAGGGTCAGCTTGAAATCTAGCATAAAGGCAAACACTAAACATGATATCAGGTCGGCTTGCAGTCAAGTAAAGTAAAGATCCAATCATGCCTCTATACTTCTTCTGATCAACAGACTTACCACTTGGGTCCTTATCCAATGGAGCACTAGAAGTCATGGGAGTGTTAATTGGCTTGGCTTTGTCCATCTCATTTTTTTTTCAAAATGTTCTTTATGTATTTAGTTTGATTTAAAAATGTTCCATCCTCCAATTGTTTTATGCTAAATCCCAAAAAGTAGGACAACTCTCCCATCAAACTCATCTCAAACTCTCTACTCATTGCTTTGGAAAACTCATCACACAATTTCTTATTAGAAGATCCAAAGAGTATATCATCCACATAAATCTGAACAATGAGTAAATCATCTCCAACTCTTCTAAGAAAAAGGGTGGTGTCTACGCTCCCCTTGACAAACTCCCTCTCTAGTAAGAATGTGCTAAGCCTCTCATACCAAGCTCTTGGTGCATGCTTTAGACCATACTAAGCCTTTTTTAATTTAAATACATGATTTGGAAATTGGGAACTCTCAAAACCTGGGAGTTGTTCTACAAACACATTCTTTTATTTCCCCTTTTAAAAAGGCACTCTTGACATCCATTTGAAAAAGCTTAAATCCTTTATAACAGGCAAAGGCTAATAGCACTCTAATGGCTTCCAATCTAGCTACAGGGGAAAAAGTCTCCTCAAAGTCTATCCCTTCTATTTGATTGTACCCCTTAGCCACCAATCTCGTTTTATTCCTTACCACCACTCCTGAATCATTCACCTTGTTCTTAAAGACCCACTTTGTCCCAACTACACTTTGTCCCTTAGGTCTTTCCACAAGCTCCCAAACATCATTCCTAACAAATTGATTCAATTCTTCTTGCATTGCTAAAATCCAAAACTCATCAGTAAGGGCTTGGTTAATGGTGGTGGGTTCAGTCATAGAGATAAAGGCAGAGTGGTTCACCTCCTTCCTAAGTCCATGTCTAGTCTTAACTCCACTAGAAGGGTCTTCTAAGATCAAATCCTTGGGGTGACTTGTAGAGTATCTCCAATCTCTAGGCAAAGTGTGTGAAGGTTCACCCCTTTCATCAAAATTTTCTACTCCTTGGGTGACTCCTCCTACTCCTTCATTACTTTGGTGCTCTCTCCCCTTCCCCAAATTTTCTACTCCACTTGTAATCTCTCCAACATCATCATCATCTACTCCATGTTTCTTAGGATCGGACTCACCAAAAAACTATATGGGTTGTCTCTTCCACCATCAAAGTTCTCTTGTTAAACACCCTAAAAGACTTCCCAATACTAGAATATCCCAAGAATACTCCTTTATCAGATTTATGATCAAATTTTTCCAAGTGAGACTTCCCATTGTTGTGAATGAATACCTTACAACCAAAGACATGAAGATGGGAAAGATTGAGTGTTCTACCCTTAAGGATCTCATAGGGTGTCTTATCTAATTTGGCTCTAACATTCACCCTATTCAACACATAACAAGCTGTGTTAACCGCTTCAGCCCAAAAGTATTTTGGAAATGAATACTCAGCAAGCATGGCTCTAGCGGCTTCTACCAAGGTCCGGTTCTTCCTTTTAGCTATCCCATTCTGCTGAGGGGTCCTAGGGGCTGAAAAATTGTGGCTAATCCCCTTGTCCTCACAAAAAACTCCAAATCTAAAAGCTTGAAAAGATTCACCATATGTAACAAAAAAAAAAAAAAACAAAAGAAAAAATGAAAACAAAGCAAACTAGAACAACACAAAGCAAGCACAAAACTAGCACAAAAAAATAACACAAAAACTAAAAATTTTAAGCAAGTTATAAGGCAGCGAGTTTAAGCAATTTTGAGTTGTTAGCCTCCTTATGTCCAGTTATCCTATGCTCCCACGAGATCTTTGGTGAGAGCACACCTGCAAAACTCAACAACAGTCAAATTTAGGAACCCAAATTGGTTTGGGCCCCTTCTTAGGAACAGTAAAGTGCAATACAGATATGGTATGTTGTGAATCATTTATCTTAGGTCTCCACACCCAATGTGTACTGCGGTGAACGGTGCAAGTGTGTGAGATGTGTCCTAGCATGCCACATGAGAAACATCTAAATCCAGGAAAAGGGTTTCTTAAATGATTTGAGTTATAATGCCTCTTCCTAAGTTCTGGCTTAGGATTAAAAATAGATGTCATCCAATTTTTCTTACATGTATCCAAATCATTTTGAATCCTCAAGTTAGTTCTTTTTAATGTTTCATTATCAATCCTCAAATTTTTCTCAATATCTTTAGATTTCTTAAGATCAGAATTAAGTGAGGTGTGTGAAACTTTCAATGCCTTATGTTCATCAATTAATTCTGAATGCTTTTTGTTCAACTCATCAAATTCATCAAGAAGAGCCATGTGATTAGAATCAATCGTTGAATGATCTTTAAAAATGACTTCATACTCTTTCTGCAAATTTACAAGTTCCACTTTTAAGCTAGCATGTGTCTTCTTAAGTTTTTTGTATGGTGCATGGATTTTTTCACAAATTTCAAATAATTCATCATAGGTTGGTTTACATAATTTTTCCTCATCACTTTGCTCAAGATGATCTTCCCCTATTAAGCACAGGTTCGTTGTCTCTTCCTTTGGTTCAGTCTCAGAGGAATCAATACCAGATTCTGCCCAGAATGCCTTTTGGATTCTCTTCTTCTCCTTCTTAAACTTAGATTTTTCCTCAATCTTTTCCTTGCTTGTGTTATCTTGAAGTGTTGGGCAATCGGCTCTCACATGTCCAGGCTTCCTGCATTTAAAACAAACAACATCAGAAGATCCTTTAACATGTTTATGATCCTTACCTTTTCTTCAACTTTGATGATGCTTTTGTTTCTTCCTTAGAAAGCTTTTGAATTCCCTTGTGATGAAGGCAACTTCATCGCTTTCTGACCCGGAAGATTCAGAATCCGATTTGTGCGCCCTCAGTGCAATTGTTTTCTCCTTTTTCTTTTCACCTGCATCAAGATTTCTTTAATTCACCCCTTGCTCGTAAGCAATGAGTGAGCCAAGTAAGTTATCAATAGAAAAGGTGTTCAAATTATTAGATTCTGTGATTGCAGTGATTTTAGCATCATAAGACGAAGGCAAGCATCTCAAAATCTTGTTAACTTTTTCATAGTTTGAAAGTTCTTTTCCTAGTGCATGCAGTGAAGTAACTATCTGAGTAAATCTTGTGTACATGTCAGAAATCGATTCATGAGATTTCATACGAAAAAGTTCGTAGTCTTACAAGAGAAAATTCAAACGGGATTGTTTAACCTCATTAGTACCTTCATAGGTGATGCATAATTTATCCCAAATATCTTTACCAGTTTTGAAAGTGGAGACACGCATGTAATCCTCAGATTTTAAAGCACAGAAAAAGTAGATCAAATATTTTGCATTCAATTGAGCTAAATCACGTTCATCGAAAGTCCATTCAGTAAAAGAAATTCAGTTTTAACACCATTAATTTCACGAGAAGGTGGAGAATAACCTTCTTGAATAAGCATCCACATGCGATAATCAGTAGATTGTAAAAACGTTAACATGCGGGTTTTCCAAAAATCAAAAGGTAGGTTATTGAACAGGGGAGGTCGGGTAATAGAATACCCTTCCGTAGTGTTACGATTCCCAAGGTTAGCCATGGATCTAATTCAAAAAGTTTTCAAACTTAAATTTTTGAATCCCGCTCTGATACCACTTGAAAGTTCGTTAGGGTTGTTAAGCCCTTATGAACTTAGTCCCAGCTAACCAAGAGGGGGGGGGGTGAATTGGTATTTTAAAAATTTCTTTTCACAAAGAATGAAAATCACACCACAAAAATAAATGCGGAAATAAAAGTGCGGAAGCAAGAAAATAAGAACACAGGAATTTATAGTGGTTCGGTCAACTTGACCTACGTCCACTCCTTGGAGGCACCCTCCAAGTATTACACTACAAAACGTGACTCTCCTTTAGCCCCCACGGCTAGGCGGAGAAGCCCTCACAAGAACCTCCTTTTTACCACCCCGGCAAGGCAGAGAATCTATCTCCTTTTGCTTCCTCCTGAAGCTGGCAGAGAACCACAACCAAAAGCTAACTCCTTACCTCTACCGACCCTTCCACGGACGAGAAACTCTAGACGAAGAACAAGCAGAGCGATCCTTGAAGCAACCCTTGTGAATCCCCTCACAAGATCCCCTCTCTCTCTCTCTCTCTCTCTCTCTCTCTCTCTCTCTCTCTCTCTCCTCAAGACCTTCTCAGGTCAAGGTAGTAACCAAAGATTCTCAAAAACGTTGAACAATAGCTATTAAATAGAAGAGCTTTAAAGGAGCTCATTAATTGCAAGTTGCCGACTTTATCGTTCAGGCCGATATGGACATCGACCTGGCCGATCAGTACAAAACTCAGAAGATCAGCCAGAGTATCGCCCTGGATGCAAAACTGGACGATTAAAAATTGGCTTGATCGTCCAGGCTGATCTCACGATCGTCCTGGCCGATCAGTTCAAATCATGGGAAAATCGTCCTGAGAATAGTCCTAGATACGAGCTGGCCGATATTTATCGTCCTGAAGTAACTTAAGGTTTTTGACTGGATCGTCCTGGCCGATCCTGCGATCGTCTTGGCCGATCCTGCGATCGTCCTGGCCGATCCTGCGATCGTCTAGGACGATATGATCGTATCAATCATCCTTGATTACTCCCTTGATTTCATGATCAATTAAGACATAATTTGAGAATTTCGTCCAGACCGATCAATGATCGTCCTGGCCGATAATTTAAAAATACAGTATACCTTAATTGTCTATGGCGACAACTTCTTTCTATTTTGAGCTTATCGTCCTGGCCGATACACTTATCATCTAGGCCGATATGTTAATGACGGCTGCCTTAATTAAGAATCCTTATTTAGACTTTCTGTTTTAAGCCTGATCGTCCAGGACGATGTAAAAAATCGTCCTGGCCAATATGAGTAAAAACAGAAATTCTAAGTCTCTCAAGTGTGTGTGTGTAGGGTTACTTAGCATCTGTCTCTTTGACCAATACAAGTAGACTCAAGAATTGAAAAATAAAAGTACAGACTGACTCAACCCTAAACTTATGCAATCCTGAACTAGCTTCGTCTGTTCGTCCGATCTTTGATTCCTGAAAAGTTAGAAGAAACAAGTAGTCCAAGAGAATCAATAGTGTTTGTCAATCATCAAAACACAGGTCATGAAAATAGGTTTGCAACACAAATTATTAACTCTCTTCTCCATAACATCTCTATTATTATATTTTAGTTTCCTTAAATTTTTTTATAAATTTTGGCACCAGTGAAATTCCCTAAGAAATTGGCATTTGATGATACAAGTGGGATTTTTGGGACCATTAGGTGTATGTTTTACAAATCGATTTTATATAATTTTTTTTAATAAATTAAGTTATTTATGGATATTTTTCTAAAGTTATTTAAATTCCTTTTAATTCATTTGATAAGTTAATAGAGAACAATTTTGGGAAAATACGAAAAGTGGAGAGAGAAGGTAGGAAGTTAGGTTTTGATAGTGGTAGAGCGAATTTCATCAATCAGCCCAGTTGGGAAATTTGTTCATCTCGAGGTAGGCTACACTTGGCATATTTAAGATTTTAATAATTTTGTATTTTTTACATTTTTTTCGATCTATTTTATATTTCCATGATAGAAAAATGAGGATAATTTTATTTTGATAAAACTTTCACCTACTTAACTTTTTATATATTATAAAGACCGTAATTACAAACATTTTAAATATATTATGAAAAAAATTTATCGGGTGATTTTAAAAAGAATCGAATTTTACCTACTCAAAAATTTATTTTGACATCTAAAAATAGTGCTTCAGTTCAATTAAAACTTCATAATGATGTTTTACACAATTTATGGTAATTTGATTATGTTTAAAAATTATGAATTTTTTACTCAGTAGTATTTCTATTGTATATCATTTGGACATTTTGGAAAATTTTTAATTCAATCCAATTATGCTTTAATTAATGCATTTCATTGAAAAATATGTTGTGATGTGATGCCTGAGCCAATGGGCGACCGAGGTGAGATTCTATTATACCGGCAGCAGTTGGAGATCGAGGTGGGATTTTATAATACCAGTGTCAGTTGGCGACCGAGGTGGCATTCTGTTATACCGGTGAGATTATGTTACCAAAGTGTTGTTATACCAAAGCCAATGGGCTACCGAGGTGGGATTCTGTTATGAACTATTTGCTTATAATTCAATTCATTTCAATATTTATTTAATTTTATTTAATTTTAATAATATTCATTTAATTGTATTTAATTTCAGTATATGATTTAGTACAATGATCTCAATTTTTTTTGTTATTGATTTTTATTTAAGGCTATGATAACCTACTAAGATGTGTTAGCTCATTCATACATCTGCTTTTATTTTTAGGCCCAGGAAAGCATAAGGAGTGAGATGTGTAGTTTGGATAGCATGTTCCTGATAACATGCTCTGATCTATGTTGTAGGTATGTTTTGGTTAGTTTTGATTTTTGCAGGCTCGGCTTTTATTTTTTTATGCTCTATGTTGCCAAACACTTTTGTTGATAGATTTCAAATTATATATATTTTGGATGATATATAGAAAATTATGTTGAGATTTAGTAGTCTTCCGCTTTATATTACATTCAATAGTAGATGTATAATATATAAATTAGAAGTTTTATTTCAGTACTTCTCCAACTAGATCTAGGAGTCAGTCTTGCCCAATCGACTAGGGTATGACCTGTGTGTTATTGGGTCAGGTTATGACAAGATTTTTGGTATCAGAGCATAATTTGGAGAAGTGAATTGTAATAGAGCCATAGGAATTAACATGTAGAAGCGTGTTAGATGCTTCTGGGTAGTTTTGGGTGCTCATTTTATTTATTTTTTCATATACATGTGTTAAACTTTATTCGCTCTAAATCAGAGTCATCAAAAGTAATGGATCGATCGATGTGAGACTTCTTTGGTGTTGGTTCTATGCTTGTTGTAATTAAGACCTCAATCTATATTGTCAGCAACATTAAGGATTGTAGTAGGTATTCTAAAGTTTGCCATGAAAAAAAAAAAGGTTTGATAATAAGTATAATATGAATTTCTTCACATGATCTTCTGGCGGAGTAGAGACATCCAGACTTTCAATCTTATGCATGATGTCATTGGCTGTTTTTTCACTTATTCTAGAGCTCACAGACATGAATTTAACACCTCTATTAGGTAGTCCAATCATAAGGGCAACCTCATCTGAAGTGAATTGTAGCATCCGTCCTTTGATAACAAAATGCTGCTTCCGGATGTCCTACTTGGTGTGGAGCTTATGCACCAGGGGAACATTCTGATGGAATCAAGGTTTAAAATTGCGTAAATAAGCCTCGAGACATTTTTCGTCCATGAGGCGAGGCGTAGGTCTCGAGACGGTGTGAGGCGTAAGCCTCACGGACGCAGAATTGCGTAAATGAGATTTTAAGGGTTTTAGCAGATAAATAATAACAAGATTCTATCATACAATAAAAACATCTAATTGACAAGTGGAATTAGTGGAAATTAAGAAAAGAGATGTAATAAAATCATATTCCAAAGTACAAAATCACAAAATTATAGTCTATCAAAACTCCCAAAGTACAAATAAAAATGAACATATATAATCCAATCATGTCCTATCATTAAATGGTTCTTCCATGGAATCCTCTTCTCCAATTGTATCTATGAATGTCATATCTTCATCATCTTCAATGTGACACATTTTTCTCTTCCCTGTTCAATAAGAATGATCATTATCATGTTACTTGCTCACTTGATATAAATATAATATAATAGCATATAAGAAGTTGTGGAATACCTTTATTTGGATCTTGTGTTGCAGAGCTAGTGGATGTTTGTGATGTGGTACTAGTGGATGTGCCCATTTGATCTGCTTCGCCTCTCAAGACATCCACACTTAGATCATCTAGTTGCAAGTCTAATAATGACAAATCTGTCTCATTATATATGACCACTCATTATCAGATGCCACATCATCACACACCAAAGGGTCCTCATCATCCTTCAACCCCTTGTTTCTCAACCTCCTTTCTCTCAACCTCTTGTTGTGCATAATACACACAAAAGAGTTCATTCTGAGTGTTGAAAGTCGATTTCTTCTCTTTGTTTACACTTAACTATATGTACTCCAGTTTCGCTCACACCCAGAAGAAGAACAAGTGAGGTCCAAAACTCTAACAACAAAACCCTCGTTATCTGGAACATTCGCATAAGGTGCTACATTCTTATGTGAGTCGGATAAGTGTTCCTTCATGCGAGTTACTCCTCCTTTCACCACCTTCTCACAAAAATTGCATTTTAAATACACATACGTCTTCTCGTCGCCTCCAACATCAACTTGTGCACTATATTTCCAAGAAGAGTCACGTCGCAATGACGTATTTGTCTTTTCCTTTCCCCTAACCATGTTTCCTAATGCACAAATGCAAAAACATTAAAAAAATCTCAAAAAATAAAAAACCTTAGATTTTCTATAACTTGAAAAAACTTTCCTTGAACTTAAAAAAAATACCTAAAACCTATAATAGAGTGCTTGTAGAGGGCGGCCGGACCCTTCTTGCTCATCTGCATGAGGTGGCGCCGGCGGGAGAGGCGGCAGACAGCAAACCGAGCGGAGCTGAGCGAAAGTTTTGTGAACGGAAATGGCTTTGCGGGAGGATTTTCGTTCGGTTCACTAGAGCCAAATGGTATAACAGGAGAAACATGTCATTTTAAGTAGGTGGGACCCGGTTTAAAGAGGCATGCACCTCACATGATATTGTGCAATAGCGCCTTAGAGGCGTGCCTCTTAACCCGTGAGGCCTACGCCTTACCTAGAGCCATAATTGCATAGGCATTGAGGCGCTTGAGGGCTGAATTGCGCAAAGGCCCGCCTCTAATTGCGCAATTTTAAACTATGGATGGAATGGAGGCAATACCAAGAATTGATTAATTTGGAGCTACCTGAGTCTATCAATGGTCTGTTGGTCGAATATACTTAATAAATGATTATAAACTTCTCTAAGTGTGGAAGTTTTGTATCGAAGATAAATCTTTGAAGAATATCCCTGCAACATTGGGATTGATAATAAGTTAACAAAGTTAGAAAAATAATTACGCATATCGGTACCGAAATGCACCTAGTAGTATTGAAGAGTATATGCACCAGACAAATTTAGTACCAAGCGGTACCGATTGGTACCGAGCAGTACCTCTCGGTACCATATCGATTGGTATCGAGCAGTACCACCAACCGATATCGACTTTGGTTACAAACAAGCTTGGTACCGAGCAATATTGAGCGATATTTCTCGGTATTTCTTTGTACCGTTTAGTACCGATTAGTATCAAGCTTTCATATATAGTAAATTATCGATCATAGGTACATATAATTTATATATTATAAAAACCACAAATAATACATAGAGATATCGATCATTGGTTCATAATAAAACGTTTAGTAAAAACAACTCAATTACTGTGTACCCAACAATGGTACACAACGGTAATGCTCTTAATAATCGTATTTCTAACATCCATTTTCTTTTAAAATATCCTATAAAACGTTTTTACCCCAGGCATTAGAATTTCCAAACAAAACCCTAAACCTAAAACTAAACATTTTATTTACAAAATTTGTTAATAGGAAAGACCCTCCAGAATACTTCTACCTTCGCTAAGGTACCGATCTATAATAGTAATGAGCATGGTACCTAAAGAAGTAAAGGTGTCTCACAATAAAATAATGACTAAAGGTATCTTGCAATAAAATATATCCCAAACAACCAAAGACTAAAGGTATCTCGCGATAATATACTGACCTTCGGCATGACTTCAGAATCTCTTTCCCTAAAGAAGGCGATGAGCGAACCCTAAAGCTTCGTCCGATGATGAATAGCACCAAAGAAATTGAAAAGCCTCAATTTTGATTTTTTCCGATAGTGGCCTGCGTTCTTCTTTTCATTTTTTTTTTTAAATTTTTGGGTTGGGTCGTCGAATCGTCGGGCCGTGCGGTTTTTAAAAATGCATGTGCATCATTTCCACTTCTGGCGAGTCGAGTCGGTGGGTCTTCGGGTCACTACGTGGCATCATTTAAATAACGTCCAGATGTAGAGCTACGATCGGTGTCCACACCCAATAAAAATTCCATGTTAGGTTACATAGCCTGCACTTGCATTATCCATTGTATGACACATTGTGTGGAGGTCTAAAATGCATTCATCATAACATAACATGCATACATCTTATTCATTCAAGTATAAGCTGGAACTCAAACTCACTTGAGTTCCCAAAACTAACCTTTGAATGACATTGTAAGGATGCTCTCACATTAGGCTTAGTGAGAGCAGGTGATACCTAAACAGTGACTGCTCAAGGCATATGATTGGTGATATGAAGCAGCTCATCACACTGAAGGCCAGGTCAGGAGGCAAGGTGATATTAGGAGATAACACCACTATGAAAGTGGTGGGGTCAGATACAATTGGAAACTCTAAAGACCTTATGATTGAAAATGTTATGTTAATTGATGGTTTAAAGCATAATTTGTTAAGCATTAGTCAACTGTGCGATAAAGACTTTGATATAAAATTTCTTTCTAACAAATGCATGATTAGCCTAGATGATAAACTTATGTTAGAAGAAAAATGAATGAACAATGTTTACATGTTAGGCTAGAATTGTATTGAATACTCAAATAACTTGTGCTTAAAAACAATAATAGAAGATTCTTGACTATGGCATAGGAGACTATGTCATACGAGCATGAAAACACTTAGGAATATCACTCATAAAGGCCTAATTAGAGGCTGTTGGTGGAATTTTGAAAAACATATTTTAAAAATATTGGTTTTCTTTGGGACTTAAAATTGAATTCTAAAATCAAATTATCTCGTTAGAAAAAGTATATCACCTCGAGAGGTGAGAATAAAATTTCATAACGGTATTCAGATTTAGAATTATAAAATTCATCTTGAATATCGTGACCGGATGCTAAAGAGAACTTCATATGGCCCCGAAGGGTCAAAATGAGGTTCAACTGAATATCCAGCTACAATATTCAAGAAGTGTGATCGTTAGGTTCACATCCAAAGCCTTATCAAAGAAAGATGTATCTCCCCGAAGGGGGGAAATATCATTCGATGATAATTCTTTGAATATGATAACAATGATCACTAATATTTTAAGTTTTCCCAAAGAAATCCAATTGAGTTTTGAAAAATCAATTTTTAAAATCAGGTGCGTGTGTGGTTCTAAATCTCCTACGAGCGCAAGCCCTCGTAGTTAATTACATTGTAAGAAAACGATGTCTCCTACGAAAACTCTCGATTAAAACAACGGCAGAAATTTTATTTTTAAGATTTTCTAGGAATGATACCAAGGAGGTGAATTTGGAATTTCAATGGGGATTGGATCAAATTTTGAACACTTATTTCCGGAGTCAACGGAGGAGAGGTAGGAGGCACTTAGAGATTCTGAAATAATTCAGAAGTGCCCCAACCTAAGCTAAGTGTTGGGCTTTAAATTTTAGATTGAGGAATCTTTATGTTCAAGTTAAAATTTTATTAGAAAATTGGGACTTATATTCTCGATCACATGATCGAAAAAAATGCCCAGAAAGTGAGGGTGAAGACTAACCTACCAAGTGGGTATGACGTCCCCGGTCAAGATCCCATGGTTTTCCATCGTCCCGGGTTCGTCGATATCCTTAGCCTACTTAGTCGAGTGCCGACCAGAGGATCCTTGTTAGCAACCATGGGTTACCTCATTCAAGGGGACCTCGTAGGCCAAGGGGCTGGGGACCTAATCCTAGACTGACAAACAGGAAGTGCACAGGTCTGTGGACAGTGAACCTATGTCTATATTATCTAACCTAGGATGCCACTCTCATTTTGTATGCATATCAATCTATCTCAAAAAAAAGGAAAGAAAAACACCGGCCTAACCTAAGGCTAGAGTCCGTGTCCTAATAGGTCAATCTAGGTGTGTGTAGCAGGCTGTGTGGTTTGGATATATCCTAAATCGGGTGATTGATTAAAGTTGCTTAATGTTCTGGTTGGTTGAAAGGCTCAAGGGAAGATTTTGGTTAAAGTTTAAATCTTAATGATTTAAAATTGATTTTAAGATTGATTGTTGGTTTTAAAGTTAGATTGAAACTTTCTGGAAAGTTTTAAAGTTTAATTAAGGTTTAAACTTAAGGGGTTCAAAGGGTTTGATTTTAGTGATAATTTTCCCTAGAGCATGGTAGATCACTAAACTTAAGGGGTTTAAATTTGATGTCACTTGGGTTTAAAATTTGATTTGCTTAATTATTGATTTAATTTTAATTAGATCAATTAATTGGTTTAATAATTAAAAGAAAATATATTTTTTTTTAAGGTTTAAGGTGTCACTAGGTTCAAGTTGTTCAAGTCTTAGGTTAATAGGAGATATCTCCTAATCTCTAGAAATTTTTTCTAAGTTCTCTAGAAGTGTCCTTAATTATTGTCCTTAAAGATGTCACTAGGTTTAATAGGTTTGAATCAATGTCACTAACCCCTTTGGACATGCCTAAGAATGTAAACAAAGCTATGTCGATGAATTTTGAATTTGTAAAAAGAAGAAAGCAGATAATAACTAAATGCAAGAATTATTGCAAGAATTTAATGCTGCCAGAAATAACTCAACAAGTGAATCTAGAAGATCTATGCTTTTCTAAGTCTTAAGAAAACTTACCTGGTCACCGGAGCTAGTCAACGGTGACTCCCGCCGTAGCACCCCATTTAGAAGAAACGGGGCGACTGAAGCTCCTTGGCTCAGCCCCCAATCAACTCCATAAGTACCTCGCAAAAAGGCGAAGAGAGAAGGCGGTGTCAGAATATCATGTATGAAAATATAAAAGCTATTATAAATTGACATATAAGTGAATATGTAAAATAAAATGAAATCAAATCAAACGTCATTTCAAAGAATTAGAGATGTAGAATGAGATTTGTATTGAAGCAGTTTCAGAATATATATTATCTTACAAGAAATTATCTCAATACATATACTTCTTATATAGAAAGGAATTCCAACACTTGTAGTATATCACGAGAATGAATTAACCATGTATTATTATATACAAAAGAGAATTTTTACTTATATATTATCTCACAAAAAGAAATCAACATGTATGGAGATCATAACCATAAATATAAAATAGAGATAGGGAATCTAATCTCTACTAAAAATTTGGTGTGTACATGATTAATGAGATCAAGTCTTATTAAGATAAACAATGTCACACATTCATATTAAAATGAATCGAGTAAATTATCACAATTGTAAATTTATCAACATTTTGATGAATATAATTATCATCAAATTCAAGTAAGGTTAAACAATTAAAAAAAATCTATAGAGAATGAACCCAGTTCTATATAAATTAGGTTAACAACCTTCATTACAAACCAAAGACAGAATACCAAGTAACCTCTCAAATCATTACAATGAACAAATAAATAAATAAAGATGCATATATAAGTAATAACATAGCTCATGGGTTACTACAAGACTTAAAGATAAGATACGTTCCCATCAATTACAAAGAAATCCCATCATTTGGAACTGCTTTGAAACACGAGAGACCAAAAGTTGATTCGTTCATATGTCTTATTCAAGGATGAAAGGTTGTCTTTAGGAGGAATGAGTGCTGAAATTCCTCGTGGTAATCTAGAAATTTTATCTGGAAGTGCAGTTTTTTTTTTTTAACATGAAACGGCTAGTTGGTAGCATCATATGTACTTTCATTAATCAAGTGGTAATTCACGTGAGCACCTAGATGTCCACCGTGCAATTCAAATCAACTATGTTACAAGCCAGCAGATAGAAACACAAAAGCAGCAAAAGACCACTACACTTGCAACCTTCAACAATACAAGCCCAGAACAAGATCAAACTGATTATATAGTTCAAGGGACTATAAAATACCTTAATCTTTATCATCATCTTTTCCATACAAAAGACTATAAGTGTAAATATTAACAGAAGTAAACAACTAAGCAAAGAACGTATACGTAGCTATATTCAAAGAGTTTAAATACAAACTTATTTAATTCCCAAAGACATTCACATTTATTTAATCTATGAAAAACAAAAAAATAATAAACAAAAACAAGTGCAGCTAATCATTTTTTTGATAGAAAACAAAACATATATATATATATATATATAACCATTGAGAAAATGAATGATCCTGATTTCTCACAAACGCATTCAGGAATAAATAAATAAATAAATCTCTACCATAACAATGGAATAAACAAATTGTTTGGAGCCTTGAATAACTTTGTTACAACGATCTAAATAGTTCTTAAAAAGAAAACGCAAGAAATTATTTGTAATATTAAGTTATTTCAATATATGAGTCTAAACATATTCCTTTTTTTTTAGAAAATTAATCAGCAAAACAATGTCTCAAAGCAAAGTGCCAATCATCCCAATTTAAGTAGAAGAAGCATACGGTAATATTGGAGAACACGTTGTATCACAATATATGCAATATATATATATATATATATATATGATGAGAACTATATTTTCATCAAAATGGAAACAGGTTATTGTTTCTTGTTCTCCAAAGAAATAAATTCGATATTACACCATCACCATAGGAACACATATATACCCATATGGTTCATCTCACTTTACAGAAACAAAGCTAACTGTAATATTAAAAGCAAGTTATAAATAGTAGAATAAATATTTGGCAGGAATATTTATTTTACCTATAGGTTAAATGTATTCACTCTATATGGATCGTCATCCATTGAACTTGGCATCAGTTGAAAGCCAGTGTAACAAATTCCTGCTGTCGTGCTACTGGTATGATCCTCTACATGACATCCTCTAATAACTTGAGCTAGTGTCTCATCCTTGACCCAAGCTATACACCATATCCTCCTGTAAGCACGTCTTCTTGTTTGGTGTTCAAAATAGGAGCTAATCCCTCCGGTTTGTTGCTGAAATATGCTCTTCTTCCTTTTTTGTTTTGTGGTTGAAATTTGGATGGACATGAAGCGGCCCTTTAACTTCTCTTCTACCTTAGCCGAATGGAGCAGGTTGCTCTCTAAATAAATGAAGCCAGTAGTTGTAGCTGCTTTCTTAAGAGATGGAAGAGAAAACTTGAACTTACTCCTCTTTCCTTTGCTTGGTTCAGCTTGAATGAATCAGCCGTCCCTGGTGAATGAGAGCAACCGCCATTTTCAAGAACTCTAGTCTCGACTGAGCCTAGCAACAACTTCTTTCTATCAGATCTTTAGGTCTTCTTATTCCTTTTGCTTGAGCGGATGGGGAGCATGAAAGGAGAGATCATGTATATTCGTCTAAGGCTTGAAGAATCAATCGTGGAATGCAGACCCCTCTCCTTGGCTGGCCCAAGGGGCGGCTGCTTCTTGGAATGGAGGCGTGGAGTGCCAGCAGCTCTTGTTGGCCGGCCCTAGCAGCTCCGAAAAAACATGTAAAAGGATTTCTCGGCGGCTGCTTATGTGAATGGATTGATCGTGGAATCCCCCAACCCTAACTCTATCCGAATAAATAAAATGAAAACATTCAGCCCCCTTAATCTTAATCGGATGGTTGGTATTTAAAAGCTGAAATTAATGTGATTTAGAGCTTCAATAGCAATGAAGTAAAAGATAAAATTAAGAACCCAATTAATTATGCAAAAATCCTTATTTAAAAATGTCACATTAGTTTACATTAATCAAAATCAATTTGACTCGAGAGAAGTTACATCAAGCCGTTTAATATTAATCGAGTTAATACGCACTCGAGTCGAGTCGGGGCAATTTAAGTTAAATTGATCAAAGCCATTGAGGCGAGTAAAATTCAAATTGATTGGAACAAATTCGCCGTCATCAAATTTAGTTCATATGTTTAATTTGACTTTAATTAATTCGTATAAGGTTCAATTTTGATTTTAAGGAAGATCGACGAGGTTGATTATGAGCTGGATTCAATGATTCATTGAAGTGTAGATTGCATACTGGATGGGAGTATAATTGAAATTTGATTTGAAGAATGATTGAAGGTTGATTGGAATTTGGTTAAGAGTTG
This sequence comes from Dendrobium officinale, assembly GCA_019514585.1. Lineage (NCBI taxonomy): Eukaryota > Viridiplantae > Streptophyta > Magnoliopsida > Asparagales > Orchidaceae > Dendrobium > Dendrobium officinale. The sequence goes on along the minus strand of CM033699.1, from coordinate 35,637,645 downwards.
GATTGGGATTTGTTTGGGACCTATATGATCGACAAGTGAGAACTTGTCAATCATTAGGTCACCAAAGTAAAACCCAGGTGGGTCCTAGTGACCTCATATAAAAATGAGGTCAACAAATGGACCCCCAATATGTGTAGTAGAAGGAACTTTTGCTGCACATTTTGGCGTTGACCGAATGACAAGTTTGAGTAGGATTTTGAAAGTCTAAGGAAGGGCATCACCCAACCTTAGGTCTATAGGATGCTGATAGAAGACTTACTCCTAATAGACGGATCAACTGGAAAACCAAGGTAGGGAATACCTAGCCTTGGGTCTAAGGAAGGGCATCACCCAACCTTAGGCCTATAGGATGCTGATAGAAGACTTACTCCTAATAGGCAAATTAACTGGAAACCAAAGTAGAGAATACCTAGCTTTGGGTCTAAGGAAGGGCATCACCCAACCTTAGGTCTACAGGATGCTGATAGAAGACTTACTCCTAGTAGACGGATCAACTGGGAAACCAAGGTAGGGAATACCTAGCCTTGGGTCTAAGGAAGGGCATCACCCAACCTTAGGCCTATAGGATGCTGATAGAAGACTTACTCCTAATAGGCAAATTAACTGGAAACCAAAGTAGGGAATACCTAGCTTTGGGTCTAAGGAAGGGCATCACCCAACCTTAGGTCTACAGGATGCTGATAGAAGACTTACTCCTAGTAGACGGATCAACTGGGAAACCAAGGTAGGGAATACCTAGCCTTGGGTCTAAGGAAGGGCATCACCCAACCTTAGGCCTATAGGATGCTGATAGAAGACTTACTCCTAATAGGCAAATTAACTGGAAACCAAAGTAGGGAATACCTAGCTTTGGGTCTAAGGAAGGGCATCACCCAACCTTAGGTATATAGGATGGTGATAGAAGACTTACTCCTTGTAGACGGATCAACTGGGAAACCAAGGTAGGGAATACCTAGCCTTGGGTCTAAGGAAGGGCATCACCCAACCTTAGGCCTATAGGATGCTGATAGAAGACTTACTCCTAATAGGCAAATTAACTGGAAACCAAAGTAGGGAATACCTAGCTTTGGGTCTAAGGAAGGGCATCACCCAACCTTAGGTCCATAGGATGCTGATAGAAGACTTACTCCTAATGGACAAATCAACTGGAAACCAAGGTAGGGAATACCTAGCCTTGGGTCTAAGGAAGGGCATCACCCAACCTTAGGCCTATAGGATGCTGATAGAAGACTTACTCCTAATAGGCAAATTAACTGGAAACCAAAGTAGGGAATACCTAGCTTTGGGTCTAAGGAAGGGCATCACCCAACCTTAGGTCTATAGGATGCTGATAGAAGACTTACTCCTAGTAGACGGATCAACTGGGAAACCAAGGTAGGGAATACCTAGCCTTGGGTCTAAGGAAGGGCATCACCCAACCTTAGGCCTATAGGATGCTGATAGAAGACTTACTCCTAATAGGCAAATTAACTGGCAAACTAGGATGGTGCCACGAAGGGCGTACTCCACCACTAGCGAATGGTCATGTGGGGAGGAAACTTGCTCCACATAGCGGACCGAAACTGGCAAACTAGGGTGGTGCCACGAAGGGCGTACTCCACCACTAGCGAGTGTGAATTAGGATGGTGCCACGAAGGGCGTACTCCACCACTAATCCCCAAGTCAAATGCCAGGGTGGTGCCACAGAGGGCGTACTCCACCACTAGCGAGTGTGAATCAGGATGGTGCCACGAAGGGCGTACTCCACCACTAATCCCCAAGTCAAATGCCAGGGTGGTGGCACGGAGGGCGTACTCCACCACTAGCGAGTGTGAATCAGGATGGTGCCACGAAGGGCGTACTCCACCACTGATCCCCAAGTCAAATGCCAGGGTGGTGCCACGGAGGGCGTACTCCACCACTAGCGAGTCTAATCCTAAGGGAAGGAAGGACCTAACCTTAAGGAAAAGAGAACCAGAAACAATTGATTGATGATTTTGAATTTGATTTGATTTCTTTGAATTTGAAGGGTTGAATTTGATGTTTAATTTGATCCTCATTAGGCATGATACTTCTTAAAGAATCGCCCAAATGAAAGGAAGCATCTGGTGGTATCTTCAAAATTAATCCATTGCCATGAACCTTCCTTATAGATTATCTCTAAGGTGGTCGATCCAGTCAACGTTGATTCAAAGCTTCCATTGATCTTATGATGGATTAAAATTGGTCTCCAAAGGACTATAGCCAAGTCTCATACTTGGAAAGTCCTGAGATAACACAATTTTATCATGAGCTTGAATCATACGTGACTTATGTAATTTCAAATTTTTTTTTATTGAGTTCAAAATGACTTTCTTCAAGGCCTTCGAGATCCTCCAATTGGAGTCAGGCACTCTACTTAGTTGTGACTCAATTTTGAAAATCAATTTCGAGCGATGTAAAACACACCTCTATTTGAGAACAACCTTGGACCCAGCATAGAGTGTTATTTCACATAGTGGATTTTAAAAGAAATGATGCATATATTTAAGGACTCACATATATCTCTCAAGAATGGGATTTAAATTTTTATCCAGAATAGAAGATTCATTCTTTTTATTGAAAATTTCCTCTTAATCATTTGGACCCTGTCAGAACGACAAGTGGGAACAAATTCAAAAGTATGGTGAGAAGTAGAGTGACCCCAATCGACCCGAAAAGAGCCAAGGTTTTAAATTTTGTTGACTCAGATCAAGTTTCATAGAAACTGACCTAGGTTCTCCCTTGTAGAAATTTTGAATTAAAATTAATTTCAAAAATGTTTAAGATGGATAGAGAAATTTAATCTTCTTAATTCTCTTGCATAGAATTTTCTATCTGATAAACTGTCTATGCAAGATAATAAATCTAGATTCAAGATTTTTCAAAGTCAAGCTATTAAATATGATTGGGCTCTTTGAGATTTAAGGATTTAAAAAGAAGGAAGCCTCTTTCACTTTTTTTATGGCGTGATTTGCACACCTTTTTATTTCTTTGGCGCACTTTGCGCTTCTTTGGATTTTGATATTTTTTTAATGCACTTTGTGCATCCTTTGAATTTTCTTCTCTTTTTTTTTTAGAGGCTTCACTTTCTTTAAAACCTTAACATGATTGCTCTTTTTGTTTTAATCCAGGGTTATATCACAAGTATAAGAGAAGAAAACTCATTCTCTTATACAAGGAAAATAATCCCCAAATTGGACCCAATCTTTTGATAAGAAAATATTAACTTGACTTAGAAAATCATTGAATAGATTTAGAACGTGCAAGAGAAGCCTATAAGATAGAAAACCGCGAGAAGACTGAGAAGATTTTCATTTCAAAAACCAACTTAAGTTTGATACAAATTTCAATTCAAAATCAAATTAACCCGTAGAAGCGGCGGGAGGGAGGGGCCTTTAAAGATCCAGTGGGGTCAACCACAACTCTCTCCTATTTTTGATTTAAAGTAGAGGTCAATTTTCATTAAAAGGAAGGATCAACTATCTTAAAAAAAAAATTTGGACCCATTACACTTGAGAAATAATATGATTTCCTCCAAAATAGCAAGTCCAGGTGGCAAGACCTTATCAATATAAATTATATTTCCACAATCTCTTAAGAGAAAGAGATTATTGTGGGGTCTGCACTACCCCTAACTGGTGCTACATCATTTCAATCTAAGGATCTATCATGATAGGACCCATCTAGAAGTTAAATTAAGATGGTGTCACTATCTGATAAGATTTCAAATCCATCATTATTCCCCTCCCTAATTACTAGTGATCTAGCAATTATGAAAGTGGCACCCCGAGCGGTTTCTGCACCTCCTCCTCTATAGATGATATAGTAGGGCACATATAGTACCGTGACCTAACATCATCCAGTAAAGTGGATGGGTCATAACCCTCAATTGGGGGCCTATAGTCTATTATTGTTGATTGCCCAATTTAGATTTGATAGATCTTTTCTGTGCAATAGTCAAAAGGGCAAAGTGGATATCACGCTATCATTATCACAACCTCCCTACCTTGAGTATGAGGAAGAGGGTGGGAGTGGCTTCCACCAAAGAGGGGGGCATGTGAGAGGAGCAATGAACCCTCCATTAGCCTCAAATTTGACTTACTCTTAAGGCTTCTGATTCAGCAATCTTTCTAGCCTTTTGAGTACATTTGATTTCCTTGAATTAAGGAAAGGTGATTTAAATCAATTGATTTTGAAATGGAATTGGAATCTTGAAATCAATTGATTTTCTTCAAATTTTGGAACTCAAAATATTTAGTTTTCATTCAACACGGAGGTTCACAAAATTGTTAAGAAAATCTCAAGAGTTGTGCTTGACTCTCTCATCCCACCAACTAACTAGGGATGAAATGTCGAAGCTTAAATTTGGTTGAGAAAATTTGAACTTAATGTTGAAGTTAAAATGGATCTTCTTCAAATTTCGAAACTCAACATGTAACATTTTGTTTTTGAACATGCAGGTCTACGAAATTGATATGAAGAATCCCTAGGATTGGGCTTGACTCTTTCATTCCACCAATCGACTTGGGGGTGAAATGTCAAAGCCTACATTTGATTGAGAAAATTTGAATTTTTAGGATTGAAAATAACAGATCTTCTTCAAATTATGAAACTCAACATACTGAATTTCATTCGAATATGCAGGTTTACAAAATTGACATGAAGACCTTAAGGTATGGCTTGACCCTTTCGCTCCACCAATTAACTTAGGGGCAAAAATGTCAAAGCCGGGATTTGTTAGAGGGAGAGTTGAATTTTAATTTGGAGACTAAAGGGTCTTCCGTAGAATGTGAAACTTAGCATACTGAGATTTAATCGGATATGCAAGCTTGCAACATTAAGGAAGATCTTAAAGAATTTGACTTGACCCTTTTGCTCTACCAATTAACTTGGAGGCAAAATGTCAAAGCCCGACTTGGACAAAGGTTTCCTCGCTCACCTCTCTGTTTGACATGTCTTTTTTATGTTGGCCACACTCACCCAAGAAAGAAATGGGTAAAGGTACCAACGGAAGAAGGGTAGTCAAAACTACAGATGCAATAAAATTTATGCCGTTATTAAAGATGGAGAGAGAAATTTAGTCCCACCGGGCGTGCCATTTTTTGTTGGTGGAATTTTGAAAAACATATTTTAAAAATATTGGTTTTCTTTGGGACTTAAAATTGAATTCTAAAATAAAATTGTCTCGTTAGAAAAAGTATATCACCTCGAGAGGTGAGAATAAAATTTCATAATGGTATTCAGATTTAGAATTATAAAATTCATCTTGAATATCGTGACCGGATGCTAAAGAGAACTTCATATGGCCCCGAAGGGTCAAAATGAGGTTCAACTGAATATCCAGCTACAATATTCAAGAAGTGTGATCGTTAGGTTCACATCCAAAGCCTTATCAAAGAAAGATGTATCTCCCCGAAGGGGGGAAATATCATTCGATGATAATTCTTTGAATATGATAACAATGATCACTAATATTTTAAGTTTTCCCAAAGAAATCCAATTGAGTTTTGAAAAATCAATTTTTAAAATCAGGTGCGTGTGTGGTTCTAAATCTCCTACGAGCGCAAGCCCTCGTAGTTAATTACATTGTAAGAAAACGATGTCTCCTACGAAAACTCTCGATTAAAACAACGGCAGAAATTTTATTTTTAAGATTTTCTAGGAATGATACCAAGGAGGTGAATTTGGAATTTCAATGGGGATTGGATCAAATTTTGAACACTTATTTCCGGAGTCAACGGAGGAGAGGTAGGAGGCACTTAGAGATTCTGAAATAATTCAGAAGTGCCCCAACCTAAGCTAAGTGTTGGGCTTTAAATTTTAGATTGAGGAATCTTTATGTTCAAGTTAAAATTTTATTAGAAAATTGGGACTTATATTCTCGATCACATGATCGAAAAAAATGCCCAGAAAGTGAGGGTGAAGACTAACCTACCAAGTGGGTATGACGTCCCCGGTCAAGATCCCATGGTTTTCCATCGTCCCGGGTTCGTCGATATCATTAGCCTACTTAGTCGAGTGCCGACAAGAGGATCCTTGTTAGCAACCATGGGTTACCTCATTCAAGGGGACCTCGTAGGCCAAGGGGCTGGGGACCTAATCCTAGGCTGACAAACAGGAAGTGCACAGGTCTGTGGACAGTGAACCTATGTCTATATTATCTAACCTAGGATGCCACTCTCATTTTGTATGCATATCAATCTATCTCAAAAAAAAGGAAAGAAACACCGGCCTAATCTAAGGCTAGAGTCCGTGTCCTAATAGGTCAATCTAGGTGTGTGTAGCAGGCTGTGTGGTTTGGATATATCCTAAATCGGGTGATTGATTAAAGTTGCTTAATGTTCTGGTTGGTTGAAAGGCTCAAGGGAAGATTTTGGTTAAAGTTTAAATCTTAATGATTTAAAATTGATTTTAAGATTGATTGTTGGTTTTAAAGTTAGATTGAAACTTTCTGGAAAGTTTTAAAGTTTAATTAAGGTTTAAACTTAAGGGGTTCAAAGGGTTTGATTTTAGTGATAATTTTCCCTAGAGCATGGTAGATCACTAAACTTAAGGGGTTTAAATTTGATGTCACTTGGGTTTAAAATTTGATTTGCTTAATTATTGATTTAATTTTAATTAGATCAATTAATTGGTTTAATAATTAAAAGAAAATATATTTTTTTAAGGTTTAAGGTGTCACTAGGTTCAAGTTGTTCAAGTCTTAGGTTAATAGGAGATATCTCCTAATCTCTAGAAATTTTCTAAGTTCTCTAGAAGTGTCCTTAATTATTGTCCTTAAAGATGTCACTAGGTTTAATAGGTTTGAATCAATGTCACTAACCCTTTGGACATGCCTAAGAATGTAAACAAAGCTATGTCGATGAATTTTGAATTTGTAAAAAGAAGAAAGCAGATAATAACTAAATGCAAGAATTATTGCTGCCAGAAATAACTCAACAAGTGAATCTAGAAGATCTATGCTTTTCTAAGTCTTAAGAAAACTTACCTGGTCACCGGAGCTAGTCAACGGTGACTCCCGCCGTAGCACCCCATTTAGAAGAAACGGGGCGACTGAAGCTCCTTGGCTCAGCCCCCAATCAACTCCATAAGTACCTCGCAAAAAGGCGAAGAGAGAAGGCGGTGTCAGAATATCATGTATGAAAATATAAAAGCTATTATATAAATTGACATATAAGTGAATATGTAAAATAAAATGAAATCAAATCAAACGTCATTTCAAAGAATTAGAGATGTAGAATGAGATTTGTATTGAAGCAGTTTCAGAATATATATTATCTTACAAGAAATTATCTCAATACATATACTTCTTATATAGAAAGGAATTCCAACACTTGTAGTATATCACGAGAATGAATTAACCATGTATTATTATATACAAAAGAGAATTTTTACTTATATATTATCTCACAAAAAGAAATCAACATGTATGGAGATCATAACCATAAATATAAAATAGAGATAGGGAATCTAATCTCTACTAAAAATTTGGTGTGTACATGATTAATGAGATCAAGTCTTATTAAGATAAACAATGTCACACATTCATATTAAAATGAATCGAGTAAATTATCACAATTGTAAATTTATCAACATTTTGATGAATATAATTATCATCAAATTCAAGTAAGGTTAAACAATTAAAAAAAAAAATCTATAGAGAATGAACCCAGTTCTATATAAATTAGGTTAACAACCTTCATTACAAACCAAAGACAGAATACCAAGTAACCTCTCAAATCATTACAATGAACAAATAAATAAATAAAGATGCATATATAAGTAATAACATAGCTCATGGGTTACTACAAGACTTAAAGATAAGATACGTTCCCATCAATTACAAAGAAATCCCATCATTTGGAACTGCTTTGAAACACGAGAGACCAAAAGTTGATTCGTTCATATGTCTTATTCAAGGATGAAAGGTTGTCTTTAGGAGGAATGAGTGCTGAAAATTCCTCGTGGTAATCTAGAAATTTTATCTGGAAGTGCAGTTTTTTTTTTTTTTTTAACATGAAAACTAGTTAGTTGGTAGCATCATATGTACTTTCATTAATCAAGTGGTAATTCACGTGAGCACCTAGATGTCCACCGTGCAATTCAAATCAACTATGTTACAAGCCAGCAGATAGAAACACAAAAGCAGCAAAAGACCACTACACTTGCAACCTTCAACAATACAAGCCCAGAACAAGATCAAACTGATTATATAGTTCAAGGGACTATAAAATACCTTAATCTTTATCATCATCTTTTCCATACAAAAGACTATAAGTGTAAATATTAACAGAAGTAAACAACTAAGCAAAGAACGTATACGTAGCTATATTCAAAGAGTTTAAATACAAACTTATTTAATTCCCAAAGACATTCACATTTATTTAATCTATGAAAAAAAAAAAAATAATAAACAAAAACAAGTGCAGCTAATCATTTTTTTGATAGAAAACAAAACATATATATATATATATATATATATATATATATATATATATATATATATATATATATATATATATATATATATATATATATATAAACCATTGAGAAAATGAATGATCCTGATTTCTCACAAACGCATTCAGGAATAAATAAATAAATAAATCTCTAAATCAATCTCTACCATAACAATGGAATAAACAAATTGTTTGGAGCCTTGAATAACTTTGTTACAACGATCTAAATAGTTCTTAAAAAGAAAACGCAAGAAATTATTTGTAATATTAAGTTATTTCAATATATGAGTCTAAACATATTCCTTTTTTTTTAGAAAATTAATCAGCAAAACAATGTCTCAAAGCAAAGTGCCAATCATCCCAATTTAAGTAGAAGAAGCATACGGTAATATTGGAGAACACGTTGTATCACAATATATGCAATATATATATATATATATATATATATATATATATATATATATATATATATATATATATATATATATATATATATATATATATATATATATATATATGATGAGAACTATATTTTCATCAAAATGGAAACAGGTTATTGTTTCTTGTTCTCCAAAGAAATAAATTCGATATTACACCATCACCATAGGAACACATATATACCCATATGGTTCATCTCACTTTACAGAAACAAAGCTAACTGTAATATTAAAAGCAAGTTATAAATAGTAGAATAAATATTTGGCAGGAATATTTATTTTACCTATAGGTTAAATGTATTCACTCTATATGGATCGTCATCCATTGAACTTGGCATCAGTTGAAAGCCAGTGTAACAAATTCCTGCTGTCGTGCTACTGGTATGATCCTCTACATGACATCCTCTAATAACTTGAGCTAGTGTCTCATCCTTGACCCAAGCTATACACCATATCCTCCTGTAAGCACGTCTTCTTGTTTGGTGTTCAAAATAGGAGCTAATCCCTCCGGTTTGTTGCTGAAATATGCTCTTCTTCCTTTTTTGTTTTGTGGTTGAAATTTGGATGGACATGAAGCGGCCCTTTAACTTCTCTTCTACCTTAGCCGAATGGAGCAGGTTGCTCTCTAAATAAATGAAGCCAGTAGTTGTAGCTGCTTTCTTAAGAGATGGAAGAGAAAACTTGAACTTACTCCTCTTTCCTTTGCTTGGTTCAGCTTGAATGAATCAGCCGTCCCTGGTGAATGAGAGCAACCGCCATTTTCAAGAACTCTAGTCTCGACTGAGCCTAGCAACAACTTCTTTCTATCAGATCTTTAGGTCTTCTTATTCCTTTTGCTTGAGCGGATGGGGAGCATGAAAAGGAGAGATCATGTATATTCGTCTAAGGCTTGAAGAATCAATCGTGGAATGCAGACCCCTCTCCTTGGCTGGCCCAAGGGGCGGCTGCTTCTTGGAATGGAGGCGTGGAGTGCCAGCAGCTCTTGTTGGCCGGCCCTAGCAGCTCCGAAAAAACATGTAAAAGGAACTCTCGGCGGCTGCTTATGTGAATGGATTGATCGTGGAATCCCCCAACCCTAACTCTATCCGAATAAATAAAATGAAAACATTCAGCCCCCTTAATCTTAATCGGATGGTTGGTATTTAAAAGCTGAAATTAATGTGATTTAGAGCTTCAATAGCAATGAAGTAAAAGATAAAATTAAGAACCCAATTAATTATGCAAAAATCCTTATTTAAAAATGTCACATTAGTTTACATTAATCAAAATCAATTTGACTCGAGAGAAGTTACATCAAGCCGTTTAATATTAATCGAGTTAATACGCACTCGAGTCGAGTCGGGGCAATTTAAGTTAAATTGATCAAAGCCATTGAGGCGAGTAAAATTCAAATTGATTGGAACAAATTCGCCGTCATCAAATTTAGTTCATATGTTTAATTTGACTTTAATTAATTCGTATAAGGTTCAATTTTGATTTTAAGGAAGATCGACGAGGTTGATTATGAGCTGGATTCAATGATTCATTGAAGTGTAGATTGCATACTGGATGGGAGTATAATTGAAATTTGATTTGAAGAATGATTGAAGGTTGATTGGAATTTGGTTAAGAGTTGGATTGGGATTTGTTTGGGACCTATATGATCGACAAGTGAGAACTTGTCAATCATTAGGTCACCAAAGTAAAACCCAGGTGGGTCCTAGTGACCTCATATAAAAATGAGGTCAACAGAGGCATATCTAAGTTAGACTTCACTAAGGATCACTTATGTGATGCCTGCCAACTAGGTAAGCATGCAAAATCATTATTTCATTCAATCAAGGATATCAACACCTCTAGGCCACTAGAAATTTTTCATATGGACTTATTTGGACTAATTAGTACAGCCAATCTAGGAGGGAAGAGTTATAGATTTGTGATAGTAGATGACTCATCTAGATTCACTTGGATAAGATTCTTAGTACATAAGAATCAGTTATTTGAGAAATTTAGATTCTTCTCCACTTGGATTAAAAGAAAATTAGTCTGTGAAATCTTAATAATTCATAGTGATAATGGTGGAGAATTTAAAAATGACAGGTTTGAATCCTTTTGTCAAGAAATAGGAATAAAATATAATTTATCTGCCCCTAGGACCCCCAGCAAAATGGAATAGCTGAGAGAAAGAATGACATTAGTTGAAGCTGCTAGGGCAATGTTAGTTGAATACGCTCTCCCTAGATATTTTTGGGTAGAAGTAGTGAATACTGCTTGTTATATTTTGAATTGGATAAATGTTAGATCCAAACTTAATAAGACATCCTATGAACTCCTTAAGGGTAGGACACCCAATCTTTCCCAGTTATATGTTTTTGGATGTAAATGATTTATCTTAATCAATGGTAAGTCACCCTTAGAAAAATTTGATCTTAAATTTGATGAAGATGTCTTCTTAGGTTATTCATCTGTAGGTAAAGCCTATAAAATCTTTAATAAAAGGACTGTAGTAATTGAAGAGTCTACTCGTATGGTATTTGATGAATCAAATAAGACATCTGAACCTAAACCTGAAGAAGAAGTTGAGGTCATTCAGGCCATTGCTATAGGAGATAGAGTAGAACCTCAAGAACAATTGCCTAGTGATTGGATATATTTTTTAGTCATCCTAGAGATATAATTTTAGGAGACCCATCTAAAGGGATAAGAACTAGGCATGAATTTAGGAAGGAGATTAGTCATTCTGCATTTATCTTGATGATAGAACCCACCAATATAGATCAAGCCTTGGGAGATGAATTCTGGATCCTAGCAATGCAAGAAGAGTTAAACTAATTTGTTATGAATGATGTGTGGTAATTAGTTAAGAGACCTAAATAATAAAGTGTGATAAAGTGGGTCTGGATCCTAACAAAAATAAAATGAATAACTCTGAAATATTAGTGTGAAATAAGGTCAGACTAGTAACTTATAGGTATAACCAAATTGAGGGAATAGATTTTGAGGAAACTTTTGATCTAGTAGCTAGAATAGAAGCCATAAAAATGCTATTAGCCTTTGCTTGCTTCAAGGATTTTAAATTATATCAAATGAATGTTAAGAGTGCAATCCAGAATCTCTAATCTGTGATTTTGATAATGACAAATAATATTAATTGAATTATTACTTTCTTTCTTGAATATTTAGACGTTATTTTTGTTTATGAAAACTAACATTTCAGCTAAAATACATACCGTTCAAGACTGTTGAAGACTCAAGAATGGATAGAATAGGATATGAAAGAGTCTGTAATTTGTATTTTCTTCAATTTTTATTTATTGAGTCTGATCACAAGAGTGTATGCATATTGAATGACTACACACAGGGGACATTTTTTTAAAAAATAAAAATTTTTAATGACAAATCATACTATATGATTTTGATTCGTTTCATTTATAAAAAACAGTTTTTAAAAATTTTAGGAAAAAAAAAAAAGATTTTCATTCGTACTATACGATCTGTATATAAGAAATAGGCTTAACGGTTAATTGGAAAATTAGTTTCTGTGAATTAATCGTTCTGTATGATCTTGATCATACATTATGATTTGAAAACCCTAGCAACTATATTAATTTAAATAATTTTTTGAAATTTGATTTTTAAACTATTTGTACTGTACGATGACAATAGTACGATCCTTATCATACCGTACGAAGAACAAAGATGAGATTTGGTCATCCCAAAGATTGTACAAGACAAAACTACGAATTTTATGCTAATCGTACAATACGATATTAATATTGTACTGGACGAACTACTTGAAATTAATTAATCGTATTGTACGCAGTATACAGTACGAGGTGATTAACAGAGATGACTTTCAATCGTCTCAGGATTCGTCCCGTACGAACAGAGGAAATATAATAAATTGTACCATGGTTTAAAATTGCGCAATATGAGGCTCGCCTTGAGGCCCTCCTTTGCGCAATTCCAGTAAAAAACGCCTCGATGCTTACGCCTCAAATTTTTTTATGAGGCTTGCGCCTCAACTTGGTTGAGGCCCGCCTCGCCTCAATGGCATGAGGCTTACGCCTCACGCTATATATATATTAAAACTTACATAAATCTTGAAGAAAATGTCCGACATTGGACTCTATAGGAGAGGAGGAAGGGGAGAGAGCGGTTTATCATAATGATGATTCAAATGAAGAACCCCTTAGTGATGACAGTGCTGGTGACTTATGAGTTCTTATGTGATATGTCATTGTTATTTATTTTTGGACATTTGAATTATATGTTAATGAAAAGAATACTGGAATTTGGGAAAGATAGAATTTTGAGTTGAACTATATTTCATGTTGTCTTATTATTGGGATATTTTGATTTCACTTAATATCTTATGCTTTTTTATGTTTTATATTATTCAATCATTAGTATATAAAAAATTTATCATTTTATGTTTACGCAATCTTTTGATTTTGAGGCTTACGCCTCAAAACGCCTTGAGGCTTACGCCTCGCCTCACGAATGAAAAACGCCTCAATACCCGAATATGCAATTTTAAACATTGGAATGTACTGGACGATCTATAGATCGTACTATACGATGTGTTGAAAGATTGTGAACTGTTTGTTTTCTTTCGTATTAGACAGGACTAGTTTGTTGAATCTTGATTAAGTTGTTTATCCTAAGCTAATGTCCCAAAGCTAACTAAGAGGGAGGGTGAATTGGTTATTAAAAAAAATACTCTTGGAATTTAAAAATTGAAAACTTTTAAAGATTCGTAGCAAGTTAATTAATAATTCTTGAAAACAAAATTTTCAACCACAGAATAAAAACTTGCAGTAAATAAAATGCAAAAATTTAAATGACACAAAGATTTATGGTGGTTCGGTCAAACACGACCTACATCCACTCGCCAAAGACTCCCTCTTCAGGTATTACACTATTACCAAAAGTGACTTTCCTTTTGCCCCCACAACAAGGCGGAGAAGCCTTTACAAAACTCTCTTTCACCAATCCCTGGTGCGGCAGAACCGTCTTCCTTTCACTCCTAAGTGTTGGCAGAGAACGCCAAGTGTCGGCAGAGAACTGTCATCCTTTCACACCCTCCAAGTGTCGGCAGAGAACCGTCGACTGTTCACACTTTCCAAGTGTCGGCAGAGAACCGGATATTCTCTAAAGATCTTCTCACGAGCAATCTAGAAAGACAAGAGGAAGAGTGAAAAACACAAGTCATACAGAGATCCTTACCTTTGAGTAACTTTGTGAACCATTCACACTCCACAAGAAAAAATCTCTCTCAAACACTCGTCTCTCTCCTTCAATTGTCCATGAAAAATCACGAAGACAAGACTCTCTTACGTCAATTTTTAGTGGACCTTTTATACTAAAGACACGAAAAATCGTTCAGAAAATTGAATTTTTTAATTTTGATCGAATACCGATTGTATTTCATATGTAAGAACAGTTCAAATGTTGTTGCGTATGAACCTATTGTGAATCGGTACGAAATCATTTCGTACCCTATCATCGTCCGGTACGAACCAAGTTCGTCCGGGGCGAATAGTTATAAAATTTTCAAAATTCGTCTATACGAAAAGGAACTCCAATATTTCGTACTCTGTATGGCGTATGTACGATGCGTTATCGTCCGGTACGATCAATTATAAAAATTTTCAAATTCGTTTGAACGAAACGTCGGGATGAAATGGGACCTCACATTTTCGTACTCTAGAAGGAATGTATGAACTGGGTTCGTACAGTACGATCCATACTTAAAAAATTTATTTTTACGAGACCTGGAACCCGTCTATTTCGTACTCTGGAAGGTATGTAAGAACGATGTTCGTACAGTAGGATCCATACTTAGAAAAATTCTTTTTACGCATTCAGGAACCCGTCGATTTTGTACTCTAGAAGGTATGTACGAACTATGTTCGTATAGTACGATTTATATTTAGAAAAATTTTCATTTTTATTCGTTTCACTGCATGACGGAAAAAATAACTGAACAAATCATCTCATACGAAGTGAAATCATACAGTACGATTAGTTTTAAAAATTCAAGTTTTAATTTCTCCCCCTATGTGTGTGCACAATTACTTAATTACGATCACACTCTCTTTGACTCAATAAAGTGAAAAATTATAGATTTCATTTACAATAGTCTTTAAAACTGATATGATTTTAAGTCTTTAACAATCCGGAGTATAATTTCTCTGAAACGTTAGTACACACAAACAACAAAGCAGTACATCCAAAATATGTTAGGAGAAATAATAATTAAAATAATAATATTTGGAATCATAAAAAATAAACATGTTGCAAGAATATCAACAATAAAGAACTATGTTGCAACAATCTCAACATAGTTTTGAATTGATCGTACTATACGACCTTGGATCGTACTGTACGAATAGTGACGGCTAACTTGAATTTTTAGGGTTTTTTTAAGCTTATTATAAAGGCAATTCTTTAATCTTTTCTGAGAGAGGTGAAGAGAGGAACGTGGCTGAAGGAATACTGAGAGGGAGCTTTTGAAAAAAATCAGAGTTTGTGAGAGGAAGGAGGAGATGAGCTTGAGCGTGACGGAGTGTGAGGGGAATCATACGGTTTCTCTGGGCTAGCTGCACGCTTGCTCCTCTTCTGGTTTTAGTGAGTCTTGTGGGAGCTCTTTATGGAGAGAGGCTTCTTACCTGGTCATCGAGGTTCTCTGCTTTTTATAGGAGAGAGAAAAATGAGTCAAGGTTCTTTGCCTGTAAAAGGAGTTTTGGTCCTCTATCGCACTGGGTTGGTGAAAGAGAGTTTTGTAAGGGCTTCTCCGCCTTATTGAGGGAGCAAAAAAGAGTCACTTTGTGTTATTGCAATACTCGAAGTGGACTTCGGGGAGTGGACATAGGTCAAGATTTGACTGAACCACTATAAAATTTGGTGTGTTTGTTCTAATTTTACTTTCTGCATTTTATTTTTTACACTTTATCTTCGTTATAACTGCTTGATAAATTTCTG
The DNA here is from genome assembly GCA_019514585.1 of Dendrobium officinale. Classification (NCBI taxonomy): domain Eukaryota; kingdom Viridiplantae; phylum Streptophyta; class Magnoliopsida; order Asparagales; family Orchidaceae; genus Dendrobium; species Dendrobium officinale. The sequence continues at coordinate 35,621,783 of CM033699.1, read as the reverse complement.
AGATTATGTTCTGTTGTGATAATTAGAATTTCATTATCATTGTTTTTTTAAGGCATATTTAATTTGTTAGCTTCCACATACAAAAATTAAAATTTCTTATTTTTAGGTGTTTTGAAAAATCTACAAAAATTAGTACTCTTGTTTAGGATTATTTTAAAAACACCAGTTAACCCCTCTTGGCGCATCTTGTACTTTCATATGAGTCGGCCAATATGGATCTGGATGGAGTTTTAAGTCTGTTTGTAACATTTTCGAACCAGTAGGGGAGGGGACTTCTACGAGCAATTCTTTGTTTTACTTTGTTTTAACATAGAAGGGGACATTGGTGGAGTACCGTGAGAGTTTAAGCACCTTGTCAATTAACTGGATCGATTTTCAAAGAATGTACTGGAGGGGAACCTTATGAAAGGGTTCAAATCAGAGATTGAAGCAACATTTAGAGTGATGGGGCCTCATGATTTTGGAGAGGCTATGGAGCTAACACAGTTAGTGGAGGATCATAAGCACATAGAGAGATGGGCCAGAGGCATCAATTTGGGAGGTTTGTACAGGATGATCACCATCCTATGATGCATCGACGCTTCTCCTCAAAGAGGCATGCAGTGTCCGACAAGTATCTGACAATCCAATGTGTCGGACATGCAAAAAATGTGTCCGATTAAAAATTATTAAATACAAATTCGAAATGTGTCTCTGACACGTGTGTCTAAAATATTTTATAAATCATTTTAAATATAATTTATTGTATTATAATTTTTTATTTATTTAAAGTATAAAAATTAAATTTCTTGTTTCCTATTAACAACATCAAATCAATCGCCTGCACTCAATACTCCATACATCGAATAATCTCATTTTCATTTCTTTTTGACGGGTTGTGACTTTGGTTTCATAGCAATGCCTGATGTTATCTCAACATCGACATCTAACATCATTACAACATTGAAGTTTCAAAATCATCTCTACATTAAAGTCTGACATTGTCTTGATATTGATGCTTGATGCTAATAATTTTTGCACCCACAACTTGACAACTCATCTTTGTCTGAAACCTTTTCAACATTGATGACTGATGCCCTCTCAACATTAATGACAGACGCACTCTTGACATTGACACCTAAAACTTACTGCATAATATAGATGCCCGGCTCTCAATAACATTGTCTTCTCCTCTTCGATACTTGTATACGACATAGGCCAGACTTTCAACATTCTAATATTAATCATTTTAAGTACAAATTCTAGTTAAATGACATATTATTTCTAAATTATTTTTAATATTATACTTATTCAATTTTTTTATACACTTTAGAATATTAAAATTATATTTTCATGTTCAACCCGTGTCTGCGTCATATATTTTTGATAATTGACGTATCCCGTGTCAGTGTCGTGTCATATCTGTTTCATCATGCTTGTGTCTATGCATTATAGCCACCACTTTTTGGCACCCAAGACATCGACATTGGGAATTTCTAGGTAGACCCTAATGGAGAGGAGTATAGGAGGGAGACTTGGGGGAAACTTTAAGAAGTTCACCGAGATGGTGTTATAGGAGAAGATAATGAAGGGGACGTGTTTTAAATGTGATGAGGTATATACTGGGACACAGGTATAAGTATTGAAATCTTTAGGTTCTCTCCGTCTATGATGATGAGGAAATCGAAGAGGAAGGTGGGAGTGAGGCAGTGGCGAAGGAAGAAGAATCACATTTTGATGTGGCAGAGGACTCTTTGAACTTAGTGTTGAGATTCACTTCAAATTATGCCGTGAAAATGAGAGTAGAGATAACATACATGAAGGTAGTGGTGTTGATAGACAGTTGAGCTACCTATAATTTCATCTCTTACTAGGTCGTGGATCAATTGGGTGTGAAGCCGGTGGACACAGTTTTTTATAGGGCGATGATGGGCACATGGAAAGTTGAGACAGGCAGAGGAGTGTGTAGGGGGTTGGTTCTGACTATGTAAGGGGTTCTAGTGAGGGATGACTTCCTTCCATTGGAGTTAGGGAGCATTGATGTCATCCTGGTGATAAAATGACTGCAGACCTTGGGAGACACCATAGTCAATTAGGGAGCATGGATGATAGAAATAATGGTGGAGGGAAGGAGGGTATTGATCAGGGGAGATGCGGGGTTATCCAAGGCGACATGGTGATTACTATATAAGAGGTGGGAGGAGGATTTCTAGTGGAGTTGCAGAGCATGGAGGGGATCGAAAGACATCCTTTTTTTAGTATAACTACTTATACAACAATTTAGTGAGGTCTTTCAGCCATCTCAAGGATTTCCACCGCTAAGGGGAGCATGAGCATGCCTTCACCTTGAGGGAGGGAGTGCCATCGATTAGTATCAGACCTTATTGATACCTTTAGATTTAGAAGGATGAATTTGAGAAGATGATCCGAGAAATGTTGGAGGCAGGGATCATTAGACCTAGCATTTGTCCTTTTTCTAGCCTATTTTATTGGTCAAGAAGAAGGACGAGAGCTAGAAATTATGGGTGGATTACTAGGCCCTGAATAATGAGACCGTCCTAGACAAGTTTCTTATTCCTGTGATAGTTGAGTTGCTGGATGAGCTATGTGGAGTGGTGGTGTTCATAAAAATGGATCTGATGTCCGGGTACCATTAGATCAGGATGAGAGAGGAGATTGTCTCGAAGATTGCATTCATGATAATGAGGGATACTTCGAGTTCTTTGTGATGTCATTTGGTCTCACTAATGCCACTACTACATTCCAGTCCCTTATGAACAAGGTGTTCAGACAATACCTCAGGAGATTTGTATTGATTTTCTTTGATGACATCCTAGTATACAACTGGTCAGAAGAGAATCATGTGGAGCATTTGAAGGTGGTATTGGAGGTGTTACAACAATTTCAGCTGCTAGCCAACCTGAAGAAGTATTGCTTTGCACAATCCTGTGTGGAGTGCTTAGGACACATGGTATCTCAAGAGGGGGTGGCAGCTGATCAGGCCAAGATACTTGCTGATCTTCTGCACAAATCTTGAAGTGACTGCTATCCATGATATTGAAGTGACTGCTATCGAGGATTTTGAAGGAGCTAAGGGATTTCCTAGGGTTGATCGGGTACTACTAGAAGGTTGTGAATGAATACAACACTATCGCATAGTCACTGACGGAGCAGCTGATGAAGAATAATTTTTGGTGGGGATAAGCAGCTACAAATGCCTTTGAGAGATTGAAATATGCCATGACCAAGGTATCTGTCTTGGGCCTACCGGATTTTAGCTAGGTTTTTGTGGTGGAGACTGAAGCATCGGGGTATGGATTGAGGGTGGTGCTCTTGCAGAATCAAAAGCCCATGGCTTATTTCAGCCTAGTATTGACAACCAGACCTAGGCTTAAGTCAGTTTATGATAGGGAGTTGATGTCCATTTTGTTGGCCATTAAGATGTGTCAAATTTACTTGTTGGGCTGACATTTCATTGGCAGGATATACCGAAGGAGATTAAAGTAGCTGTTAGAGCAGAGGATGATGTTGAGGAGTATTAGAGGTGGCTATCGAAGTTGTTGGGATATGATTGTCCATGATTAGAGAGAGAGGAAGCTGATGCCTTATTAATATGCATGGGGAGCTCCAGTGGTTAGCCATTTTGGTACCCCTGATATTGGATTGGGGGAAATTAAGGAGTGTTTAGGATAAGGAACTGAGGGGGAGTAGGGAAGGTTTGCTGAGGGATGAGAATAGCTACCCTGGTTATTCCCTAGATTGGAAGAGACTGTTATACCAAGGGAGATTTGTGTTTCCATAGATCTCGGTCCGTGTTTCTCATATTTTGCAGGATTTCCAGGTGAGCGCTTTTGGGGATCATTCAGGGGTGCATAAGATATTTAGGATGTTGGCGGCAGAATTGTATTGAAAGGGAATGCATAAGGATGTGGAGGATATGGTGGCTATATGTGAGGTGTGCTAGAGGAGCAAATATATGTCTATGGCTTCGGGAGAGTTTCTACAAGATCTAGCTCTTCTTGACAGAGTGTGGGAGGTCATCGTGGATTTTATAGATAGGCTACTCAGGTCTACGGGGTTTCCAATGATTTTAGTGCTGGTGGATAGATTGAGCAAGTATGCTCATTTTATTACCCAATGACATTCATATATGACAGTGACAGTGGCAGTGACATTCATCAGAGAGGTGATTAGATTGCATGGGATGCTAGTATCTATAGTGTTCTACTGAGATAAAGTGTTCCTTAATAAATTTTGGAGGGAGCTATTTATGATGCAAGGGACAGTATTGAAGAGGAGCACTACTTACCACCCCCAGACTGAGGTGGTAAACAGGAGCCTAGAGACTTACCTGCGATGTTTTGTTTTGAAGACACCTCAGCTGTGGGCCAAGTGGCTGGCAAGGGTGGAGCACTAGTACAATACTTCATTTTATTCGGCTTTACGTATGACTCCTTTTAAAGTGTTGTATGAGAGGGACCCACCTCACATGGTGCACCTTGGGCAAAGTAGCACACTAGTCTCGTTAATGGAGCATTACTTGGAGAGGGATATGGTGTTAGCTGAATTAAGAAGGCATTTGTTGAGGGCTTTGGCAATCATGAAGAAGCAGGCAGATGGGTGCAGGAAGGACGTGTAGTTTGAGATAGATGGTATGCTTGAAGCTTCATCCCTACATATAAAGGATGGTAGCTAATATGAGAAATGAGAAGCTAGCCCTTAGGTACTTTGGTCCTTATAAGATATTAGAGAGGAATGGAGCAATGACTTATCGATTGAAGTTTCCTCAGACCGCTACTATACATCTAGTGTTCCATGCATCATAGTTGAGGAGAGTTATCAATTATCATGCATCCAGTTCAAAGTTACCCTTGACACTGACTGAGAATTTGGAGGCGGTGTTAGAACCAATGGTTTAAAGGAGTACAATAGAGAAAGGAAGGGATCAAGGAAGTGTTGATAACATGGAAGAACATATCTAATTATGACACCACATGGGAGCCATACGAGAGGGTGAAGCAACATTTTCGCTCTTTCCACCTTGAGGACCTGGTGGATCATTTGGAGGGTAGCATTGATGAATTTGTACCTCTTGGACTGGTCAGGGAAGAACCGGTCCTTCCAGGACCGGCCAGAATCTATGCTAGGCGAAAATTCCACCTGCCACCTTGGGTGGGGGCTCGGGGGGGAATTTTTTTTGCGTGTGTAGGGGGTGGCGGGCTAGGAGGAAAATTTCAAAGGGAGGGCCATTCTGGGAGTTTCCATGTTATAGTATGCCGTAAGTAGGTTGTTTACCCTAGGATTTAATTTAATGTTTGATTTTGTTGAATTTAGAATTATTTATGTTGAGAGAGCTCTAGTAGGTGGCGAGGGATTTGGAAGATCTGATATTCTTCTTCAATTGAAGATCCAATTGTATATTGTATTTTCTTCCCTGTTTCTTTCAATAAAAAGTGTTTTTGTGTGTTTGTCTTCCTAATTTTCTTGTTATGTTATTTGATTTTGCTTAAACTGGTTCTACTTCCTATCAGATTAGCATGCTGCTAATTTAGAATTCTTTTTGAGCTATCTCTATTATTCAGATGAGAAAACCAATTGCTTTCTTTATTCAAATTCAACTAGTTTAGTGTGTTTGTCTTCCTAATTTTCTTGTTTTTGCACTTTATTATTGCTAGTTTGCATGTCATATAAAATCTAATAACATAGATTAGAGAACCAATTACTTTGATTAAACTGATATTTTTATATTGACTTTTAACTACAGTATAAACTTCTTTATTTGCTTTTATGGTAGGTGCTTAATAAGATTGTTGAGGACTTGTTTCAAGCGCATCCTTTAAGTAAAAGAAAACTCAAAGAGCTTCTTGGTCACACTCCATCACAAGTACTTGCTGGGGCTCTTTTAGGTATTTTGGTTGCCTATATTTGCTGTCAAAATATTATTCCCATCTAAATATTTTTAGGCATTTTGATTAGCGCAATTAGTTTTGCCCACTATTTTGTTTCTTTGCTAAAATATTTTCTCTGAAATTTTTAATAACCGGTTTAATTGCAATTTTATTAGTGCATGTTCTCTTACAGTGGTCACATGTTTTCTGGCTAAGTAATGCTTGACTGTAAATAAGAGCACTTTGGATTATAAGCATATTAAATAGAATAAAAATAAATTTAATTGTTGTCAACGACACACCGGAATATGTTTGGGATATGGTGGTGAGCATTTTTTTATTTTTTTATTTTCATTTTATGGCTTGAAATATTGACAAAAAATTCATTCTATTTTCCATTTAGTTTTTCATATTGATAAGCAATCATTCTCTTTTAAATCATTAAAATTGGTGAATTATTTAGGTAACTTATTATTAGATCATCCTTGATTAAATTTTTCTTATAAATGTGAAGAAACTCGAATGTGTTTAGGCTTTGAAAGGAGTTCAGATAGGCAACTAAACAATTATCTCCTCTTGCTATGTATGGGTCTGTTATTGGATAAATTATTATGTGTGGTCATCAAACGTCATCTGGAAACGAATAAAGATGCATCACGTCAGTTTTTTACTTGTATCGGTGCTGTGTACCAGGTGATGTGACATATTCTAATTTACCTCTGAATTAACTAGTGACCGCACAGAATAATTTTATTTTCTTAGCGAAGAAATTTGGTTAGAATTTTCTATAAATGTTTGGTTGAATTGATTTTATAATTGTTAATTTGATTTGAAAATTGGATATATATCAGGCATCCAGATTTGCCAAAATTTATGCATGAAGTTGGCCATGTAGATGATTTGATTATAGTAGTTTGAATGTAATTTTAATAGAAGTCATATTAAAATGGCTAGTAATATTATTTATTTGATGCTAAAATACAACAGTGAATTGATAATTTAAGGCAAACTCATGTCAAAGTATGTTGGAGGGATTGAAAGAGGACAATTGGTTCTGAAATCAAATGAATGTTTTTAGAAGGGGACGGGAAGGGGATCTTTTAAAAATCTTTTTTTTTTAAAGTTTTTACTTAACAAACAAATTTTGAAACGTTGAGGCGTTAATAAAAACAACTAAGATATATTCACCAAAATCAAACACAGTTAAGAGATATTTTGTGTTTTACTTTATTTTTGTAGAAAACAAATAATATATTTTTTCTTTACTAATTTTTAAAACAAGATTCAACTAGCGATTATTAACTAAAAAGTCTCTTTCTCCAAGATAAACAAATCAATGCAAGAGTGTAATAAAAATAAATTGCAAGAAAAAATAAAATGTGAAAAAGTAAGAATACAAAAGCCAGAATTTATAATGTTTCGATCAAATTGATCTATGTCCACTCCCTGAAGAACATCCTCTTTGGAAATTGTACTAAATAGTGACTCTCTTTTAGTACACAACTTGACAGTATGGTATTCTCCCTTAACACGTGAAGAATTGTCTTTACAGACTTTTCACTACCGAAGATTTTCTTTCTCTCGACTCCACGGCCTGACGGAGTGGTTGTCCCTCATTTTGCCTGCAAGTTGGGGAATTATTGATTCCTCCTCTCGCCTCCTTAGCCCGATGGAGTCGCCACTTCCTCATTTCGCTCCCACGCTTGGTAGAGTTGACTTAACATTAGCCTCCTTGATTAGCAGGCCTGTGACACCAAAACCCTTCCTTTATAAAGCTCTTCTTAAGAGAAACACCAGCACAATTCGAGGACCCAATGTGCAGGTCAGTCGGAGCAACAGTGTGAGACTCTCTTACACTCCTTTGAAACTCTCAAGGCCATTCTCCCTGTCCCAACCTCATCTTCTCTCTCCCTTATGTAATGACCTCTCTCCAAGCTCTTATTACAAATCTGGACCCAAGTACTATGATTTTGATGATAAAGAACATTATTGTTCTCTTACTGCTATTTATTATATATCTATTTTGTTGTCATTCTCACTAACATTTCAGGTCCACCATTCATTTACAACTTCAATCAACTTAAGATTAGGTAGACCAGAGTTGAGTCTGTTTATAATATCAACTTCAATGTGCTTTTAACTTTTTTAAGTCAACTCATGTATATGGTGGATACTAAGCTAAGTAACATTGCAAACACACACTCATGGGAGTGAGTTAAGTGAGTTAGTGGGTTATAAAAATTTCTATTTTTTGAACTAATCGTACGATATGATTTATATTGTTATGGACTATCAGTTAACCAAAAAAGCCCTCATTAGGGCACCCTTTATTAATTGAGTTTGATTAAACTAATCATACTAAACGATCCTAATCATACATGATGATCAAGTATAATCACAATATTTAGCCACCAATAATAATTTTGGTAATATTTTAATTTTCAAATTTTGCTCTAATCGTACAGGACGATATACATCATACTAGACGATTTGTAAAAATCATGCCTAAAATGATCTTGTGATTATGAGAGTAATTATGATTTAATTTCTGAATAATAGCATATAGAACGATTGTACTGTACGACCCGAGAGATACATGGGATGATATTTAATCATCACCCATCATCGCTTGTCATACTGGATGATCAATATGGTCTCTTGAACTATTCGAACATGTTGATCGCATGATCGTACAAGACGATCAGTACAGTCTCTTGAACTGATCATACAGACCAATGAAGTTTGTACTGTCTGGTAGTGCTATTTTGTAATAATCATACAAGACGATCTCATGATCGTACATGATGATCCTTGAAGCCAAATTGAAATTTTGGGCTTCATTGAGGCTCTCTATTTATACTCCTATATTGTCTTATAGTCATCTTTTTGCTGTTGAGTTTGCTTGAGAGGGAGCTTAGAAAGAGAGACAATTGAAGAGAGCTTTGGGAGAGAAGAGAGGGAGAGTTTTTGTGAGGGGGAGTTGTGAGAGCTTTACAAGTTTACTCCAAGTAAAGTTCCATTCAATCTTCTTTAAGTCTCTGCTTTGATTTTTTGGTGCCTCTGGTGAGACATTCAACAGCACTAGATTATGATTCTTTGCAAACTCTAGGAGGAAGTAATGGATTCTTGGTTCTCTACCATCTCTAGGAGGGAGAAAAGGGATTTAGGATTCTCTTCCTCATCAAGAGAGTGAAAAAGATTTAAGGTACTCTACCGCACCGGGTTAGTGGAAGAGATTTTTATAAGAGCTTCTCTGCCTAGATGTGGGGGCTAAATGAGAAACTAAAATATTTAGTGCAATACATAGAGTGGAGGCCTCCAGGGAGTTGATGTAAGTCAGATTTGATCAAACTACTATAAAATATGTTGTGTCATTCTTTTACTTTTTTCACATTTTAATTTCAAAACTTTTTTGTGATTACTATGTAATTGAAAACTCTGATTTATTTTGTTATTGTGAATTTATTCACTTCTACATCCATTGTTGAAATCATCTAATTTTAGTGTTTGAAAAAAAAAGTATAAAAAGATCTTTTTTAAAAGAATTTTTTAAATTACCAATTCACCCCTCTTTTGGTTAGCTTCAGTCTAATTTTTAGAGGTTTAACAACCTTCATGAACTTTCAGCTCTCTCATAGAAGAAAATTGTCCCTTAACTGCCAAAAAACTCTTGCTAAAGACATAACAAGAGCTTATAAAGATGGTTTTAAAAATTCTAATTTTCAATTTAGTCGCCTCTAATCATACAGTATAATATGTATATCATATAGTGCGATTAGTTCAATTTCTTTTGTATGATTTTAAATCGTCCAATTTGATTAGTTCAATCGAATCAATGTTCATCTGGTACAAACCCTAGGGTGAATAAATATCATCTAGAGCATTTCTCTACTAATCATCTAGTATGATTAAGATTGTATCATATGATCATTAATTATAAATGATCCTGATTCGATTGCTTAACCTTCAGAATTAAATTAGGTAATATAATTAAAATTCAAACATTATGAACTTGATTGTATAGTATAATGATGAGGATTATGGAGTAACCTATAAAATTATAAAATGGTATAGAGCTCTATCAATCCCTAATAATGCTTAGGTATTTTTTTGATATAAAAATTATAAAAATCCTACTTAAGATACACAAAATCTAATACTGCATACTAATATTACAATAATTATCCTACTCAAATAAAAATAGTTTTCATGGAGATTCAATTACTTAAATAGAATTAGATAAATATAATGAATAACCTATATGGATATAATGTTTTGGATTGATGAATGTAAATAACATATTTTTTCTAACATTTCTCTTTTAATTGTGATACTATTCAGAGCGTATGCATTCATAGATCGCTATCGAGCTTGTAGGAACAAATGATGTCTATCGACTTCCTATGGTTATTTCAACTCCTTAAGAATTTAGTATATTTCATACCCCACGCCTAGGCATGATGCATACTAATTTAATATTAATGATTTTTCCTGCTTTCCTCCATTGAGGCTTCACATTACACCTAAATTTAATGACTCATCTCGCCACAGTGTATTAAATTAAGATATAATAATATTAAAAACATCATTTTAATCATTTATAGAATAAAATAATTCATTAGTATTTCATATGATACTTCATCAATTAAAAACTAAAGAATTTAGTCAGATACAAAGAAAAGTTGAAGCAAACTCATTTTTATTACACACCAAATAGGTAATAGAATGAAAATACAAGAGATAGATATCATCTATCACCAAATAGGTTCAATGGATCTCATATACACACCTTTTTTACTTATATAATTTTTTCCACAAACACATGCCAAATGCTCTAATGCTGGTATCAAGTACTTTTCTAAATTCCTTCAGTTGTCACACTAAGGTAAATTCAGAGAAGTACTGCAAATTATATTGAAATTATCTAAGTGACTGAATTCAAATACAAATATAACATAACACCTATTTATAGGAAAATACAAATAGACATCTAGCATTGTGGTGCTATAAAGATCGACAGTACCTAACAAATGAACTAACATTGTTGTGCTATTTTTCTTGTTCCACAGCAGTGCTTGCTTATGTGGATTAATTACTTAGTGAGTAATAGCTTCACTTCATTAATAGGTAGTATCCTTAGGAAGTTACAACTGCTACACCACGGCATTGGAAGGGCAATTTGGGTGCCGAGGCATTATTGATTGTGACACCGCGGTATTGGACATAAGAATTTTCGATGATGCGAAGTTGATATTTTATTGTCGTGTCATTCCTATTATTGTTGAATTTGAATTTATAGGTTATAGTTTTAATTATTAATTTTGTAATTTTAAAGTGAATAATATAGTTTAATATTTAGATATGTTTATAGTTAAAATTAAAATTTCATTAGTTCACCATCATTAATATTAGTTTTCTTATTTTATTCTTTATGCATTTTAGTATAAGATTGCAATCGTATTCTAAGCTTTTAACTATATCAATTTTTGAATGTACTCATCCTTTTTTTTTTTTTTTTGCTTTTTTTTCTTTTTAGAACTATTTTTATAATTTTTTTCTCTTTTAATTTATGGAGTATATAATTAGTAATTTTGAATATCAACGAACCCTTTTACAATCTTAATAAGTTTTATGTATGGATTTAATAAGATTATAAATTTCAAATTCAGATTGTTTAAGATTTCAAATTTTAATCTACTCATATAAAATAATTAATTCTAATTATTCATCCTTTATTTCAAAAATTAATAAATTAAAAGTATAACTTATAATTTTAAATTAAATAAGTAATTTTAATGATCAAAGTTAGATAATTATTAATTTCTTTTCCACACTATGAAGTATAAATAGTGTTCAATTAAATAATGATATAGGGTTTTATTATTATCCTATTTTACATATTTTTTAATAAGGTTATTTAATTAATTACAATATAAAATTAATAAATAGTATAATAAGCATAAGGGAAATTTTAATAAAATATAAATAAAAAGATATATAACAACAATGAATACTACACTTGCTTTCAAAAGAATAATAAAAGGCACGTAAAATATGTGTTAATAAAATATAATGAAATCTATTATAACATACTATGAATTATGGGATAACTAGTGCGCTAAGCACCATTTATAACACATCAAGTTTAAAAGCCAAAATAAGTCATGATCCAACTACTTGCACTAATTTCTCAAAATAGTACATTCCTTCTATAATATATGAAGTACAATCAAGATTCAAACACATACTTTATTTCTCTCAAATTCTATATTTTTTTAACTCATTTACTCAATTTGATTTTAATATATGCCCATTAATCTTGAAAATGTAAAAAAATTTCTTATCTTGAATGCTAATGACACCATTAAGATATATTTTGATAACAATATATAGATCAATCCATTCAGATATGATTTTGCTATGGCAAAACTTCTTATAATAAAAAAGTAGACTATTTTGACTAGGATGAAACTCATACTCTAAAACTTTATATTTGTGTATTTTCGTCATTTCCTCCTTGTATCTTCTTATATTTTCTTGAACTTTGTCATTGAACTTGTGAAGTTTATTGATGATAGTACCACTTTCCATGTGGATAAGAGAAAAAAGAATATTTATTTTTGCTTGATTCTTCCCATTACTAAAGTTGAAATTCCAAGAAGAGAAATATATTACTCTTTGAAAAAACTGACAAGAATTGATAGTTAAAATTCTAAAGCACCTCATTTATAATTTTATAAGTGAGAAGAAGTTTTAAAATTTGAATTTCAAAACCACTTAGTCTCATCAGTGCAGCGGTGCTAATGGTAATGCTACGGCGCTAATGGTAGCACTACGGCGCTTTACATCTCAATTTTTTTTTATTCAAATTAAATTACCCTACCTACAAATTTAAACTATCCACTGGGTTGCCACCCTTGAAGCCCTAAGTTTATAGTCTTCATCTAGACTTAATCACTTACCGCGTCGGCGGCGTGCCGCTCGCAGCTCCGTGCCGTGGCGTTCGCTTCCAGGGAAGTTTTCCATTTTTCTTCCTCTGGTTTTGTATTGTTTCTGAGGTTTTTTGTTGGTGGTTTGCTTTCCGGCATGCGCCGGATGGCTTCCAAATCTTGTTGATCATGGTTTTTTAGGGTTTCTTCTTCCTCTCGGTCTTTTCTCCAAGCTTTATCGGGATCTTCCTCTAGTAATGAATTTCCTAAGCTTAAGGTATCGTCTTTTCGCGGCATGCCTTCCTTGTGGATTTCGGATGATGAAATCATGGCTTTGGCTAAACCTTTGCAGTTTGCTCTTGTGGGTTTTTTTCCTACGAAACGCCCCTCTCTTGAATCTATTCGTAAATTCTTTTTTAATCTTAAGCTTACTGGTGATGTATCGGTAACTTTGCTGGATTCGTCCCATGTGTTAATCAAACTAGAACAAGATTTGGATTATTGTCGTATTTTCTGTCATAGATCCTATTTGGTTTTCAATTGTTTTATGAAAATTACAAAATGGTCTCCCTTTGTTGAAATTGGGATTGAATCTCCTGAGATTCCGATCTGGGTCTCTTTCCCCTCCTTAAGGCCGCATCTTTTTTCTCCTAAAATTTTGCATGGCTTAGCTTCCATCTTTGGAAAGCCTCTTAAAATTGATACGGCTACGGCTGTGGGCTCTAGACCATCTTTAGCTAGGGTTTTAGTTGAACTGGATATTACTAAAGTTTATCCTGATCGTATTTGGCTGGGTTCTGAAAAGCTGGGATACGTGCAACACGTTGTCATGGAAGAATTCCCTGTTTTTTGTAGTGCTTGTCATTGTTTCGGCCATGCTGTGGGCGAATGTAGAAATAAAGCTGTTGTTTTAGATGCTTCTGTCTTACCTAAAACCGTTTTACCAAATGCTAAAAAATTGTTTCACCGGTTATTGTGGAGCCGCTGGATGGACAGCAAAATGCTGTGATTGTGCCTACTTCGGTGAATTTTAATTTAGATAGAGAAGAATCAGTCGTTCCTAACGATGGCATTGTTGATTCTGAACCTGTTTCTAAAGTTTTATCCCCCTAATGCTTTACCTTTCATTTCCCCGGCTTTGGATTTGGAGGGGTCGTTGGATGGGTGTTTTGGTGAATTCGATGGTTTCTAATCAGTTGCTGGGTGGTGAGGCGGTGCATAGTCTGTTGTTTCGGTGGTTAATGCTCCTTTGTGTGTTGAACTTGTCGATCCGATTCGGAACCCTTTGATTGCTGAAAGACCGGTTGGTAATGTGACTCATGTTATTCCTGCGTGTGGGGTTGATGGTTTTGGTCCTTTGATTGAGACTTTGCCGGAAAGTGATTTGGTGCCGGAAGGTAGTGAATTTGTGGTTTCTAACCCCTCTTTTCATACGTCTGTCCCGGGCGAGTGCGGAGGTGGTGTAGTTGTTGGTTTGGTGGAATCTGTCCGAGTCCAGAATAATGTTGTCAATGTGGATGCTAAGGTGGGTGATCAGGGGTTTGTTCCAGATTTGCAGGATTTGGTGATTAATTCGCAAAATCTGGTAAATGTTCCAGTGAAAATATCTGATGGGATTAGTAGAACAAATGCTGATTGGTTGAATAATTCGTCTGAAGTCGATTCTGATTCTGAATCTTATTCAGATTTTGGCGAGGAGTTCAAATTGGTTCGTGGAAAAATATATTAAGTTTGCTACTCGGGGGAAAATTTTGGAATCGAGGTGGCAGGAGAAGATAATTTCCTTTTCTTTTTTGATTACTTTTTGCGGTTGATCGGTTTTGCTCGATGTTTTGATTTGGAGATTGCGGGGCAATGATGTGGCTGGGGCTCCTCCCCTCATCAGCTTTCTTGTGGCAACCGTTGGTGATCTTCACTAGTCTGGATGGTCCTTGCGCGGATTCGAGGTGCTGGGAGTCCCGGCTTTCTGCTGAGCTCTCTTTTTGGATTTTATCTCCTGTTTTGCTTATCTGTTTTGGTTTCCGTAGCTGTTTTGGGGGTTTTTGTGAGCCTGCCTTTATTTGTTGTACCTATTGATTTATTATCAATATATTTGTTTTGAAAAAAATCTGCCCATCATTCCATTTATTAATACTACCCATATTATTGAACAAATTAAAATTATGATGATTTCTCCAACCAAAATTATATGTATTTAAATAGGGATTATTTTATCTTTCAATTACATTAATGTGTTAAGTACCTTGCATATTATTATCTTCATTTAAGTTTTGATCCTCTAAGATCTTAATTCCTATTCTAGAATTTATTTCTATAATATTAAACTTTTTTGAAATCACTGTAACTTGTGCAATCAAAATTCATAAATTCTAGTTATTTTTTTATGATTTATCCTATCAGCTCGCAATTGGAAATTATTGATAGTTATCTTCTCTATTAATTCATAAGCTTTCTCAAATGGCTTAAACATTAATGGTCAACTAGCTGCAGCATCGAATATAACTCTAAGAGATCATACCAATCCAATATAAAATATTTGAATAATAAATTAATCAGGTAATGTATGGTGCGAGCATTTTCTAAGCATTTCCTTAAGTCTTTCCCAATTCTCATAAATGAATTCTCCTTCTAACTGATTGAAAGAAGTTATATTATTTCTAAGTTTTTCAGTTCTTAAAGGTGAAAAATATTTAGTGAGAAACTTATGGGTCAATTCATTCCAAGTGGTTATAGAGCCTGAGGATAACAAATTTAATCATATTTTTATTTAATCTTTTAGAGAAAAGGGAAATAATTCAAGTCTAATAGAATCATCACTAGCACCATCGTACTTAAATATTTCATAAATTTCTAAAATATTATCTAAATGTAAATTTTGATCTTCTATAGGAGTTCCCCCAAACTGAGAATTCTGAACTATTTGAATGATAACTAATTTTAATTTAAAATTATTAGCTTGGATTATAGATATATTTATACTCCAATGAATTCTGTCTACTAAAGGGTTTGCATAATCTTTAAAAGGTCTAGAATGATTTTTCTCTACCTCAAGTTTAGCCATTTTCAAGATCTTCTTAGTTTTCTAAATTTTAGAAAGGGTTCTCTTAATTTTAGGATAAAATATCAAAAAATTTCTTTCTAAGGCTCTAAAGCATGCAAACAAAGATAATAAAAGTAAAATAAAATAAAATAAAATAATAAATAGAAAATAAAATGTAAGTAGGTCTAACTATGTAATATATTCGACAATAGAGAAAAATTTTCCAAGGGCCAAAATTCTTCCTTGATAACGATACAAAAAACTTGATGAGGGTTGTGGAGTAACCTATAGAACTGTGAAATGCTTTTAGGCTATATCAATCCTAATAATGCTTAAATTTTCTTTGATATAAAAATTATTAAAACCCCACTTAATATATGAAAGTATATGTGCTTAATCAAGTAATATAGTGATAGAGTAGAGTATCGATCCCACGAGAAAGATATGCTTTATTGCAATTCACTAGTATTGTCTACTAAAATTATAGTAATTATCCTACTCCAATAAAAATAGTTGCAATGGAGATTCAATCACTTAAATAGAATTATAAAGAAAATTAATACAATATATGAATATAGTGTTTTTGTAAATAGCACATTTTTCCTAATAATTTTATTTTAATTGTGATGTTATTTATAACATTTACATTCCTAGATCTTTGTTGAGCTTGTAGGAACAAAGGATGACTATCAACTTATTATGATTATTTCATCTCTTTAAGATTTTAGTATGTTTAAAACCCTATGCCTAGGTATGGTGTATACTAATTCAATATTTTTGGTTTTGCTTACTTCCCTCCGTTAAGGCCCCATATTACACCTAATTTTAATTACATATTTAGCCACTATGTGCTTTAAATTAATATATGGTAATATTGAAAATATAATTTTAATCATGTATGAAATAAGATAATTTATTAATACTTCATATGATACTTCGTCAATCCAAAACTAGAGAATTTAGCGAGATATAAAGAAAAGTTAAAGCAAACTCATTTTTATTAATAACATGATCAAATGAAATATAAGAAATATATATCACTTGATAGGTTCAATGGACCTCCTATACATTCCTTTCTTTCTTATAAAATTATGTCCATAAACACAAGCCAAAAACTATGATGATAGTATCAAGTACTTCTCTAAATTTCCCTTAGTTTCTAAATTTACTTAGTTGTTACCCTAAGGGAAATTTAGAGAAGCACTCTAAATTATATTGAAATTATCTACAGCAATTGATGAAAATGCTTAATCGATAAGTCGGGAGGTGGTGATTGAAAAGCTAGTGCTGGTGATGGTGTTGTTGCTGCAAAAATAAGTGCCTCAGAGACTAGTACTCCTCATTCCTCCTCTTGCTCATTCTTCTATGTGGGTTGCACCCCACAACTTCTATCACTAAAGAGTAAGTGGAATGAGTTGTCGATATAATAGACTAGAAAGTGATTGGCTGGTGTAGGTACATGAGGTTATAATTTGTATCTAAGATATAAGATATGATATGTCATAGTGCTATATATTGCCTACAATGGGCCCAAGGATTACTAATGCTAGTTAAGATTTTAATTTAATCGATAAGCATGTTTGCTGCATTGAACTCAGTGTCAGTTATAAAAAATTTCATGCTGATTGATAGGAGATGTGTGTTATTAATCCTATCATCAGCTTTGTGAAAAATAATATTTTTAAGGACGTGCTAAATGATATAAACATTTTATACTAGTGTGTTGACTAAAGGTAGGTGAATATTCATTGGAGCATTTCTAAGTATAAGATTAACTTTGTCCCACTGTAGTCACTTGTAGTAGCTATGGTGTGAGGTTTTGTGCCTATAGTAGACATATGCAAAATTTTATTAAAATCATAATAGGTGATATCTACTAGACACCTATCGACATTTATTGAAGGGAAGTGCATGCTGAGTTAATTATAAGGCTAGCAAAAAAATTCATATAACATCTTAGGATGGAAAAGAAAGGCTAGTGTAAGAAAAATTACAATTTACTACCTATAAACAAGTCTAATTCATGATAATTGAGGATTTCATAGTTAAGCACCATGGATGGGGTTATGGTGGCAGCCTCATATCAGTGATAGGTAGATTGATACTTTGCTGATTGAAACTTTTCATCGATCATGGTATAGGAAGAACTCTCTGAAAGAGCTCGGGATCTCTCACCTGCCATTGGAAAATATTAAGGACAAGGATCTGAAGGGAAAAAGTAGAGTTAGGAAGGTGTGAGTTAGAATGAAATTTATCTCCAATTTATAAAAATAGAGCAATCGTATAGTATGAAGGCTATTAGATAGTATATTCATAACAGGACAAATAAACCTGTTCGAATAACTCAAAAGGTAGTCAAATCATATAATACAAATCAGGCATTGAACTGGCCGGATGACATTAAAAAATTTGTTCATTCCGAGAAGTCATCTATATGATTTTTGAATAAATTAATCATATATTATTAACATGTATTTGTACAGTATGATTTATGATAAAAGATTGTAACGACTGAATTTAAAATCATCCCAATGATGATTATCATGTGCATAATCCTACATGAATAAACCTGTTCATACAATTTGAACCTCAATAATTAACATAATTTTATCCGTTGGTTAGAATTGATGGCTGATGTTGTTTTGAATTATGTATTTTGTATAGTATGAAGGTTATCATATAATACAATGTGAATAAAATTTTTTGGTGCATGTGTGATGATTATGGTCAATTCTTTAAGCACACTCTATATAAGCAAGAAAACACACAACTTAAACATTTATAACAATCCCAAACAAACATGCACAATATGATAAACTCACAATAACAACAAAAAAACTTAAACGCACAATCACAAGTAACATACCATTAACCCAATTTTCTTAAGCATTTATGTAAATCTTGAGCAAGCTAAATGTATCATAATTCAGGGGTTTAGTGGAGATATCTTTTATTTGGTTTTTAGTATCAATATATAGTAGTTCTATATCACCCTTAACTACATGGTCCCTGAAGTGATGCATGATATCGATGTATTTAGTGCATGAATATTGAATAAGATTTTTCATGATATAAATTGCACTAGTATTGTCACTAATGCAATCAAAATTTGGAAAAACTAAGATTGCAAACACCTATGGTCTTCCTTTCATAAATGAAAAAAATTAACACAATAAATAAGACACAAAACCTAATAATAACAAATAAAAGGGACAACACATTGCAGCGACACCTTACAACTTTAAATAAAAGGATACAACAACATTTTAAATTTATATTTTAGAGAAGAAGGATACAAATGGGGTGGACACTTGTGAAGAGAAGAAATAGATAAGAAGCCCGATACAAAGTCGAAGAGAGGAGGAGAGAACGGGAGCTAGCTTGTAAGCTTGAATAAAACTCCCAGGTTTTACATTCCAAATATTTTCTCACCAAATTATGCTCTCAAATGTCACAAAATAACCACTATATATAGGGGAAGAGAGGGAGCTAAAAAACCCAAACAGTTGCCCAACCAAACCAATCAGAAAAGGGGAGGAAAAGGGCCAACAAGCAGCCGAATGGAGCAGTACCTGAACAGCTAGCAGGGCACAATCAACAAATAGACATCGCCAGGGGGAAGGAACTGGGTAGGCATAGGAAATGAAGGGACAAAATAAGGGGGAAGAACCCGGCCAACAGCCATAATGAGCTGAAAAAGGAAATAAAAGCTCAACAACCAACTTACCAGCTCCCCCCCCCTCCCCTTTGCCTACATCAATCACACATAATATATATAATACCTACATATAGTCCAAAGTTAGGAATTTATTTTTTTTGCCACAAAACTTGGACAACATAGTTTCTTACAACTACATATTTTACTTTTGTAGTGGGCAGAGCTACAAAGCTTATTTTCTACTAGACCAAGAGACTAAAGATTATCTAATAAAGTGTCATGTTCTTTATATGCTTTATTTCCTACTTTACACCCAACAAAGTTTGAATCTGAATATTTGACCACATCAAAAGTCCTAGCATACCAGATGCCTAAGTCTTAGGAGAAACTTGAAACCTAATACATAAATAAACACTAAATATGATGTCATACCTACTAGTAATCAGGTAGAGTAGTAATCTTATGATCCATTTATATTTCTTTTGGTCAACAAATTTATTGTTTATATCCTTATCTAACTAGGTGGTTGATCTCATCATTGTATTCATGCTATTATAACCTTCCATATTGAATTTCTTCAAAATAATTTTAATATATATATTTTTAACTTAGGAAAGTTCCATCTTCTCTTTTCTTAATGATAAACTCAAGAAAATATGTAAATTCACCCATCATACTCATTTAAAACTCTCTCCTCATAATGAAAAAAAAATTCATTTCATAAATTATTATCTGTCGATCCGAAGAGAATATCATCAACATAAACTTATACCATGAGTATATCTTCTCCAACTTTCTTAAGAAATAAAGCAATTTATACACTACCATTAAAAAAAATTTTTTGAAATAAAAAGTTGCTAAGCCTATTATACCATGCCCTTAGTGCTTCCTTAAGCTCATAATGTGCTTTCTTGAACTAGTAAACATGACTGGGGAATGTAGAATTCTCAAAACTTGTGGTCTTTTTTTATTACACCATTCAAAAATATACTTTTTTACATCCCTTTGGTATAACTTGAAACCTCTAAAGAATGCAAATACTAACAAAACTTTTATGATCTATAACCTAGCTACTCAGATAAAAGTCCTCTCAAAATTAATTCCCTCAATTTGATCATACCCGTTAGCTACTAACTTTTCTTTATTTCTAACTATTGATCTAGAGTCATTTAATTTATTCTTAAAAATTCATTTGGCATGACCTATACTCTGATATGTGGATCTACAAACAAACTCCCACACATCATTTCTAATGAATTGGTTAACCTCTTCTTGTATTGATAAAATTCAAAATTCATCACTTAGAGCTTGATCTACACAAGCAAGTTCTATCATTGAAATAAATGCAATGTGGCTATTAGTGGTCGAAAAGTAGTTTTTGAAAAGTTCAATCTTCTTTTGTGGAATCAAAAATTGACTTTGAATTTTAATTCTAAAATTAAATAACCCGTCATAAAAGGTATATTACCTCGAGTAGTAGAAACAAGATTTCTAAGTGGGGTTCATATTCATATTTACAAATCTATCTCAAATATGGTAGCCAAATTTAGGAAGGAACTATATATGGCCCCAAACGGTCAAAGTGAAGTTAAATCAAATATCTGGATATGATAATCTACAAGAGTTGTCATTATTCTCATATTTGAAGTCTTATTAACAAATACTATATATCCATAAAGGACGAAAATATCATTCACTAACTACTGTTTGAACATGATGATAACGATCGTCGCTGATTTTGATTTCACCTGAGGAAGATTAATTGAGTTTTAAAAATCAATTTTGAAAGGTTGATATGAGTTTTGAATCTCCTACGAGGACAAAACCTCGTAGTTAATTACATCATAGGAAATCGGGTTACCCTACGAATACTCTCGATTAAAATAATGACATGAATTATGTTCAAAAATTTTCTAGGAGTGATATAAAAGGAGGTGAATTTGGAATATGAATTGGGAATGGATCAAGTTTCGAACACTTATTTATGGAGTCAAAGAGAGAGGGTTAGGAGACACTTAGATATTCTTAAATAATTCAGAAGTGTCTTGACCTAACCTAAGTGTTAGGCTTTAAGTTCTAAATTAAAAGGATTTTTTATTTGAATTGAGTGATTCATTAGAAATTTGGGATTATATTCTTAGAGTTGGGGTCTTATAATTTAAAATCTACCATAAATCAAAAATTTATTTTGGGTATTGAATAATGGTGGCCCAAACCTAACTAATGTAGTACACAATATAGACTTAACCCAGCCTGAATTGGGGAGCCAACTAACCACCCAATCGATTAAAGTCTATAAGTTTATTCATTATTATGATAGAGTGGTAGGTACTTTATTGTTAAAGTTTTTGAGAATTGGGATCGATATCTAGAGCAGATCCTAATTGGTCAATTGACTTATGTGGGGTGAAAATACTTAACTTATATGTAATAAAAATATTAGATACTTTTAATTAGTTTTTAATGCAATGCATGCTGATCGACTCGATTAAATATATAAAAAGAATATGTAGTAATTTTTGAAAAAAAGCTTAAAAATATTTTTTCCTAGATATTTCACAATAACCTCTTGATAGATCTGTACCCTTAAAGGCTAGGTGGTTTGTTAGAACTTATAAGTGGGGAGGTGACTTATAAGGAAGAGAAGGTAAAATATGCTTATGCTGACTCCCGATGGTCCCGGGCTTACTTCTTAGATCATTAGAGTTTTTATATTTCCCTAAAAATTTTATTTTAATTTAAGGTTGAAAAAGTTTTCATGTGCCCTCATGAGCCTCCTCGTATTCTGGCTAAATTAAAATTAACATGCAAATTGCTAAAAAACTAGAAAAAATGGGAAATCCTATACACAATCAAATCAAATAAAAAACATCAATAAATTTAATTAATTCCTTAAAGTAATATCCAAAGGAAATTGTCCCATTTATTATAACCCAACATTACATACGTTAAAAGTTGTTGGGCACCACTAAACAAAAACCCAGCTTCTAATCCTAGGATATATGCAAGTGACTTTGAGTGGGATACTCTTTATTTTTTACTCTTCCTCATTCTCTTCTTTGAACTCCTTAGATTCATCTTACCTAGATCCCCAAATAGAAAATAAAACTCTTCCCCTGAGTAGGAGGTTATTCTTTTTCTCTTTGGGTATTGAAGTAATCCAGTATTAGGCTTACAAATGGAAAATGACTATCCCCTTGAGCGATATCCTTTTATCTTTCGAATCCACTCTTGGATACCTATATCCAAACTTAAATGTCTAACTTTCACCACTCTTAACATTTAAATAAAATATATTTATATAAAAAATAAAAATTTAGACTCTTGTGCAAAGTTATTCTAAGCATTTAATAATAAAATAAATTCTAAGCAGTTAATATGTATATACTATAAAGTAAATCACACTTGGACATTCTCTTATTTCTTAGGGGCTAAGTAGCTGAAACACCTATAACATTTATATTTATTAATAATATAGCCCCCTTTTATCGCTATGCATGAGCGTGGTCACCTGTAGTAAACTCAATGAGCAACCATATTGGTCCAAACTTAAGGGTAAATTATTTCCCATCAAATCAATTCATAGAGTAGTAAAAATAAATAAACACTCACATCAATCAAATTTTAATCACAACATATAATGAACTCTCAGAAATTTTAATCACAACATATAATGAACTCACATTAATCAAACAAATGGTAAATTTATGTTTGAGTTTAAATGCTATTGTATTAAAGTTTACTTTGGGATACATTTTAAAGATTGATTGATCAAATAAACATGATTAGTTAAATTAAGGGATTAATAAGATTTAATTAATTTGATTAGTTATAGATTATTTTATGGATTAAGTATTTTATATTTTTCTTCAACCTACTTGTGCCGTTATGCCATCAGGCTTGAGGAACCGGGCCTCCTTAGGACATTAGCCCCTCAGCCTGAAGTAGTCTATCCTAAAAACCTGGCTGATATAATTGAATAAAGAATTTTTATTTGTATAAATAATTAAGATTCATTTAATTTTAAAGTTAATTTCAAACTCTATTGAATTCGTTTGTGAGGTTGTGCCATTAGGCTCGAAAAAGTATGAATCCTTTGGACACTTAGCCCTGTAACCCAAAGTAGTCCATCTTAAAAATTCATTTATGGAGTGCTTATTGTGTATTAGAATGTTGGTCAATCGATTTATTAATCAAGTTAGATATTTTTTGAAATTTTAACCAATTATTTGTTTTTTTCGGAATTATTTAATCGCATTAATATAAAGGGGCAAAAAGTTGACTTTTTAAATTAAAGTTAATTTTGAAAGTTTCAAAATTTTAATAAATATTATACCCTAAGATGAGCAATTAGACTATTAGTTTGCTTGATTTGAATAATTCTATAAAAAGTTGTGATTTTTTTAAGTTTGGACCTAAATTTGAACTTCAGTTGACCAAAAAGTTGACCTTTTAACTTTGACTTAATTTAGGGGTTTTTATATTTTTGGAAATTATTAGAATTTAATTAGATTTTAATGACTATTTAAATTTTATTAAATTTATTTTTTTTTGGAGTTGATTATGTTTTTTTAAAGTTAAGATATTTTTGGAATTTTTGAAAATTATTTAGTTAAAGAGGACATTTAAATTTTGATTCAAATCAATTACAAACCCCTTGAAATTACCCCAAAGGCCAAATATGACACAAGGGAATGTTTCTAAGTGTTAAGGAGTTTTTTTGGAATTTTTAATTATTTTTATTTAATTAAGTTAATTAATTATCTATTTTCCTTAGAAATTAAATTAAACTAAATTAAGGGTCAAATTAAAGGGCTTTTAATTTTCATTGATTAGGTTTATATTCTAGTCAGTTAGATTCATAATTTGAAAATTTTGGATTTAAGTTTGATTTATTAGTTAATTTTCAGAAGTTTCAAGGGTTAATTGATGCATTAAACATAAGTTAATTTAATTAAGGAGTTTAATTATTTTTTAAAACTTGTGAGAATTTTCCTATGGGCTGAATGTGTAACTAAGTTTAAATGTTTAAATTTTAACACTTATTGGACATGTATTTTTTCTTCTAAAATTTTTGTCCTTAATGTCACTATGTTTAGGGATTGAAAACAATGTTATTCTAACCCTTAATAATATACATAAATGCATGCAAGCACAATCAATTTCTAAATCTATGAGAGCCTAAGCTAGGTGCAAGTGTGTGCATCCTACACATATAAATTAAAATATAACTCAATTAATTCGAAAAATAATCAATGAGCAATTAGAAAAATATTTGTTTTTCGATTAGTTACTACTCCACATCGATTCAATTCAATCAAGCTTAATCTATGTTTAAAATTCCACGACTTACTCAAGGCTCTCAAAATTATATATATATATATATAAATTAAATTTTATACAAGAAAATAGCTTAATTTTTGAATCTTTAGAAAAATTAAGTTAATTTCAAAATAATTTTTTAAAATACATCTATCATATGAAAATATTTTAAAATAAAAGTTTGTCATTTTTAAAAATCATTTAAATAAAAAATTAGTTAAATATAAATAAAATATACAAATATTTAAAATATATATATATATATATATTTTTAACCACCATATATTAAAAATCAAAAAAGGCTGCTACAAGTATAACCCCAAAAACAGAAGCTCTCAAAGAAAAATACAATAATAAAATAACAACCAAAGAGCTTCAAACTACCAAACCCACAACAAGAAAAATGAAATCCAAACAAAAGGCTCAGTAGTCGGCCAGAGCTACCATCATCCTCGAGTATTCGCAAGGACCATCCAGAAGAAACATCAGCGGTTGCCACAAGGAAACGACGAGGACTGGGAGCCCCAGCCACATCATTGCCCTGCAACAAACAAACGAAAACAAAGCATAAACCGAATAAATAAAAACATCTTATCTTCTTTTACCTCCTCGTTTCCAAAATTTACCACGCTGAGCACCCCTCAAGGTCTTATCCGGAACCATGCTAAATTCAAAATCAGGATCTGAGAAAGAATCAGAAACCGAGATCTCCTCATCAGAATCAATTAACCAGTCACCTTGGGACCCACCAATTATTTCAGAGTTCTTACCCAAAATAGAATTGGATTCCAGTAAACTCACCGGCACATTAACCAAAATTTGAGAGTCAGGAGAAACACTTAGAACGCACCTAGCACCCCCTGTAGGCACCGGATCATCCAAAACACCATTAGAAATTAAACCCTCATTGGCTACATTTTCCTGATTGGTAATATCAAAACCATCATTCACAGGCAACTGATTTATAACAACAGACGAAGGGAAAAATGGAACAGCATTCAGAGACAAAGTCTCAACCGAAACCTCCTTATCATCATCCTCTCTATTATTAACCAACAAACCATCATCCTCACGATTAGAGTCCAACATTCTAGTAGAATCAACAACCAGCTCTTCCATCTCTCTCACATTCGGCTCAATCAAAACATCAACATTAGGAACAATAACAGCCACCTGCTCCTGTACCCCCGGCAAATCGCAAAGAGAGGTTCCAGTTTTTGAGACAATCCGATTAGGATGTAAAATAGAACAGGATTCCATAGAGTGTCCTAAAGAAGAACAATGCGAACAAAAAAAAGGAATATCATCAAAAATCACCGTTTGAGCATAACCCGATTCCACAGATCCAACCCAAACTTTCTCCGCATGTTTCTTAGTAACATCCAGCTCTACCAAAATACGAGCCATTGACGGTCGCGAACCAGATGCCGTGGCTAAATCCGTTTTGAGAGGGCGACCGAAAAGGGAACCCAAACCAAAAAGAATCCTAGGAGAAAAAAGATGAGGCCTAAGATGGGGGAAAGAGACCCAAATTGGAACAATTGGAGAATCCTTCTCAATGTCCAGATGGTGAGTCCACTTCACCACTTTCATATAACAATTTTGAACAAAATAAGACCTATGAGCAAAAATCCTACAATAATCAAAATCATTCTCCAATTTTATCAACACATTACGAATATTGAGCACAGTAACAGAAAAATCCCCAATCAACTTAAGACAAAAGCAAAATTTCCGAATGGCTTCAACGGAAGGTCTCCGCCCCGGAAAACGACCCACCAAAGAGAACTCAAAAGGCTTAGCGAGCGACCTAATCTCATCTTCAGAAATAAATAAAGCCGGCAGTCCACGATAAGAAGAAAAACTCAGATCAGGAAAAGCAGAAGAAGAAAAACCTGCAACCGCGTCCTTAAACGAAATAGGAGCCTTACTACCGGACAGGAAACCAGGATCGCGCGGCGGAGAAGCCGCCATCCGACGTTAGCAGACGAAAATCTCACCAAACGACGGAGACGAAGGGGCGGCGGAAACGAAACCCTAGCAGAGCAAAAAACATTTCGCTACTCATATGATATATATATATATATATATATATATATATATATATATATATATATATATATATATATATATATATATATATATATATATATATATATATATATATATATATAAGGTATTTAGAAGTATCCAAAATTAAATTTAATTTTAAGTTAAATTATCTTAAAATTAATGTGTGATAATTAAAAAAATATTTTTAAAATAAAATTTTTTAATTAATTATTAAAGTAATTAAATAATTCGAATTATTTAAAGAAAAAACTAACTTTAAATTAAAATATTAAAAATTCTAAAATTTTTGATCTACTATACTAATTTTTCTGATTTAAATTGAATTTGTTTTGAATTATTGAATCTTTATGTTAATTAAAAATTTCAAAATATTTTAAATTAATTAATATTTAAAATACTTGTTAAATTTAATTAAATTAAAACCTTAAATATTCTATGAAATTTTAAATTATTTAAAATAATTATCATTGAAATGTTTAAAATTATTTTGATTTAAGTTTAATTAAATATTAACTAAATATTTAAATTTTTAATTAATTAGAAATTATCTAAAATATAAGGTATATGTTAAATTTTAAATTTAGATACTTTTTAAAATAATTCATTCATTATATAAAATTATTTAATATAAAATTATGAAAATTTGAAAATATAAGATATTTAATTAGTTAAACACTCATCAATTATGTAAGGATTCAAATAATTTAAAATACCTAAATTATATTTTTATTTTAATTAGATTTTAAATATTTGTTTTAAAATAAGTTTAATAATTCAATTAAAATACTTTAAAATAAAACTTTGAATTAAAAATATTTAATTTAATATTGATTTTTAAATTAATCAACTATTTTAATATTGAAATTCTTTAGAATATTTAAGGAAAATATTTTAAATTTTAATATAAAGTATTTTAAATAATATAAATAAATTTTAAATTATTTTAAAGAATAAGAATTTCGTTTTTTAAAATAATTAAATTTATAGTTAATTAATTATTTTTATTAAATATTTGTTAGTTTTTAAATAATTATTTAATTAAAAAATATTCAAAATATAAATTATATTTTAAATTAATTTAACATCAAATTAAAAATTTTTAAAATAATTTATGAATTATTTAAATATTTTAATATAAACTTATATATTTTAGGAAATATTAAAAAATTTATCTAAATGAATACTAAACTAATTACTAAAATGGTTAAATAATTTACACTATTTAAAGTGTGTTGAATATTCTAAATTAATTTTAGTTTTAAAATATCTTGAAGTGTACTATCTGATTTAATTAAGGTGTTTTAAACTAAAACTTTAATGTTTGAAGAATAATTAAATTAATATTAAGTAAAATTTATTAAGTATCGAAATATTAAGAAAGTTTAAAATATTTAAGAAAAATATTATAAATATAATTTAATATTAAACTAAAATATTGAAATATTTTATCTTAATATTTTAAAGTGTTTTAAAATAAAAGTTTGAATTATATAGAATATTTGGATTAATATTTATGAATAATATTAATTAAAATATTAGTATTTGAATATTCAAGATATTTTAAAATGTATTAAATATTTTAAATTGAATTGAATTTTAAATTAAAGAGAATTAAAATACAATCAAATTGATATATTATATGTATTTTTTAGTTTAAAAATAATGTTTAATGAATTTTTATTTGTATAAATAATTAAGATTCATTTAATTTTAAAGTTAATTTCAAACTCTATTGAATTCGTTTGTGAGGTTGTGCCATTAGGCTCGAAAAAGTATGAATCCTTTGGACACTTAGCCCTGTAACCCAAAGTAGTCCATCTTAAAAATTCATTTATGGAGTGCTTATTGTGTATTAGAATGTTGGTCAATCGATTTATTAATCAAGTTAGAGTTTTTTTTTTGAAATTTTAACCAATTATTTGTTTTTTTCAGAATTATTTAATCGCATTAATATAAAGGGGCAAAAAGTTGACTTTTTA
Source organism: Dendrobium officinale (assembly GCA_019514585.1). NCBI lineage: Eukaryota > Viridiplantae > Streptophyta > Magnoliopsida > Asparagales > Orchidaceae > Dendrobium > Dendrobium officinale. Next base: position 35,592,915 of record CM033699.1, on the reverse strand, counting down.
AATTAAAGTTAATTTTGAAAGTTTCAAAATTTTAATAAATATTATACCCTAAGATGAGCAATTAGACTATTAGTTTGCTGGATTTGAATAATTCTATAAAAAGTTGTGATTTTTTTAAGTTTGGACCTAAATTTGAACTTCAGTTGACCAAAAAGTTGACCTTTTAACTTTGACTTAATTTAGGGGTTTTTATATTTTTGGAAATTATTAGAATTTAATTAGATTTTAATGACTATTTAAATTTTATTAAATTAATTTTTTTTTGGAGTTGATTATGTTTTTTTAAAGTTAAGATATTTTTGGAATTTTTGAAAATTATTTAGTTAAAGAGGACATTTAAATTTTGATTCAAATAAATTACAAACCCCTTGAAATTGCCCCAAAGGCCAAATATGACACAAGGGAATGTTTCTAAGTGTTAAGGAGTTTTTTTGGAATTTTTATTTATTTTTATTTAATTAAGTTAATTAATTATCTATTTTCCTTAGAAATTAAATTAAACTTAAATTAAGGGTCAAATTAAAGGGCTTTTAATTTTCATTGATTAGGTTTATATTCTAGTCAGTTAGATTCATAATTTGAAAATTTTGGATTTAAGTTTGATTTATTAGTTAATTTTCAGAAGTTTCAAGGGTTAATTGATGCATTAAACATAAGTTAATTTAATTAAGGAGTTTAATTATTTTTTAAAACTTGTGAGAATTTTCCTATGGGCTGAATGTGTAACTAAGTTTAAATGTTTAAATTTTAACACTTATTGGACATGTATTTTTTCTTCTAAAATTTTTGTCCTTAATGTCACTATGTTTAGGGATTGAAAACAATGTTATTCTAACCCTTAATAATATACATAAATGCATGCAAGCACAATCAATTTCTAAATCTATGAGAGCCTAAGCTAGGTGCAAGTGTGTGCATCCTACACATATAAATTAAAATATAACTCAATTAATTCGAAAAATAATCAATGAGCAATTAGAAAAATATTTGTTTTTCGATTAGTTACTACTCCACATCAATTCAATTCAATCAAGCTTAATCTATGTTTAAAATTCTACGACTTACTCAAGGCTCTCAAAATTATATATATATATATATATAAAATTAAATTTTATACAAGAAAATAGCTTAATTTTTGAATCTTTAGAAAAATTAAGTTAATTTCAAAATAATTTTTTAAAATACATCTATCATATGAAAATATTTAAAAATAAAAGTTTGTCATTTTTAAAAATCATTTAAATCAAAAATTAGTTAAATATAAATAAAATATACAAATATTTTAATTATATATATATATATATATATATATATATATATATATATATATATATAAGGTATTTAGAAGTATCCAAAATTAAATTTAATTTTAAGTTAAATTATCTTAAAATTAATGTGTGATAATTAAAAAAATATTTTTAAAATAAAATTTTTAATTAATTATTAAAGTAATTAAAAATAATTTCAAATTATTTAAAGAAAAAACTAACTTTAAATTAAAATATTAAAAATTCTAAAATTTTTGATCTACTATACTAATTTTTCTGATTTAAATTGAATTTTTTTTGAATTTTTGAATCTTTATGTTAATTAAAAATTTCAAAATATTTTAAATTAATTAATATTTAAAATACTTGTTAAATTTAATTAAATTAAACCTTAAATATTCTCTGAAATTTTAAATTATTTAAAATAATTATCATTGAAATGTTTAAAATTATTTTGATTTAAGTTTAATTAAATATTAACTAAATATTTAAATTTTTAATTAATTAGAAATTATCTAAAATATAAGGTATATGTTAAATTTTAAATTTAGATACTTTTTAAAATAATTCATTCATTATATAAAATTATTTAATATAAAATTATGAAAATTTGAAAATATAAGATATTTAATTAGTTAAACACTAGTCAATTATGTAAGGATTCAAATAATTTAAAATACCTAAATTATATTTTTATTTTAATTAGATTTTTAAATATTTGTTTTAAAATAAGTTTAATAATTCAATTAAAATACTTTAAAATAAAACTTTGAATTAAAAATATTTAATTAAATATTGATTTTAAATTAATCAACTATTTTAATATTGAAATTCTTTAGAATATTTAAGGAAAATATTTTAAATTTTAATATAAAGTATTTTAAATAATATAAATAAATTTTTAAATTATTTTAAAGAATAAGAATTTCATTTTTAAAATAATTAAATTTATAGTTAATTAAATATTTTATTAAATATTTGTTAGTTTTTAAATAATTATTTAATTAAAAAATATTAAAAATATAAATTATATTTTAAATTAATTTAACATCAAATTAAAAATTTTTAAAATAATTTATGAATTATTTAAATATTTTAATATAAACTTATATATTTTAGGAAATATTAAAAATTTATCTAAATGAATACTAACTAATTAGTAAATGGTTAAATAATTTACACTATTTAAAGTGTGTTGAATATTCTAAATTAATTTTAGTTTTAAAATATCTTGAAGTGTGCTATCTGATTTAATTAAGGTGTTTTAAACTAAAACTTTAATGTTTGAAGAATAATTAAATTAATATTAAGTAAAATTTATTAAGTATCGAAATATTAAGAAAGTTTAAAATATTTAAGAAAAATATTATAAATATAATTTAATATTAAACTAAAATATTGAAATATTTTATCTTAATATTTTAAAGTGTTTTAAAATAAAAGTTTGAATTATATAGAATATTTGGATTAATATTTATTGAATATTAATTAAAATATTAGTATTTGAATATTCAAGATATTTTAAAATGTATTAAATATTTTAAATTGAATTGAATTTTAAATTAAAGAGAATTAAAATACAATCAAATTGATATATTATATGTATTTTTTAGTTTAAAAATAATGTTTAATGAAAAATGGGCATAAAAAATTAACATTAATTTTAATAATAATAAAAAAAGGTTATAATGATGCCTACGACGGCAGAATGCCACATGATAGGCCTTGATTGGATGCTTCAAACAACTATTTGTTAATAATGATGGAGGCGTAATCATAGTCAATAATTGCAATTGCGGTGCACACGAAGCTACTTTATTTAACCATGTTAGCGTGCACTGTTAGTCAGCGGATCCCAACTGTTATGAAATGAGCAGCTCGAATTATGTTGGATGATTGAAACGACCGTGGGATTGAATCCGTGGTTAAACAAAATTGCAGAATAACTCCATCTGGACTGTTGTTTGTGCGATCAATAATCCATGAAATGTACATCGAGAGAATGTTACGAATGAAACCTAGAATGGGTTTTTCGTCTCATTCTTTTGATTATATAGACCATTTCACTTGAAATTTTAAACCAGGGTAGAGTTACTGAACATAAATTATGGCGAGAGATTCTTACAACTTAAAGCATGCATAATGAAAAATTATTTTAAAGCTAAGTGTTCTAACATAGTGTTAGGGATTTAAAGAGATTTTACCATTAGATCTTTAGGGATTTGATGTAGTTGAGCTTATAGACGGTCCTCCTACAAGTTCCATTTTGAAACCATGGTCTGAAACTCACTTGATCAGGTAGAGGAAGCCTTGGACAGAATAAGGGTGGGTTTATCAAAGAATTCATCACCAGTGATGTACAACCACTTCGGTTATGTAGTGGGAAGATGGAGGAGGGTTTGGAGAGCAAAAAAGAAAAGAAAGGATGCTTAGAGAAAGCTTGGGGGCTGAGGATTGAGTGTGTGTAAAAATGAGGTCCTCCTTGTGGTTTGAAGTCTAGGGTTCTGATTGAAGGGCTGTGATTCATCACAACTATTGCCCTGATGGAGGACACGTGCCCGAGGTCATTGAAAGGCTGAGCCAAAGCCTAGGTCGAGCTCAACCACCATTGGGTGGCTCCATGAGTAGGGAGACCATTCATTCCTTATTTGGTTAAACCAAACCCTTAGCTTGGTTAAAAGGTCGTTAAGGGAGCTTTATGTTTCAATTGGAAGGATTGAATCAGATGAATGGAAAGTAAATGAGATTTCAAATGGATTTTGACCATTTAGGTTGATTTGAGTGTTTGTTGACCAATTTGATCAGTTAACTGGTCAAACTAGGATGAGGTGGTAGGGAAGGAGTGTGGGAAGCTAGTTCGGGTACCTTAGAAGGAGTTTGATATGATTACGTGGGTGCATATGCAAGCTAATGGGTATTTGATAAAACATGTAGGTTGACTCTTGATTAAAAATCCTAAGACTTGACTTACACTAGACTTGAATGCATTTAAACTATAAAGTAGAGTAGATTTAAAGGCTTGATGGGCATTGGATGAGTTGATCCACTAAGAGTCATTGATTTGACTCAAATGGAATAATTTTTATTAAACATGGGCTTAGTTGACCAGGTCAATAATACGTTGCTTCATATTTGATGACTCATATATATTTATGCATATAAGATAAAATGTATCCTTGAATAAATGAAGAGACTTATTGCTTGTGTCTTTGATTGTTAGTTATGAAAGAATAATTAGATGTGCCCAAGTTACACATCATAATTGAGCCTCAACGCAAGCATATAGTTGGCCCTTTATGCAAGCTACTAGTGTGCCTCAGCTCTGTTTTCCAATATGACCTGGCCCTGCATGTTAGTTTGCTAAGATCCTTCTTGCTAGGTTGACCAGGCCTTGCATGCCAGCTTTCCAAGCATTGCCTGCCAAGTAGCCCAGGCCCTCTTCCAGCCAACTTGCCAAGAATCTTCCTGCTAGTGTGCCCATACTCTGGCTACTAGCATGATCAAGCAAAGCCTGCTAGCTTTAAAGTTTGATTAGGTTGTTATACCTAAAGCAATTGTCTCAAAGCTAACCAAGAGGGGGGGGGGGGGGGGGGGGGGGGGGGGGGGGGGGGGGGGGGGGGGGGGGGGGGGGGGGGGGGGGGGGGGGGGGAATGAATTGATAATTTAAAAATCTCTTGGAATGTTTAAAAAAATGATTTAAGTTTTTAATTATAATGATAAATTTTTATAAAAATGTTTTTTTTTTTACCATAAAAAGTAAATGTGTTGAAAATAAAAAAAAAAGTAAAAGTAAAGACAAAGGAACACTAAATTTTGTAGTGGTTCGGTCAAACTAGACCTACGTCTAATCCCTGAAGACTCCCTCTTCACGTATTGCACTATACCAAAGTGACTCTCCTTTTTCTCTCATAGTAAGATGGAGAAGCCCTTACAATTAGCCTCTCTTCCACCAATCGCTAGTGTGGCAGAGTACCATTATCATTTCTCACCCTCCTGGTGATGGCAAAGAACCAGCGTCCTTTCACTCCCTCTTGGTGTCGGTAGAGTACCGGCATCCTTTCACACCCTCTTGGTATGGACAAAGAACAGTCATGTTTTCACACCCTCCTGGTGTTGGTAGAGTAACGAATCTCCTTTGAAAATCTTATTTCAAGAGTCTTCAAGAAAGAAGGGAAAAACTTCGAAGAATAAGTAAGAGATCCTTACCATTAGGTAACCTTATGAATCCCCTCACAAATCTCTCTTAAGAAATCTCTCACTCTTCAATCCAAAGACACTCTCTCAAACACTCTCCAAGTTCAATCTCAAAAGAAATTTGTAGTATGAGTTCTTAGGTAATCAGTTTTTAGGACATTATATAGAAAGGATAAGAAAAATAACAATAAAATTAAAAATTTCAATTTGACCATATTGGATATACAGTACGATCGTATTGTAAACATAAGAACAATTTAAAAATCATGGTAATAACCTAGACAAACCTATTTTTTACTCTATTAGTCATATGTACAAACTGACATCGTACTCTATGAACAGTTCAAAAATGAATTAGTTTGTCTGGTATGATTCTATACGAATACATTTTGTACTCTGGTCGGTGTACTGTACAAACTTCATTTTATACAATATGATAAGTTAACCAAAATCATGTTATATTTGGTACAAAAATGGATGAGTCCATTTCGTACGATGGATGTTGTATGTATGAAAATAATTTCATTTAGTATGAACAATTCAAAAAAATTAATTGTTTGTATGGACGAACTGGTATGCACCCATTTCATACTCTAGATGTCGTTTGCATGAAAATAATTTCATACAGTACGATCAATTCAAAAAATGGTGGGTTCATTTGGGATGAACTTATTTCAATCCATTTCATACTCTAGACGTCGTCTGTATGAAGCAATGTTCGTACAATACGAATAGTTCGATAAAACATTCTAAGGCATGATTTGATTAACTCTATCTGAAGGAAGATACATGTCAAATCATACAGTACAATTAGTTTAAAAAATACAATTTTTTATTCACTCCCCCAGTGTGTGTGTGTGTGTGCATGGTTACCCAATGACAACCACACTCTCTTAGAATTAAGAAAAATAGAAAAAAAAAATACATGTTTTAATTACAATAAACCCTAATCTAATATGTCTTAAAGTCTTCAAGGGTCAGGAGTATGATTTTCTTTTGAAATATTAGTACACAGGAACAATACAAACAAAAACTTTTCTAATATATGTTAGAAGAAAATAATAATCAACACAATAATATTTTGGTATGATCCAAAACTCACATGCTATAAAAGTATACATTTGAAAACTAAGTCGCAACAATCTCCCCCTTTTGATGATGGTAAAATAATTATTGTTTGAATTAACACTTAAAGAAAATTTTTCTCCCAAGCTCCCCCTAAATGAATGACCAATTTAAAACAAGGGGTTCCCTTGGAAAATTAAAAGCACAAACCAAACAAAAACTACTAAAATAGAAATAAAACAACAAAAACAACATGAACACCAAAACATACACACACTAACACAACAAACACACTCACAACAAAACATATAGATATACACAAAAACAACATATAATACACCAAAAATATCAAACAATCCCATACATCAAACAATAACTAATGACTCCCCCTTTGATAACAACAAAAAGGAAAAGAAAAGTTTCTATGGATAAATCAAAATAGTTGATAAAGAAGAAGATTTTAAACAAATTGCAAATACAAGATTAAATTCCTAATGCTAAACAGAAAAATACAATAAATCAAAGAACAACTAAGATAAGAAAAGTTAATTAGGTTCACCGTTCACTCAAGAAAAATTAAATAGAAATGATTATTACAAAATGATGAAATAAAGATTAATTAATTTCTAATTCAATAGTTAAGATGATTGTTGATTATATGGATTTGGTTTAGAGATAGAATAATACCAAAAAGAACAATATGAATATTTAATTGGCAACATTGTACATCTTTTCAATTATTTGTGGCACACTTTGTACATCTTTTATACTTGGGCTATTTTTATGGCTCTTTTCACTTTAGGAATATTGCACATCTTTTTAATATTTACACGCTCTGTGCATTTTTTTAACTTTTTTTGTTCTTTCCAATATCAATAATCTTAATTTAAATTCCAATTATAACAAAAATATACACATTGAAAAAGAAAATATAATAAATAAGATATCTATTTTGCAAGAATGATTTCCTTATCTACATACAGTCATAATTTTAATTAAAATTTTGAAAGATTAAATTTTACAAGTAAATTAATTTATAGACCAAAATAATTCAAATTCCATTCATGAGATTAACTACAAATGATTTGTCTAAAGAAAAATAAATATTTCAAGAAGTAAAATTTCAATGCACATCAACACAACATTCCATTATTTCATTTATCATCCAAAACACATAAATTTAAGATCACATCATTCCAAATGCAAGAATAACACATGAATACACTAACAGATAAAATCACAAAAAAAAGAACATCTAAATAATAAACACAAACTCATCAACCACTATAGCACAGAGTATAACTAATAATTAGAGGGGCCTTTATCTAGAGGAGGTGGTTGGTTAAATATTGAAAAGTAACTATTGATCGTAGCTACATTGGTGTTAAGTGAGTCCAATTACCCTCAGATCCAACCCATGTCGTTATTGAATCTAGCATCCTGCAGATTAGAGTGATTTTGAATTTGATCAAAGTGTTTAGCAAAATGAGTTTCCATTCTATCGACATGCTAGTTCATTTCTTGATAGAACTTTTAGTCATGTCCAAGTGTAGGTGCTGGAGCAGGAGCTCCTCTTTCTTACTCAGAATAATCTTCCTCAAAACTTTTATCCCACCCAAAAAGTGCCTGAAAAGAGGCATCATTAAAGAAAATAGGAAGTTCAGTTGGTGGATCAGGATGGATTAGGTTGTACTTTTTCACTAAGATATAAAAAACTAGATGTCCTAAGGCCACATTTTTCTTCCTTTTGTTGTGAGGAAGTAATATCAGAATGTTTGTAAATATAGTCCATGATAAGTTTGACTTCATTAAAAGGAGTTTCAGTCATAATCAAGTATGAGATAGTGAACAAAAGAGGAATCAAATTTATACGATCACTAGCTTTTGGAATTATAGAGGTTCTCAAAATATGCTAGATAATCCTAGCATTCTGATTGAGAGTGCACACACAAGACAGATGGCTAACTTGGGCAACACCTTTAAGAGTTTGATTTATTTCTGACCAGTTAAAATTGGCTCTAGCGGTTAAAGTTTGTGTTATAACTCCTTAGGTTCTAAGGTGAAGGAATTTGCCTAGATCTTCTTTAGTGATCTCTACATGCTGCTTAAAGAAGAAAGAGGTAATCCTAGTGTGATCTTGGTTTACCTTCATGTTTGCATGGAATATTTGAAAGTTTTCATGACGATATGCATAAATTATGGTAAGGATGAAGGAAAATTAGGTTGAGGCAAATAGGGGGATAATAGAAAAATTAATATCACTCTGGATGAGGAGTTGTGAAGGGATTATGTTGGTAGAAAAATACCTATCAAAGGCTTCCTCATTCTCTTTGGAAAGAAAATTGCCATTTCTAGCTGATCTAGAGGATGACCCTTAGAAGTGCGAGGTCGTTTGCTACAGCTTGCCATTTTTATGATTTAGACTCGAGAAGGTATAGAAACAAATGAGAAAGTGAATAAGAAACTTATCCAAGACCCTTCTATTTAAAGAAAAATAACCTATCATATAGTATAAAATATGGATTGTACGTACGATTCTAAATTCATATGGGATTAAAAATATTTCATACATATGAATAGAAATGACAAAAAATGAAATGGCTTATCAAAAAATGCCATTTATGAGGCATCATTTCATACATAATTTTTGACCAAATAATCATACTGATGAACATCTGTTTGTCCGGGACAATCAAAAAATTAAAGATCATTTTATGATGGTTAGATTTGTCCACATGAAAAACTAGCAACATGATTGTATAGACGAAATGCAATTTTGTATGTACAATCTGACAAAAATAATTAAATACTTGGAAAATTGTCCCCAATTGTACATATAACAACATAGTTCCTATAGATGATGATGACATCATATAATATGAAATTCAATAAAAAAACCCAATTTTGTGTGCTCAACTTAGAAAACTACCATGTATATGCTACTTAATTTCTACAATAAGAAAAAAAAATTTGTACAATATGAAGAGAACACTTAAAACAAGATATGATAAACCAAAAAACTTTTCAAGACCAATCACTCAAGATCTTATGATATGCTACCAGTAAAAAAAAACACAAAACTAAACAAATAAAAACAAATAAAACAAACAATAAGAGAAAATAAATAAACACATAATTACACAACAAATCAAGTTTGCAGAATTTCAATTTAAGCATTAAGATCAATCACACCTAATCTGGTTCTTAAAGTGCTGAATGTGTTAAAAGCTAGTGACTTTGTGAAAATATCTGCACATTAATTCTCAGTACCAACATGATGCAATTCAATTTCTCCTTTAGCTATATGATCACTAATGAAGTGATGCCTTATATTAATATGCTTGGTTCTAAAATATTGAATAGAATTCTTTGAAATACAAATGGCATTTATATTATCACATAAAATTAGAATAGTGCCAATAAAAAATCCTAAGTTAATTAGTTATTATTTTAATCAATGAACTTTTGCCACACAACTATCTAAGGTAATATATTATACTTCAGTAGTTGAAAGGGCTACATAATTCTATTTTATTCTATATAAATAAGCTAAAGAGTTTCTTATGAATTGATAAGTTTCAAAAGTACTTTTATGATTAATCCTATAGCATGTAAAATCTAAATTGAAATTTCTAATAATTTCAAAAGAAGAGCTATGCTTAGGATACCAAAGCCCTAAGTTTTGAGTTCCTAAAAGATATCTCATAATTCTTTTACTTATTATCAAATGTGACTCTTTTGAATCAGATTGAAATCTTACACACAAATAAATATTAAACATGATATCTAGTCTGCTAATAGTCAATTAAAGCAATGATCTAATAATACCTATAAATTTCTTTTGATCAATAGATTTTCCCTTAGAGTCATTATTTTATTGCATTGAGGAACTCATTAGTGCAGTCACTAATTTAGAATTATCCATTTCATATTTTTTGAGATTGTCCTTAATATATTTTGACTAACTAAGAAAAGTTTGAAAGTGCTCTGATGGAACTAGAAAGTTGGTGAGGGATGTTAAGCCCTTATGATCTGGCCGAAGGCTAACAAAGAGAGAGGTGAATTAGATAACTTTCAAACCAAAGATAAACCTCAAATCAAAATCACCACAGAAATCAAAGTGCAGAAGAAAATTATGCGGAAGCAATAATAAAAAAGAACACACCAGATTTATAGTGGTTCGGTCAAACCTTGACCTACGTCCACTCCTTGGAACCACCCTCCAAGTATTGTACTACAAAAGTGTCTCTACTTTAGCCCCCACAGCTAGGAGGAGAAGCCCTTACAAAATCACTTCCACCTTCCCCGGTGTGGCGGAGTCGCTGGGTCCTTTGACACCAAAGAGATCTTTTTCTTTGGTGAACTTCCCTCGAGACAAGCCTTGAATCTGACGGTATTCAGGTGCGAGCTTGCCGGAGCAACCGTGTGGAACCCCCTCCACACTCCCTTGAGTCCCCCTCATAGAATCTTCTCCCTCTCTCAAACTCCACCCTTTCCTCACTCCCTTTCAATCTCTCTCTTCAAGTTTCCCCCAAAAGAACGAAGCTACAATGGCTGCCAAAGACACTTACAAAGTGTCATGTCATAGCTTAAATAGAAGATCTCAAAACGAGCTCATTAATGTAAGTTGCCGACATTATCGTCCAGGACGATACTAATATCGTCCTGTACGATAAGTGCAATTTAAGCCAAATCAGCCAGGACGATTTGAGATGATCAGAAGAAGTTTGTTCATATCGTCCTGGACGATCAAAACAAATCGTGGAATATCATCCTGAATATCGCCCTGAAAAATAGCTATCCGATGTCCAATCATCCAGCAGATCGTCCTGGCCGATTCTGCGATTGTCTAGGACGATTTGATCATGTAATCAAGTCATAATTGCTTTCCTTAAATTCCAGAGAAATTTTGGAAAAAATCATTCTGGATTGTCCTAGACGATATTTTATAGTCCTGGATGATCCACCTGGACGATGTCCAAAAATAAGTAATTCCAAAGTAGATCTGGCGGCAAATTCTTTTTATTTTGAGCCTATCATCCTGGTCGATACAAAATCGTCCAGGACGATGTGTTTTGCATAATGATGTCTGCTTTAATGAGGATGCCCTAATTAGGGTTTCTATTTTTGAACAGATCGTCCAGGATAATATAAATATTGTCCCGGATGATGTAAACAAAAAACAGTAAACTCTAGGGAACAGCCATAAAATCTTCCAAGTTACAAAGCATCAGGAGCCACACCAAATACAATAGACTCAAGAAAGAAAAAAGTGTATAAATTGACTCAGACCTAGTCTACCCAATCTTGAGTTGGTTCCAAATTGCAGTCTGATTGTGTGGACCTGAAATGTTAGTAATTAAGGCCGTCGTAGAGAAATAGAAGTGTTTGCTATTATCAAAATCATAATTCATGAAAACATATCCGTAACAAAGCTCCTTTCTCATTTTTCTTTATGCTATAACCATGAAAATAACTCAAATCTCCCATCAAACTCTTTTCATATTCACTACTCATTATTTTTGAAAAATTATCAAAAAGATTTTTATTTACAGATCCAAACAAGATATCATCAACATATAATTGAACAGAGTATATCATATCTTATACTTTTTAAAAAGAGAGTGGTGTCTACACTTACTTTCACAAATGACCTTTCTAATAGGGAAGTGCTTAACCTCTCATACGAAGCCCTAGGTGTCTATTTTAGTACGTACAATGCCTTTTCCAATTTAAACACATGATTATAGAATTTAAAATTTTCAAAATCTGGAGGTTGCTCAACATAAATATCCTCTTATATCACCCCATTAAGAAAGGTACTCTTAAAATCCTTTTGATACAATTTAAAACATTTAAAACAAGCAAAGGTAACAAAATCCTAATTGCTTCAAGTCTGGCTATAGGGGCAAGTTTCTTCAAAATTAATCCCTTTTATTTGATTATACCCCTTAGCTATCAATCTAGCCTTATTTCTAATCACAACACTTGAATCATTCATTTTATTTTTAAACACCCACTTAGTTCCAATAACACTTTGATCCTTAGGCCTTTCAATTAATTCTCAAATATTATTTCTAATAAACTGATTCAACTCTTCCTGCATAGCCAAAATCTAAAATTTATTCAAAAGTGTTTGATTTAGATTAGTGGGTTTAATCATTGATATAAAGGCAGAATGGTTCACTTTTGCTAAGTTCATACCTAGTTCTAACACCCTCATTAGGTTCACCTAAAATCAATTTCTTGGTTGATTCTTAGAAAATTTCCATTCTTTAATCAAAGGGTTTTCTGATCCAACATTCTCTTTCAAATTTGACTTTTTAATTCCTTAGGAGATATTTTTAATATGATCATCTTTTAACCTTGGCTTTTCCATAATACTAGATTCATCAAAAATAACATGTGTGGTCTCCTCAATTACCAAAGTTCTCTTGTTAAAAACTCTATAGGATTTTCCAGCACTAAAATTTCTAAAAAAATATCCTTCATCAGATTTAGGATCAAAATTTCCTAAAAGAGTTTTACCATTATTGTGAATAAACACCTTGCATTCAAAAGCATGTAAATACAAAAGATTAGGTGATATCCCCTTAAGAGGTTTATTGGGTGTCTTGTTTAATTTGGATCTAATATTCACCCTATTTAGAGCATAACAAGTCATACTAACCGCTTCAGCTAAAAAATGTTTTAGAAGAGAGTAATATGCTAATATTACTCTAGAAGCTTCTATTAAAGTTATGTTCTTTCTTTTAACAATCTCATTCTATTGAGGGATCCTAGGTGTTGAATAATTATGTTCAAATTCACATTCTTTATAAAAATCTTCAAAATTTTCATTTTCAAATTCTCCTCTATGGTAACTTTGAATTGATAAATTCTCACACCCTAATTTCCTCTAAATCCATATAAAAAACCTTCTAAATTTCTCAAATGGTTCATTCTTATGAAATAAAAACTTAACCCCATTGAATCTAAGAAAATCATTAACTATTATAAATTCAAAAACTTTACCTCCTAGACTCATAGTACTAACTGATCAAAAAAGATCCATATGAATGACTTCCAATATTTTGCTAGTTCTAAGATCTTTAATGGAAGGAAAGGATGACTTCACCTATTTTCCTAATTTTCATGCATCACACAGGTGATCCTTAGTGAAGTTTAGTTTAGGTATGCCTTTAACAAAATCTTTCTGGGTAATCTTCCTAAGGTTTTTCATGCTTGCGTGATAAAGTCTCCTATGCCATAACCATGATACATCAATAATTATTTTAAGACAAAAGGCATTAGAAGATTTAAAAAAATTCAAAATCAAGCATATACATGTTATTTACCCTATTTTCATGCAATATATCAATTCCGTTTTAGCTTATTATGCAGCTTATGGGTAAAAATTTTACACTGTAACATTTATCACATAACTGATTGATACTCAATAAGTTATGCTTTAAGCCTTCTACCAATAAAATATTTTTAATGAAAATATTTTTCTTGTTGTCAATCATGCATATACCTACCACTTTCCTTATGGTATTATCTCCCAGTGTAACCTTGTCTCCATTCCTGGCTTCTAGTGATGTGAATTGTGTGTGTCTCTAGTCATATGCTTCGAACATCCACCATCTAAGTACCAAATGCTCTCATGAGGTTTTGTATGAGAGAGATTCTACAAAATGATCAAACATTAGACTTAGAAATCCAATGAGAAATTAGGGTCTATTTATAGTTTTTAGGTGGAGGCATGACCAATAATTAGAAGAAAGATTAAGGGTAAGTTGGGAGTGGTTTGAATGGATAGCCGATGTTGATTCTCTTGATTATGAACAGTTTAGTGGACATTTGAATGACTTGTTGGATTTTTCTAGTCAATTTTCTTGATTCAATTATAAGCATGTCAATTTTTGAAGTAATTTGATAATCAAATTTATGGTTTAAACTCTCCAAATGCACTTCAGGTTTTTGATTTGGGCCATTTGGCCTCAGATTGAGTGAAATATGATATAATCAGGTTCATGTTTTTAAGACATTCAATTCAGCTGTAAGTTTGCTGAAATCGGAGTTTGGATGGTCCCAAAATTAATTACGGAAGTTTCCAACTTGATTGTCTTGCCATTCATGCATGGTCAAGATAATTTTTTGATGATATATTAGTTACTCTCTATTTTATACAATGAAGTTCCTGAAGACAAAAAATATGTGTAACATCATTTTAAATTATTTGAATCACAAAAACTATTAGAAAAATGCATTCATAGAAATTTAAAATTACTTGAAATTGATCATAGAAGCTCTGTTGAGCTCCAAAAATGTCAAATTTTGACCATGAATGTAAAAAAAAAGTTTCAGGGACCCCAAAATGCCCAATTTGGATTATTCATACTGAATCGGCCGCCAATGAGAGCTCGTGCTGACGCACTGGCCTAAGAGTCACTCCCAGGGGCGCACTATTCTAAGAGCAGCCGGCAATAGCCGGCTGTAGTTATGAAAATAAAATTTTTTGTGGGGGCCACCATGGTATAATTTTTAAAGATGGGGCGGCGATTATAGCCGCTCCCCTTAAATACTTTTTTTATAAATTAAAATTATCATATTTGGGCCCCAAAAAATTTGAAAAAAATTCCAAAATTATTTTAAAAAAATTTTAAATGCTTTTCGAGATACATTTCCCCTTTATTTCTAAATAATTTCCCCCCGTTTTCTTCTTATAAATACCCCCTTAGGGTAAGAGGAAAATTGCTCCTTCTCCTCTTCTTCCTTCTCCTTCTAACTTTCTTATAGTTGAGACTTTTCACTATTTTTTAAGTGGCATCCCCTACAAAAATTCAGTGCCCCTCTCTTGTGTATAAGTTAAAATTTTTGACATTCCCATTTCTTTCTCCCTTATTTTTATTCTTATTGTTGCTGGTTTCCATTAATTTTTGTAGGTAGTATCCCTTCTAAATTTAGTGCCCCTCTTTAGTGTATAAGTTCAAATGGGCGATCATACCTCCTCCAAAATTTTCTCAGTTAAAGGAGATCATCTTGCTACCCAATATGAGGGTCTGAAAAAGCCTCGCATGGTGATCAAAGTTAATGACATTGCCTCCACTATCACTAGAGACTCTTTGATCATTTTTAAGAAGAAATTTTACTTCCCTAATTATTTTATTATGAAGGTGTCTGAAATGTCAGATTATGCATGCTCTCATCCTTCCAGGATTATTGATGGTGTATAAGTCAACCCTGCTTGCCAGCGTACTTAGGCCCTTCCTGTTAGTGGCTTAGGCCCTGCCAGCCATGAAGACTAACCCTTAGCTGCCAGGTTGCCCAGGCCCTGCTAGCCAGCATGCCCAGGCCTTACCTGCCAACATACACAGGACTTTGATTGGATGCCAGCATGACAAGGCCCTACCTGTCAAGATGCCCTGGTGCGAGCTGCCAGTGTGCTATTGCCCTGCCTGCTAGTGTGCCTAAGGCTTACTTGTCAGATTACCATAGCACTGCCTGCCAGTGTGCCTAGGCCTTGTCTGGCAGTGTGTCATGGCCTTGCCTGCAAATATGCCCAGGCCTCGACTTCCAATGTGCCTAGGACCTATCTGTTATGTTTACCAGACCCTAACTCCCAATGTGCTTGGTCCTTGAGCCTGCCAATGTCCTCTATTAAATGTACTTATAAGTACTCATTTTAAGATTTTTGGCATCAAGTACTTATAAATACTCATTTTAAGATTTTTTGGCTTCCAATATGGCATGTTGGGAACTAGTGGTTGCACGTACAAGTAAAAAAATAAAATTTTTATGGGAAAAAAATGTAAGCTTTTTGGGCATTTTTAAAATACGAGGGCATTATAGAGGGAAGCCCAAACATGATGGAGAGTCATTTTTCCCTCATCAATCATGTGGGGCATAGCTATTATGCTATAATTCTTAATAACAACATATAAAGGCTTATTATTTGGACATGAAATCTTAATTTCCATCAACACCATACGAGAGTTATAACACTTTCCTTTGATTAGTTGTTACTAGTTATAAACATAATATGTTGCTTCATGTTAGATGACTCTTATGCTTCTTGATGTATATAAGTTAAAATGAATCTGTGAATACGTGAAGCAACTTGGTGCTTGTGCATTGAATTGTTAGTTTTTAATAAATAATTAGATGTGTCTTAGCCTTGCTTGCTAGTGTGCCTTAGCCTTTCTTGGCAACATGCCTAGGCCTTGCCAGTCAGCGTGGCCAAGCCTTGCATACTATCATACCAAAGACCATTCAAATATACTCATAAATACTCTATTTATGATTTTTGGGCTCACGATTGCATGCTGGGTACTCATGTGTGCATGTACAAGTAAAAAGTATACTTTTTGGAAAATTGTTTTTGAGATTTTTGGCTATTTTTGATCTACCGGAGTTTTCTAGATGTAATAAGCCTAGCTTGTCTATTAGAGGGAAGTCCAAACACGATGCAAAGTCATCTTTCTATTAGCGAACCTACAAGACATAACTATTTTGCTATAATTCTTAATAAGAGAATATAAAGGCTTATTGTTTTGATATGAAACAATTATTTCTTGTCAATACCATGCATGAGATATAACACTTCCTTATGATTGGTTATGACTAGTTTTTAGAATAATATATTTATTTATATTTGATGACTCATACATCTTGATGCACATAAGATAAAATATATCCATGAATAAATGAAGTGACTTGTTGCTTATGGCTTTGATTATTGGTTATGAAACAGAAATTTTATGTGCAAAGTTACACATTATAATTGAGCCTCAATGCAGGTGATTTGTTGGCCCTATATGCAAGCTGTTAGTGTGCCTCAGCCCTGATTGCCAACATGACTAGGCCCTGCTTGCCAGTTTTACAAGGCCTTAGCTACCAGCCTGCCCACGCCTTTTATGGTAGCTATCAGGGCACTGCCTTCTAGGTAGCTAAGGACCTATGCCAACCAACATGCTAAGGTCCAACCTGCTAGTGTGCCCATGCCCTGGCTGCCAGTGTACTCAGGCCCTACCTGCTAGCTTGCCCAGGACCTGGCGGTGTGTCCAGGCCCTAGCTATCCATATGCCCAAGCCATGTTTGTTAGGAAGTATATATCCATCTTTATTTGATTGTAATGTAAGTAGGCTTCCATGAAACTTAATATTTAGTGTTTGGAGGTGATATCGACCAACTGGTTAATATGAGGAAGTAAAAAACTCTCCTTGGGATAAGCTTTATTGAGATATATATAGTCCATGAATATTCTCCATGCTCCATTAGCATTCTGCATCATGGCAACATTTGCTAGCCAGGTGGGATAGTGCACTTCATATATAAATCTAGTCACCAAAAGCTTATTAACTTCGTACTCAATTTCTTGTCCATGCATAAAATTTTATTTATTTTCAATTACTGGCTTGCAGGTTGGGTTAACTTTGAGAGAGTGCATGATCACTTCAGGGACAATTTTGGGCATATCGGCTGGACTCCATGCAAAAAATATCTTAATTCCTACATAGGAAATCTACGTTTTCTTTCTTCGCTTCATTTAAGAGAAGAGATATAATATGCACAGTCTTTAAAGGATGTTCTTCTAGTATGGATACAAAGGTGAAGTCTTCTACAGGAGAAGCCCTCTAAGGGATATTCCCATTCCAAATATCAAGATTCTCGATGCTCAATGTAATTGATGGTCATGGTAGAGCTTGCCTAAGATAGTAGGATTATGCTACTTCTTTAATATTGGCCTTTCATCTATAATAAATAAGACTTGATTAGGCAATAAGGGGCCTCATTTAATGTTTTCAATCTCTCCAACTGTTTGATGATTATTCGATATTTATCTTTGTAGTTGTTGATTTTGCCCCCCAGTGGGATGAGCTTCCTCTCAAGAAGGTGGAATTTGAATAAATCATCCAAGGTAAACTTGGCGGACAAGTCTCTTAATTTCATCCTTGAGCTTCTTACAGGCTTCAATGGTATGCCCATGACTAGAATGGAAATTACAGTATTGATCCTGATTTAATGTATTCAGCTTTAAAGGATTCGACCACTTCATGTTCTCCTGATCTCGGATG
Organism: Dendrobium officinale; assembly: GCA_019514585.1. Lineage (NCBI taxonomy): Eukaryota > Viridiplantae > Streptophyta > Magnoliopsida > Asparagales > Orchidaceae > Dendrobium > Dendrobium officinale. The sequence goes on along the minus strand of CM033699.1, from coordinate 35,574,329 downwards.
GCTATGAAAACATTTTCTTTAGATATATTTAGTGGTGTATACTCTTTTTATTGAGGTTAACATCATGATAATAGGGGTCTTGTAGGTAGGTTACTCTTCACTTGATTCTTTTTTTGCAAGAATGAATTATATATGTTAAGAGAGTTGCTATTTGCATGTTTTACCTTCTTAAAACTTGTATAGTTTTGATGATTTCAAATATTATTATTTTAAATATTATATTCTCTTAACACTTTTTAGAAGAATTATTTATGCTCTTGTGTGGACTAACATTTCAGGAAAATCAAACTCTAGACTAAAGAAGACTCCAAATCAAATTCAACATGAGATAGTTTGTAAATTGAAGTTTGTATTTTTTATTGTATTGAGTTTGAGAGAGTATGATTGTAATTGAGTAGCTTAGCACACACACACTTGGGGAGATCTTTAAAAAATCATACTTATCATACAGGACGAACCAAGTTTGTACGTGATGATCAGGTCACTTATCACCTCGGAAGAGCAATGGAACAAACAGGAAGTGAGAAAATTTTTCTAAGCCTTGATCGTCCAGATGAATTTCCATATTCATCCCTGGACGATGCTCTCTAGAGTCTCACTTTGAATTTTTCGTCCAGATGAAATGTACCATTCGTCCCTGAACAAATCGCTCTGGACACTTGAGTTGCACTGATCATCCAGAAGATTCATCCCGTTCGTCCCAGGACGCAGTCCTTTGGACATATGGGTTAAACTAATCGTTGAGACAATTCATCCTGGTCGTCTATGGACGAAGTTCTCTGGACACATGACATAAACTATTCGTCTAGATGAACATTCATATTTGTCCAAGGACGAAGTCCTCTGTTCCCTAAAAATTTGGGACCGTCCTGTAGTTTCGTTAGAACAAACCCTTGACATAATTGTTCGTCCCAAGACGAACATATTTCATACGGGACGATGATCGAGTATGAATTCAGTTCGTACAAATATACATTGGGTTTGTATGCAACTATTTTTAAACTATTCGTACAGGACGATTTGATGATCGTCCGGGACGATCGACTGTGTACAGACTTGAAAGTCAGCAGTTTTTGGACAATTTTTTGTGTCTTTCCTATATAAAGTCCACTTAAAATTATCTTGTAATCTTTTTGCCAACTGATCTTCATTTTAACTGAAGGGAGAGTGAAGGGGAGAGTGTGAGAGAGTATTTGAAGGAGGATTCTTACTACTGGAGCGTGAAGGATTCACTTGGTACTCAAAGGTAAGAATCTCCAATTGTGATTTGTGATTACTTCACTCTTTTCTCTCGTCCTTCTAGATTTATTGTGAGAAGATCATTCAAGGATATTCGATTCTCTGCCAACACTTGGAGAGTGTGAACAGCCGAATGGTTCCCTACCTACACTTGGAGAGTGTGAATAGCCGAAGGGTTTTCTGCCTACACTTGGAGAGTGTGAAAGGGCGAGGGGTCCTCTGCCTGCACTTGGAGAGTGTAAAAGGATGAAGGGTTCTCTGCCCACACTTGGAGAGTGTGAATGGACGGACAGTTCTCTGCCAATACTAGGAGAGTGTAAAAGGACGACGGCTCTCTGCCTACACTTGGAGAGTGTGAACATCCGAAGGGTTATCTGCCTACACTTGGAGAGTGTGAAAGGACGAAGGGTTCTCTGCCTACACTTGGAGAGTGTGAAAAGACAAAGGATTCTCTACCCACACTTGGAGAATGTGAAAGGACGGACGGTTCTCTGCCAACACTGGGAGAGTGTACAAGGATGACGGTTCTCTACCAACACTAAGAGAGTATAAAAGGACGACGGTTCTTTGCTGCACCGGGTAGTCGTGGAAGAGAGTTTTGTAAAGGTTTCTCCACCTTATTGTGGGTGCAAAAGGAGAGTCACTAGTGGTATTAGTGCAATGCTCGGAAGGTGCCTCCGGGGAGTGGATGTAGGTCGTGTTTGACCGAACCACTATAAATCTTGTGTCTTTTTATTTTCCGCTGCTTTTGTTTTTACTTTTTAAATTTATGGTTGAAAAACCTTTTCTATAAAAATTCACTAAAGTTATTATCGATTCAATTTTAAAAAAGAGGAATAAATTTTTAATTACCAATTTAGGTCTAACAACCTAATTCATATTGAACAAGTTTCAACAATATACTCCTGGTGTATTTTTATGCTTTCCATTTATTTACTCAAACTACTTTTTATGAGAATTTCTGACTTCATTTGCAATGATTTGTGCCTCTACATGATGAATCAGGTTTACATATGAAGAAATCTTCTATCACATAAGCACCGAGTAAAAGGGACTAAGACGGAGGCCTCCTAGGCAAATCCTCTCAGTAATTTAGGATCAACTCTTAAAATTTGCTGTGCCTCGGTGAAAAATTTTTAGATATAATCCTAAAGCAATTTTGATTCATTATAGTGAATCCCAGAGAGATGTAAAGAATCTATAGAATTTTTTTAATTAGCGATAAATTATTCGACAAACACTTTAGCCAATTTGATGAATTCAGGGATAATTCTTGCAAGAAGTGAATAGAACCATGTTTGAGCTTGACTTTGAGTGTGACAAGAAAAACCTAATAAGGAGCATATTTGAGGCTCGATGTATATGCATGTGTTTCTAGAGTGATTGATATGCTTGTAGGGGTCGGATGTTCCATCTTATGAATTGATGCTCTGTAGTTTGAATCCTGCCACAATGGGGTATTGAAGGATGGCTTCAATAATAGGTGATGACTCCTAAAAGTCCCACTAACAAAGAGATTATCTTACACCTCTCATGGGGAACTCTTCTCAGACCATTCTTCATAATTCATGATATAAGGTGTTGTGTGGGAGCTCAATAATATGAGGTCGGGCCAAGTCCTCGTGGACATCCGAAGAAGTGTGAGGTTGTTGACTTATGCGTGAAGGATGGGTTGAGCATGCTGTGTAAGCAAGTTTACTGTCTTAATATGATGGGGGATGCATCCTTGATTGAGGAATAGGAAAATCTACATGAAGATGTTATGGTTGAACACCTTTGATCAGTGGTGGGTCTCGAGGGAGAAGAACCTCCTTTTGTTGTATTAGCGCCGGTTGTCAAGTCTGTCCCAGAATCTCATTTTGAGAATCTTACATCATTTGGAAATAATTTTCTAGGGATGGTTCTTGAGTTCCTTCTCTAGAAGAGTTTTGCCCACAAGGATAAAAAGAGCCAGAGCTTGGCATCCATGATTGATGTGTTTTGGACCGAGAGTCTCCCAAGATGCAATTGCTTTGCTTGTTTTCCATTAAAGCAATATTTAAGAAAGTGGGATTGAATTTTCCATAAAAAACTCCAAACTATTACTGGCTAGAATATATGCAGTGATAGAGTTACAATTTTTTTTTATCTCAGCATTGTATAGATATCTAGCACAAAAATAGAAGAAAAAAGAAACACCATAATTTTTATGTGGAAACCCTGGAAAAGGAAAATCCCATGGGACCCAGTTGAAATGATTTCACTAGTGTTCGAGTAGATTACATATATCTAATTCATCCTTAAAATTGAGAATGATCAGATTATAACAGTCAACCATTGGGTTCAAAATCTAGTTGCAAACAAAGGTCGGACTGAAGTCCAGCATCAGTTTGTGATTGAGCAAAAATCTGTCATTAGTCAGAGGTTGGGTGGAAGTCTGGAATTCATTGGTGTCTGGGAGCAAATTCGTCATCAATTAGTGATAGGGCAGCAGTCCGTCATGAATTGGCGGCCAAGTGGAAGTCGATGATGTTCGAGGAGTAGCCTTGTGGTAAGAGAACTCTCTTCCTTCTCTTCCTTGCTTGGGTCCCCTTTCATGAGAAATGAATGATATATTTATAGTTTTTAGAGTGTGGCATGGCTGGGTGTGTAAGTGAGCCAAGTCAGCTCGAGCTTGACTCTTTTAAGGGCTCGTGAGCTGAGCTCATCGAGCTCATGAGTCGAGCTCAAGCTGAAACTCGAGCTCATTTAGTAAACGAGCTCAAGTTCGAGCTTGAGCTTGGCCCGTCTCGTAAGCTCGCGAGATGGCTCAAATTTATTACATTTAAATATTTGAAAAAAATTAATAAATGAATGATGTATAAATCCCACTCCCGCCTATATTTTAAATTCCCACCTGTGTGCATTTCTATAATTTTCAAAGCCCAATTTTGAAATCTGCTACTCTTCCACTCTCTCTTTTTATGTCACTTGAATAATAAATGCTAATATTGCTTTGAAAGTAAAAAAAATGTTCAATCCCTCTCTCTCTCCATCACTCTCTCTCTAAATGAGCTCGTTGAAGAGGCTTAAAAGCTGTAGCCTTTTCAATTCCATCAATCCATGTACATTTATTGCATTTGAGAAAGCTGCAACTTTATTTTCTGATAAATGAAAACAGTGTGGGAAAATGAAAATCAGGCGGGAAATCGAAAATTGACACGAAATTGAGCGGCTCTATGAGCTGACTCGAGCTCGTTTACAGTGAGATGAGATCGAGTTCTAGTTTGCTTTTCGACTGACGTGCTGAGCTCGATAGTGCTAAAACTTGACTCAACTCGACTCGTTTACACCCCTAGTCATGGCCAGTAAATAGAAGGAAGATCAAGGGTAAGTTGGGAGTGGTTTGAATGGACAATCGATATTGATTCCATTCATTGTGAACAGTTTAATGAACATTTTATTATCTTAATGACATCAGAATTCACTAATCTTGGGCTCATTGGATTAATCTTGCCGAGATGCTTGATTCGACTATAAGCATGTCACATTTGGAAGTCGTTTGATCATCCAATTTATGTTTTGAACTCTCCAAATGCACTTTGGGTCATCAATTTTGGCATATTTAGGCTCGGATTGTGTCGAATTTGGTGTCATTGGGTTCATGTTTCGAGACGTTCAGTTCGACGGAAAGTTTGCTGAAATTGAAGTTCAGATTGTCCTGAAATTAATTTCGGAAGTTTTCAACTTGATTTTGCCTCGAGATTCATGCCCGATCAAGATAGTTTTTTGATGATATATGAAGTCTATTATAGATGACTTTAATATATAATTTATAGGTGCAAATTATATCAAAATATATAACATAAATTAAAAATAATTTATATCAATTATATAAATTTATGTGTAAGCTAATTTTTTTATTAAATTTAAAGATCGACTATATTTAAATTTAAAATTATATAAGATATTATTAATTTTTGAATTCAATTTATTTTAATAAAAAATTTATATTATTACATGATTATTCTGTTATTTAAATAGTTTTTATGTTTATTACATCATCCAATTTGACTCCGGTCCAACCATAGAACCCTTATCCTCTTACAAGATCTATTACTATTAAAATTACACTTAAAATATTCAATTTTAGATCTACTCAAATAAAAACATTTGAACTCTAAAGTTGATCTCTATAATTCAAATTTTCTTTCAATTCCTTCTTTAGTCTTTATCAAAAAGAAGAATGTCATTAACAAAAAAGCATGCAATCAAATAAATTTGTTAGCATGTGCCAAAAATAAAAAAAAAATTAAATTCTGCTACTTTCTTTTTCAGTTGTTTTCTGAATTCTTGCAATCAAATAAATTCAAAACACACATAAAATAGCAAAATTGTAAATTCCTCAACTGTTTTTTTTTTTCATTTCAATTTTTCAAATCAATTGCTTAACAACTAAAACGCAGTAACACACACTGTTTTCTTCACACCTTAAAGGCTAAAACACATCACAAAAACCAGCCACTGTTGAATTACAAAATATTCACACACAAAAGCTAAACAAAAACCAAACAATAAACAATAATTAAAATATAATATTAACGGTTCCTCCATTATTATTGAATAGCGATCATTTGCGGTGAATCAGAAAGTGCCACATCATCGAGTACACAGCGAAATACGACACCTGTACACCGTAAGAAATTACTTGGCACATACTGATTCGTCTCTGGATGCCGTCAAATGACCGCGTGGAACTTTTTTTTTTTTGGTGACGAGGAACCCTTCCGCCTTGCGGTGAGTAAACCTCGATCAACCTAGCAGGCAACCCACACCATCTACCCTGGCCAATGCTTAAATCTATCATGACCGCCCCATGGAATTCGAACCAAGGGCTTGGGCTTTGCCCAGCCGAGTTCCCCCCACATGAGCTAAGCCATGGTGGGTGGAATAATTTTTTAGAACTAAGTTGATACATATCTCGGAATAAAAACTCCTGTTCCTTTGCTCCCAGTAGCCAGCGCGCTCCTTCTCACCTTCTCCAACTCATGCGCTAACCATGCGCGTCTTTGACAATTCTCACAAACAAAGGGTGCTTGCCATTGCCTCATCCCCGTATCAAACGTTCCATAACGGCTCGCATCAACAAATGAACAAGACATTGGAAAAAGTTGTGGTCTTTCTCCATTAATGGAGAGCGGAGGAGCTCCGTTTTTCCTCTTTTGTTCTTCTTCCTCGTCGTCATCCAAAATGAGGCGCATGATCCGCTCTTCAATCTCCCTGTAGAAACTTTCGTTGTCTTCTTCACTTACGTTTCTCTCTATGCTAGGAAAACGGATTGCGGGGAGAGAATGATTAAGGGAGTATTATATAAGCAGAATGCAGAGAACTTTTCTCCTTCGGAATTCATTATCTATCATCAGTTAAGTCTGGAGATTTAGGAGCCATGGGAGTTTGGAAGACCGAGCCTTTGCTTCTCTCCATTCATATTTTCTTTGCGCCAAAATTTACGGCCCAAATCTGAGGCGTGCCTGTCTTTACTATTGTTATATATTTGAATGGAGAAAAGGGGGTTTAAAAGCTGACATTTATTATTTTAATGATTTTTTAATGGCTTAAATTGCTATTTTAGTTATGAAGTTATTCTTTAATGGCCTTTTAACATAGAAAACTACAACAGAATTGTTGTTGGAATGATTTATTTTATTTTATTTATTATAATTTAAATTAATGTGTAAAACGTGGGAACAAAATAATGTATTGTATGTATTTTTTTAATGTGATATTATGTGTACGCTTATAAAAAAAAAAGTGTACGGTACATTATTAATAATTCAGCAGAGAGGTATGAAGATGGATGTGATATATATGTTCAAAAATTTTGAAATAAAATTCAAAGTCATTCGAACTTCGATTTCAACAAATGCATGTATAACGTCTCTATTAGAGAACTAAGCTCAGCATTTAGCTTAATTACTCATTTGTAATATCCAATGCAATGTGGACACGTGTACACCTATGGCTCGCAAACATCTATAAATAGAATCCTGTAATCCCATTAGACAACACAATAATAATTCCTTTCCATATCCTCTATTTCCCGCCTTTGGCTGGCTTTCTCCATATCTTGCAATTCAATAGTCTCGAAATAAATGAGCCCAAATAAAGCACTTGATACATAATTATAAACTTTATATTATTAATTAAGGGGATTAAATAATATATGAATCTTACATACTTAAAATCAAATCAAAAGCCTCAGTATGAAGACTCAAATGAGTCCAAGATCATTTAATTTTGAGGTCATTAAAACACTCAAGTATTGAACATTTGATATGTGATTAAAGTCATTAATATAAGTAGTTCAATTAATTGTTTTGAATTTTTGGCAAAATTTATCAAAATGATATTCTTACAAAATTATATATGTACTACAGACAAGTACAAGAGAGCTTAGATATCTAAGAAAATCTAGATTTTAACCCAACATTTAATGTGGACGATCATCGTAAACAAGTGCTATCACCATTGCCCGACTTGTGTCATCCAATTGTCATCGCTTGACTTCTATCGTTCAACTTTCATTACCTATCGACCAATATTTCTTATCTCTGAATAACTAATATTTAATGTGGCGCTCTGCTCTATTGATCAATGCTGGGGTGATTGGGAACACAACTCCGGAGCGCTCAGGTATACAGCATCGGGAAATCGTAATTTTTTTTCTTATTATTTAATTCGGGTGTAAAGCACTCGAAACCAAGCATTGGGGTAACCCCCCGCATCCCTAACAAACATGAAAATTTTAAGGTTTCGAGGTAACAAAATAACCTTATTGATCAACTCAATCAAATTCCACACATAACAAATTATTTTAGTTGAGCTAAATTGTGTGAATTTTTTTTTTCTAGTTTTTAAGTAAAAAATAGTTGGTCTCTTATAAATTATGTGTTCCTCTTACGAGGCTACAAAATAGAAGTTCCTCTATATCGACTATTCTCATATATTTTCTAGCACGCAATAAGAAATCATAATGAGTCCAATAAGTCATTGAACAAAACTAGTTTGAATATAATCATGACTCAAATCTTATTTACTGAACACTATTCCAGGGTCTCCTTAATCAAGAAGCTGCTTAGAGTTACATCACTAAAAGCATCCTAAAAGCACTAGTCTTAACACAATCTTTACTCTTGATCATCTATTCAAATCACTCCCAACTTATCCTTGATCTCTCTCATATTTACTGACCATGTCACTGTCAAAAAACTATAAATAGATCCATCATTTCTCATGGAAAGGGGACTCATGAGAGAGAAATTATAATTCTCATCGCTTGACTTCCCTTATCCAGGGTTTCCATGTGAAAAATATTGTGTTCTCTATTTTTGTGCTAGATATCCGTACAACGCTAAGACGTAAAATTTTTAACTCTATCGTCGCGTATATTTTAGCCCGCAACACACATTTATAGTACAAAATTTTCCTTCTCGCTTGGAGTAACCCTCAACTCACCTTATGAACTCCCTTTCTTCACAAATAAATTAAGTCATTCTATTATTTTTTATTTTTAAATGGGTTAATTAAGTGATAAATTATGTATTACATGCCATGTTCTTCTTCAATATAGAAAGTGTTAGATGATATATGTGAGCAAACATTGAATTGAGATATCTCTCTTTCTTTAAATTGTGTTTCTTCAACTCGTTTCAGATGGACTTTCTTCACTTAAAAGGATTAGCTTGTTTCATGGTAAACGAATTCCTTAAGAGATTCTCTGAGTTTACCTATTTCTTTTACTCTTCTTTTTCATGTGATTCATTTCTCATGTAAAATTTCATTTATCTGTTATCAAACAACTTTGGATCTGATAGATAATAGGAAAATAAATATTTTTTAAAATTAATGTTAATATTAACATCTCAGCTTTCAAGAAAAATTCATATATCACATAGATAAAAAAATGTTATAAAAGACATTAAATTTCTTATGTGAAATATATATAACTATAGGTAGCGACCCATATATAACTACTGGTAGCGACCCCTCATTAGATTAAAGGCCTTGAAGTAGTCGTGATTAGTTTAAGACGAGCAATATTTTTCAGGATAGAGGTAAACTCAGAGATTGGGAGGAGGAGATAAATGTAGGTCGTAACTCGCAGGAATTCTGAGAAGTGGCGAGCAAAGCGGTTGAGGGACAATGCTCCTGTAATCTTGTAAGCAAGTCTATGTAGAACATTTAACAACCAAAATATGAAAAAAAAAATAATAAAAACTCTCTCTCTACCATCTTTGTCTAGAATGGGAAGGTAATTTGATATGTCTAAAATTTTTTTATATGATCCGCATGAAACATGAGATAATATTTAAATTAAAGTTTTTTATATTAAATGTAGAATTATTAGAATTTTGATTGCAAAAAATTTATAGTTGAACTAATCATATTGACCAAGTGAATCAATTGATAGTACAATTGAACTCAAATCAAACACACAAAATATATCTAAAAATTTCTAAACATTAATAAGGACCAAACGAACTTTAGTTATTACATGCTTATAGAGTTATAGTCAAATCAATCGGCTCGACGAGACAAATCTAATGAGCCAAGATCATTACAATGTAACATCATTAACAAGTTCAAGTATTTAACAAATGATTTATAATCTAGGGAATTAATTTGGATTGTGTAATTGAGTTCTTTGAATTTTGATCAAATTTATGATAATGCCTATATTAAGAAGCTTATAAACTTAGCTTCATTCTCTACCAAAAAGGGAGGTTAAAGAACGTAGAGAACTAAAGAATTGTTTTCCATTTTCCACCTATCATTATGGATGACCATCACCATACAAACACTATCTCCATTGACTTTTATCAACATTTAATCATGTTGTTAAGTTTTAATTGTCTACCAGTGGACACTTGATTTTGTAATTTCTACAAGACAAACTAGATGATTTTTCTCAATTATAAATGATCTCATTTTTTTAACTATTTCAAATGGAGAATTCTTGCTTCTCCTATTCTATAGTGGATTGTTATGACTATGCCACGTATCATGAATTTTTCTTTTATTGAGCTTTCTTGTAAGAAAAAAAAAATTGTATTTTACAAATTTTTCTGTTTACTAAATTTTTGTTAAAAGTTAAGATATTAAACACCAACTCTATTACCATAAGATTTTTAGCAACAACAAAAACAACAAAGCCTTTATCTCACTACGTGGAGTCAGCTACATGAATCATTTTTCTTCATTGTGCACAGTTAAGAATCAAATTCTCATTTAAATAAAATAAAAAATGTCATTTCTAATATTTTATAACTATATTTTTTTAGGTTTACCTCTACCGTCTTTTAAACATGGATCTAATACATCTACTGTCCTAGTCAAGTCATCAAAAGGCCGATGGTTTATGTGGCCAAGCCATTTAAGGTGACTCTCTCTAATCTTATCTATCATTAGAACTACTCCAACCTTTACATGTATATACTCATTTAACATTCTATCTCTAAGTTTGAAACCACTAATCCAACTGAGCATCCTTATCTTTGCAACAATTAACTTAAATTTATGCTTAGTCTTTTTTATTTGTTAACATTCTACACTTAAAGCATTACAAATCTCACAACTATCAGATATAATTTTCTCAAAAGTTTGAGGGATACTTTCTTTCACACAACACGCCTGATTCATTCCTTCACTTCAGCCAACAAACTTGAATTCTAGCTATTTATAATATCTATATTTATTTATCTATTATTTTGAACAATAAACGTGAGATATCTAAAAGACGTACTCTTATTAATGACTTGACTAGTTTTTTAAAAATATGGTCGGATCCGGATTAGCAGGTCCAACCAGTTCAACCTGCATGAACCGATCTCAAGGCTTCTTCTGTTCATTCTGAAAATCATTTATGCATCAAATTGGACTTAATTGGCTACAACTGCTAGTTGAACCGGTGAACCGGTCCCAATTCTATTGAACCGGCTGATTTAATTTCTAAATTATTAAAATAAAATAAATTAATTTAATACATTTAGAATAAAAATATTATGAAATATTTAAAATTTAATAAATTAATTTATACTTAAAATGCTTAATTTTATTAAAAAGTTTTCAACCAAACATTTTACATGGCTATATCACTCTATATGAGTTCTTATCTCATATAAACTTGTTGCGTCCAGGAGTATTCGTGACGGTAGAGAAATATAAAGTTTATCGTCTTTGCGTTATACGAAAATCTGGCACGCAATCAGATAAGAGAGAGGGTCTAGCATTATGAGACACTAAGATTTTTACGTGAAAAACCCCTAAAAAGGGGGAAAAACCATGGGGCCAAACTCAGTTTGAATGAATCCACTAGTATTGCAGTTGATTACAAACGAGGCCCTTCCTTGGGAGAAGGCCTTAGCTTGATGTACATTTTATAGAGTACATTACATGATATAAATACAAAGAATCACCATTGACATGTTCGTTTAGTCAGGAGGATCGTAGTCGGCGGGCGACGGAGGTCAGAGGGCTTATACTCGGTGGGCGACGTAAGTCAGGAGGACCGTAGTCGGCTGGCGACGGAGGTCAGAAGGATTGTAGTTGGAGGGCGACTTAAGTCAGGAGGACCGTAGTCGATCGGCGACAGAGGTCAGAAATATTGTAGTCGGTGGGCAACATAAGTCAGGAGGACCGTAGTCGACGGGAGACGGAGGTCAGAAAGACTGTAGTCGGTGGGCGACATAAGTAAGAATGACCGTAGTCGGCTGGCGACGAAGGTCGGAAGGGCTGTTGTCGGCAGGCGACTTAAGTCAGGAGGACCGTGTCTGGTAGAAGTCCAACAATGGAAATAAATCCATCTTCGCGTAGACGTCCAGTGAAGTAAGATAAACGGTAGAAGTCCGGCGTCGGGTAGAAACTTGGCGAAGAGTGAAGGTCCGACGTCGGGTAGAAGTCCGACGTCTGTTGGTGGTAGAGGAGAACTTTGGCTTCACTTGGGCGAAGTTTCGGCATCAGGAGGGAACTCTGTTACAAATTGGGAAGAATTTCAGCATCACGTGGAAGTTGGGCAGAATTCTTGCGTTCTCCCGAATATCACGCAGAATCCTGGCGTGTTCAGGCGGTAGGACGAACTCCAGTGGTGGTCGAGGAGGAGAGGATTCTCCCTTTCCCCTTTTTCTTCTTCTTGCCTTCTTATTCTCTCTCTTCACTTGAGTCCCTCTTGTGAAGAATGAGGGCTCTATTTATAGTTTTTCTGGAGTTGCATGGCTTGTAAATATATGTGAGATCAAGGGCGAACATGGAGTGGTTGAATGGACGGTTGATATTGAATCCTTTGATCATACACCATTCGTCAGCCATTTGAAAGCCTTAGTGATGTCAGAATCCTTTGGGTTTGTTGGATTTGTCTCGTCAAGCTGTTCGATTCGACTATAAGCTCGTCAAAATCTGAGACCGTTTGGTAACTCAAATTGTGGTTCGAACCTTCCAACTGCGCTTTAGGTCCTTGATTTGGACTCATTGGGGCTCGGATTGAGTCAAATTTGGTGACGTTGGGTTCGTATTTCTGAGATGCTTAGTTTGACTGTAAGTTTGCTAAAATCGAAGTTCAGGTGCTCCCGAATTTATTTTTTGAAGTTTCCAACTAGCTTTTTTCCTCGAGATTCGTGCTCGATCAAGATAATTTTTGCATGACGTATCAAAACTCAAAAAGTAATATAAACATTACAAGAGGAACTTCCCTACGTGATTTGAGGCTAAATAAATTGAAGTACTTCTCAATTTTACAATATATATTTTATATTTCAAAATATATTTTTTAAATAAACTTTCTATGATGTAAATAATATTTATTTTTAATTAATAATGTTAAATAAATTATATTTATAATAATAAATGATCTAATCTTAATTATTTATAAATGTAAATTTATAACATGACTATAATATATAATTTATAGGTATAAATTATATTAAATTATATAACATAAATTAATAATAATTTATATCAAATATATAAAATTTGTATGCAAGCTAATTTTTTTTTTAAATTTGAATTAAATTTAAAAATTCAATTTAAAGAAAAAATATATTTAAGTTTTTATTTATATAAGATATTATTAATGCGCAAATTTAATTTATTTTTTCATTAAAAATTTATATTATTACATGATTATTCTGTCATTTAAATTTTATTTAAATAGTTTTCATATTTATTACATCATCCAATTTGACTCCAGTCGAATCATAGAATCCTTAACATCTTATTCTTCCGCTTATATGCAGGTCCGATTAAACTTTCACAACCTTAGACTTACGCTCAAGGTCAGAATCCTCTTACTAGATATGTTACAACAAAAATTACAATTAATATATTCAGCTTTAGATTTACTCAAACAAAAATCTTTAACTCTAAAGTTGTCCTCTTTAATTCAAAATTTTATTTCAACTCTCTCTTTAGTCTTTCTCAACAATTAGAAGAATGTCACCAACAAAAAGCATACAATCAAATAAATTTGTTAGCATATGCCGAAAAAAAAAATTAAATACTGTCATTTTCTTTTTCAGGTGTTTTCTGAATTCATCCAATAAAATTAGTTCAAAACACACAAAATATGAAAATTTTAAATTCCTCAACGGTTTGTTTTTTTTTTTTCATTTCCATTTTTCAAATCAAATGCTTAACAACTAAAACGCAATAACATGCACTGGTTACTTCATGCCTTAAAGGCTAAAAAACATCACAATAAGTTCAAAACACACCATTGTTCAATTACAAAATATTTAAGCACAAAGGCTAAAAAAACCAAACAATAAACAATAATTAACATATAATATTAAAGGGCTTCTCCATTGTTATTGAATAGAGATCATTTGCGGCAAATTAGAATGCGCCAGGTCAACGAATACACAACACCAATATGACGTGGCACATACTGATTTGCCTCTAGGCGTCATCCAATGACTGCATGGAATAATTTTTCAGAACTAAGTGGATACATATCTTAGAATAAAAATGCCGTTCCTTTCCTCATAGTAGCCAGCGCGCTCCTTCTCACCTTCTCTAGCTCATACGCTAACCATGCGCTCCTCTGACAATTCCCACAACCAAAGAATGATTGCCGTTGCCTCATCCCCGTATCTAATGTTCCATAATAGCTTGCATCAACAAATGAATCAAACATTGAAAAAAGCTATGGTCTTTCTCCATTAATGGAGAGTGGAGGAGATTCATTTTCCCTTTTTGGTTCTTCTTCCTCATCGTCATCCGAAATGAGGCGCATGATCCACTTTTCAATCTCCTTGTAGAAATTTTCATTGTCTTCTTCACTTACATTTCTCTACAAGTTAGGAAAACGGATTGGAGGCAGGTAGTACTCGATAGGAGAACAACACGGGCCAAACTCGACTATTATGGGAGCAACACGGAGGAGCAATGGTATATAATTGTTGGGGACTCTGAAAGGGTGAAAAGGGGTGCGATGTGGATGAAACGACCAGTAAAACATTTTTCTAGGTAATTAATTAACGACGAATTTGTGACAAAGGCAGAGAAGCAATTGGAAAGGAAGATGAGATGAACCGTCGTGGATGGGAATATAAAGACCTTCAGGTTTGCCGAACGAATAGAACTTTTTCTCCTTCGGGATTCAATAATTACCATAAGTTAATTCGGTCTAGGTGATGGAGGAGAATGACAGGATTTAGGAGCCATGGGACTCTTGGAAGACCGGATCTTTGCAGCTCTCCATTCATATTTTCTTAGCGCCCAAATTTAGGGGCCAAACCAGAGGCGTTCACGCCTTTACTATTATTATATATTTGAATTGTGAAATGGCGGTTTAAAAGCTTACTATTATTACTTTAATGATTTTTCTATGGCTTAAATTGCTCGTTTTGTTCTGAAGTTATACTCAAATGGCCTTTTAACATAGAAAAATAAAAAGGAATTGTTGGAATGATTTATTATATTTTATTTGATTTATTACAATTTAAATTAATTTGTAAAATATGAGCAACAAAATAATGTATTATATGTATTTTTTTAATGATTTTAAAATTATAGGTAGGATATATGCACTCTTAAGGGATACTAAGTGTACGCTCATATTTGCTCGGATCGATTTAATTAAGTCATGATGAGTAATACATTATCAATATTTCAGCTAAAAAGCATGAAGATCAATGCGATACATATGTTCAAAATTTTTGAAATAAAACTCAAAGCCATTCGAACTTCGATGACGACAATTGTAATCAAATTGAAAGTCTCGAGCTAAATGAGCCCAAATAAAGCACTTTATGCACAAGTAAAAACTTTAGATTATTAATTAAAAGGGTTTAAAAAATATCCGAATCTTACATACTTAAAATCAAATAGAAAGCATGAGCATGAAGACTGAAATGAGTCCAAGATCATTTATTTTTGAGGTCATTAAAGTACTCAAGTATTGAACATTTGAAATGTGATTAAAGTCGTTAATATAGGTTGTACGATTGAGCGTTTTGAATTAAAGTTTGGGGCGTTGCAACACTCAAGCTTCTGTCTGGTGACACTGTGTCGCTCAAACTCGTAGCATTGCGATGCTCAAACTCACACTGCCGAACTTTTAGCCCTGCTGCATTAAACCCAGAGCGCTTTGTGGTGCTCTGCTCTCTGTCGATAAATGCTGGGGTGCTTGGGAATACAACATAGGGGCACTCGGGTACACAACGATAGGACGTAAAATTTTTTTTTCTAGTGCAAAGCACCCGAACCCAAGCAAGGGGTAAACCCCCCGCACCACTAACAAGCATGACAAATTTGAGGACCGAGGCAACAAAATAACCCGATTGATCAACACAATTATATTCCACACATAACAAATTATTTCAGTTGAGCTAAATTGAGTGAAATTTTTTTCTAGTTTTTATAAATTGCATGAATTAGTTGGTCTCTTATAAATTATGTGTGTTGGTTCCTCTTACAATGCTACTTGATAAAAGTTTCTCTCTATTGACTTATCATATAATTTCTAGCACGCAATTGCAACAATGATAATTCATAATAAGTCCAATAAGTCATTGAACTAAACTAGTTTGTATATAATCATGCATGAACTCAAAATCTTATTTACTGAATACTATTCACTTGTTGATAGTACTTGCTTGAGGTACCTATCAACTTCTTAAATGCACAAGATTTTAGTGCTTGAAGAACTTGCTTATAGCACTACCCAGAATACACATTGATATATCATCAAAAAATTATCTTAACTGGACATGAATCTCAAGGCAGAATCAAGTTGGAAACTTTCAAAATTAAATATGGGATCATCCGAACCCCAATTTCAGCAAACATATAGTTCAACATAACATCTTAGAAATACAAACCTAGCGACACCAAATTCGACTCGATCTGAGCCCAAATGAGTCCAAATCAAAGACCCGAAGCGCATTTAAAAAGTTCAAATCATAAATTGGATGATAAAATGATTTCCAAACATGACATGCTTATGGTCGAATCGAGCAGCTCGACGAGGCGAATCCAACGAGTCTAAGTTCATCAAATTCTGATATCATTAAGACATTCAAATCTTTAATAAACGGTCCATAATCAAGGGAATTAATCAATATCGATCATCCATTCAAATAACTCCCAACTTAGCCTTGATCTCTCTCCTATTTACTGGTTATGTCTCTCTCAAAAAACTATAAGTAGATCCCTTATTCCTCATGGAAAGATGTCTCAAGCAAGGAATAAAGAGAAACTATAGTTCTCTTGCCACCAAACTCCTCCTCGACCACCGCCCGACTTCTACATGGCCAGCGACAAATGCTAGACTTCCGCCCGGCCATCGATTGACGCCGAACTTCTGCCCACCCAGTAACTGATGTCTGATTTCCGCCCGACCATCAAACATCGCCGGATTTCCATTCGATCTCTACTCATCATTAGATTTCAACTTGATAGTTGGTTGGTCTGATATGATCTTCCTCAATAGGAAAAATCAGACTCTTGTAATCCATTCAAATAATAGTGGAATCATTTCAACTTGGCGTGGCCTCGTGGTTTTTACCTTTTCCAGGCTTTTCCATATAAAAAAATATTGTGTTCTCTGTTTGAATGCTAGATATCCATACAACGCTAAGACGTAAAATTTTTAACTCTATCGTCGCATATATTTTAGCCCACAATACACATCTATAGTACAAAATATTCCTTCTCGCTTGGAATAACACACAACTCACCTTATGAACTCCCTTTCTTCACAAAAAAGTTAAGTCATTCTATTATTTTTATTTTTAAATGTGTTAATTAAGTGGTAAATTATGTATTACATGCTATGTTCTTCCTCAATATAGAAAGTGTTAGATGATATATATGAGCAGACATTGAATTGAGATATCTCTCTTTCTTTAAATTGTGTTTCTTCAACTCGTTTCAGATGGACTTTCTTCACTTAAGGATTGGCTTGTTTCATGGAAAACAAATTCCTTAAGAGATTCTCTAAGTTTACCTATTTCTTTTTCTTTTCTTTTTCATGTGATTCATTTCTCAAGTAAAATTTAATTTATCTTTCATCAAACAACTTTGGATTTGATAAATAATAGGAAAATACATTTTTTTTATAATTAATGTTAATATTAACATCTCAGCTTTCAAGAAAAATTCATATATCACATAGATAAAAAAGAATGTTCACTATCTGCAAAAAATAGTATTTTTTACGTCGCATGTTAGAAGCGGTTTTGAAACCGCTACCAAAACCCACATTTTGCCTCAGTTAAATAGCACCGGTTAAATAGCACCAGATTTAACAGGTCAAATAGCACTTTTCTTAACAGGGGAAATGTGCTATTTAACTTTTTTTCGACGGTGTGGGAGCACACCGTCGAGCGTAGCAAGCAAAGACCATCTCGACCGACCCTTTCACACTGTACGTGAGTTTCTTCTCCTTCTTACTTTTATTCTTCTTCTCATTCTTCTTCTTCATACACTTCTCCATCTTATTCTTATTTCTTTACATTAATCCCTAAAATCCAAAAAGACATAAACAATGCTCACATGAAAGACAAATAGCTACAACACTTAATCCACCATCAAATCTTGTAAACGGTTGGTAATCAATAACGACTGATGTAAACCACCTATAAATGAGAATTTGGTTTCAATGTTAGGAGTTGAATATAAAAGCATTATTTTCTAGTTATTTTACTTTGGAATGTGATAGGAGAGATAATACATATGAATAATAAGATGACACAAATGTGAGGTTTTGAGGTATTTCACTTCTAGAAAATTAGAACATAGAAAATATGAAGTATTTTATATTGAATACATTATGGAATACATTTGTCTTGATTCCAATTCATATAGTTTCTGTTTTTGGTTTCAAAATCATAAAAGGGAGATTTTCTTACATTGGTTGTCTTTACTTGTTCATTTATTATCATTATATTATGATTTTTAAAAAAGCAGCATATTACCGATTTGTTGATCCATTTTAATATGAATGGTTAGTTTCATCTTGATATAATTGTGTGGCTCTATGTAAATATATACAAATGTGAGGTTTTGAGGTAATTATATCAAACTCGGTAGGCTCATATAAGAATTTTTTTTTAAGAGAAGTGAAATCATCTGTTCTATTATTATGTTATGATTTTGAAATGAGCATCATAATATTAAAATGATTTTCTCTTATTTGTAGCTTTATAATTTAGTCAAAATACTTTTTAATTAAGTCAAAGAAGAAAGTAATGTGAACATTGACTAAATCATTTTTTTAATGTTATGAGGCTTATACACATACGCACATCATTTCCATAACAACTAGCTAAATTCACTTTTTCTTTATGAGAGTTTGTATTACTAATTCTTGTAGGGAGTGTTGTGTTGTTTGTTTATAAAAACTCAATGTTAAGCAAAAAATGTGAACATCCTACCAGGTACATATTTATTAGTTCACATTTTCATACAATTATATTTTGGTAAATTAAGTTTTACTAAAATAGAACTTGTATTGTAATTAACTATTAACTCAATGCTAAGCAAGAAATTCCATGTCTCTTTTATTACTAATTCATTTTTTTTTTTGTGGGGGATTTAGCAAATTTAATATATCACACACTTATACATGTACGTTTCATTTGGGACAGTTTTTTTCTCTATTTTTTCATTGTTTAAAAAAAAAATTGTATTAAAAATCACTCCTTAAACATCAAACTCATGACCTTCTGGTGAGAGTTGAAATTCTCAACAATTAGGCTAAAACTAGATGCTCATTTGATGAAAGGAGACGGTTATTTCTCCAAAGTCATTGTTGGAGCCATATTGTGATTTATCGATAGCTCACCGATTTAGGCTTAATTTGGGATAGTTTTCTTAGTGCTTAACAAAGTGTTTTTTTAATACAAAAGCTTCTTAAACGGTATTTTCGCATCGGTTGTTAGGATCGGCTTTGAAACCGCTACCAAAAACCCTTCTTTTGCACCGATTTTAATCGGTTCAACTTACATGATGGTTGCATAAAAAATTTTAGTTACCTAATGATTCTTCATTCTTAACAGTATGATAGATAATTATAATATTTGTTAAATAGCATATGTGCTACGATCTATGCATCCAAGAATAAGCTCAAAAAGACCCAATTAATTATTGAGTCTAGTGAGAGATATTAGAGCAAAGATAGTCCATAGAAGTTGTGGATTAATCCTATTATTTGTATGATTTTTTGGACAAATGTACGTACATCATATGATGTGAGTATAGTTTATATTTTGAGGTTAGATTTATGTACACATTTTTTTTTATTTAAATGTTCTATACAAAAGTTGGATGATAGCCTTTTGTAAAACTTGCAAAGTGCAAGGGCCTTAATTGTAAATCCTATTTGAAAGACTTTTATTTATGGTTTGATGAATGGTTTGAATGACCATATTTTCTCATTGGGCAGGTTCACTTCTTTGTTTATGTTTCCAACATGAGTTTGATCCACTGCTCTTTAAATGCTTTGTGTGTGCTTCATCATCTTTAGCCATTTGTTTTCTTGTCCAAGAATGAAATTTGAAGCCTTTATTGAAGCATAAAGGATTATTTGAATTGTATTCAGCAAGTTTTTCTGGAGCTCCAATCTTTTTTTTTTTCAATAAAAAAACTTCTTCTACGTACTTTTTTTAATTAATATATGACTTTCTTGCATTTAACAGATTCAACAAATTTTTTTAATAAAATATCTAATTAAAGAGTTTTAGTTGTTTTCATCCCTATATTTTAGTTTGTGCTGAAAGTTTATAGTTATTGTTTTTACAATTGGTAGTTTTATGAAATATGATTCCATGCAAACAAATTTTGTGGTTATGGGCTCCGAAAATTCGGCCCCGGCCTTCGCCCGCTTTGCTTTTTCTTTCCGGGTGAGTTTTAACGGATTAAGTTCCGGGGTAAATTTTGGAAGACAGATGAAGTTTGTAGATAAGACACTACCCAGAGATTTCACCATCATTCTACGAGGAATTTATGATCTAAGTTCTAGTTTCCTATATGTAATATGATTCCATCAAACAAATTTTTTGGTTCTTGTTGCTTGGAGTTTAGGAATTGGCTTCGTTTCAGAATCTATCTATTTAAGAAGTTCTTAAACTTCAGAAATTAACACTTCTTCCTATGTTATTTCCAAAGTTTTTCATGTTCTCTTGTTCTAGTCATGTGACTCAAATATATTGTTCAATATTATCTTGTTGCTGTTATGAATCTCTATGATTTAACTGGTGTTTTTCTTTTAGCTACATCTCCTATATATGTGGGTTTTATGTTTCAGTTTAGTGAATTTGTGGTTTCGTATTTAAAAAAAAAATTCTGGACTTTTCTAGCGGTTATAACCGTCACTACTAGTATCCAGAACTGTGACAGTTAAAACCTCCACATCTCTTGAAATCTAACTGGTGCTTTTGTTTCAGCTACATCCCCTGTTTATGTGGGTTTTATGTTTCGGTCTAGTGAATGTTGTGGTTTCGTATTTAAAAAAAAAATTCTAGACTTTCGTAACAATTATAACCACCACTAGCATCCAGAATTGTGGTGGTTAAAACTGCCTCATTACTTGAAATATATTTTCCTTGAGAGTATTTGTAGCGGTTATAACCGGCACAATTATGAAGATTTGCATCAGTTATAACCATTGCTAAAGCAAGCACTTCATAAAATCTATCCCGCCGGTCCTTAAACCATTGAGGAAAGTCGTTGCAGCGCATTGTAATTATAGCGGGAGTGTAGCGGTTTTAAAACCACTGCAATGAAGATAGTGGCAGTTAAAACCGCTGGGATAGGTCAAAAATTATGCTACGATAGCCTTTTTATTTGGTAGGAGTTATAAGAGATTAAATTTCTCATGTGAAAAACTAAAAAGGTAAATAAATAAAACTACAGGAAGCGACCCCTGCATTGGATTAAAGGCCTTGAAGTAGCAGTGGTTTGTCTGAGACGAGCTACATTTTTCTAGAAAGAGGATAATCAAATGGATAAAGAAATTAGGTTATTGGAAGGAGGAGATGAATGTAGGCCGTAACACGTAAAAATTCTGAGAAGTGGCCGTAACATATAGAAATTAAAGTCCAAATCAACTACATTTAAATTTAAAATTATATAAGATATTATTAATGTATGAATTCAATTTATTTAAATAAACAACTTATATTATTAGATTATTATTCTATTATTTAAATAGTTTTCATATTTATTACATCATCCAATTTGACTCCGGTCCAACCACAGAACCCTTATACTCTCCTTCTTGTTGTTCTATGCATGTCCAGTTCAATTTTCAGAATCTCAAAACTTATCACTCAAAGTCACAATCCTCTTACCATATCTATTACTATTAAAATTACATTTAACATATTCAGTTTTAGACCTACTCAAACAAAAACCTTGAAAATCTAAAGTTGATCTCTATAATTCAAATTTTCCTTCAAATCCCTCTTTAGTCTTTATCAAAAAGAAGAATGTCATCAACAGAAAAGCATACAATCAAATAAATTTGTTAGCATGTGCCAAAAATAAAAAAAAAATTAAATGCTGCCACTTTCTTTTTCAGGTTTTTTCTAAATTCCTCCAATCAAATAAATTCAAAACACACATAAACTATGAAAATTTTAAAATCCTTTACGGTTTTATTTCTTTTTTCATTTCCATTTTTCAAATCAAATGCTTAACAACTAAAACGCAGTAACACACACTGGTTTCTTCACGCCTTAAAGGCTAAAACACATCACAACAACCAGCCACTATTGAATTACAAAATATTCACACACAAATGCTAAAAAAAATCAAACAATAATTAGAATATAATAATAACAGCTCCTCCATTATTATTGAATAGGGATCATTTGCGGTGAATCAAAATGCTCCACGTCACCGAGTACATAGCGGTATACCGCACCGGTACACAGTAAGAAATGATGTGGCACATACTAATTCGTCTTTTGACGCCGTCAAATGACCACGTGGAATTTTTTTTGGTGTTGAGGAACCCCTCCGCTTTACGATGAGTAAACCCCGGTCGACCTTGCAGGAAACCCACACCATTTACCCGGGCCAATGCTTAAAACTTTCACGACCGCCCCAAGTGATTCGAACTTGGAACTTGGGCTTTGCCAAGCCGAGTTCCCCCCACATGAGCTAAGCCATGGTGGGTGGAATAATTTTTTAGAACTAAGTTGATACATATCTCGGAATAAAAACTCCTGTTCCTTTCCTCCCAGTAGCCAGTGCGCTCCTTCTCACCTTCTCCAGCTCATGCGCTAACCATGCGCGCCTCTGACAATTCTCACAAACAAAGGGTGCTTGCCATTGCCTCATCCCAGTATCAAACGTTCCATAACGGCTCGCATCAACAAATGAACCAGACATTGGATAAAGTTGTGGTCTTTCTCCTTTAATGGAGAGCGGAGGAGCTTCGTTTTTCCTCTTTTGTTCTTCTTCCTCGTCTTCATCTGAAATGAGGCGCATAATCCACTCTTCAATCTCCCTGTAGAAATTTTCATTGTCTTCTTCACTTATGTTTCTCTCCATGCTAGGAAAACGGATTGCGGGGAGAGAATGCTGAAGGAACTATTATATAAGCCGAATGCAGAGAACTTTTCTCCTTCGGAATTCATTATCTATCATTAGTTAAGTCGGTCCAGGCAATGGAGGAGAATGAGGGGATTTAGGAGCCATGGGAGTTTGGAAGACCGGGCCTTTGCTTCTCTCCATTCATATTTTCTTTGCGCCAAAATTTACGGCCCAAATCTGAGGCGTTCCTGTCTTTACTATTGTTATATATTTGAATGGTGAAAAAGGGGTTTAAAAGCTGACATTTATTATTTTAATGATTTTTTAATGGCTTAAATTATTTTAGTTTTGAAGTTATACTCTAATGGCCTTTTAACATAGAAAACTACAACGAAATTGTTGTTGGAATGATTTATTTTATTTATTATAATTTAAATTAATGTGTAAAACGTGGGTACAAAATAATGTATTGTATGTATTTTTTTTAATGTGATATTAAGTGTACGCTTAAAAAAATTAAAAATTTTAAAAAAAAGTGTACGGTACATTATTAATAATTCAGTAGAGAGGTATGAAGATGGATGTGATATATATGTTCAAAAATTTTAAAATAAAATTCAAAGTCATTCGAACTTCGATTTCAACAAATGTATAATTAAATTGAACGTCTATTTTAGAGAACTAAGCTCAGCATTCAGCTTAATTACTCATTTGTAATATCCAATACAATGTGGACACGTGTACACCTATGGTTGGCAAACATCTATAAATAGAATCTTGTAATCCCATTAGACAACACAATAATAATTCCTTTCCATATCCACTATTTCCTGCCTTTGGCTGGCTTTCTCCAAATCTTTCAATTCCACAGTCTCGAAGTAAATGATCCCAAATAAAGCACTTGATACATAATTATAAACTTTATATTATTAATTAAGGGGCTTAAATAATATATGAATCTTACATACTTAAAATCAAAAGAAAAGCCGCAGTAAGAAGACTAAAATGAGTCCAAGATCATTTAATTTTGAGGTCATTAAAACACTCAAGTATTGAACATTTGATATGTGATTAAAGTTGTTAATATAAGTAGTTCAATTAATTGTTTTGAATTTTTGGCAAAATTTATCAAAATGATATTCTTACAAAATTATAGATGTACTACAGACAAGTAGAAGAGAGCTAGATATCTAAGAAACTCTAGATTTTAACCCAACATTTAATGTGGACGATCATCGTAAGCAAGTGCTATCACCATTGCCCGACTTGTGTCATCCAATTGTCATCGCTTGACTTTTATCGTTCAACTTTCATTACCTAAATACCAATATTTCTTATCTCTAAATAACTAATATTTAATGTGGCGCTCTGCTCTGTTGATCAATGCTGGGGTGCTTGGGAACACAACACCGGGGCGATCAGGTATACAGCATCAGGACATCGTAATTTTTTTTTATTGTTATTTATTTCAGGTGCAAAGCACTCGAAACCAAGCAATGGGGTAACCCCCCGCATCCCTAACAAACATGACAAATTTAAGATCCGAGGTAACAAAATAACCTTATTGATCAACTCAATCAGATTCCACACATAACAAATTATTTTAGTTGAGCTAAATTGTGTGAATTTTTTTTCCAGTTTTTAAGTAAAAAATAGTTTGTCTCTTATAAATTATGTGTTCCTCTTACGAGGCTACTAAATAGAAGTTCCTCTCTATCGACTATTCTCATATATTTTCTAGCACGCAATTGCAACAATAAGAAATCATAATGAGTCCAATAAGTCATTGAACAAAACTAGTTTGAATATAATCATGACTCAAATCTTATTTACTGAACACTATTCCATGTTCTCCTTAATCAAGAAGCTGCATAGAGTTACATCACTAAAAGCATCCTAAAAGCGCTAGTCTTAACACAATCATTACTCTTGATCATCTATTCAAATCACTCCCAACTTATCCTTGATCTCTCTCATATTTACTGACCATGTCACCATCAAAAAACTATAAATAGATCCCTCATTTCTCATGGAAAGGGGACTCAAGAGAGAGAAACTATAATTCTCATCGCTTGACTTCCCTTATCAAGGGTTTCCACATAAAAAAATATTGTTATCTGCTTGCGTGCTAGATATCCTTACAGCGCTAAGACGTAAAATTTTTAATTCTATCACCACATATATTCTAGCCCGCAACACACATTTATATTACAAAATTTTCCTTCTATCTTGGAATAACCCTCAACTCACCTTATGAACTCCCTTTCTTTACAAATAAATTAAGTCATTCTATTATTTTTTATTTTTAAATGTGTTAATTAAGTGATAAATTATGTATTACATGCCATGTTCTTCTTCAATATATAAAGTGTTAGATGATATATGTGAGCAGACATTGAATTGAGATATCTCTCTTTCTTTAAATTGTGTTTCTTCAACTCGTTTCAGATGGACTTTCTTCACTTAAAAGGATTGGCTTGTTTCATGGTAAACGAATTTCTTAAGAGATTCTCTGAGTTTACCTATTTCTTTTACTCTTCTTTTTCATGTGATTCATTTCTCATGTAAAATTTCATTTATCTGTTAACAAACAACTTTGGATATGATAGATAATAGGAAAATATATATTTTTTAAAATTAATTTTAATATTAACATCTCAGCTTTCAAGAAAAATTCATATATCACATAGATAAAAATGAATGTTATAAGAGACATTAAATTTCTCATGTGAAAAACTAAAAAGGTATATATATCATCGCATGTATTTTTGCCCACAATACACATCTATAGTACAAAATATTCCTTCTCGCTTGGAATAACACACAACTCACCTTATGAACTCCCTTTCTTCACAAAAGAATTAAGTCATTCTATTATTTTTTATTTTTAAATGTGTTAATTAGTGGTAAATTATGTATTACATGCCATGTTCTTCCTCAATATAGAAAGTGTTAGATGATATATATGAGCAAACATTGAATTTAGATATCTCTCTTTCTTTAAATTATGTTTCTTCAACTCGTTTTAGATGGACTTTCTTCACTTAAGGATTAGCTTGTTTGCATCTTAAATTGAAGCCCTAATCTGATCTCATTCTCATGCGATTTGAAGCTGAGCCCTTTTCCCCTCTTCTTTTGTTCGTGGGAGCTCACCGTCGAGCGTCGTGATTTGAAGCTCGACCCTCTTCCCCTCTTCTTTCCTTCGTATGTGGGAGCACACCGTCGAGTGTAGCAAGCAAAGACCATCTAGACCGACCCTTTCACACTATACGTGAGTTTCTTCTCATTCTTACTTTTATTCTTCTTCTTCACACACTTCTCCATCTTCTTCTTATTTCTTTACATTAATACCTAAAATCCAAAAAGACATAAACAATGCCACATGAAAAACAAATAGCTACAACACTTATGTTGCAAATATATTTTCATGACTTTTGTTTTGATGATTGACAAACACTGTTGATTCTCTTCGACTGCTTGTTGCTTCTAACTTTTCAGGAATCAAAATTTGGACGAACAGACGAAGCCAGTTCAAGATTGCGTAGGTCTAGGGTTGAGTCAGTCTGTACTTTGTTTTTCTCTTCTTGAGTCTACTTGTAATGGTCAAAGAGACTGATGCTAAGTAGCCCTACACACACACACTTGAGAGTCTTAGAATTTCTGTTATTACTCATATCAGCCAGGACGATTTTTGCATCGTCCTGGACGATCAGGCTTAAAACAAAAAGTCTAAATAAGGATTTTTAATTAAGGCAGCCGTCATTAACATATCAGCCTGGACGATACGTGTATCGGCCAGGACGATAAGCTTAAAACAGAAAGAAGTTACTGCCATAGACAATTAAGGTATACTATATTTTTAAATTATCGGCCAGGACGATCATTGATCGGCCTGGACAAAACTCTCAAATTATGCCTTAATTGATCAGAAAATCAAGGGAGTAATTAAGGATGATTGATACGAACATATCGTCCTGGATGATCGCAGGATCGGCCAGGACGATCCAGTCAAAAACCTTAAGTTACTTCAGGACGATAAATATCGACTAGCTCGTATCTAGGGCTATTCTCAGGATGATTTTCCCATGATTTGAACTGATCGGCCAGGACGATCATGAGATCGGCCTGGACGATAAAGCCAATTTTCAATCGTCCAGTTTTGCATCCAGGGCGATACTCTGGCCGATCTTCTGAGTTTTGTACTGATCGGCCAGGCCGATGTCCATATCGGCCTGGATGATAAAGTCAACAACTTGCAATTAATGAGCTCCTTTGAAGCTCTTCTATTTAAGAGCTCTTGTTCAACGTTTTAAAAAACTTTTGGCTGCTGCCTTGACATGAGAGGCCTTGAGGAGAGAAAGAGAGAGAGGATCTTGTGAGGGGGAGCTTGTGAGGGGATTCACAAGGGTTGCTTCAAGGATTGCTCTGCTTGTTCTTTGTCTAGAGTTTCTCATCCGTGGAAGGGTCGGTAGAGGTAAGGAGTTAGCTTTTGGTTGTGGTTCTCTTCCAGCTTTAGAAGGAAGCATAAGGAGATAGGTTCTCTGCCTTGTCGGGGTGGCAAAAAAGAAGTTCTTGTGAGGGCTTCTCCGCCAAGCCGTGGGGGCTAAAGGAGAGTCACGTTTTGTAGTGCAATACTTGGAGGGTGCCTCCAAGGAGTGGACGTAGGTCGAGTTGACCGAACCACTATAAATTCATGTGTTCTTGTTTTCTTGCTTCCGCACTTTTATTTTCGCATTTATTTTTGTGGTGTGATTTTGGTTTATGTGAATTTAATTCTTTGTGAATTTTTTTTTTTAAAATACCAATTCACCGCCCCCCCCCCCCCCCTCTTGGTTAGCTTGGGACTAAGTTCATAAGGGCTTAACATCCCTAACGAACTTTCAAGTGGTATCAGAGTGGGATTCGAAAATTTAAGGTTAAAAACTTTTTGAATTAGATCCATGGCTAACCTTGGGAATCATAACACTATGGAAGGGTATTCTATTACCCGACCTCCCCTGTTCGATAACCAACCTTTTGATTTTTGGAAAACCCGCATGTCAACGTTTTTACAATCTACTGATTATCGCATGTGGATGCTTATTCAAGAAGGTTATTCTCCACCTTCTCGTGAAATTAATGATGTTAAAACTGAAGTTGCTTTTACCGAATGGACTTTTGATGAACGAGATTTAGCTCAATTAAATGCAAAATGTTTGAATTATTTTTTCAGTGCTTTAAAATCTGAGGATTACATGCGTGTATCCACTTGCAAAACTGGTAAAGAGATTTGGGATAAATTGTGCATCACCTATGAAGGTACTAATGAGGTTAAACAATCCCGTTTGAACATTCTCTTGCATGACTACGAACTTTTTTGTATGAAACCTCATGAGACGATTTCTGACATGTATACAAGATTTACTCAGATAGTTACTTCACTGCATGCACTAGGAAAAAAACTTTCAAACTATGAAAAAGTTAACAAGATTTTGAGATACTTGTCTTCATCTTATGATGCTGAAATCACTGCAATCACTGAATCTAAGGATTTGAACACCTATTCTCACTCATTGCTTACGAGCAAGGGGTGAATCAAAGAAATCTAGATGCAGGTGAGAAGAAAAAGGAGAAAACAATTGCACTTAAGGCGCATAAATCAGATTCTGAATCTTCCGGGTCTGAAAGCGATGAAGTTGCCTTCATCTCAAGGTAATTCAAAAGCTTTCTAAGGAAGAAACAAAAGCATCATCAAAGTTGGAGAAAAGGTAAGGATCATAAACAAGTTAAAGGATCTTCTGATGTTGTTTATTTTGAATGCAGGAAACCTGGACATGTGAGAGCCGATTGCCCAACACTTCAAGATAACACAAGCAAGGAAAAGATTGAGGAAAAATTTAAGTTTAAGAAGGAGAAGAAGAGAATCCAAAAGGCATTCTGGACAGAATCTGGTACTGATTCCTCTGAGACTGAACCAGAGGAAGAGACAACGAACCTGTGCTTAATAGGGGAAGATCATCTTGAGCAAAGTGATGAGGAAGAGGTATGTAAATCAATCTATGATGAATTGTTTGAAATTTGTGAAAAAATCCATGCATCATACAAAAAACTTAAGAAGACATATGCTAGCTTAAAAGTGGAACTTATAAATTTGCAGAAAGAGTATGAAGTCATTCTTAAAGATCATTCAACGATTGATTCTAATCACATGGCTCTTCTTGATGAATTTGATGAGTTGAACAAAAAACATTTAGAATTAATTGATGAACATAAGGCATTAAAAGTTTCACACACCTCACTTAATTTTGATCTTAAGAAATCTAAAGAGATTGAGAAAAATTTGAGGATTGAGAATGATGCATTAAAGAAAACTAACTTGAGGATTCAAAATAATTTGGATATATGTAAGAAAAATTGGATGACATCTATTTTTGATCCTAAGCCAGAACCTAGGAAGAGGCATTATAACTCAAACCATTTAAGAAACCCTTTTCCTAGAGTTAGATGTTTCTCATGTTGCATGCTAGGACACATCTCACACACTTGAACCATTCACCGTAGTACACATTGGGTGTGGAGACCTAAGATGCATGATTCACAGCATACCATATCTGCATTGCACTTTACTTTTCCTAAGAAGGGCCCCAAACCTGTTTGGGTTCCTAAATCTGACTGTTGTTGAGCTTTGCAGGAGTGCTTTCACCAAAGACCTTGTGGGAGCATAGGATAACTGGACATATGAAGGCTCGCAGCTCATAAATTGCTCAAACCGGCTGCTTCAGTAAAATTCTTAAAATATGTTTTGTTTCAGTGTGTTTTATTTCTACTTTGTTTGTGTTTTTATGTGTTTTGTTTTCACGTTGTTTTTTTTTAAAATTGGCTTTCCATATGTTGAATCTTTTCAAGATTTTAGATTTTGGAGTTTTTAAGATTGTGTTTAGCTTTTCTAATTTAGTTAAAGGGAGAAACACCGTGGATAGTTTCCCTCCTTCTGACCTTGTTTAGTGGTATAATTTTTCTTCTTTAAACAAAAGTCTAACTTATTTTAGCCAATGGTTTTTGAAACTAAGATTTTTTCTTATCTTGGTACATTAATTTATCTTATGCATAATAGCCAAAGTTCTTATATATCTTTCAAGTTTTTTGAAATCTTGTCATTACATTTATCGCATGATTTTGATTTTTTGTTATGGATTATTCTTCCCTATATTAGAGAGAGAGCTCCTATTCT
This sequence comes from Dendrobium officinale, assembly GCA_019514585.1. NCBI lineage: Eukaryota > Viridiplantae > Streptophyta > Magnoliopsida > Asparagales > Orchidaceae > Dendrobium > Dendrobium officinale. The sequence goes on along the minus strand of CM033699.1, from coordinate 35,543,887 downwards.
CTAATATTTGGAGGATATACTCACAACTAAGTTTTTTTTAAGGGTATATTAAAGAGTTTCTAGCTTGCAAGAGTTAAAAAGGAAAGAGGCCAATGAAGACAAATTGAAAAGAAAGCTATATACACAAAAGTGTATCAAAGAATCAAAAGATGCTCAAAGAGCCAATCGAAGTGACAAGAGATATAAAATGAGTCCACTAAATGCAAGCTATCCTCTCTTTGCTAAAACTCTTAAAACTTAGATAACTCATTGATTATGTGATGCTTTCAAAGACTTGATTTCAATTTCCATGATTGAGAAAAATTACTTTGTTTTATTAATTATGAGATATTTTCTTTGTAAACAAGTCTTGAATGGATCTTCTTATCCTATTTAATTATTCTGAGTTAGGCCTCTATTTTTCAAAAGAATTTTGTACCCTGAAGGATGTCCGATCTAGGGTTAACAGAATCAGATGTTCTACCTTCTTCTGATTGGGATTTATTAAACTCCTTGATCTCTTGAAACTTTAAAAGTTTAACTTTTTGAAGAATTTTCATATGATGCCTCCATGAAACAAAAAAAAATAGAAAAATTAAAATCCAAAATATTCGTTTTTTAATTTTTCTTATATTTTTGCTTTCTATTATTGTGTTTTTGTCTATTTTTCTTTTGTTTTTTGTTTGAGGGCTTTGATCATCACCATCCTTCTTTTGTTTCAAATTCTAGTCACATCGTCCTGGCCGATACCTTTATCGTCCTGGACGATAGGGCAAATTCTCTTCAAAATCCATCTGCTGACCTTTTCTATGCTTGCTGTAACTCATCGTCCTCGACGATCCTATATCGTCTCAGATGATTTGATCGAACTCTGTTGTAATCATGATGATAGTCCTAGCCGATAGAATATTTCGTCTGGCCGATGCATTTTATGTGCATCGTCCTGGCCGATACACTGGATCGTCCCAGATGATCCACGTGTCAGCACGGTTAAATCCTTAAAATCAGCCCCGGATGATCCATTATTGGACAATCGGCCTGGTCGATCCACTGTTTGTCTTGGACGATATACGTGGCAGTGATTTAAAACATTTTAACTTCGGCCGGTACGATCAATTATTGTGCATCGTCCTGGACGATACACCTAATCGGCCCGGACGATCTGCTTTTTCAACGGTCATCCGGATTGACTCCTCGGGCCGATCACCTGTGTCTAATCAGCCTGGCTGATATCTGATCGGCCTGGACGATTAGACCGTCTTTTTGACCAATCGGCATGTACGTAATTATTGAGCCATATCAGCCTAGATGATTCTGCGATCGGCCAGGACGATAGGACCGTTTCTTTAAATTTTGGCCATTCCAGCCATGGTTTTTCACTTTCCACCCTTTCTCCTCTTGTGTTTTCTTGCTAACTCCTCTCTATGGCTGGTGGGAAACGTGTCCGACAAACTTCTGGGAGTTCTTCGAGTGCTAGGATTGACCCTCGTTTCAGGAAAGCAGAAGATGAAGCCGCCTACCATCGTTACAAAGAGTGTGGGATAACCGTCTCTAGAATCATCAATCCTGCCCACATCTTATACCCGGTAATGGATTTTTTCTCTCACACCTCCCTTTGTTTCATCATGTCTCTTGCTTTCCCCTTCAATACCGAGTTTCTTCGAGAATTTTTCGCAAACCTTCGCATTAACCCTACCTTCACAGCCCTGACCTCCTATGTGAATCGACGCCCTGTCGAAATCACATATCAGGATTGTGTTGATCTTTTACAGCTATCCACCACCGGGGATAAGCTGCACTTAATCGCTTCTGATCCTGACCTTGACTGGTCCACGGAAAATCACTTCCTTCGCCAGACCAATGCACCTTTCCATGTTGGAGAGACTAGCTCTTTAGTCAAAGATGCTAGGACAATCCAACATGTCCTTCGCACCTCCATAATTCCAAAAGCTGGGGACCGAATCTACATCACCCCTCTACTTTCCCTCACTACTTTCTACCTCATTGCTCATAGAGAATTTAATACTGCGGACCTAATTTTTTGATACATTGATCACTTAACCACAATCCGCGATCCATGTCACAAGAGGAAACCCAATCTTGACTTAGGACACATCATAGCCTATATCCTTGAAACCAAATACCAACTTCAGTATCCTATTCCACCAAACCTCCCAACTCCCTTCTACTCAAGCAGTTCCTTCAGTACCCTTCATAGTACTCGTCTCCACCCTGAGGAACCTCAGGGGGCTGGAGAGGAGGAGGCTCCCGCTCCCGCTCCCATTCCTGATCCTGTTCCTCTCCACCAACACTCACTGGTTAATAAGTTGATTAAGAGGTTTGATCATTGGGAGACCCGCTTTGACGCCTACGTTGCTGCACAGGAGCAGCAACATTCTGAGGACATTGCCCGCTACGAGCAGCACCGCACTGAGGATTTAGCCAGATTTGACAGCTACATGACTCACCAGCAGCAGCAGCATGACCAGGACATCGCCTGGTTCAATGCTCAGTTTACCACGCTTCCCAGCTACTTTCAGCAGCCACCTCCACCACCTCCATCTGATGATCAGGGTCCTTCGTTTTTCTAGTCCGTGCTTTTTTTTTTTGCTATTTGTTTCCTATTTTCTGTAGTTTGTTTTTTTTTTGGTCTATTTTAGTTTCTATTTTCTCTTTTTCTTTTGTGTGTCTGGACCCTCTTTTTGTGATGGCAAAAGGGGGAGTAGGATGTGGTAGGAAAAAAGGGATGTGCTTGTAACTTTGAATTTCTAGTGAACTATTTTTTTTTCTCTATGAGTTTTTCCTACTTGTGTTTGCCATCATCAAAAAGGGGGAGATTGTTGTAAATCTATTTTCATGACTTTTATTTTGATGATTGACAAACACTTTTGATTCTATTGGACTGCTTGTTGCTTCTAACTTTTCAGGAATAAAAAATTAGACGAACAGAAGAAGCCAGTTCAAGATTGCGTAGGTTTAGGGTTTAGTCAGTCTGTACTTTATTTTTCTCTTCTTGAGTCTACTTGTAATGGTCAAAGAGATTGATGCTAAGTAGCCCTACACACACACACTTGAGAGTCTTAGAATTTCTATTTTTACTCATATCGGCCAGGACGATTTTTGCATCGTCCTGGATGATAAGGCTTAAAACAGAAAGTAAATAAGGATTCTTAATTAAGGCAGCCGTCATTAACATATCGGCCTGGATGATACGTGTATCAGCCAGGACGATAAGCTCAAAATAGAAAGAAGTTGCCGCCATAGATAATTAAGGTATACTATATTTTTAAATTATTGGCCAGGACGATCATTGATCAGCCTGGACGAAATTCTCAAATTATGCCTTAATTGATCAGGAAATTAAGGGAGTAATTAAGGATGATTGATACGATCATATCGTCCTGGACAATCGCAGGATCGGCCAAGACGATCCAGTCAAAAACCTTAAGTTACTTCAGGACGATAAATATCGGCCAGCTCGTATCCAGGGATATTCTCAGGACGATTTTCCCATGATTTGAATTGATCGGCCAGGACGATCGTGAGATCGGCCTGGACGATAAAGCCAATTTTCAATCGTCCAGTTTTGCATCCAGGGCGATACTCTGGCCGATCTTCTGAGTTTTGTACTGATCAGCCTAGACGATAAAGTTGGCAACTTGGAATTAATGAGCTTCTTTGAAGCTATTCTATTTAAGAGCTCTTGTTCAACATTTTAAAAAACTTTTGGCTACTTCCTTGACCTGAGAAGGCCTTGAGTTGAGAAAGAGAGAGAGGGAGAGAGAGAGGATCTTATGAGGGGGAGCTTGTGAGGGGATTCACAAGGGTTACTTCAAGGATCGCTCTGCTTGTTCTTCATCTAGAGTTTCTCGTCCGTGGAAGGGTCGGTAGAGGTAAGGAGTTAGCTTTTGGTTGTGGTTCTCTACCAGCTTCTGGAGGAAGCAAAAGGAGATAAGTTCTCTGCCTTGCCGGGGTGGCAAAAAGGAGGTTCTTGTGAGGGCTTCTCCGCCTAGCCGTAGGGGCTAAAGGAGAGTCACATTTTATAGTGCAATACTTGGAGGGTGCCTCCAAGGAGTGGATGTAGGTCGAGTTGATCGAACCACTATAAATACCTGTGTTCTTGTTTTCTTGCTTCCGCACTTTTATTTTCGCATTTATTTTTGTGGTGTGATTTTGGTTTATGTGATTTTCATTCTTTGTGAAAAAAATTTTTAAAATACAAATTCACCCTCCCCCCCCCCCCCCCCCCCCCTCTGGGTTAGCTTGGGACTAAGTTCATAAGGGCTTAACATCCCTAACGAACTTTCAACTTAATCCACCATCAAATCTTGTAAACGGTTGGTAATCAATAACGACTGATGTAAACCACCTATAAATGAGAATTTGGTTTCAATGTTAGGAGTTGAATATACAAGCATTATTTTCTAGTTATTTTACTTTGGAATGTGATAGGAGAGATAATATATATGAATAATAAGATGACACAAATGTGAGGTTTTGAGGTATTTCACTTCTAGAAAATTAGAACATAGAAAATATGAAGTATTTTATATTGAATAAATTATGGAATACATTTGTCTTGATTCCAATTCATATAGTTTATGTTTTTGGTTTCAAAATCATAAAAGGGAGATTTTCTTACATTGGTTGTCTTTACTTGTTCATTTATTATCATTATATTATGATTTTGAAAAAAGAAGCATATTACCAATTTGTTGATCCATTTTAGTATGAATGGTTAGTTTCATCTTGATATAATTGTGTGGCTCTATGTAAATATATACAAATGTGAGGTTTTGAGGTAATTATATCAAACTCGGTAGGCTCATATAAGAATTTTTTTTAAGAGAAGTGAAATCATCTGTTCTATTATTATGTTATGATTTTGAAATGAGCATCATAATATTAAAATGATTTTCTCTTGTTTGTAGCTTTATAATTTAGTCAAAATACTTTTTGATTAAGTCAAAGAAGAAAGTAACGTGAACATTGACTAAATCATTTTTTTAATGTTATGAGGCTTATACACATATGCACATCATTTCAATAACAACTAGCTAAATTCACTTTTTCTTTATGTGGATTTGTTGTTTACTGGTTATGAGAGTTTCTATTACTAATTCTTGTAGGGAGTGTTGTGTTGTTTGTTTATAAAAACTCAATGTTAAGCAAAAAATGTGAACATCCTACCAGGTACATATTTATTAGTTCACATTTTCATACAATTATATTTTGGTAAATTAAGTTTTACTAAAATAGAACTTGTATTGTAATTAACTATTAACTCAATGCTAAGCAAGAAATTCCATGTCTCTTTTATTACTAATTCATTTTTTTTTTTGTGGGGGATTTAGCAAATTTAATATATCACACACTTATACATGTACGTTTCATTTGGGACAGTTTTTTTCTCTATTTTTTCATTGTTTAAAAAAAAAATTTGTATTAAAAATCACTCCTTAAACATCAAACTCATGACCTTCTGGTGAGAGTTGAAATTCTCAACAATTAGGCTAAAACTAGATGCTCATTTGATGAAAGGAGACGGTTATTTCTCCAAAGTCATTGTTGGAGCCATATTGTGATTTATCGATAGCTCACCGATTTAGGCTTAATTTGGGATAGTTTTCTTAGTGCTTAACAAAGTGTTTTTTTAATACAAAAGCTTCTTAAACGGTATTTTCGCATCGGTTGTTAGGATCGGCTTTGAAACCGCTACCAAAACCCTTCTTTTGCACCGATTTTAATCGGTTCAACTTACATGATGGTTGCATAAAAATTTTAGTTACCTAATGATTCTTCATTCTTAACAGTATGATAGATAATTATAATATTTGTTAAATAGCATATGTGCTACGATCTATGCATCCAAGAATAAGCTCAAAAAGACCCAATTAATTATTGAGTCTAGTGAGAGATATTAGAGCAAAGATAGTCCATAGAAGTTGTGGATTAATCCTATTATTTGTATGATTTTTTGGACAAATGTACGTACATCATATGATGTGAGTATAGTTTATATTTTGAGGTTAGATTTATGTACACATTTTTCTTTATTTAAATGTTCTATACAAAAGTTGGATGATAGCCTTTTGTAAAACTTGCAAAGTGCAAGGGCCTTAATTGTAAATCCTATTTGAAAGACTTTTATTTATGGTTTGATGAATGGTTTGAATGACCATATTTTCTCATTGGGCAGGTTCACTTCTTTTTGTTTATGTTTCCAACATGAGTTTGATCCACTGCTCTTTAAATGCTTTGTGTGTGCTTCATCATCTTTAGCCATTTGTTTTCTTGTCCAAGAATGAAATTTGAAGCCTTTATTGAAGCATAAAGGATTATTTGAATTGTATTCAGCAAGTTTTTCTGGAGCTCCAATCTTTTTTTTTTCAATAAAAAAACTTCTTCTACGTACTTTTTTTAATTAATATATGACTTTCTTGCATTTAACAGATTCAACAAATTTTTTTAATAAAATATCTAATTAAAGAGTTTTAGTAGTTTTAATCCCTATATTTTAGTTTGTGCTGAAAGTTTATAGTTATTGTTTTTACAATTGGTAGTTTTATGAAATATGATTCCATGCAAACAAATTTTGTGGTTATGGGCTCCGAAAATTCGGCCCCGGCCTTCGCCCGCTTTGCTTTTTCTTTCCGGGTGAGTTTTAACGGATTAAGTTCCGGGGTAAATTTTGGAAGACAGATGAAGTTTGTAGATAAGACACTACCCAGAGATTTCACCATCATTCTACGAGGAATTTATGATCTAAGTTCTAGTTTCCTATATGTAATATGATTCCATCAAACAAATTTTTTGGTTCTTGTTGCTTGGAGTTTAGGAATTGGCTTCGTTTCAGAATCTATCTATTTAAGAAGTTCTTAAACTTCAGAAATTAACACTTCTTCCTATGTTATTTCCAAAGTTTTTCATGTTCTCTTGTTCTAGTCATGTGACTCAAATATATTGTTCAATATTATCTTGTTGCTGTTATGAATCTCTATGATTTAACTGGTGTTTTTCTTTTAGCTACATCTCCTATATATGTGGGTTTTATGTTTCAGTTTAGTGAATTTGTGGTTTCGTATTTAAAAAAAAAATTCTGGACTTTTCTAGCGGTTATAACCGTCACTAGTATCCAGAACTGTGACAGTTAAAACCTCCACATCTCTTGAAATCTAACTGGTGCTTTTGTTTCAGCTACATCCCCTGTTTATGTGGGTTTTATGTTTCGGTCTAGTGAATGTTGTGGTTTCGTATTTAAAAAAAAAATTCTAGACTTTCGTAACGATTATAACCACCACTAGCATCCAGAATTGTGGTGGTTAAAACTGCCTCATTACTTGAAATATATTTTCCTTGAGAGTATTTGTAGCGGTTATAACCGGCACAATTCTGAAGATTTGCATCAGTTATAACCATTTCTAAAGCAAGCACTTCATAAAATCTATCCCGCCGGTCCTTAAACCATTGAGGAAAGTCGTTGCAGCGCATTGTAATTATAGCGGGAATGTAGCGGTTTTAAAACCACTGCAATGAAGATAGTGGCAGTTAAAACCGCTGGGATAGGTCAAAAATTATGCTACGATAGCCTTTTTATTTGGTAGGAGTTATAAGAGATTAAATTTCTCATGTGAAAAACTAAAAAGGTAAATAAATAAAACTACAGGAAGCGACCCCTGCATTGGATTAAAGGCCTTGAAGTAGCAGTGGTATGTCTGAGACGAGCTACATTTTTCTAGAAAGAGGATAATCAAATGGATAAAGAAATTAGGTTATTGGAAGGAGGAGATGAATGTAGGCCGTAACACGTAAAAATTCTGAGAAGTGGCCGTAACATATAGAAATTAAAGTCCAAATCAACTACATTTAAATTTAAAATTATATAAGATATTATTAATGTATGAATTCAATTTATTTAAATAAACAACTTATATTATTACATTATTATTCTATTATTTAAATAGTTTTCATATTTATTACATCATCCAATTTGACTCCGGTCCAACCACAGAACCCTTATACTCTCCTTCTTGTTGTTCTATGCATGTCCAGTTCAATTTTCAGAATCTCAAAACTTATCACTCAAAGTCACAATCCTCTTACCATATCTATTACTATTAAAATTACATTTAACATATTCAGTTTTAGACCTACTCAAACAAAAACCTTGAAAATCTAAAGTTGATCTCTATAATTCAAATTTTCCTTCAAATCCCTCTTTAGTCTTTATCAAAAAGAAGAATGTCATCAACAGAAAAGCATACAATCAAATAAATTTGTTAGCATGTGCCAAAAATAAAAATAAAAATTAAATGCTGCCACTTTCTTTTTCAGGTTTTTTCTAAATTCCTCCAATCAAATAAATTCAAAACACACATAAACTATGAAAATTTTAAAATCCTTTACGGTTTTATTTCTTTTTTCATTTCCATTTTTCAAATCAAATGCTTAACAACTAAAACGCAGTAACACACACTGGTTTCTTCACGCCTTAAAGGCTAAAACACATCACAACAACCAGCCACTATTGAATTACAAAATATTCACACACAAATGCTAAAAAAAATCAAACAATAAACAATAATTAAAATATAATAATAACATCTCCTCAATTATTATTGAATAGGGATCATTTGCGGTGAATCAAAATGCTCCACATCACCGAGTACATAGCGGAACACCGCATCGGTACACAGTAAGAAATGACGTGGCACATACTGATTCATCTTTGGACGCTGTCCAATGACCGCGTGGAATTTTTTTTTTTGGTAACGAGGAACCCCTCCGCTTTGCGGCTAGTAAACCCCGGACGACCTAGCAGGCAACCCACACCATTTACCCGGGCCAATGCTTAAAACTGTCACGACCGCCCCATGTGATTCGAACCAGAGACTTAGGCTTTGCCTAGCCAAGTTCCCCCCACATGAGCTAAGCCATGGTGGGTGGAATAATTTTTTATAACTAAGTTGATACATATCTCGGAATAAAAACTCCTGTTCCTTTCCTCCCAGTAGCCAGTGCGCTCCTTCTCACCTTCTCCAGCTCATGCGCTAACCATGCGCGCCTCTGACAACTCTCACAAACAAAGGGTGCTTGCCATTGCCTCATCCCCGTATCAAACGTTCCATAACGGCTCGCATCAACAAATGAACCAGACATTGGATAAAGTTGTGGCCTTTCTCCATTAATGGAGAGCGGAGGAGCTTCATTTTTCCTCTTTTGTTCTTCTTCCTCGTCGTCATCCAAAATGAGGCGCATAATCCGCACTTCAATCTCCCTGTAGAAATTTGTGTTGTCTTCTTCACTTATGTTTCTCTCCATGCTAGGAAAATGGATTGCGGGGAGAGAATGTTTAAGGAACTATTATATAAGCCGAATACAGAGAACTTTTCTCCTTCGGAATTCATTATCTATCATTAGTTAAGTCGGTCCAGGCAATGGAGGTGAATGAGGGGATTTAGGAGCCATGGGAGTTTGGAAGACCGGGCCTTTGCTTCTCTCCATTCATATTTTCTTTGTGCCAAAATTTACGGCCCAAATCAGAGGCGTTCCTGTCTTTACTATTGTTATATATTTGAATGGTGAAAAGGGGGTTTAAAAGCTGACATTTATTATTTTAATGATTTTTTAATGGCTTAAATTGCTATTTTAGTTCTGAGTTATACTCTTATGGCCTTTTAACATAGAAAACTACAACGGAATTGTTGTTCGAATGATTTATTTTATTTTATTTGATTTATTATAATTTAAATTAATGTGTAAAACGCGGGTACAAAATAATGTATTGTATGTATTTTTTTAATGTGATATTAAGTGTACGATTCAAAAAATTAAAATTTAAAAAAAGTGTACGGTACATTATTAATAAATCAGCAGAGAGGTATGAAGATGGATGTGATATATATGTTCAAAAATTTTGAAATAAAATTCAAAGTCGTTCGAATTTCGATTTCAACAAATGTATAATTAAATTGAACGTCTCGATTTAATTGAGGCCAAATAAAGCACTTGATACATATTTATAGACTTTAGATTATTAATTAAGGTGCTTAAATAATATATGAATATTACATACTTAAAATCAAATAAAATGCCTAAATATGAAGACTCAAATGAGTCCAAGATCATTAAATTTTGAGGTCATTAAAACACTCAAGTATTGAACATTTGATATGTGATTAAAGTCGTTAATATAAGTAGTTCAATTAATTGTTTTGAATTTTTGGCAAAATTTATCAAAATGATATTCATACAAAATTATAGAAGTACTACAAACATGTAGAAGAGAGCTTAGATATTTAAGAAAATCTAGATTTTTGCCCAACATTTAATGTGGACGATCATCGTAAGCAAGTGCTATCACCATTGCCCGATTTGTGTCATCCAATTGTCATCGCTTGACTTCTATCGTTCAACTTTCATTACATATCTACCAATATTAAATCACTCCCAACTTATCCTATCATATTTACTGACCATGTCACCATCAAATTACTATAAATAGATCCCTCATTTCTCATGGAAAGGGGACTCATGAGAGAGAAACTATAATTCTCATCGCTTGACTTCCCTTATCCAGGGTTTCCACATAAAAAATATTGTTATCTGCTTGCGTGCTAGATATCCTTACATCGCTAAGATGTAAAATTTTTAATTCTATCACCGCATATATTCTAGCCCGCAACACACATTTATATTACAAAATTTTCCTTCTATCTTGGAATAACCCTCAACTCACCTTATGAACTCCCTTTCTTCACAAATAAATTAAGTTATTCTATTATTTTTTATTTTTAAATGTGTTAATTAAGTGATAAATTATGTATTACATGCCATGCTCTTCTTCAATATAGAAAGTGTTAGATGATATATGTGAGCAGACATTGAATTGAGATATCTCTCTTTCTTTAAATTGCGTTTCTTCAACTAGTTTCAGATTGACTTTCTTCACTTAAAAGGATTGGCTTGTTTCATGGTAAACGAATTTCTTAAGAGATTCTCTGAGTTTACCTATTTCTTTTACTCTTCTTTTTCATGTGATTCATTTCTCATGTAAAATTTCATTTATCTGTTATCAAACAACTTTAGATATGATAGATAATAGGAAAATATATATTTTTTAAAATTAATGTTAATATTAACATCTCAGCTTTCAAGAAAAATTCATATATCACATAGATAAAAAAGAATGTTATAAGAGACATTAAATTTCTCATGTGAAAAACTATAAAGGTATATATATATATATATAACTACAGGTAGCGACCCATATATAACTACAGGTAGCGACCCCTCATTGGATTAAAGGCCTTGAAGTAGCTGTGATTAGTTTGAGACGAGCAACATTTTTCAGGAAAGAGGATAATAAAATGGATAAATAAATCAGAAGGGAGGAGGAGATAAATGTAGGCCGTAACTCGCAGGAATTCTGAGAAGTGGCGAGCATAGCGGTTGAGGGACTATGCTCCTGTAATCCTGTAAGCAAGTCTATGTAGAACATTTAACAACCAAAATATGAAAAAATAATAAAAATAATAATAATAACTCTCTCTCTACCATCTTTGTCTAGAATGGGAAGGTAATTTGATATGTCCATAATTTTTTTATATGATCCGCATGAAACATGAGATAATATTTAAATTAAAGTTTTTTATATTAAATGTAGAATTATTAGAATTTTGATTGCAACAAATTTATAGTTGAACTAATCATATTGACCAAGTGAATCAATTGATAGTACAATTGAGCTCAAATCAAACAAACAAAATATATCTAAAAATTTCTAAACATTAATAAGGACCAAACGATCTTTAGTTATTACATGCTTATAGAGTTATAGTCAAATCAATCGGCTCAACGAGACAACTCTTATGAGCCAAGATCATTACATTGTAACATCATTAACACTTTCAAGTATTTAACAAATGATCTATAATCAAGGGAATTAATTTGGATTGTGCAATTGAGTGCTTTGAATTTTGATCAAATTTATCAAAATGCCTATATTAAGAAGCTTATAAACTTAGCTTCATTCTCTACCAAAAAGGGAGGTTAAAGAACTGAGAGAACTAAAGAATTGTTTTCCATTTTCCACCTATGATTTTTGGATGACCATCACCATACAAACACTATCTCCATTGACTTCTATCAATATTTAATCATGTTGTTAAGTTTTAATTGTCTACCAGTGGATACTTGATTTTGTAATTTCTACAAGACAAACTAGATGATTTTTCTCAATTATAAATGATCTCATTTTTTTTAACTATTTCAAATGGAGAATTCTTGCTTCTCCTATTCTATAGTGGATTGTTATGACTATGCCACGTATCATAAATTTTTCTTTTATTGAGCTTTCTTGTAAGAAAAAAAATTGTATTTTACAAAATTTTCTATTTACTAAATTTTTGTTAAAAGTTAAGATATTAAACACCAACTCTATTAGCATAAGTTTTTTAGCAACAAAAAAAACAACAAAGCCTTTATCTCACTACGTGGAGTCAGCTACATGAATAATTTTTCTTCATTGTGCACAGTTAAGAATCAAATTCTCATTTAAATAAAATAAAAAATATCATTTATAATATTTTATAACTATATTTTTTAGGTTTACCTCTACCGTCTTGTAAACATGGATCTAATACATCTACTGTCCTAGTCAGGCCATCAGAAGGCCGATGGTTTATGTGGCCAAACCATTTAAGGTGACTCTTTCTAATCTTATCTATCATTAGAACTACTCCAACCTTTACATGTATATACTCATTTAACATTCTATCTCTAAGTATGAAACCACTCATCCACCTGAGCATCCTTATCTTTGCAACAATTAACTTAAATTTATGCTTAGTCTTTTTTATTGGCTAACATTCTACACTTAAAGCATTACAAATCTCACAACTATCAGATATAATTTTCTCAAAAGTTTGAGGGATACTTTCTGTCACACAACACGCCTGATTCATTCCTTCACTTCAGCCAACAAACTTGAATTCTAGCTATTTATAATATCCCTATTTATTTCTCTATAATTTTGAAAAATAAACCTGAGATATCTAAAAGACGTACTCTTATTAATGACTTGACTAGTTTTTTAAAAATATGGTCGGATCCAGATTAGCAGGTCCAACCAGTTCAATATGCATGAACCGATCTCAAGGCTTCTTCTGTTCATTCTAAAAATCATTTATGCATCAAATTGGACTTAATTGGCTACAACTGCTAGTTCAATCGGCGAATCGGTCCCAATTCTATTGAACCGGGTAATTTAATTTCTAAATTATTAAAATAAAATAAATTAATTTAATACATTTAGAATAAAAATATTATGTAATATTTATAATTTAATAAATTAATTTATACTTAAAATGCTTAATTTTATTAAATAAAAGTTTTCAACCAAACCTTTTACATGGCTATATCACTCTATATGAGTTCTTATCTCATATAAACTTGTTGCGTCCAGAAGTATTCACGGCGATAGAGAAATATAAAGTCTATCGTCTTAGCATTATAAGAAAATCTGGCACGCAATCAGATAAAAGAGAGGGTCTAGCATTTATGAGACACCAAGATTTTTACATGGAAAACCCCTAAAAATGCGGAAAAACCACGGGGCCTAGCTCAATTTGAATGAATCTACTAGTATTGCAGTTGATTACAAATGAGGCCCTCCCTTGGGAGAAGGCCTTAGCTTAATGTATATTTTATAGAGTACATAACATGATATGAATAGAAAGAATCACCATTGACATGTTCGTTTAGTCAGGAGGATCGTAGTCGGCGGGCGACGGAGGTCGGAGGGCTTGTAGTCGGTGGGCGACGTAAGTCAGGAGGACTGTAGTCGGCTGGCGATGGAGGTCGGAAGGACTGTAGTCGGTGGGCGACTTAAGCCAGGAGGACCGTAGTCGACGGGCGACAGAGTCATGAGGACCGTAGTCGACGGGCGATGGAGGTCGGAAAGACTGTAGTCGGTGGGCGATGTAAGTAAGAAGGACCGTAGTCGACTGGCGACGGAGATTGGAAGGGTTGTAGTCAGAGGGAAACGAAGGTCGGAAGGGCCGTGTCAGGTAGAATTCCAACAATGGAAAGAAATCCATCTTCGTGTAGACGTCCAACGAAGTCCGATAACCGGTAGAAGTCCGGGGTCGGGTAGAAACTTGGCGAAGAGTGAAGGTCCGACGTCGGGTAGAAGTTCGACATTTTTTGGTGGAAGAGGAGAACTCCGGCTTCACTTGGGCGGAGTTTCGGCGTTAGGAGGGAACTCTGTTGCAAATTAGGATTCAGCATCACGTGCAAGTTGGGCAGAATTCCTGCATTCTCCCAAATATAACGCAAAATCCCGGCATGTTCGGGCGGCAAGACGAACTCCGGCGGTGGTTGAGGAGGAGAGGATTCTCCCTTTCCCCTTTTTCTTCTTCTTTCTTTCTTCTTCTCTCTCTTCACTTGAGTCCCTCTTGTGAAGAATGAGGGCTCTATTTATAGTTTTTCTAGAGTGGCATGTCTTGTAAATATATGTGAGATCCGGGGTGAACAGGGAGTGGTTGATTGGACAACTGATATTGAATCCTTTGATCATACACCATTCGTCAGCCATTTGAAGGCCTTACTGATGTCAGAATCCAACGATCTTAGGTTCGTTGGATTTTTCTCGTCGAGCCGTTCGATTCGACTATAAGCTCACCAAATTCGGAGACTGTTTGGTAACTTAAATTGTGGTTCGAACCTTCCAACACGATTCGACTATAAGCTCGCCAAATTCGGAGACTGTTTGGTAACATAAATTGTGGTTCGAACCTTCCAACAGTGCTTTAGGTCCTTGATTTGGACTCATTTGGGCTTGGATTGAATCAAATTTGGTGTCGTTGGGTTCGTATTTCCGAGACGCTCAGTTTGACTGTAAGTTTGCTGAAATTGAAATTTAGGTGCTCCCGGATTTAATTTTGGAAGTTTCCAACTAGCTTTTTGCCTCGAGATTTCTACCCGATAAAAATAATTTTTGCATGACGTATCAAAACTCAAAAAGTAATATAAACATTAACAAGAAGAACTTCTTTGCGTGATTTGAGGCTAAATAAATTGAAGTACTTCTCAATTTTACAACATATATTTTATATTTCAAAATATTTTTTTTAAATAAACTTTCTATGATGTAAATAATATTTATTTTTAATTAATAATGTTAAATAAATTATATTTATAATAATAAATGATCTAATCTTAATTATTTATAAATGTAAATTTATAACATGACTCTAATATATAATTTATAGGTATAAATTATATTAAATTATATAACATAAATTAATAATAATTTATATCAAATATATAAATTTGTATGCAAGCTTTTTTTTTTTAAATTTGAATTAAATTTAAAAATTAAATTTAAATATATATATATATATATTATATATATATATATATATATATATATATATATATATATATATATATATATAAGTTTTTATTTATGTAAGATATTATTAATGTGCAAATTCAATTTATATTTTATTAAAAAATTATATTATTACATGATTATTTTGTCATTTAAATTTTATTTAAATAGTTTTCATATTTTTAACATCATCCAATTTGACTCCAGTCGAACCATAGAATCCTTATCATCTTATTCTTCCGCTTATATGCATGTCCGATTAAATTTTCACAACCTTAGACTTACGCTCAAGGTCAGAATCCTCTTACAAGAATAAAATAAGAAAATTTTAAGTTCCTCAACGGTTTTTTTTTTATTTCCATTTTTCAAATCAAATGCTTAACAACTAAAACGTAATAACATGCACTGGTTACTTCATGCCTTAAAGGCTAAAACACATCACATCACAATAAATTCAAAATACACCACCGTTCAATTACAAAATATTTACGCACAAAGGCTAAAAAAACCGAACAATAAACAATAATTAACATATAATATTAAAGGGCTTCTCCATTGTTATTGAATAGAGATCATTTGCGGCAAATCAGAATGCGCCACATCATCGAATACACAACACCGATATGATGTGGCACATACTGATTCACCTCTAGACGTCATCCAGTGACCGCATGGAATAATTTTTCAGAACTAAGTGGATACATATCTCAGAATAAAAATGCCCGTTCCTTTCCTCATAGTAGCCAGCGCGCTCCTTCTCACCTTCTCTAGCTCATACGCTAACCATGCGCTCCTCTGACAATTCCCACAACCAAAGAATGATTGTCGTTGCCTCATCCCCGTATCTAATGTTCCATAATAGCTTGCATCACCAAATGAATCAAACATTGAAAAAATCTATGGTCTTTCTCCATTAATGGAGAGCGGAGGAGATTCGTTTTCCCTTTTTGGTTCTTCTTCCTCATCGTCATCCGAAATGAGGCGCATGATCCACTCTTCAATCTCCTTGTAGAAACTTTCGTTGTCTTTTTCACTTACGTTTCTCTCCAAGTCAGGAAAACGGATTGGAGGTAGGTAGTACTCGATAGGAGAACAACACGGGCCAAACTCGGCTATTATGGGAGCAACACGGAGGAGCAATGGTATATAATTGTTGGGGACTCTGAAAGGGTGAAAAGGGGTGCGATGTGGATGAAACAACCAGTAAAACATTTTTCTAGGTAATTAATTAACGACGAATTTGTGACAAAGGCAAAGAAGCAATTGGAAAGGAAGATGAGATGAACCGTCGTGGATGGGAATATAAAGACCTTCAGGTTTGCAGGGAGAGAAAATTAAGGGACTATTATATAAGCCGAACGAATAGAACTTTTTCTCCTTCGGGATTCAATAATTACCATCAGTTAAGTCGGTCTAGGTGATGGAGGAGAATGACGGGATTTAGGAGCCATGGGACTCTTGGAAGACCGGATCTTTGCAGCTCTCCATTCATATTTTCTTAGAGCCCAAATTTAGGTGCCAAACCAGAGGCATTCTCGCCTTTACTATTATTATATATTTGAATTGTGAAAATGCGGTTTAAAAGCTTACTATTATTACTTTAATGATTTTTCTATGGCTTAAATTGCTCGTTTTGTTCTGAAGTTATACTCAAATGGCCTTTTAACATATAAAAATAAAAAGGAATTGTTGTTGGAATGATTTATTATATTTTATTTGATTTATTACAATTTAAATTAATTTGTAAAATGTGAGCAACAAAATAATGTATTATATGTATTTTTTTAATGATTTTAAAATTATAGGTAGGATATATGCACTCTTAAGGGATACTAAGTGTACACTCATATCTGCTCGGATCGATTTAATCAAGTCATGATGAGTAATCCATTATCAATAATTCAGCTAAGAGGCATGAAGATCAATGCGATACATATGTTCAAAAATTTTGAGATAAAACTCAAAGCCATTCTAACTTCGATGATGACAATTGTAATCAAATTGAAAGTCTCGAGTTAAATGAGCCCAAATAAAGCACTTGATGCATAAGTAAAAACTTTAGATTATTAATTAAAGGGTTTAAAAAATATCTGAATCTTACATACTTAAAATCAAATAGAAAGCATGAGCATGAGGACTGAAATGAGTCCAAGATCATTTAATTTTGAGGTCATTAAGCACTCAAGTATTGAACATTTGATATGTGATTAAAGTCGTTAATATATGTTGTACGATTGAGTGTTTTGAATTAAAGTTTGGGGCGCTGCAACACTCAAGCTTCTGTCTGATGACGCTGTGTCGCTCAAACTCGTGGCACTGTGATGCTCAAACTCACACTGCCGAACTTTTAGCGCTGCTGCATTAAACCCAGAGCGCTTTGTGGTGCTCTGCTCTCTGTCGATAAATGCTGGGGTGCTTGGGAATACAACACAGGGGCACTTGGGTACACAACGATAGGACATAAAATTTTTTTTTTTTCTAGTGCAAAGCACCCGAACCCAAGCAAGGGGTAAACCCCCCGCACCCCTAACAAGCATGACAAATTTGAGGTCCAAGGCAACAAAACAACCCGATTGATCAACACAATTATATTCCACACATAACAAATTATTTCAGTTGAGCTAAATTGCGTGAAATTTTTTTTCTAGTTTTTACGTAAAAAATAGTTGGTCTCTTATAAATTATGTGTGTTAGTTCCTCTTACAAAGCTACTAGATAAAAGTTTCTCTCTATCGACTTATCATATATTTTCTAGCACACAATTGCAACAATGATAATTCATAATGACTCCAATAAGTCATTGAACTAAACTAGTTTGTATATAATCATGCATGAACTCAAATCTTATTTGCTGAATACTATTCACTTATTGATAGTACTAGCTTGAAGTACCTGTCAACTTCTTAAATGCACAAGATTTTAGTGCTTGAAGAACTTGCTTATAGAACTACCCATAATACACATTCATATATCATCAAAAAATTATCTTGACTGGACACGAATCTCAAGGTAGAATCAAGTTGGATACTTTCAAAATTAAATATGGGATCATCCTAACCCTAATTTCAGCAAACATATAGTTCAACATAACATCTCAGAAATACAAACCCAACGAAACCAAATTCGACTCAATCCGAGCCCAAATGAGTCCAAATAAAGACCCGAAGCGCATTTGAAAAGTTCAAATCATAAACTGGATGATAAAATAATTTCCAAACATGACATGCTTATGGTCGAATCGAGCAGCTCGACGAGGAGAATCCAACGAGTCTAAGATCATCAAATTCTGATATCATTAAGACATTCAAATGTTTAATAAATGGTCCATAATCAAGGGAATTAATCAATATAAATCATCCATTCAAATCACTCCCAACTTAGCCTTGATCTCTCTCCTATTTACTGATTATGTCACTCTCAAAAAACTATAAGTAGATCCCTTATTCCTCATGGAAAGATGTCTCAAGCAAGGAATAGAGAGAAACTATAGTTCTCTTGCCACCAAACTCCTCCTCGACCACCGCCCGACTTCTACACGGCCAGCGACAAATGCCAGACTTCCGCCCGGCCACCGATTGACGCCGGACTTCTGCCCGTCTACTAACTGATGTCGTATTTCCGCCCGACCATCAAACATCACCGGATTTCCATTCGATCTCTACTCGTCATTAGATTTCAACATGATAGTTGGTTGGTCTGATATGATCTTCCTCAATAGGACAAATCAGACTCTTGTAATCCATTCAAATAATAGTGGAATCATTTCAACTTGGCGTGGCCCAGTGGTTTTTACCTTTTCCAGGGTTTTCCATATAAAAAATTTTTGTGTTCTCTGTTTGAATGCTAGATATCCATACAACGCTAAGACGTAAAATTTTTAACTCTATCGTCGCATATATTTTAGCCCACAATACACATCTATAGTACAAAATATTCCTTCTCGCTTGGAATAACACACAACTCACCTTATGAACTCCCTTTCTTCACAAAAAAATTAAGTCATTCTATTATATTTATTTTTAAATGTGTTAATTAAGTGGTAAATTATGTATTACATGCCATGTTCTTCCTCAATATAGAAAGTGGTAGATGATTTATATGAGCAGACATTGAATTGAGATATATCTCTTTCTTTAAATTGTGTTTCTTCATCTCGTTTTAGATGGACTTTCTTCACTTACGGATTGGCTTGTTTCATGGAAAACAAATTCCTTAAGAGATTCTCTGAGTTTACCTATTTCTTTTTCTCTTCTTTTTCATGTGATTTATTTTTCAAGTAAAATTTAATTTATCTTTCATCAAACAACTTTGGATTTGATAGATAATAGAAATATACATTTTTTAATAATTAATGTTAATATTAACATCTCAGCTTTCAAGAAAAATTCATATATCACATAGATAAAAAAGAATGTTCACTACCTGCAAAAAATAGTATTTTTTACGTCGCATGTTAGAAGAGGTTTTGAAACCGCTGCCAAAACCCATATTTTGCATCAGTTAAATAGCACCGGTTAAATAGCACCGGATTTAACATGTCAAATAGCACTTTTTTTAACCGGGGAAATGTACACCGTTTTAAACCGCCAGACATTGCATCTTAAACCGAAGCCCTAATTTGATCTCATTCTCATGCGATTTGAAGCTGGGCCTTTTTCCCCTCTTCTTTTATCCGTGGGAGCACACCGTCGAGCGTCGTGATTTGAAGCTCGGCCCTATTCCCTCTTCTTTCCTTTGTATGTGGGAGCACACAGTCAAGCGTAGCAAGCAAAGACCATCTCGACCGACCCTTTCACACTGTACGTGAGTTTCTTCTCCTTCTTACTTTTATTCTTCTTCTCATTCTTCTTCTTCTTCTTCTTCATACACTTCTCCATCTTCTTCTTATTTCTTTACATTAATCCCTAAAATCCAAAAAGACATAAACAATGCTCACATGAAAGACAAATAGCTACAACACTTAATCCACCATCAAATCTTGTAAGCGGTTGGTAATCAATAACGACTGATGTAAACCACCTATAAATGAGAATTTGGTTTCAATGTTAGGAGTTGAATATACAAGCATTATTTTCTAGTTATTTTACTTTGGAATGTGATAGGAGAGATAATATATATGAATAATAAGATGACACAAATGTGAGGTTTTGAGGTATTTCACTTCTAGAAAATTAGAACATAGAAAATATGAAGTATTTTATATTGAATAAATTATGGAATACATTTGTCTTGATTCCAATTCATATAGTTTATGTTTTTGGTTTCAAAATCATAAAAGGGAGATTTTCTTACATTGGTATTCTTTACTTGTTCATTTATTATCATTATATTATGATTTTGAAAAAAGAAGCATATTACCAATTTGTTGATCCATTTTAGTATGAATGGTTAGTTTCATCTTGATATAATTGTGTGGCTCTATGTAAATATATACAAATGTGAGGTTTTGAGGTAATTATATCAAACTCGGTAGGCTCATATAAGAATTTTTTTTTAAGAGAAGTGAAATCATATGTCCTATTATTATGTTATGATTTTGAAATGAGCATCATAATATTAAAACGATTTTCTCTTGTTTGTAGCTTTATAATTTAGTCAAAATACTTTTTAATTAAGTCAAAGAAGAAAGTAATGTGAACATTGACTAAATCTTTTTTTTAATGTTATAAGACTTATACACATTGCACATCATTTCAATAACTACTAGCTAAATTCACTTTTTCTTTACGTGGATTTGTTGTTTACTGGTTATGAGAGTTTCTATTACTAATTCTTCTTGGGAGTGTTGTGTTGTTTGTTTATAAAAACTCAATGTTAAGCAAAAAATGTGGAAAAATAATAAAATAGCCTGGTGGCCAAAGGAAGAAGAGAGAGAAGCTCCACAAAAGTAGGAAGGATTTTGAAGAAGGCTTTGAAGATTTCGGGCGCTAGTGTTGGAGATGGATGAAGGTGGCCGGTCATCTAAGGATGATCGGAACACCAAAAACCTGCTTTCTACCGCGAGTCCAATTATGTTGGATTCAAAAGGTAGACTCTCCTTCAAATGCATTTCCCCTTTTCGAATTTTGGAATCTCCCCTAATCCTAAGAGAGGGAGATTTGAATGCAAGGAAAAAGCCTTTGCCGATTTCAGGCAAAGGTAAAGAAGTAATTTCATCGTTGAATGATAAGCCAAATCCATTATCGGCTATCATCTCTGGAGCTAATGATAAGGAGGCATCTTCTTCAGGAGGAAGTTTTGCTGAAATTTGAATATGGATATTGATCCTATCAATTCTTCAAAAATGGATAATTCTAATGTGTGGATCAAAAAACCTCACATTAAAATTAATTTTAGTGGAAATTATGAAGATTTTGGAGATGCAAATGTTGTCAAATTGGACATTGAAAAGGAAAATTCTAATGTTCAACTTTTGAACAAGTCTTTGGTTGTTAAAATCCTTAGGAAAACTATCCTTTTTCTAAGTGTTCTTTTGAATTAAGAAAGCAATGGTTGAAATATGGGGGATTTCATATTACATTGCTTGGTCTAGATTGGCTCATTTGTTCTTTCCAGTCGCTTGAAGCCATGAATGAAGTTCTTAACGGAGGTCCTTGGTTTGTAGGAGGGTTTGTGGTAGGTTTAGACAAATGGTCTCCTACCTTCTCACCTAATTCATTTGATGGAATTTCAGCTCCAATTTGGGTTCATCTTCCTCATTTACCATTGCACTGTTTGGATGAATCCAATATCACTAGATTGTTTCTAGAATTGGAACTCCTATTTTATTGGATGGTAACATGTTTAGATGGGGGAGAAGGGAATATGATAGAGCTTGCATACAGGTTAATTTGAATTCTAAACTACCATTTGGTATTTGGGTGGAAGGCATTAATGGTAGGTTTTTTCAAAAAATTGAATTTGAAAATCTATCTTCATTTTGTTACAAATGTGGAAAGATTGGACATATTGATTCCGTATGTCCAAATTCAACACAAATTCAAATTCAACCTATTATAGATGGTGCTTCCGGTTCTTCTCTTATTGATAAAAACCCATATGGGCATTGAATGCATGTGAAGTACAAAAATAAAAGAAGAACAAATACAGAGAAAAAGAATTTTAATGTTCTCTCTTTCAAAGTTAAATCAGATAGAGGTTGTGTTAATGCTAATAATGCTGCCTTGGAAGAAGATAAAGGTGACGGTTTCACTGGAGCAGAAATTAGCATTGATCAAGTTGATGCTATTATTAAGGAAGGAGATGGAAGAAATGTTAGTCAAGGAGCGGATTCTGCACTCAAACAACCGTTCTTTGCTGAAGATTTACAAATTATTATCCCACAAATTCAGGAACAAATCCAGTCCGATTAGATTTTAAGTCCTGAAATTCCTAGTATTTTGGCTGTACCCGTGGTAGGTTGTTGCAACATTCCAAATGAAGATGCTAATCAAAAGGGAAATGTTATTTCAGATAGCATGTCCAGTAATTTTTTGAATTCAAATCCAGAATTCAAAAATACTGAAATGGTGGAAGATATTATGCCTAGAAAAGATGATGATTTTTTAAATTCAAATCCTGGATTCAATAATGCTGAAATTATTATTAAAGATGCAGATTTTAAACAGAATGCTGATAATCAAAAAACAGTTTTTTTTAGATTTAAAACAGATAATGGGAACTTCGGCTTTGACTCCTACAAAGGATACTGAATCTCCTCAAGATGCTGATTTATTGGGAGCTCACAAACCAGAATTTGAACTCAAAAATTCTGGTTTTCAGAATAATGTAACAGAATCTGTTATAAAATCTCCATCTACAGCTTTGACGGATGATGAAAGTGTAAAAGGTAATTACACTAAGAATTCAATCCATGATTCTACTTCTCCTCCATCAGCTATTAGTTTGAATTTCAAAAGAACAATTCTTAAAAAAGATAAAAACTTTTTTACAAAGAAGAATGATTCCCCTGGATCGAAGCATGTTTTATTCAAAGAACTTCAAGCTTTGGGACCGGTGAAAGAACTACCTAGAAAGAAGATGGCAGAACTCAAAGTGAAGAACGACTTAAAAGGTTCTTCTTCCCTTTTATCTCACTAAAATGCAAAAGATTTATCCCATGGATAGGAACACAACAGAGAATTTCTTGAAGATGGAGCTTATAGTACTAAAGTTTGGCTTTTTATTACCAAACTTTTGGAATATTATTTTGAATTATAATTTTCTTTTTAGATTTTATTTCCTTTTCCTTTTTCTAATTTGTTATTTTAAACTTTGCCTAAATATTGATGAGATCATTATTATTTCTTATTCTCTAACTGGATGGGAACTCTTGGATACTAATCAACCCTCGTCTTATATTTTGGTATCCCCTGCATCTCAACAGTTTCAAAATAGGAGATAGTGGATTTCATTACATTTATAATAAGTTTAAATTAACAAATTTATTTTTAAAAAGGTCCTTTTTTCATGTTGGAAAAGGGATCATTAGCTTCTTTTACCTAGTTTGTATTAGGTTATCTACTCTTTTATTTTAATGCAATTTATGCATTTTCTCAAAAAAAAAAAAATGTGAACATTCTACCAAGTACATATTTATTAGTTCACATTTTCAAACAACTATATTTTGGAGGATTAAGTTTTACTAAAATAGAATTTGTATTGTAATTAACTATTAACTCAATGCTAAGCAAGAAATTCCATGTCTCTTTTATTACTATTTCATTTTTTTTTGTGTGGGGGATTTAGCAAATTTAATATATCACACACTTATGCATGTACGTTTCATTTGGGACAGTTTTTTTCTCTATTTTTTCATTGTTTACAAAAAAATTTTGTATTCAAAGTCACTCCTTAAACATCAAACTCATGACCTTCTGGTGAGAGTTGAAATTCTCAACAATTAGGCTAAAACTTGATGCTCATTTGATTAAAGGAGACAATTATTTTCCAAAGTCATTGTTGGAGCCATATTGTGATTTATCGATAGCTCGCCGATTTAGGCTTAATTTGGGATAGTTTTCTTAATGCTTAACAAAGTGTTTTTTTAATACAAAAGCTTCTTAAATAGTATTTTCGCATAGGTTGTTAAGATAGGTTTTGAAACCGCTACCAAAACCCTTCTTTTTTTCACTGATTTTAATCGGTGCAATTTACATGATGGTTGCATAAAAATTTGAGTTACCTAATGAATCTTTATTCTTAACAGTATGATATATAATTATAATATTTGTTAAATAGCATATGTGCTACGATCTATGCATCCAAGAACACGCTCAAAAAGACCCAATTAATTATTGAGTCTAGTGAGAGATATTAGAGCAAAGATAGTCCATAGAAGTTGTGGATTAATCCTATTATTATTTGTATGATTTTTTGGACAAATGTATGTACATCATATGATGTGAGTATAATTTATATTTTGAGGTTAGATTTATGTACACTTTTTTCTTTATTTAAATGTTCTATACAGAAGTTGGATGATAGCCTTTTGTAAAACTTGCAAAGTGCAAGGGCCTTAATTGTAAATCCTATTTGAAAGACTTTTATTTATGGTTTGATGAATGGTTTGAATGACCATATTTTCTCATTGGGCAGGTTCACTTCTTTGTTTATGTTTCCAACATGAGTACACCCCACTATCATCTTTAGCCATTTGTTTTCTTGTCTAAGAATGAAATATGAAGCCTTTATTGAGGCATAAAGGATTATTTGAATTGTATTCAACAAGTTTTTCTGGAGCTCCAATCTTTTTTTTTTCAATAAAAAAACTTCTTCTACGTACTTTTTTTAATTAATATATGACTTTCTTGCATTTAATAGATTCAACAAATTTTTTTAATAGAATATCTAATTAAAGAGTTTTAGTAGTTTTCAAACAAATTTTGTGGTTATGGGCTCCGAAAATTCGGCCCCGGCCTCCGCCCGCTTTGCTTTTTCTTTCCAGGTGAGTTTTAACGGATTAAGTTCCGGGGTAAATTTTGGAAGACAGATGAAGTTTGTAGATAAGACACTACCCAGAGATTTCACCATCATTCTACGAGGACTTTATGATCTGAGTTCTAGTTTCCTATATGTAATATGATTCCATCAAACAAATTTTTTGGTTCTTGTTGCTTGGAGTTTAAGAATTGGCTTCGTTTCAGAATCTATCTATTTAAGAAGTTCCTAAACTTCTGAAATTAACACTTTATCCCATGTTATTTCCAAAGTTTTTCATGTTCTCTTGTTCTAGTCATGTACTCAAATATATTGTTCAATATTCTCTTGTTGTTGTTATGAATCTCTATGATTTAACTGGTGTTTTTCTTTTAGCTACATCTCCTATATAAGTGGGTTTTATGTTTCGGTTTAGTGAATTTGTGGTTTCGTATTTAAAAAAAAAATTCTGGACTTTTCTAGCGGTTATAACCGTCACTAGTATCCAGAACTGTGGCGGTTAAAACCTCCACATCTCTTGAAATCTAACTGGTGTTTTTGTTTCAGCTACATCCCCTGTTTATGTGGGTTTTATGTTTCGGTCTAGTGAATGTTGTGGTTTCGTATTTAAAAAAAAAATTCTAGACTTTCGTAACGATTATAACCCCCACTATCATCCAGAATTGTGGCGGTTAAAACTGCCTCATTACTTGAAATATATTTTCCTTGAGAGTATTTGTAACGGTTATAATCGGCACAATTCTGAAGATTTGCATCAGTTATAACCACTGCTAATGCAAGCACTTCATAAAATCTATCCTGCCGGTCCTTAAACCATTGAGGAATGTCGTTGCAGCGCATTGTAATTATAGCGGGAGTGTAGCGGTTTTGAAACTGCTGCAATGAAAATAGTGGCAGTTAAAACCGCTGGGATAGGTCAAAAATTATGCTGCCATAGCCTTATTTTTTGGTAGGGGTTATAAGAGATTAAATTTATCATGTGAAAAACTAAAAAGGTAAATAAATAAATAAATAAAACTACAGGAAGCGACCCTGCATTGGATTAAAGGCCTTGATGTAGCAGTGGTATGTCTGAGACGAGCAACATTTTTGTAGAAAGAGGATAATCAAATGGATAAAGAAATCAGGAATGAAGGCCGTAACACGCAGAAATTCTGAGAAGTGGCCGTAACATGCAGAAATTAAAGACCAAATCAACTACATTTAAATTTAAAATTATATAAGATATTATTAATGTATGAATTTAATTTATTTAAATAAACAACTTATATTATTACATTATTTTTCTATTATTTAAATATTTTTCATATTTATTACATCATTCAATTTGACTCTGGTCCAACCACAGAACCCTTTTCCTCTCCTTCTTATTGTTCTATGCATGTCCAGTTCAATTTTTAGAATCTCAAAATTGATCACTCAAAGTCACAATCCTCTTACCATATCTATTACTATTAAAATTACATTTAACATATCCAGTTTTAGATCTACTCAAACAAAAACCTTGAAACTCTAAAGTTGAACTCTATAATTCAAATTTTCCTTCAATTCCCTCTTTAGTCTTTATCAAAAAGAAGAATGTCGTCAACAAAAAAGCATACAATCAAATAAATTTGCTATCATGTGCTAAAAATAAAAAATAATTGAATGCTGCCACTTTCTTTTTCAGGTGTTTTCTAAATTCCTCCAATCAAATAAATTCAAAACACACATAAAATATGAAAATTTTAAATTCCTCAACGGTTTTATTTCTTTTTTCGTTTCCATTTTTCAAATCAAATGCTTAACAACTAAAATGCAGTTACACACACTTGTTTCTTCACGCCTTAAAGGCTAAAACACATCACAACAACCAGCCACTATTGAATTACAAAATATTCACACACAAAGGCTATAAAAAATCAAATAATAAACAATAATTAAAATATAATAATAACAGCTCCTCCATTATTATTGAATAGGGATCATTTGCGGTGAATGAAAATGCTCCACGTCTCCGAGTACATAGCGGTACACCACACCGGTACATAGTAAGAAATGATGTGGCACATATTAATTCATCTTTGGACGACGTCCAATGACCACGTAGAATTTTTTTTGGTGACGAGGAACCCCTCCGCTTTATGATGAGTAAACCCCGGTCGACCTAGCAGGTAACCCACACCATTTACCCGGGCCAATGCTTAAAACTGTCACGACCGCCCTAAGTGATTCGAACCAGCGACTTGGGCTTTGCCCAGCCGAGTTCCCCCCACATGAGCTAAGCCATGGTGGGTGGAATAATTTTTTAGAACTAAGTTGATACATATCTCGGAATAAAAACTCCTGTTCCTTTCCTCCCAGTAGCCAGTGCGCTCCTTCTCACCTTCTCCAGCTCATGCGCTAACCATGCGCGCCTATGACAATTCTCACAAACAAAGGGTACTTGCCATTGCCTCATCCCCGTATCAAACAAGCCATAACGGCTCGCATCAACAAATGAACCAGACATTGGATAAAGTTGTGGTCTTTCTCCATTAATGGAGAGCGGAGGAGCTTCGTTTTTCCTCTTTTGTTCTTCTTCTTTGTCATCATCTGAAATGAGGCGCATAATCCGCTCCTCAATCTCCCTGTAGAAATTTTCATTGTCTTCTTCACTTATGTTTCTCTCCATGCTAGGAAAACGGATTGCGGGGAGAGAATGTTGAAGGAACTATTATATAAGCCGAATGAAGAGAACTTTTCTCCTTCGGAATTCATTATCTATCATTAGTTAAGTCGGTCCAGGCAATGGAGGAGAATGAGAGGATTTAGGAGCCAGGGGAGTTTGGAAGATCGGGCCTTTGCTTCTCTCCATTCATATTTTCTTTGCTCCAAAATTTACGGCCCAAATCAGAGGCGTTCCTGTCTTTACTATTGTTATATATTTGAATGGTGAAAAGGGGGTTTAAAGCTGACATTTATAATTTTAATGGTTTTTTAATGGCTTAAATTGCTATTTTAGTTCTGAAGTTATACTCTAATGGCCTTTTAACATAGAAAACTACAACGGAATTGTTGCTCGAATGATTTATTTTATTTTATTTGATTTATTATAATTTAAGTTAATGTGTAAAACGTGGGTACAAAATAATGTATTGTATGTATTTTTTTAATGTGATATTAAGTGTACGCTTAAAAAAAATTAAAAATTAAAAAAAAAAAAGTATAAGGTACATTATTAATAATTCAGCAGAGAGGTATGAAGATGGATGTGATATATATGTTCAACAATTTTAAAATAAAATTCAAAGTCATTCGAACTTTGATTTCAACAAATGTATAATTAAATTGAACGTCTCTATTAGAGAACTAAGCTCAGCATTCAGCTTAATTACTCATTTGTAATATCCAATACAATGTGGACATGTGTACACCTATGGCTGGCTGGCAAACATATATAAATAGAATCTTGTAATCCCATTAGACAACCCAATAATAATTCCTTTCCATATCCTCTATTTCCCGCCTTTGGCTGGCTTTCTCCAAATCTTTCAATTCCACAGTCTCGAAATAAATGAGCCCAAATAAAGCACTTGATACATAATTATAAACTTTATATTATTAATTAAGGGGCTTAAATAATATAGAATCTTACATACTTAAAATCAAATTAAAAGCCTCAGCATGAAGACTCAAATGAGTCCAAGATCATTTAATTTTGAGGTCATTAAAACACTCAAGTATTGAACATTTGATATGTGATTAAAGTCGTTAATATAAGTAGTTCAATTAATTCTTTTGAATTTTTGGCAAAATTTATCAAAATGATATTCTTACAAAATTATAGAAGTACAACAGACATGTAGAAGAGAGCTTAGATATCTAAGAAAATCTATATTTTTGCCCAACATTTAATGTGGACGATCATCGTAAGCAAGTGCTATCACCATTGCCCGATTTGTGTCATACAATTGTCATCGCTTTACTTCTATCGTTCAACTTTCATTACATATCTACCATGTTGAGATATAGAAAGTGTTAGATGATATATGTGAGCAGACATTGAATTGAGATATCTCTCTTTCTTTAAATTGTGTTTCTTCAACTCGTTTCAGATGGACTTTCTTCACTTAAATGGATTGGCTTGTTTCATGGTAAACGAATTTCTTAAGAGATTCTCTGAGTTTACCTATTTCTTTTACTCTTCTTTTTCATGTGATTCATTTCTCATGTAAAATTTCATTTATCTGTTATCAAACAACTTTGGATATGATAGATAATAGGAAAATATATATTTTTTAAAATTAATGTTAATATTAACATCTCAGCTTTCAAGAAAAATTCATATATCACATAGATAAAAAGGAATGTTATAAGAGACATTAAATTTCTCATGTGAAAAACTAAAAAAGTATATATATATATATATATATATATATATATATATATTATATATATATATATATATATATATATATATATATATATACATATATAACTACAGCTAGCGACCCCTCATTGGATTAAAGGCCTTGAAGTAGCCGTGATTAGTTTGAGACGAGCAACATTTTTTAGGAAAGAGGATAATAAAATGGATAAATAAATCAGAAGGGAGGAGGAGATAAATGTAGGCCGTAACTCGCAGGAATTCTGAGAAGTGGCGAGCATAGCGGTTGAGGGACTATGCTCCTGTAATCCTGTAAGCAAGTCTATGTAGAACATTTAACAACCAAAATATGAAAATAATAATAATAATAATAAAAACTCTCTCTCTACCATCTTTGTCTAGAATGGGAAGGTAATTTGATATGTCTATAATTTTTTAATATGATCCGCATGAAACATGAGATAATATTTAAATTAAAGTTTTTTATATTAAATGTAGAATTATTAGAATTTTGATTGCAACAAATTTATAGTTGAACTAATCATATTGACCAAGTGAATCAATTGATAGTACAATTGAGCTCAAATCAAACACATAAAATATATCTAAAAATTTATAAACATTAATAAGGACCAAACGATCTTTAGTTATTACATGCTTATAGAGTTATAGTCAAATCAATCGGCTCGACGAGACAACTCTTATGAGCCAAGATCATTACATTGTAACATCATTAACACTTTCAAGTATTTAACAAATGATCTATAATCAAGGGAATTAATTTGGATTGTGCAATTGAGTGCTTTGAATTTTGATCAAATTTATCAAAATGCCTATATTAAGAAGCATATAAACTTAGCTTCATTCTCTACCAAAAAGGGAGGTTAAGTTTTAATTGTCTACCAGTGGATACTTGATTTTGTAATTTCTACAAGACAAACTAGATGATTTTTCTCAATTATACATGATCTCATTTTTTTTAACAATTTCAAATGGAGAATTCTTGCTTCTCCTATTCTATAGTGGATTGTTATGACTATGCCACGTATCAAGAATTTTTCTTTTATTGAGCTTTCTTGTAAGAAAAAAAAATTGTATTTTACAAAATTTTATGTTTACTAAATTTTTGTTAAAAGTTAAGATATTAAACACCAACTCTATTAGCATAAGTTTTTTAGCAACAACAAAAACAACAAAGCCTTTATCTCACTACGTGGAGTCAGCTACATGAATAATTTTTCTTCATTGTGCACAGTTAAGAATCAAATTCTCATTTAAATAAAATAAAAAATGTCATTTATAATATTTTATAACTATATTTTTTAGGTTTTCCTCTACCGTCTTGTAAACATGGATCTAATACATCTACTGTCCTAGTCAGGCCATCAGAAGGCCGATGGTTTATGTGGCCAAACCATTTAAGGTGACTCTGTCTAATCTTATCTATCATTAGAACTACTCCAACCTTTATATGTATATACTCATTTAACATTCTATATCTAAGTTTGAAACCACTCATCCACTTGAGCATCCTTATCTTTGCAACAATTAACTTAAATTTATGCTTACTCTTTTTTATTGGCTAACATTCTACACTTAAAGCATTACAAATCTCACAACTATCAGATATAATTTTCTCAAAAGTTTGAGGGATACTTTCTGTCACACAACACACCTAATTCATTCCTTCACTTCAGCCAACAAACTTGAATTCTAGCTATTTATAATATCCCTATTTATTTCTCTATTATTTTGAAAAATAAACCTGAGATATCTAAAAGACGTACTCTTATTAATGACTTGACTAGTTTTTTAAAAATATGGTCGGATCCAGATTAGCAGGTCCAACCAGTTCAATATGCATGAATCGATCTCAAGGCTTCTTTTGTTCATTCTGAAAATCATTTATGCATCAAATTGGACTTAATTGGCTACAACTGCTAGTTCAATCGGCGAACCGGTCCCAATTCTATTAAACTGGCTAATTTAATTTCTAAATTATTAAAATAAAATAAATTAATTTAATACATTTAGAATAAAAATATTATGTAATATTTATAATTTAATAAATTAATTTATACTTAAAATGCTTAACTTTATTAAATAAAAGTTTTCAACCAAACATTTTACATGGCTATATCACTCTATATGAGTTCTTATCTCATATAAACTTGTTGTGTCCAGGAGTATTCGTGGCGATGGAGAAATATAAAGTCTATCGTCTTAGCGTTATACGAAAATCTGGCACGCAATCAGATAAGAGAGAGGGTCTAGCATTTATGAGACACCAAGATTTTTGCGTGGAAAACCCCTGAAAATGAGAAAAAACTACGGGGCCTAGCTCAGTTTGAATGAATCCACTAGTATTGTAATTGATTACAAATGAGGCCCTCCCTTGGGAGAAGGCCTTAGCTTGATGTACATCTTATAGAGTACATAACATGATATGAATAGAAAGAATCACCATTGACATGTTTGTTTAGTCGGGAGGACCGTAGTCGGCTGGCGACGGAGGTTGGAGGGCTTGTAATCGGTGGGTGACGTAAGTCAGGAGGACCGTAGTCGGCTGACGATGGAGGTCGGAAGGACTTTAGTCGGCGGGCGACTTAAGCCAGGAGGACCGTAGCGACGGGCGACAGAGGTCGGAAAGATTGTAGTCGGTGGGCGACATAAGTCATAAGGACCGTAGTCGACGGGCGACGGAGGTCGGAAAGACTGTAGTCGGTGGGCGATGTAAGTAAGAAGGACCATAGTCGGCTGGCGATGGAGGTTGGAAGGGCTATAGTCGGCGGGCAACGGAGTTTGGAAGGGCCGTGTCAGGTAGAAGTCCAACAATGGAAAGAAATCCATCTTCGCGTAGACGTCCAACAAAGTCTGATAACCGGTAGAAGTCCGGCATCGGGTAGAAACTTGGCGAAGAGTGAAGGTCCGACGTCGGGTAGAACTTTGACGTTTGTTGGTGGCAGAGGAGAACTCCGGCTTCACTTGGGCGGAGTTTCGACATCAGAAGGGAACTCTGTTGCAAATTAGGATTCAGCATCACGTGTAAGTTGGGCAGAATTCCTGCTTTCTCCCAAATATAACGCAGAATCCCGGCGTGTTCGGGCGGCAGGACGAACTTCGGCGGTGGTCGAGGAGGAGAGGATTCTCCCTTTCCCCTTTTTCTTCTTCTTTCCTTCTTCTTCTTTCTCTTCACTTGAGTCCCTCTTGTGAAGAATGAGGGCTCTATTTATAGTTTTTCTGGAGTGGCATGTCTTGTAAATATATGTAAGATCAGGGGTGAACAGGGAGTGGTTGAATGGACGACTGATATTGAATCCTTTGATCATACACCGTTCGTCACCCATTTGAAGGCCTTAGTGATGTCAGAATCCAACGATCTTAGGTTCGTTGGATTTTTCTCGTTGAGCCGTTCGATTCGACTATAAGCTCGCCAAATTCGGAGACTATTTGGTAACTTAAATTGTGGTTCGAACCTTCCAACACGATTCGACTATAAGCTCGTCAAATTCGGAGACTGTTTGGTAACTTAAATTGTGGTTCGAACCTTCCAACAGCGCTTTAGGTCCTTGATTTGGACTCATTTGGGCTCGGATTGAGTCAAATTTGGTGTCGTTGGGTTCGTATTTTCGAGACGCTCAGTTTGACTGTAAGTTTGCTGAAATCGAAGTTTAGGTGCTCCCGGATTTAATTTTTGAAGTTTCCAACTAGCTTTTTGCCTCGAGATTTATGCCTCATTTCTTGTTGCTTGGAGTTTAAGAATTGGCTTCATTTCAGAATCTATCTATTTAAGAAGTTCCTAAGCTTTAGAAATTAACACTTCTTCCTATGCTATTTCCAAAGTTTTTCATGTTCTCTTGTTCTAGTCATGTGACTCAAATATATTGTTCAATATTCTCTTGTTGTTGCTATGAATCTCTATGATTTAACTGGTGTTTTTGTTTTAGCTACATCTCCTATATATGTGGGTTTTATGTTTCGGTTTAGTGAATGCTATGGTTTCGTATTTAAAAAAAAAAATTCAGGACTTTTGTAGCGGTTATAACCGTCACTAGTATCCAAAACTGTGGCGGTTAAAACCACCACATCTCTTGAAATCTAACTGGTGTTTTTGTTTCAGCTACATCTCCTGTTTATGTTGGTTTTATGTTTCGGTCTAGTGAATGTTGTGGTTTCGTATTTAAAAAAAAAAAAATTCTAGACTTTCGTAACGATTATAACCACCACTAGCATCCAGAATTGTGGCGGTTAAAACTGCCTAATTACTTGAAATATATTTTCCTTGAGAGTATTTGTAGTGGTTATAACCGGCACAATTCCGAAGATTTGCACCAGTTATAACCACTGCTAAAGCAAGCACTTTGTAAAATCTATCCCGCCGGTCCTTAAACCATTGAGGAATGTCGTTGCAGCGCATTGCAATTATAGCGGGAGTGTAGCGGTTTTAAAACTGCTGCAATGAAGATAGTGGCAGTTAAAACCGCTGGGATAGGTCAAAAATTATGCTGCGATAGCCTTATTTTTTGGTAGGGGTTATAATAGATTAAATTTCTCATGTGAAAACTAAAAAGGTAAATAAATAAAACTACAGGAAGCGACCCTACATTGGATTAAAGGCCTTGAAGTAGCAGTGGTATGTCTGAGACGAGCAACATTTTTCTAGAAAGAGGATAATCAAATGGATAAAGAAATCAGGAGATTGGAAGGAGGAGATGAATGTAGGCCATAACACGTAAAAATTCTGAGAAGTGGCCGTAACATGTAGAAATTAAAGTCCAAATCAACTACATTTAAATTTAAAATTATATAAGATATTATTAATGTATGAATTCAATTTATTTAAATAAATAACTTATATTATTACATTATTATTCTATTATTTAAATAGTTTTCATATTTATTACATCATCCAATTTGACTCCGGTCCAACCACAGAACCCTTATCCTCTCCTTCTTGTTGTTCTATGCATGTCCAATTCAATTTTTAGAATATCAAAACTGATCACTCAAAGTCACAATCCTCTTACCATATCTATTACTATTAAAATTACATTTAACATATTCAGCTTTAGATCTACTCAAACAAAAACCTTGAAACTCTAAAGTTGATCTATATAATTCAAATTTTCCTTCAATTCCCTCTTTAGTCTTTATCAAAAAGAAGAATGTCATCAACAGAGAAGCATACAATCAAATAAATTTGTTAGCATGTGCCAAAAATAAAAAAAAAATTGAATGCTGCCACTTTCTTTTTCAGGTGTTTTCTAAATTCCTCCAATCAAATAAATTCAAAACACACATAAAATATGAAAATTTTAAATTCCTCAATGGCTTTATTTCTTTTTTCGTTTCCATTTTTCAAATCAAATGCTTTACAACTAAAACGCAGTAACACACACTGGTTTCTTCACGCCTTAAATGCTAAAACACATCACAACAACCAGCCACTATTGAATTACAAAATATTCACACACAAAGGCTAAAAACATCAAACAATAAACAATAATTAAAATATAATTATAACAGCTCCTCCATTATTATTGAACAGGTATCATTTGCGGTGAATCAAAATGCTCCACATCACCGAGTACATAGCGGTACACCGCACCGGTACACAGTAAGAAATGACGTGGCACATACTGATTCATCTTTGGACGTCGTCCAATGACCGCGTGGAATTTTTTTTGGTGATGAGGAACCCCTCCGCTTTGCGGCTAGTAAAGCCCGGTCGACCTAGCAGGCAACCCACACCATTTTCCTGAGCCAATGCTTAAAACTGTCACGATCGCCCCATGTGATTCTAACCAGGGACTTAGGCTTTGCCCAGCCGAGTTCCCCCCACATGAGCTAAGCCATGGTGGGTGGAATAATTTTTTAGAACTAAGTTGATACATATCTCGGAATAAAAACTCCTGTTCCTTTCCTCCCAGTAGCCAGTGCGCTCCTTCTCACCTTCTCCAGCTCATGCGCTAACCATGCGCGCCTCTGACTATTCTCACAAAAAAAGGGTGCTTGCCATTGCCTTATCCCCGTATCAAACGTTCCATAACGGCTCACATCAACAAATGAACCAGACATTGGATAAAGTTGTGGTCTTTCTCCATTAATGGAGAGAGGAGGAGCTTCGGTTTTCCTCTTTTGTTCTTCTTCCTCGTCGTCAACCGAAATGAGGCGCATAATCCGCTCTTCAATCTCCCTGTAGAAATTTTCATTGTCTTCTTCACTTATGTTTCTCTCCATGATAGGAAAACGGATTGCGGGGAGAGAATGTTTAAGGAACTATTATATAAGCCGAATACAGAGAACTTTTCTCCTTCGGAATTCATTATCTATCATTAGTTAAGTCGGTCCAGGCAATGGAGGAGAATGAGGGGATTTGGGAGCCATGGGAGTTTGGAAGACCGGGCCTTTGCTTCTCTCTATTCATATTTTCTTTGCGCCAAAATTTACGGCCCAAATCTGAGGCGTTCCTGTCTTTACTATTGTTATATATTTGAATGGTGAAAAGGGGTTTAAAAGCTGACATTTATTATTTTAATGATTTTTTAATGGCTTAAAAATCTATTTTAGTTCTGAAGTTATACTCTAATGGCCTTTTAACATAGAAAACTACAACGGAATTGTTGTTCGAATGATTTATTTTATTTTATTTGATTAATTATAATTTAAATTAATGTGTAAAACGTGGGTACAAAATAATGTATTGTATGTATTTTTTTAATGTGATATTAAGTGTACGAATCAAAAAATAAAAAATTTAAAAAAAGTGTACGATACATTATTAATAAATCAGCAGAGAGGTATGAAGATGGATGTGATATATATGTTCAAAAATTTTGAAATAAAATTCAAAGTCGTTGGAATTTCGATTTCAACAAATGTATAATTAAATTGAACATCTCGAATTAATTGAGCCCAATAAAGCACTTGATACATAATTATAAACTTTATATTATTAATTAAGGTGCTTAAATAATATATGAATATTACATACTTAAAATCAAATAAAATGCCTCAGTATGAAGACTTAAATGTGTCCAAGATCATTTAATTTTGAGGTCATTAAAACACTCAAGTATTGAACATTTAATATGTGATTAAAGTTGTTAATATAAGTAGTTCAATTAATTGTTTTGAATTTTTGGCAAAATTTATCAAAATGATATTCTTACAAAATTATAGAAGTACTACAGACATGTAGAAGAGAGCTTAGATATCTAAGAAATTCTAGATTTTTGCCCAACATTTAATGTGGACGATCATCGTAAGCAAGTGCTATCACCATTGCCCCACTTGTGTCATCCAATTGTCATCGCTTGACTTCTATCGTTCAACTTTCATTACCTATCTACCAATATTTCTTATCTCTGAATAACTAATATATATTGTGAACTCCCTTTCTTCATTCACTTGGAATAACCCTCAACTCACCTTCTGAACTCCCTTTCTTCACAAATA
This sequence comes from Dendrobium officinale, assembly GCA_019514585.1. Taxonomy (NCBI): domain Eukaryota; kingdom Viridiplantae; phylum Streptophyta; class Magnoliopsida; order Asparagales; family Orchidaceae; genus Dendrobium; species Dendrobium officinale. The sequence continues at coordinate 35,506,790 of CM033699.1, read as the reverse complement.
AATTAAATAATTCTATTAATTTTTATTTTTAAATGTGTTAATTAAGTGATAAATTATGTCTTACATGCCATGTTGTTCTTCAATATAGAAAGTATTAGGTGATATATGTGAGCAGACATTGAATTTAAGATATGTCTCTTTCTTTAAATTGTGTTTCTTCAACTCGTTTCAGATGTACTTTTTTCACTTAAAAGGATTGGCTTGTTTGCCTATTTCTTTTACTCTTCTTTTTCATGTGACTCATTTCTCATGTAAAAAATTTAATTTATCTTTCATCAAACAACTTTGGATCTGATAGATAATAGGAAAATATTTTTTTATAATTAATGATAATATTAACATCTCATCTTTCAAGAAAAATTCATATATTACATAGATAAAAAAGAATGTTATAAGAGACATTAAATATCTCATGTGAAAAACTAGAAATGTTAAAAGAAAAAAAAAACTTGTAGTAGCAGTAGTTAGTCTAAGACGAGCAACATTTTTCTGGAAAGAGGACAATAAAAAGGATAAAGAAACCACTTATCTCTCGCGGCGAAGCTTGCTCTCGCTCTCAAGGCAAATCCCACTCCCTCTATCGTTCTCGCGGTGAAGCCTGCTGTCGCGACCCTCTCTCGAGGCTAAGCCCGCTCTTGCTCTTACGGCGAAGCCCACTGCCACGATCTGCGACCCGCTCTCACAACGAAGCCCACTACCGTGACCCACTTTCGCTGCGAAGCCCGCTCCTGCTCTCGCGGCTAAAAATCCACAACCGTATAAGATTAGTTGGGTCAAAAAGGGAATGTAGATCATGGTTACTGAATCTTGTCGTGTGACCTTCTCTATTGGCAAACAGTATGTGTGTGACGTATTATGTGATGTCCTTTATATGGGCGTATGCCATTTGACTTTGGGGAGACCATGGAAGTTTGATGTGGATGCTCATTATGATGGCTGGGCAAACGTGTATTCCCTCGACTGGAAGGGGCAAAAGTTGCGATTGTTACCTGGAGTGGCTGAAGTGCCTTCGTTGAGTAAAGGAGTACCCAAGCAAGCCACAGTCCATATGGTGTTGGGTTCCTTGTTATTACAATGTTGGCGAGAATAGTCTCCTATGTTTGCTTCACTAGTTGCCGAAGTGAATGCATTTCCGCAATCGCAAGAGCTCTCTAGTGATATTTTTGAACTCCTCACTCGTTATCATGATGTCATACCAGAGGAACTACCTGCCGAGCTTCCACCTCTTGTGAGCATCCAACATCAAATTGATTTCGTATCCGGTGCCATATTGTCGAACTTGCCCCACTAACTCAACCCAAAAGAACAACTGATTTTGGCAGAGCTTGTTGATGATTTGTTGAGGAAATAGCTAATACAAATTAGTTTGAGCCCTTATGTAGTGCCCTCACTATTGGTACCAAAAAAGATGGCAACTGACGGATGTGTGTCGATAGCAAAGCTGTTAATAAAATCACAGTCAAATATAGGTTCCCAATGCCACGCTTAGAAGAGCTGCTTGATAAGCTCACGGGGTCATCGGTCTTCTCAAAATTGGATTTGCGGAGTGGCTACCATCAGATTCGTATTTGGCCAGGAGATGGAAGACTAATTTTAAAACACCGCAAGAACTATATGAATGGAAGGTATTGTCGTTCGGATTATGTAACGCGCCTTCCACATTCATGAGGATGATGAACGAAGTTTTAAAACCTTTTTTCGGCAAATTTTGCATTGTATATTTTGACGATATATTGGTATATAGCGCCAAACGACAACAACATATCCAGCACTTAACATCTCTTTTTGAAATCTTAAGATCACACAAATTATTTGTCAATATCCCCAAATGCATATTAGCAACCTCGAAGGTCCAATTTTTGGGGTTTATTGTCTCGGCGGACGGTATTCATGTTGATCCACAAAAGGTCTCCGCTATACAAGATTGGCCACCACCAAAATCATTCTTTGATGTTTGCAGTTTCGAGGATTTAGCAAACATTTATAGGTGATTTATCCAGAATTTCAGCATTCTCATGGCTCCAGTTACTTATTTCTTAAAGTTCAAATCATTTCGGTGGGAATCAGAACAACAATAATAAAGATTCTAGGGTTATACATGTCATTACCAGTACCTGATTTCCATTATCACTCCACTCCTCACTAGATTTCAACGCGACAGTTGATTGTTGTAATATAATCATCCTCAATAGGACAAATCGGTCTCTTGTAATCAATTCAAATACTAGTGGAATCATTTCAACTAGCGTGACCCTGTGGTTTTCCCCTTTTCCAGAGTTTTCCATGTAAAAAATATTGTGTTATCTGTTTGTGCGCTAGATATCCGTACAACGATAAGACATAAAATTTTAACTCTTTCATCGCGTATATTCTAGCCCGCAACACACATCTACAGTACAAAATTTTCCTTCTCGCTTGGAATAACCCTCAACTCACCTTATGAACTCCCTTTCTTCAAAAATAAATTAAGTCATTCTATTATTTTTATTTTTAAATGAGTTAATTAAGTGGTAAATTATGTATTACATATCATTTTATCTAGTTTTTCTTTTTTTTAATTCCAAATTATTTCTTTTTTATCTCTCCAAATTGAATGACTCTATGATAACAAACAAGGTGTGACCTTTGCGGCTTGGAGAACTGAAGCATAGTTGAATGTTTCAAACTGATCAACTCTTGTTTTCTTCTTGTGTTCTCAATCACCTGATCACACTCTAGCCAAGTTATTCAGAATCACTTTAACAAAGTTATATGAAAAGAATTCAAGCTCTAGTTAAAGTAGAACAATAGGTTCATCATTTTCAATAAACAACCAAGAGAGTAAAGTGGAAGTAAGAATCGACATAAAAGTTTATTTGCAAACAACGGCAAAGCATTTCCTTTTAATAACCCAGCGAAGAGGGATTCCCATTTTTCCACAATGGACAATTTGCATTGCAAGGTTCTCGCATCAATTTTATTTACTGGTTTAACAAGTGCCGTTTGAGGAGCTTATTCTTATTGACGAAGAAGGCAGTATTACCTAAATGACAGTCAGCTAGCTCAATAATGTTTTCCTCCCATTGCTGATAATTTCTAGTAGAAGATGAATGTCCAGCCTGCTGGAGAGCTGCTGTTCCTTGATCCCTTGCGTTCAACTATAACTTATGTTTAAAATTGTTATCTTGTTGTTACTTTTTTTTTTCCTGCTCGCTTCCAAAATGAAAAAGATTACATATCAATTTTTCTACTTTTATTAATTCCAAATTATGTCTGATGCATAGCATCTTAGCTAAATTGTTACTTAGGCATATATTAATTAGTTTGTTATGAGTTTGTTACAAGTCTTCTAGAATCTTCTAGGATTCTCTAGATTGTCTTTATTTGAGTATTATATATATATATGGAATGTGTAAGAGGAAAGGATCATATGATAAATATTCTCTCTTTTGTGAAGTTTTAAGCTTGTGTTCTTCTTCTTCCCTGGATTGGATCAAATCCTTCAAGCAGGTCCAATTCTTCCGACCGTCCATCTACATCAATGCCTTTTTTTATCTCTCTAAATTGAATGAATCTATGAAACAAACAAGGTGTGACCTTTGCGGCATGGAGAACTAAAGCATAGTTATTTGGAATCACTTTAACAAAGTTATATGAAAAGAATTCAAGCTCTAGTGAAAGTAGAACAACTTCGATAATATGTTCATCATTTTCAATAAACAACCAAGAGAGTAAAGTGGTCTGTGGATCAAAGAAGTAAGAATCGACATAAAAGTTTATTTGCAAACAACAGCAAAGCATTTCCTTTTAATAACCCAGCGAAGAGGGATTCCCATTTTTCCACAATGGACAATTTGCATTGCAAGGTTCTCGCATCAATTTTATTTACTGGTTTAACAAGTACCGTTTGAAGAGCTTATTCTTACTGATGAATAAGTGTAGAAACTTAGAGCCAGAGAACAAGAAAGGAAAAACCAGAAAATGAATAAAGAAGGTAAACTTTGTATATCATAGAGATGGTACAACAACCTATATATAGGCGTACATCCTACTCTTTGGACGTATCCAGAAACTATTTATTATTGGTACTAGTTATTTACATTTACTTATATTATTATTATTATGCTCTAATACTCCCCCGCAAACTGATGGGTCTTGGGTTATCGTCAGGTTGAGTCGTAGTACAGCAAACCTCGGAGTTGAAAGAGCTTTAGTAAATATATCAGCAATCTGATCGACAGAACTGAAAGGAAGAAGCCGAATAGTGTTCTTTTGAATGTGATCCCATATAAATTTCTGATCTATCTCGATATGTTTTGTACGAGCGTGAAATACCGAGTTATTCGCCAGTGCAATTGCAGAGGTATTGTCACAAAACATATCCGATGGTCTTTCTTGCTGGATACTGAAATCACTGAGCAGACGCCTTAGCCAAATAACATCAGATGTCAAGGCGGCTAATGCACGATATTCTGATTCTGTTGACGAGTGAGCAACCGTTGATTGCTTCTTGACTGTCCATGAGATAAGCGTGTCTCCGAGAAATGAACAGTACCCGGACGTGGATTTGCGAGAAATCAGATCCCCAGCCCAATCAGCATCTGAAAAGGATGTAAGAACAAGTTTAGATTTAGTGATAGCTATGCCATAAGATAGTGTACCTTTTATGTTACGAAGAAGATGTTTGAGAAGATAGACGTGTTGAGGTAGAGGGTTCTGCATGTGCTGGGATAGTTGATTCACGGTGTAGGCTATATCAGGTCGAGTGAGCGTCAAGTACTGAAGAGAACCGGTGATTCTGCGGTATAGTTGAGGTTCCGATAGAATGCTGTTAGGCGGTATGTCTTCGGGCATTTTTGTGCAATTCGGATTTGTGACAGGTTTGTAAAACTGAAGCTGTGCTTGCTAGAGGATGGAGTCCGCATATTGTTGTTGAGATAAGAAATACATTTCCTGGTATGTATCTATTTTGATACCAAGAAAGTTATGAACCAGTCCCAAACGCTTCATAGAAAACCTGTTAGCAAGCTAGTCTATTGCATAGTTAATAGTATTTGAATCATTACCGGTTAGGAGAATGTCGTCCACGTATATTAGAAGAAAAAGGCAGATGCTGTGGCTGTGAAGAATGAGAAGCGAGGGATCCGCGGAGCTATATGTGAAATCGAGTGAGGTAAGATATTCGGTGAGAGTATTGTACCACTGACACGGCGCTTGCTTGAGACCGTAAAGAGCTTTGTGAAGGTGGCAGACGTGGTTCGGATAATTTGTATCTTCAAAACCTTTCAGTTGTTTCATAAAGACAGTTTCCGAAAGCTGACCGTGTAGAAAAGCATTTGCAACATCTAGTTGCTGGATGGGCCAATTGTGATATAATGCAACAGCAAGCAATACTCGGATCGTTGGAAGTTTAGCGACGGGGCTAAATGTCTCGTTGTAGTCGATGTCAAACTCTTGATGATTTCCCTGTGCAACAAGACGAGCCTTATACTTTGCTATGGATCCATCCGAGTGATGTTTAGTTCTGTATGTCCAGTGGCATCCAAGAACTTGTGCTCTAGTGGGTGGTTCAACTAAGCTCCAGGTACCTTGTTGTTGTAAGGCAAGGAATTCCTCATTCATTGCTGCACGCCATTCAGGAAATCTTGAAGCTGTAGCATACGTGGTAGGCGTGTTACTGGGAAGATAATCCGAGCTGGAGTGAAGCAGATTCAATCGTTGAATCGGCTTAAGGGATCCAGTTTGATTACGCGTGATCATTATATGTCTCTGAGGAGGAGGAATCTCGGTATTAGTCACAGATGAGGGTGGAGAGAGGTAGTTCCTTGGAGATTGATTTGGTGCAGTATCGATGGGCTGGCTTACTGGCTGATGTGTATAGGAAGAAACGGTATTGAAAGTTGGCTTTATGGATGTAGGAATGAGAAGTGATGGTGGAAAAACAGGAGAAGAATTTGGTTGGTGGGTCTTCTGATCGCTGAAAGGAAAACTGTTCTCGTCAAACGTAATGTGCCGAGAGATAGTAATTTTGTTTGTTGATATATCCAGGCATTTGTAGCCTTTGTAAGCGTCAGAGTATCCGAGAAAAACGCACATTCGAGCCTTGTCGTGCAGCTTATTGTGAGAGTGCGGAGGGTTTAGGGGAAAACACACACAACCAAAAACTTTCAAACGAGTGTAGTCAGGTTTAGATTGATGGATGAGTTTGAACGGTGTGGAGTTAAAAGTAACTGGCGAAGGCATTTTGTTAATAAGGTAGGTAGATGTCAGGACAACCTCAGGCCAGTGCTGATAAGGCAACGAAGCCTTTTTGAGCAACATTCTCGTAGTTTCAATAATATGTCTGTGTTTGCGCTCCGATACTCCATTTTGTTCCAGAGTATAAGGATAGGAGATTTGGTGGAGAATGCCGTGATTGCTAAGGTATTTAGTAAAATTATGATTAACAAATTCTGAGCCTCCATCGGTCTTGAGAGTATGAATAGTATTAGATGTATGTTTTTCAACAAAAGTCTTAAAGTTAACAAAGATATAAAAAACTTCTAATTTGTGACGCATCAAAAAAATCCAAGAAAATCTGGAAAAATCGTCAACAAACAAAACATAATATCTATATCCTTGCACAAAAATCACAGGGGCGGGGCCCCAGACATCAGAGTGAATAAGAGAAAGCATAGTCATACGACGATTGTCAGATTTTTCAAAAACTAATTTTCTTCCTTTTGATTCTTTACAAGGAAAACATGAAATTTTATCTAAACGTAAGGCAGTACCTAAATGACAGTTAGCTAGCTCAACAATGTTTCCCTCCCATTGCTGATAATTTCTAGCATAAGATCAATGTCCAGCCTGCTGGACGAGCTGCTGTTCCTTGATCCCTTTAGCTCGCATGAAGAGATAGAGGAGGCAGGCTATGCTTTCTTCATCTATAAGAACATGGAATCTACTTAAGTGGTTCTTGTTGAACTAATAAAGAGTATTGATTGGAGGACCTTGCTGTGCAAGCTAGCCATTGACCGCTCTTCATTTGTATAAGATGAGTATATATATATATGAGATAGAGAGATGTTATAATCTAGGAGCTCGATATTATGCATTGATAATTACAAACAGTATTGGTGTTTATTTAGTTTCTCTTGCTTTATATACTGCATACATTTTTGTGTGCATTACTAATATTTAATGTTCAACATACACAAAATATCATCAAAAGAATAGAGCTCTCAATAAAGGGTTGTATAGCTTATACTTATTTGAAAGAATATATAATTTTAATTTTCTTGTGTTAATGAATGTTAAAAGGTGTATGTTAGCTTAGAAACCGTGCACACACACACAAAAGGGGAATGAAAAATAAATGTTTTAAATTTTTTGTTAAATCGTACTGTACGATCCATATTATACTGTATGATTAATTCAGATAGAAATTAATTAAAATGTTTTATTTTGATCAGAGAAATAAATTTTGATTTTACCTAACCATGCTGTACGATCAACACATCGTATTGGACAATTAGCTTTTATAAAAAAAACTCTACCGTCAAATCAGACTTACTTAAAATAAGCAAATTTAAAAATCAAACAATTCATTCTGTATGAACCAATTCGCACTGTAAGATCTTTTATAATATTTCCTAATTTAATTGAGGTAATTAAGAAATCAAATTGTATCTTAATTAATTATAGATCGAGCTAGATGTTCATGTATCGGACAATACAAACCATCAAAAAACACTATGGACTAACTTTGGTTCATTTTGTACAATCTAATATTTGATTTACACTAATCGTATTGCATGATTTATAATTATACAAAATGATCTATGGCGATAACAAATTAATCGTACTATATGATCCATTTATCGTACTCTACAAATAGAGTCAGCATAATTAAATTATTAGGATTATTAGAAGCCCACTACTTAAGCTTTCTTAATAGACTTTGTAAAAGTCTTTCGTAGTTAGAGAATTGAGTCTTCTTTGAGAGATCACTGAAGAGAGAGTTTTTAGCAAGGGAGAGAAATGGTGAGGTTGTGAGAAAGGGAGATGATCCTTATGGGTTTCAAGGGTGTTTGAAAGGGGATTCATATAATTGCTCTGACCAACATACAATTGAGATCTTCCATGTGTTATTGTTCATGTTGAGAGAAGCTTTGGAAAGACCCCTTTGGTGTTAAAGGGCCACCGACACTCCACTGTACCAGAAAAGTGAAAGTGATTTGGGCTGCTCCACTGCAACAGGAAGGTGAAAGTGAATTGGGCTACTTTGCTATACTGGGAAGCTTAAAGTGATTTGGGAAACTCCACCACACCGAGTAGGTGAAAGGAATTTCATTTCTTCTTCTCACTGATGAGGTGGAAGTGATTTTGTGAGGGATTCATGGCCTAGTTGTCGGGGATGAATGAGAGTCATTATTATTTAGTGCAATATTAAAACAAGAGGACTTCAAGGACCAATTAGCCCTTAAAGGACCCACCTTACAAGAAAAATAATGAAGTACCTGACCTCCCAAGTTAACATGCTTGTACAAACCTCCCAACTTACATAATGTAGGCCATTTTTCCCATTCTGCTTATACCAAAAAACAAATCCCTACACAATTTGTCAATTTCAAGGAGAATTCCCTTAGAAATAATGGAATGCGTGTATTGAAAGATAGCAATTGACAAAATTAATGACTTAAGAAGAGTAAGTCTCCCTTCTAAAGAAATAAGCTTATTTTCCCAAGAATTCATCTTTTCCATAGTCTTCCCCAAAAGATAAGTAAAATGTGTCCTTATTAACCTCCTTAATGTAATCTTTACCCCCAAATAAAGCATCTCCTTAACTCTTCTAAGGACAACCAGCCGAGCTATAGCTTTTCTTTTACTCTTCTTCACAATTTTCCCAAAAGAAACCACAAGTTTTTGGTAATTAATGCTTTGGCCAGTCCATCTACAAAAATCCAAAAGGATCCCCCTTACCTCCTTTACCATTTTAATTTTAGCCTCAGAAAAGATGACATTGTCATCAACATCTAACAAATGAAATATTCTGGGAATATATGGGCAAATTTTGATTCCAATGATATCCTTCTTATAAGCCAACACATTAGATAATAGTTGTGAGCAAAGAACAAAAAGAACAGGGGATAAAGGGAAACCTTGTCTGAAGCCGCACATAGCGTTGATCCAATTAGAATACATCCCATTGATAGAAATTAAGAATCTTGGATCTACTACACAATCCATAATAAGCCTTAAAAATTTAATTTGAAAGCCAAAATAAATAAGAATTTGCTCCAAAGTGGATGATCCCATACTGTCATAAGCCTGCTCCATATCAATCTTAAAGGAAACAAAACTTTTAGAAGATTTGAAAAATCTGAATTTGTGAAAAATTTCTTAAGCTATTAGAACATATTCTAAAATCAAATGCCCCTTCTGAAAATCTGCCTATTCTTCAGAAATAAGTTTAGGAATATTACCACACATTCTGTTCAATAGAACTTTAGCCACTATTTTATAAATCATCTTACGCAATCTTATAGGCTTAAAATTGGCTGGGACCAAAAGATTATCCAATTTAGGAATAAGCATAATTAATGTCTCCTTCCAACTTGCATCCATCACACCAGTAGAAAAAAAAAAAGATTTATAGCATTCCAAACATCCTCCTTAATAATTTTCCAATAAAATTTAATGAAGGAATATGTAATACCATCATTACATGGAGATTTAAAGCCCCTGAGCTGGTTCACCACTCCTATAACATCCTCTAAAGAGAGATCCGCCTCTAGACAGCTTCTATCATTTTCATTCAGTATAGAGAAGGGCGAAAACCAATCAATCAAAGAGCATTCCCTAGGACACCATTTGTTGCTGAAATAATCAAGAAATACATCATCAATCTACTTTTGATCTTCCACAATCACCCAATTCCCATCTTTAACCTTATGGATCCAATTAGAATTACTTTTAGCATTAGCATAAGAACGAAAGAACCTGGAGTTTAAATCCCACTCTGCCAACCATTTTATCTTAGCTCGTTGCCTCCACCAAGTGTTAATCGGGCTAATAAATTATTAAGTTCATTCACCTTAGCTCTAAGGAGCAGAATCTTCTGATCTAAGAGCACACCCTCAATGACTTCCTCCATTTGCAACTCCAGTATTTCCTTCCTAAGAGAATCTTTCAATGTATTAAGTTCTTGAGCTTAACTTTTCTCTTTAAAAATAAATCTCTTAAGGATCTCTTGAGTTTGATGTTAAGAACTTCAGAAAAACTTCCAACAGTCTTCTTAGCCTAAGAATTGGAAACCATCATCGTAGAAGCGTAATAAGAGGCCTAACAGTCTTCAAAACTAATAATCTTCTTGGCATTAGGAAAATTTCTCAGTAACTTCTCCACAATGGGGAAATGATCCGAAGCCACCCTAGCAAGATGCTAAACAACCACCAATTAAGAATAATTAATTGCATAAGAGTTCAGAAAACATCTGTCTAATATTTCCAAGATCCGAGCTCCACCAACTTTATTATTACTCCATGTGAATCTAGGTCCAATAAAGCCAACATCATGGAAATCATTATTTGTAATAAAAGTCATCATCTTTTTTGAACCTAGAGAAAAAAATAAAAAGTTCCCCCCTCTTTTATCCTCTTTTTCTAACAAACAATTGAAATCTCCACCAACCACTGAAGGAGAATCCTTGGAGGAATACAACTCAATCTTTCTCCAAAGCTATCTCCTCTTGTAAAAATCTTTGCTAAAGATATTAAGGTCACCAATGATACATTGGGAAGAAGAATCCAAGAAGGTAAAAGAAGCCAAACTAGACTTCCTCAACTCTAAGATCCCATCGGATAACCCGTCTGAAGGAACATAAAAAAAATCCCAATCCACAGCAATAAGAACATTAACTTTTCCTTCCTATCAATGGAAGTTAATTTAGTCTCCAATAACCCAACAAAAAATACATCATACTCCTTCACAAACTCCTTAAGGTATAGAGAAGCTTGTTTTTTTCTTAGCTCCTATACAATTCCAAAAGGCAATATTTAACATTTAACCAATAGAAGGGGCAACCACCCCCAAATCATCTTTCTTCCCCACATCAAATATCCTATTTTTAGGAAGAATCTTAAATGGTCCTAATCCTTTATGTTTTTTAGCCAACTTTCTTTTAACAGAAGAAGAATCTCCCCCACCATAACCAGCCCCCTCACTATACTCCACACCCTTCCCACAACTATTTACCTCACCACATCCACCTCCCTCACCACAACCAGCTCCCCCTGAACCCAATTTACAACTACCCAACAATGCTAAAGGAGATCCCTCAACATCCAGCCCAGAACCATCAGGAACAACAACCACTTCCCCCTCTTCAATACTAGATATAGAACCATTAACCTCCTCACCAACTTCAGTAAGCAAACCAAATTTATTAGACTCCCTAAAAGGAGAAGAAGAAGCCAACTTGCAAGCATTTACCTTATCATAATCATTAACAATGATAGAAGAGAAACCAACATATTTTTCCTCCCCCATAACCTCAATAATTGAATTTAACACAGGAACAACTAACCCTTCAACAACGTGATCAGGAACATCCACTTCCTTGAGATCACCTTTATTTAAACCAGTCCTCACAGTTTCAACAGAAGGGACACTAAAGTCCCTATTATCATTAATATCATGAAGAGGAACCCTCCTCCGCCTTAAAGAGTTCGTCACACCACCCTTACCATAATTGAAATGGATCCAAGGTCCATAACTAGACGTTAGATTAGCTAGACCAGCTACTTCAATGTCCAACTTAGATCCAACAATAAGACCCCCCATCTTAACTACAAGAAGCTCACCCAAAGGAACTTCACCAACCTGCTCCTTCACAACTGATGCAGATTCACACCTACTGCTTAAGTGGCCAATTTTTTTGCATTTAAAATAGAAATTTGAAATCCTTTCATACTCAATCGTTTGGAAGAATCTACTAGAGCTCCCTTCAACCCATACACCCGAAGGAAGTTGATTATCCAACAAGATACAAATACAAAATGGAGCAAACTTTCTCCACCCCCATTGGAACACATTGCCATCCAAGATATAAGGTTTTCCCACTTGTAAGGCAATTCTACAAACATTAACTTCATCCCAATATTGTAATGTTAAATTCGACATTCTAATCCATACCGGAGCTGTCAACCCCTTTAAGGATGATGGTGAAAAGCTTGGTGACCATTTATCAATGCCACTGATGTGACCATTAACATACTATGGTCCTTCAGATAGAACTGACTCAACAACATCATCTTTCATAAAAGCACATAGGATCCATCCCAAACCTAACATAGTTTGGTGGAATTTACCAAACCGGCTTCATTGCCTTCGCAATTTAAAGCTAATCAAATGGAAAGGAATGTTATCAGTAGACACCTTTACCACAAGAGCATTATGTAACTTCTTAATATTCTCTTTTTCAATATCCTCATTCATCTTCATAGCTATTCCATCTTTAGAAAAATAATTCCCATAATCCATATCACCAATCATAATGTTAGGCTTTTTCTTCCAAACATTAGACATACCATTCCGAACTGGATCCTTTGAATTAATGACAGATGTTATGTTGATTGCATTATCAACAAAATTCAATTCTCCCATGACCCCAGGAAGAATAGCATGTGCATTCACCGAATCATTAACTGACAAACCAGCTCTATCATCCCTCCCTTGAATTTCAGTTTGGATAGCTGAAACAACATTTTCCAAGTTTTCTAAAGCATCAGTTTCAGAATTTTCGGTGAAGCTACTAAACCTATCAACTTGAATCTTCCACCCCATAGAAGAGGAGGCTCTTGAGTCAAATTTAAGCCCAGATATCATCTTTCTAGAAGGACGAATATCAGAAATTTTGGGCTTTTAAAATCATTTTCAACAACCACTTATTTACCTTTTTCCATTGTGGGGATATTCTTTTAAATCACACAAGAACCACCTTCATTGATAACCAGCAGTCTAGGCTTAAAAAATCCATCTCTAGCCGAAGAACCTTAAAACTTATGCTGAAAACATCCAATGAAGAGCAGAATCCTATCTTAGAATTTGAATGAGGAAAGACCTTAGAGCCAGTAACTTGAGGACGGAAATCCGCAGTGGAAAGCTGCTGAGAACCTCTGGTGGATGGACAACTATCATCCGCCACCATAAAAGTAAGCAAAACCCGCAAAAATAGAAATTTAAAAATCACATTCTCACTAGAAAAATCAGGACACTCTCACTAGAAAAATCCAGCTAATCCTTATTTAATATATCGATGAATGAATATTTTTTTATTCCATACTTGTTATTTTTGTTTCCTCAATGTAATAAAATTAGTATTTTTTTTATTTATTATATATTTTATTTGTCTAATTAATGAGAAGTACTTAAATGTGATAATATTAATGAGTGATTGATTGATCTTAATAATAATTGAATAAGCAATAATTTTTTCTAAATATGACTAAAATTGATATCCATTAATAATCACATTTTATGAAATTAAAGGGGTATGTGATTTACTTGGTTGATCTTTTTAGCGCCTTTTATCTTGGTCTCTTTTAAAAAATGTGATTAATAAAATTACTAATTAAAATAATTATATATCATCCAAATAATTAATCATTAGCATCAAAACAAATGGTTGCTAAAATGTATAATTTTAGCTACCCCTGCTAATTAGTGGTCATGAATTTAGCAGCCAAAAAAAGTTTTGGCCGCTAAAAGCCTCAGCAATGAGGCTACTGCGACAAACCAACGACCCAAAAAATTTTGGTTGCTACTCGCTTTAGCGACCAAATTAACTTGATTAGTGACCAATTTTGATGGTCGCTCTTGGTTGCTAATATAGTTTTCTCTTGTAGTGTGTACTCACTTGTACATCTTATATTATTGCCTATGAATACTCATAGTTTCCTTATGGAGGCTTATAAATGGACTCTTGTGTTTCATAATCTTGCACTCATGTTTGCAAGTCAATTATCTCATTCACTACATGTCCCTCGTATACACTCATGAGAATTCATATTCACTACAAGTTCTTGGCCCTCGCTTGTAAATTAGTTAATTGAATAAGACAGGTCACTTTAATTTCATCATTTTTTGGTCAAATTGTGCATTGAGCATTTTGCCAGTCATTTACCCCTTTTTTATTCGTTGATATTCAATTAGATGACCAAAATTATTATTCATCGTTTGTATTTTCATTTTGATCGTGCCTTTTATTGATTAAAAGTTTAATTCCCTATTCATTATTTTAGGTTCAGTTCGCCATCATTTGACTTAAGTTTGTTGTTCATTTATGTATAAGTTCCTTGTTATTTGATTCAAGTCTAGGTCTTCTATTAAGTTCAAATTTCAGTAGCCTCTCAGTATCTCCCCCTTATAGGGGAATTTTTTAGAGCTAATCCTTCCCTAGCATGCTATGAGAGTGCATAGGATAGGTGTCGGGTGATATCACGGCTATGATTTTTAAGCCCACCGCACTACGAGAGCGTGCATGGGTCTTTGAGGTACATGTTTGAAAATACATAGTTTTCCTCGCAAGTATAGAAGCATGCCAACGGGTACTTAGAATTATCACAGCCACACCACGAGAATGCATAAAGGCCTACGTGTCTCGCCGCAAATGTCGCACCGGGTTCCCTCCCACCACATTACGAGAGCATTTAGGGTGGCTGTAGTCAGACAGCTTGGAGGAAAAGAACAGGGAGTTTGTTTAGAGGAGTCGAAGGCTGCGGCCTTGACGTTGAGTTAAACAGGTAAGATTAGGTGAAGTTTTAAATGAGAGGAGAAGACGAGTGTCGAATGGTTTAAGCTTGAAGTGGTAATCGAGAAATTGGAAGATCTGAAGTAGAGGAAGGAACAAGGAAGCTTTGAATCCCAAGAGCTCTTATGTGCGTATCAAAACATACAAGGTCTTATAAGTGTTTGATTATCTTTATAAGCAAAATGAGGATTAAGATGAACAAAACTCACACTATCTAAACGTTTATTAGTAGTAGTTTTCATCGGGATTTCAGCTTATAGTAATTAAAACTCTAACTCATACTAAAGATTTTTCTAGTCTACTGCATTTAAAACTTATCTCATACCTCCGAGTAATAACTTCTTCATCTATTTCTTATATATCTACAAAATAAATCCTTCCTCACCAGAAATCCATGGAACGTATAAAATAGCATGCTCAAGATCAAGTGGTGGCCTTTGAATGTCAGTAGACTTAGCACCTTCTCTTTAATGTCATAGCTCATGATATTACTTCTGAAGAAAGTGAGCTCTAGCCACATGTTGACCTTTTTCCAAAAACTTCTTCTCTACATGTTTCTAGCCCATATCATTTAAGAAATCTTTCGACTTATTGTTGTTTACCATCATAACTTCAACATACAAAGCAAAAGTAAAAATCCCTATTATTTGTCAAGATATGCATGCAACTCTTAAAAACTTCACTTGCCTTCGCCTTTAACTCAAGAAAATTACCAAATGAACTTTTCATACATGCATGCATTTGTGTGCATGCTTGCAATATCCAACAATTCTTTAGTTAGGATGTCTCAAAGCTCCTCGAAACTCGAAACTCGGCCAATGTATTATGAAGAAAAAATATAAAATTGAAGAACTCAAGTTTTTGCCAAAAAAAAAAGAAAACAAAAAACTGCTCTCATTGTTCAACTTTACTTGTAGATGCACCATTTATATATCAGAGCATATATAAAAATCTCATTTATACTAAAATAAAAAATTCATTTAAGCAAAAATATAAATTGTATAAAGCTCACATAATGTGATAAATTTGGACAATTGAATGGACATTGCTATTATACAACTAACATAATGAGATATATTTTTTCCAGTAATAACATCTAATAAAAAAATTTCATTAAACTATCATACAACAACTAGAGGATTTTATGCTACAAAGAATAATTTTGATAGCAAAAGCGATATATTTACATGATATATTAAAATATAATTAATATTCACAAATTAAAGATTAAACTCTAAATAAATTTAAACTTAATATAGCAAAGTTCATCTTCTAATTATGCTGATTAATAAATAAATGCAAATTATATAACTAATTTTTAATTTTTTCCCTAATCATCAAAATTATTATTTTATTTAAAACAAGATAAATCCAAACAAAAAGTAAGATTATTTACTTATAAAATACTCTATACTTACCTCACTTAATTTTCATAAATCTATTCTAAAATTATAAAATGTAGTAAGTTAATATTACATTTTAATTATATTACACTAAATTAATGCTTTTAAGTATTATCATTCAGAATAATTAGGTTAAATAATGTAGAATTTTATTTAATTTTTAATAGTACCTATTATTAAAATTTGTCCTTTTTAATTAAAATAATATAAAAGCTTTGAATAAATATATAATTACATTATTCAAATTCTTTGAAATATAAAAAAATTTAATAATTTATTTTTAACAAAAATAGTTGCGTTGTAACTAACTTTCAATTCATTAAAAGATATTTTTCCTTAATTTACAAATTGTTAAAAGTTAGTTTTTTACTATAATTTAATTATATAAATTAATTTATTCATAATAATATTATATTTTATTTCATGTGCTAGTAAATCTCATTTATTATTATGTCATTAATATTTTATACATAGTTGGCCAAATTTTATAGAGAAGCATGATAATAATCAAAAATTAATAAAAGAAGCAAAGATTATTAAAAATTTAAAAAGGAGCTAATACGCACTATTAAATCGCGCTTTCTAAAGCGTAATAAAAAAATGCCAAAAATTTTTGCCTATTGTATTTATCTGTAGAGAGAGAGGGGGAAGAGAGAGATAGGTGAGAGAAAGAGATAAGATTTGACAGCAGATAGAGAGAGAGGGAGGAGGCAGCGAAGAAAGACTGTGGATGGAAGAGAGAAATGATGACGAAAAGAGAGAGTTAAATATATTTTTTTAAATATTTAAAATAATATATTAAATTATAATTAAATATTTAAATTAGTATTTTAACATATTTTATGATATTTAACTATTATTTTAACTGATTCTTAAAAATATTTATTTATTCAACTAATTTTTTTAAATTTTATTTTTTAGATATTTAATAATATTACACAAATTTTATCATTTAAATATAATTATGCTATCTTATATTTAAATATAATATAATTATTTATACTTAAAAATTATTTTGTCATCCAATTAATATGTTAAAAATAGATTGAAAGTTATTTTTTAAAAAATATTCATAAGAATTTAAAATATTTTGATTTTTTAAAATTACTAAGAAAAAACAAATTAAACAAAATTTTTAAAAAAGCATATTTTAAGTATATGATGAAAAACTAAAAACATTGAATAAAATAATTAATATTTTTTAAAAAAGATAATTACTAATTAAATTATTGTTATTTTTATTACTCAATATAAATTATTAATTAATTAAAAATTTTAATATATTATTATATTTAACTAAAACTTATAAAGTTTATATATATTTAATTTAAATTATTAAATATAAGTATTTTAATAATAAATTTTGAATATTATATTTTTTAAACTATATAAATATTTAAAAATAGTAAAAAAAATTAAAATATTTTATTATCCTCTCTCTCCCTCTCTCTGTCCGCAGCCATCTCTCTTTCTATCTCAAGTGTGAACTCTCTCTCTCTCTCCTAGTGACTACGCCAAACTAAATGGCGTTTTTTATTCGCCAAACATTTTGGCGCATTTTAAAATGCCCCATTTGGTATAGCGTATTAGCTCCTTTTAAAATTTTTAATAATCTATGCTTCTTTTATTAATTTTGATTATTATCATGCTCCTTTATAAAATTTGGCCTACATAGTTCATCTACTAACTCTAAATAAATTTAAAATAATTATCCTTGAATTAATTTAAAATTAAATATAATTATATATACATTAATCTAGTAAATATATAATTATTCATAAATTAATTTAAATTTAATATATTACTTGAGTTATTCCGAGGCCTAAATTAAGAGTTCACCTAATTTAAATTTATTCTCCAATAAATATATTTTTTAATTAATAAAATTTTCTATATATTAATCTAAGAAATATAATTATTCATAAATTTATTTACATTTTATATATTACTTATGTTATTTCCGCCCAAAATTAACTTTTAGCTTAATTTAAAATAATTATTTATAATGTTGTTTCAGATTAATTTAATTAATTATGAATTATTCTATCAAATATAATTATTTAAATTTTTTTTAAAATTAATATATATTACTTAATTTATTACTAAACCAAAATTATCGGACTTACTATCGGCACATTTCCCAACTCGCTAAATGCGCTGAATTGGTTTCGTTTGGCACGTTTATAACATTCGGTGACTCTACTCTTTTACCCCACCAGGCTTAGGTGGGTTGGTGGGCGAGCTTGATTGGGAACCCCCCATACCAAGTCGAATTCGAATTCCCTCTCATACGACACGACTCCTTAAGCGGGGAGAAAATAATTGTGGGTCATGCAACTGTGGGGCTGATTGTTGGTAGACTCGTCCTGAGATTAATTACACCACCAAGTGCCTCTTTTGAGAGATAACAGCGGGTAAGTATCACCTTTAAAAAAAAAAAAAAAAACTCTTTTTTAAATCTAATCATGTCAACTCTCCTGCTAATCTAAGATTTCAACACTCTCCATAAAATTTCACCTACATTCTTCCGATAGCTTTAGGGCTGTCAAGGGTTTACTTTTTCTCTGTTCGATTTCGCAGAGTTTTGAGCGAATCGCGGCGAAGGTAACCGTCTTACTCCGTTTTCGCACGCTTCTTTGGCTAAATCCCGTAAATCCGAAGGCAAAAATGTTGAATTTAATTTTCTGTGAGATTTAAGATATCCATTTTTTGCCTAAAACCTGCTCAAATTAAATCTTTCTACCGAACAGCCCCTAATTGTCTTCTTCACCGAAGAATGTCATACTTGCTGCCACATCTGCACTCAGGATGGGCAGTGGACCAGGCAATCCTGGCTGAGGAGGAACGCCTCGTCATCATTCGATTTGGCCATGATTGGGATGAAACCTGCATGCAGGTTCTTTATCTTTCCTTTCAAATTTTCTTCTTTCTTTGATTTAAGTTGGATCTACTTAAATTTTATCTTGTGTACAATGCTTTTCTGGGAGATTCATTCTTCAACTCGTTCCTTCTGATTTATCTTATTCGTTCACATCCGATTAGGATTTCGGTGGTAGTTAGGTTTATTATATGGTTTTCTCTCTGATAGCTCCATCAACATCATCAGCTAATCGAGTGAAGGTTGTCCGCTCAATGAATTTTGTTAGAAACCTGCTTCTTGATGCGTTTTAATTTTTATAATTTTGTTTGAATGTTAATACTAAAAACTAAGTAAACTATTGTGTCTTCTGTCAGTCATACTGGACTGTGATAATAATATGATTTTAAGGCCTTCCTATTTTCGGACAATTCGCATCAGCCATTATCGTTTTAGTCATTTCTAATCCTAGGTCATGTCAAGGGAAAATTATTAGGTTTGGAGACCGGACTTAGAGATGCGTCTAGACATCCACTTAAAATTTGACATGTGGAGTGCACTTTGGTTGTGCTTTTTCGTGCGCTTTACATGCGCTTTAGTTGCACTTTAGTTGCGCTTTGACTGTTTTTTTGTTGTGTTTTTTTACTGCGTTTTAACTACACTTTACCTGCGCTTTTGGTGCATTTGGCTAAAAGTTTCGCGGACATATTAAATGTATAAAGTAATAAATAAATCCAATTATATATTCACATGTCCACTCCACATGTCAACATTTTATTGGATTCCTGACGTATCTCTAGGTTTGGTCTCCACACCTAATAATTTTCCCATGTCAAGGTCCTAAGTATTTATGTTTTTTACTTTTGGTAGGAAATTTTTTCTAAGTATTCAATGATGCAGTCCTCCGCATTTTATTCACGAAAACCCTTTATATATTGCATTATGCAGTCAAATACGTAAACATAAATTTCAGTTATTAATTATGTATATGTAGAATTAGTGAATGACGCATTTTCCTTATTCTTATTTACTTAGGATAAAGATATTCATTACATCAAACTTAGTTTATTGAGTGTGATATGTTGTCAAGTAAATAATGGTTATTGAAGATTATCTTTGTTCTACATAAATCATGTGGTATTTGACAATTCATGTGAATAACTTTCATGTTTCTGAAAGTTTTATTTAGGATAAACATCCACAATATAGTTAGGATTGTACATGAATTTAAGCTAGAATCTGTAAGGAATTAGGTACATTGTGTAAGCTTGAAAATGATTCAACAGTGTTCCACCTGCATCCTAATAATTGGTGCTTAGTCCCCATTCTAGAGGTGCTTTGTGCTCAATATTTTTTTTAACCTGTAATAGAGATCTATTAATTTATACAAAAGACTAACCCCTAGAAATAGGTCTTATTCAAATGACAATATTTTTGTATCCATGTTCATAAAAGAAGGAAAATAACATGATATGCATGGGAGTAACAATCAACAATCCCAATGACTATAGTATCGACAAAAAACAACCCTCTCATAATGAATTGTTTGAAGCACACTTTAGCAAAATTGGGAGGCTAAGGATAAACATGTGGGAAAATAGGATAACACAGAGAGATATCACATTAGGAACACACTAGGTACCTCCACATCAATTTTCCTAGCTTAGAAAAAATTGCCTGCAATGAATTGATCATTTGATAGTTGTAAAGAAAATTTGGAACATAATTATTAGTCTTCCTATTACGTAACTATGATTCATCATACATAGGTCCATTTCACTAACACTCAAAATACTTATGGAATCTATCGTTAGAAGCGTAAAAAGTTTCTTCACCTTGTAAAGGTTTGCAAACAAATTGTATAGATGCATTTGGCTGCATGTTGAATGTGAATTTCAAGGAGATGGAATGATTGAAGAATCCTAAGAATTGGCAGCATACTCATGAAATAAGATTAATTCAAACATATCGAAGACTTGATTATTTAAAAAAAAATTAAGTTATAGACTTTATTTCTTTTATTATGTAGAATTTCAAAATCTATTGCCTTTCCCGCATTTAATTTCTTAAAGGTTTTTGAAGGTAGCCTTCATGAATCAAACACACTATTATTGTATTGACTTTTTTTAAGCTCCACATATGTCTTTTTCACATTTACAGAAGTGTTTGCAATTTCCTTAAGTCATAGCTAGGGTCTTGTTTTTTATTCATGCACGTTAGATAAATCATGAAAATGACTAATATGATATGAAACAAGTAATGAAAAATGCCAAAATGCTAATAATATAAATCTGGATGAAATAATAATAAAGATCCATATTTAATTCCCTAATGAAGATATGATAACGAACCTAAAGGAAAACAATCCATGCAGATATGATATGTTTAATGGACGAGCAATCTATTTAAATAAAAAATAATCCAATCAGTTTAAATATGAAATTTGATGAATTATACACCTTTAAAGTTAATCATTTGGATAAAATTTTAAAATCTAAGTTTCTTTCAGAGCCTATGATGCACAGACATGGACACGGCGACATGAATACGACATGACACGGACATGTTAGTTATTGAAAATATAGGACACGGGTTGGACAAGGTATTATAGTTTTTATATTTAAAAAATAGTGTATAAAAATTAAATAAGTATAATTTTAAAAATAATTTGAAAATAATATGTCATTTAATTAGAATTTGTGCTTAAAATGATTAGTATTAGGATGTCGAGGTCAGGCTTCGATGTCATTTATCAGTCACCTAGAGAGGAGATGAAAATAATAAGTCATATAACTAGAATTTGTGCTTAAAAAGAAATGAAAATGAGAATATTCGATGATTGGATATTAAGTGCGGACGTTGATTTGGTGTTGTGGATAGGAAATAAAAAATTTAGTTTAAATCCCGCCAAATATAAGAAATTATATTTAAAAAAATTCATAAAATATTTAAGGTACGCGTGTCGGACACATGTGTCCAATTTGTTTTTAATATTTTTTAATCGGACACGTTTTCGGCGTGTCCGACACGTGTTGGAGGAGTGTCGGGCGAGTGTCGTGTCGGATACGGTATCAGACACTGCACGCCTCTTTGAGGAGAAATGTCGGTTCATCATAGTTCAGAGCATTCTTCTTCAACAAATTGCTAGAAATATTGGTGTAATTCATTATTATGCATAACTTTTTACTAAGAATCGGTATATCCTTCATAAATCTTTACTAAGAATTGGTATACTCTGAAACTAAGGACCAAAAACAAAGTCAGCATTAGTTAATAATTTATTTAGTAATAGTATCTTTGGATAATTCATCAAGAATTATATTTTCATAATACTCATTTGATTCATCAACTGAAATAGACACGTTTAATTTAATTTCACTTGCAAATATGTGTTTAATTTCCCTTAGAAGTGTATAATAATCTCATGCCCAACTTTTTTTAAATAAATTATAGTTCTGATTATTTTTCAAATTTGAATTTAGGTTCATTAATAGGTTGTACAGTAGGTGTAGCCTTAACAACATCATATGCATTCTATATTTCAAAAAAATATTCATGAATTATAATTTCTTCAATTTAATTCATATTAGTCATACATGATTCTTTTGTTGATGTGTTTTCAACTAGCTTCAGATGAGATATTATTGATTTTTTTTATCAGGAGTAAGCATGTGTGCAAGAGTATGTGTAATTTTCCTCAATTTCTCAAATTATGTACAAGGCCTCAGATAAAGGTTTTGGTTATTTGTAGCTTAGTTCATCCATGATTTGTCCCTTTAGTGAAATAGTAATATTTATAATTGTTGATAAAATTATAACAAAAGCTGCAAATGTGTGGAACTTGAGATGTTTTTCATGCATATCTGAAAATGTAAAGTTTTGTAGTATCTTAAAGCTTTTGCATGAAGGGCATCGATGTTTTTGTTTCTTGACCTTTTATTACAATCTATTGTAGCATGTATTTTGATGAGGTTAGCTGTGATAACCTAATGAATTCTAGTTGTGTCATCATAAGCCTTATCTCACCTGTTTTCGGCTAGCTTAATGTTAGGCCGGCCCAACGGGGGCTGATTGAACTGGCTATGGACCGGTTTTTGTCTATAGGCGGCAGGCCCAAAGAAGGTGGGGGGACCATGGAGAGGGGGGTGGCTAAGTAGTGGGGCCGACAACTCAATTAAATATTGCTTTGGGAGGGAAAATTTTAATTAGGGGCTATTTAGGGATTTTGTATTTGTCCTCTTTGCTTTAATTAGTTTCTCTTGTGAGGGTTAGGGTTTCATCTTAAATTGGAATCTGAAATTTGGGATCCTTGTGTTGATTTTGGGCGCTAGTCTTTGGCTAGAGATTGAGAGAGTTGAATCTTCCTCTCGAATTGAAGATTCTTATATCTTGTGCTATTTTTCTTCTTTATTAGTGAATTTCAAGTATTTTTCTCTTAGATTTCCTATAATTTAAAAAAAAATCTTCTATATTTTTGGCTAAATTTCTCTTGAAATTCAGCAAATTTCTGCACTATTGGTGGCTACTTCCTATCACTTAACCTAAGAAACAGTGAAAACAGAAGGAATTTAGGACATTCTGAATTTAGACAGCTGTTAGAAAACTGGGATGGGTATAAATCTTGTTGGACCATGATGTGTTATGCCACCAGAAGTCAGTTGGAGTTTTATAGTCTGTCATGATAAATTTTTGTGAATGTACCATAGTGATTCTATCAAGGTAGAAAATATACCCTTTGTCTATTCATATTACCTTTTACACTCCTCACTCGTGACAGAAAAGCTTGAATACATTTTTTAGGTGTAAGAATGACCTATATCAATCAAGAGAGGCCAGAGCTAAACAATGGTAATCAATTCATTTACTGATTTATAGCGTTAAGGATGTGCATAAATTATGGATAATAAATCCTTTTATGTATATTTTACTAGTATTTTGATAAATACTAGTGAATTGGCAGTATAGGTTTTTTGGGACTCTTTAGGTGAGGTATTTTTTAGAAAATGATTTGTTGCCTCATATAGCCCAAAAAAGTCTCCAAGTCATTATTGGATGTATGCCATCTGACATGCATATATAATGTTTCATCTATTCAATAGCATTGGAGACACTTCTTTTTGGTAACGGGGCATTAGTTTCTTCTTTTCTCCGAGCCGCAGTATGTTTGGTTGTTCTGGCTTCATTGCTGGCATATTTGTGTTCGACAAATTGAAGGTAAATGTTATATAATTTCTTATAGATCTGCAGTTTTGAGATTTCTCTCAAGCTTTTTTTATACTTTGAGAGTTTGTGGCGAGTATACATTGTAAGTAAGTTAAAATCGTCTTCATGGTTTAAACTTTTTAGTATGTTATAGTTTTAAGAAAATTTGAACACACTTTTAATTTTTTTTCTTTCTTACCTTAAGACTTGAATTTTGTGATGGCTCAGATGGACGAGGTTTTAGCCTCAGTTGCTGAAACTATAAAAAACTTTGCAGTGATATACCTAGTAGATATCACAGAGGTGCCTGATTTCAATACAATGTATGAATTGTATGATCCGTCCACAATTATGTTTTTCTTCCGTAACAAGCATATTATGATTGATCTTGGCACTGGTAACAACAACAAGATCAACTGGGCGATGAAGGACAAACAGGAGTTTATAGACATTGTTGAAACCATCTTTAGAGGTGCCAGAAAAGGTCGTGGACTGGTCATTGCTCCTAAAGATTACTCCACAAAGTATCGCTATTAAGTTCACTAGTTCAACTATCATGTCACTGGTGTATGAGTACACACCTATTAAGCTATCTTCACATGTTGATGTCGTAATAACTTTCTTTGTTCTGTATTGTTTAAATTTCTTTGTTGATGCTACCTTAAAATGAGCATGCCTAACCTCTTTTTAGTTATTTATGACAGTGTTGCAGTTTTAGTAGTACTATTATTTCAGCCTCCCATATTTGATAATTAAGAAATGAAGTATTTTTCTGATCTGGAATCCATATAGAAAATAAGACTTGCTTACTTTGAATCACTTCATGTTTTTGGAAGTTGTGTACCTGTAGTTTTGAGATTTTGTTCTACAGTACCTTGGTTCATAGATCAGAGTGGGTGGCTTGGATAGCGAGCAATCTATCACTTAGTGTTGATATATCTAGGATCAATAACATAGAAAAAATTAGACTATATATGAGGTAATAATTTTTTGGAATGAAAATTGGATCATCATACAAGAAAGAGTTTCTCAAAAATATTATTTGATGTGACAACATTCTGTCATAGTGACCTAAAGGTAAATTCTATGATATTGCAATTAGTATGGCCCTATTTTATTAGGAGATTAAGTGATTTGATGATGTGGGAACTAGCTATAGTGATGTTGTTTCAGAGGATCTGATCTCGACGAGTTAAAAAAATCATTTTGGCCTTTGTATGGATTAGTTATAATTTCGAAGATTATTCTTAATCAAAAGATGGATAGAGCTAAGAGTACCAAATATAGGCTCGAGTGCTAGGATAGAGAAGTTGGTTAAGGCTAAATGTTGGATTGTATATACATATAAATAGATTTTTGTTATATGCATTCTTAGCTTAACAGTATAAGCACAATAATGGCTTAGCATATTCGACAAGACACCTTTACTGGGAGTTCATGTGGCATTGTAAGGGGCGAATCATTTTTTAGAATCAATTTTGAAATTTTAGGGATTTAGAGGATTGGATCCTATCCTAACAAACACATCAAGCTGTAAAGAATATGTAACTGCTATATATTCTTTAAGATAGGGATTGAGATTTTTTTTTCCATTTTTTAAGTTTTAAAATTTGGATCCTATTCTACAAACACAACAAATTATAATACTATATAACTAAAAAAGTAATGGGTTTATAAAAACACTTTACGTTCTCAAAGATCTTTCCCCTACCATACGAGAGAATAAGATAGAATTTATTTTATTTTAAAGTTGCAAGTTCCACGTAAGGGTAAGCCCCTTTGATTTAAAAAAGCCTTACTCTTCTAGACTAATAATTCGATTTGGATAGGAATGCCAGCTAAACTCCACCTAGTGTTTTAAAATCATTTTTTTGAGCCTTATGAAATGCAAGAAAGGGTAAGATTTTGTTTTTAGAAGAAAATTGGGGCCAATATCTAAGAAGTCCTAATGGCCTCAGATTATGAATTATAGACCATGCTTCTAGTCCTAAATGTAATTGACACGTTTATTTTGATGAGTTGTTAATGTGGTGGGAACTTGTGCCATTTACGTCTTCCAAATTATTTATCCTTCTATGCTATTTAAGGGGTTTTGTAATTTTATTTCGAGTTAAAAAGTTTCCCTTAAGACTAATGAGGACTAATCGATCTCCAGGCTACCATAAGCAAGCAAACAAGTGTCCGCCACACACAAGTTATGTTTTGTGTAAAATCATAAAGTTTTAGTGTGTCAATCGTGGGGTTTGAAATGTCAGTCAATGTTTTAGTATCATTTATTTTATTCCTTAACTAAGGGTTTTTGTGTTTAGTTCTGCTCAAAATTATAATCAAATGTCTTTTATTTTATTTCGAGGTTAACATTCAGAATTAATGATTTAATATAAGTAATTAAGAAAGAGAATAAAGTATAACATAAAGCATGCAAGGTAAAGAAAATAAAGTAAAGATAACATAAGAGCTGACATGAACTGTACTAAAGAAATTGAATAAATGAACCTCATAACCTAAGTCTCTAAGGTTGGTGTCCTATATACCACATCTAGTGTTTGCTAAGTGTCCAAGTAGATAGATGATTTAGGGGTGAAAACTAACCTACCAGGTTGTATGATGCCTCTGGTCAAGATCTCATAGTTTCATTATTCCGGGTTCATTTGTGTCCTACTTAGTTGAGTGCCGACAAGAGGTTCCTTATTGGCAACCATGAGTTACCTCATCTAAGGGGACCTCGTGAGCTAAAAGGTTGGGGGTCTAATCCTAGGCTGACAAATGGGAAACCCCAGACTAATAGTTAGTGGACCTATGTCTATGTTATCTATCTCGAGGTGTAACATTTAAGCTACATGTATGTTTATGAGTGAGGGTTAATGGGAGCCTAATGTTTAAGGTTTCTATCTAAACTCAACATCTCCTATTGGGATCATAGGTGAAGTGAGTTTTGTGTTCTAAATCAAGCCAACCTACAAATGAATATGTGATGGCTACGATAATTAATTACTCAAATGATTTTAATTATTGCAAAATACTATATGCTGTATGAGATTAAAGCATGAATGTAATAGAATGATAACTAGATTGAAGTTTGATTTTTAATAAGTTCGTTCACGTGCACATGATAAAATTATCACACATATAGTCTTCATATATAGTTTTTAATGCAAGCGAGATCACCACATTATTTTGTTGAGACCTTTCATCGAGCAGCTAGCATACCGTATGTATGGCATTACGTAGAGCAAACTTTATATGAAAATATTATTATAACAACACATGCATTTGGATTAGCCCATATTCATCCATGGTTGAAGTAATTAAAATCAGATCTATTTAATGCAATGCACCCTACGTCTCTATATTATTCTTGTTTTAGAAAAAAAATTAGCTTCCCAAGTCCCCCAATTAAATATTGCCCATAAGAGATCCTCTATTGCTTGGATAAGTGCCATGCATGCAGCTAATCAATCACTTAGGCTTCGTTTGGGAAGGTTTTTTTATTATTTCTTAAAACAAATTTTTAGTTAAAAAAATTCAATTTTTTAATTAAAAATTTATTTTAATAAACAGTAAAAAATCCATCCCAAACAGCCACTGGCAGAACCATACAGTGCTTAGGGGGGCAATTGCCCCCCTCAAAAAAGAAATTTTTTTTTTTTATAAGATTAAATAATTTTTTTTTATATATAGGAGAGTAAAAAAATTCTTTTGCCCCTCCTAAAAAATTATTTTTGCCTCCTCTAAAAAATTCTTTTGGCATAACTTGCCCTAAAATATCTATATATTTCTTCACATTTAGTTATAATATTCTCTTTCATGTTTTTCAAGAGAGTTTAATTACACTTTTTTTCTTTTTTTTTTTTGCTTAATTTTATTAAAAAAAATTTTCGTAAATATATAGATATATAATATTATTTTTAAAATATTTAATTATTTTTTTGTTGTATTTGCCCCCCTCAAAATTGAAGTTGGTTCCGGCCCTGCAGCCTCTTAAAGTAGCCAATAATTTATTGAGGGGCAAGAAAGACAATCTGCCCCTTTCCTTTAATTTGAACCGATAGCTGGATTTATTTGCTAGTTTTAAAGGATGTTGGAGGGCAAATCTATCTAAAAGAAATGATTGCACTTAATTATGCTAAATTCATTAGGCAGCATTTAGATTTATTCATTAAAATTTATCAGAGCTAATTGGATATATTTCAAACTAAATGGCAAATTAATTCGATCAAGAACAGATTCAAATCTTTGGAAGATTTGATTGAATTAATCAATTAATGTCAATTTAGTCAAAGATGAATTTGATTTTAGTTGGTTGATGTTGATTTGATTTAGACTAGGTAGAGATAGGTTAAATCGAATTAATCGAAGCCCTCGACTTTTGAATTATTTTTGAAGTGAGTCTAATCGACTCAATGATGCTTAATTTTGCATAACCAAATCGGATCGATGCTTGGTTTATTTTTACTTGACTTGATTAATTAAATGAGATTAATTAACATAATTTTAAATTTAAATTTGGATATGGGTGGGTAACTTTATTTATTTGATGTTAATTTAAACTGCTTTGAAATAGGGTGAATTGGTGTGATCAATTTTATTTTAATTAAATTGGATTTGATAATCATCAAACTTGATTTTAATCAAAGGTATTTAGATTTGGATCAAACCAACTCATTCTTGTCGACATCTATTTGATTCAAATTGATCCAAAATGAGTTAGTCGGCGTCAAATGTAGTTGTCACATTCAAATTGGACTTGAATCGTGTTGAATTAATTTGATAATGTTCGATTACATTGTCTCATTTGTGATCCAAATTAGAATTTTCATGAGATTGTTTGTTGGTTGGGTTTGAAAGGAGAACAATAACCCCCCCCCCCCCCCCCCCCCCCCCAAAAAAAAAAAAAAAAAGCTTTAAAGTGCTTTTTTTGTCTTATATGTTTAGCCAACCCTTCATGAAAGAGATTCCACATAGAGGGGATCCTATAGGTGTCTTCAACACCATGGTGGGGAGACCAAAATACTTGGAGGCAATGATATGAGATTATAGCCTCATTCAAAAATGAGATAAGCAAGTTCCACTTTGCTCAAGTCATGTGGCTAAACCCAGGAGGTTCAAAGACTAAACCTTTTTTAGGTGACCCTTACAGACCTAATGGATAGTCCCCATAGGTTAATTTCATTCAGCTTGGTCTAGATCACTAGCTTTGAATTTTCGAAGGCTTTATGTATGGTTTTGGTCAACTATAGTTGACTTGGTGAGCAAGGGTTAGGGTTTGGTTCAACTTATTCAAAATGATATTTTCAGTTTGGTGAAGGTGGTCCTAAGGATTTGTGAGGTCTCCATGCTTGAAATATAAGTTTAGTGGTTTAAGGGTCCATTAGGTCAACTTTAGTTGACTTGGTCAACTAGGCTTGATTAAAGCTTGGGCTTGGGTTCAATGCACTCCAATTATTATTTAGGATATGTTGGAGGTTATTTCAAGGTTTTTTTTATTGAAAAAGCTATGTTAAAGTTTATAAAAAGTTTGATTTAGGAGGTTTTGGGGTAGGATTTCTTTGTCAACCATGATCAACCATATTCCACCAATGACTTAATGAGGTTCAATGCATTAAGGCAATGACAATGGTCGTGTTCAATGATTTTGGAGAAGCTCCCAAGTTCATTTTCCATAAGATGTTAATTATAGTGGCATTGACAAAAAATATTTGAAGCTTTTGCCTTATTGGAATATGCTTTAAGTTTTTTAATTTAGAAGGACATTGATGCCTCCAAAATATTTAAGTGAATCCTTAGGACATTCTTAATCAATATACAAAAGCTCACGCACAAATGCAAAGGCTTCAACTAGGAATTTATTTTGAGTTTAGATTTTGAGATTTGATTTATAAATAGGATTTGGATTGACTAATTAAATTAAGTGAATTTAATTATTCTAGAAATTGACCTCATTGAAAAATGAGGTCAAAAAATAAATAATTTTGTGCAAAATTATTTTGAATAATAAGAATTTGGTCTTTCTATCTCTAATAAGGTTTCAAGAATCTTTGAGAACAAAGTTACCAGAATTGGAGGGATTAAGCATAATACAATCACCAACCTCTAGATTAAATTGGATTTTAATAACTGATTGCACCAGATTGTCAAGGAAAGTATTATTCAATTATCCATGTCCCATCTGTTGTCCAAAAAAAAAAACTACACACTTTAATAGAAGAATTTTAGCAGGAATTCAGAGTAGTGCTAATGGAAGCACCACCCAACCAATTATGTTGCCAAAGAGAACATTCCCAACACCAATGCCCATTTAATTATATTTTTAGCATCCCATTTGATAACAAAAGCCCTTTTCCAAACAAGCGAATCCCTACCTTTAAAGTGACAATTATGGGGGTGTTTACCAATATAATATTTCTGAAGTCATAAAATTAGCCCAAAGACTTTGGTTACAATGAAATGAGAATCATAGTTTGATAGAAAATGTATGAGCAAGGTCCAAGAGAGTCTTACAACCTAAACCACCTTCATCATAAACACCACAACATTTGCTCTAAGAAGCTCAATGGATTTGGATTTAGAAGTAGAGGATCTGCAAAAGAATTTGTCGAAAAGTCTTTCCATACGTCCACAAAAACTAATATCTTAAAAAAAGTTAGATGTTTTCTTACCATTAAAAAGAGGGATTCCCAAATATCTAATGGGTAAGGATTTGGAAAATACGATTCACATGATTATGAAAAATTTTCTTAGAAGTAATGAAGCAGCATTTAGAATTATTAATGCTAAGATCACTAATTTTTTTCAAATTTGTTAGGAAATTTCAACAATATTTTCACCAAATTTAAAGACCCATTTGAAAAGATGATAAAGTCGTTAACAAAACTTAAATGAGATATGTGAAAACCACTAAGAGATCTAAAGTACAAATTAGGATGTCTCAGAAGATATTTTCCAAACCTCTGGATAGATACTCAACAGTAATAATGAAAAATGTTAGGGTAAGAGGGTCTCCTTAACAGAGACCTTGAGAAAAGGCAAAATAACCATTGCCTTTTCCATTAATGATAAAAGAGAAATAAGATTGTTCAATATAGTTCTTAATCAATTTGACTAAATAAAAGCTAAAACCAAAGAGGAGCATAATGTTATAAAGAAAATGCCAGTTAATATTATAATGAGATTTAAATAAATCCAATTTAAAAATGATAATGCCACCTCTAACTTCAGGATCATTATCATGAATATGTCCTTGAACCTGAAGAATATTATAAAAAATAGCTCTCCCCTAATGCTAGTTTGAGAGGGAGAAATAATCTTGGGAAAGATACCAATAAGCCTACCCATCATAATTTTGGATATGAGTATGTTGAAAAAGGTGCACAGACTAATTGGTCTAAAATCATCCAAGAGATTAATCACCTCTCTCTTGGGAATGAAAATAATAGAGTTGAATAAGGAAATTCTAGGAAAAGGATTCCTTCCAAACAAATCCAAAATAATAGCAATTAAGTCCTCATAAGTAATGTGCTAGGGTTTTTGAAATAACTGAGTAGTGAGTCCATTATGATCAACAAAAGAATCAGTGTTCATGCCATTAACAGTGTCCAAGATCTCTAGAAGTAGGAGGATGAGAGAGAAATTCATTATCCTCCTCAGAGAAAAGAGATGGAATGAGATGGGGATGACAAATAGGATAAGGAGTGAATTTTTTTTTATAACTTTTTAAAAAACTCAACCCCAAAAGCTGCAATTTGGTCCTTATTAGCAGCAATATCCCCATTAGGTCATATTAATTTATGGATATAGTTTTTAACTCCTACTTTTTAACTAAAGTATGAAAAAACTTTATTTATTATCCCCTTCTTATAGAAATTTAGCCGCAGCTTTTTGTTCTTAGAAGATCTATTCTTGTGCTTGAAGATTAAAAAGAGAACGCTTAGCTTCTTGCATGCTTTGATGGTTCTTACGGTAGGCATCAATCTGACATAAGTTATGTAGAGTGATGATATTTGACTTATCCTCCTTAATGTTAAAGAACTAGTTCTTAAAGACTTTTTTTATTCCACAAGTTAATGGCTTATTTGAGCTTTTTAAGTTTAAATCAAAACCTTGTCATACTACCAATGTTATTATCATTATGTTGAGGAGCACACCAATTATTCTTCACTAAAAAAAAAAAAAAGATTTGTCATGTAACCTCATATTTTGGAATCTAAAGGTAGGTGCACGAAAGGTTTTTGTAACGCTTTTGCTATGCTTTCTTAACGGAGAGTTGATATATGTTAAGATTAGTGTAACATATAATTTCTAATTTGTGTATTGATCTCAGCATAAAATGGGCGTTATTCAACTCTCCGTTAAAACATCAAAGGATTATAGAATTACTCTGGAGGACACATGTGATCATCTCAACCCAATCCACTAGCTTGAGTAGGCTTGAAGAAATCCAATTTCCTAGCTAAATGCATTTTGAACTTCTATACATTAAAAGTTATTCCATATATATTAAAAGTAATTTTAGAAATGCTCTCAGGAGTATTTCTTAATTACTCATCAAATGCAGTGCACCATGAGGTGAAATTAGCATGTGTTATATGTACCCCAAATTTTTCATGTCAATTGAAAACCGCTAAGGGCTTCAATATATCATCCTAAGTTTATAGGTCAAGATTTGACATATAACTTGAAAAATTCATCCATAAGAATCCATAGGGAATTAGGGTTAGTTTTCCATCATTGCAAACCAATATAATGAATAAGAACTCAGAATTAAATCCCTAATGGTATAAATACATTTACCTTGAGGGATTAATCATGAAACTTAGGGGACCTTCATGGCTTCAATTTTGTTGGGCTTGAACCATATGTTTAGGTGAAGTTGTGTTTTAAATTTCACTAAAATTGGAGTTTATTTGGTTTGTAAATTAGTAAACCCAAATTTTATGTGCATAATTAACATAGAATTTTGTTTAAATCAAAATATGTCCAACTAAATTGATAAAAATAAACTTTAAAGTTTAGGATGCTTTGAATTAAAATCTATATAGAGAAAAATTAAAAGCTCCTTGAAATTCTTTAAACATAAAAATTAATTTAGTAATCATGAAAAATTATTAATTAAGCAAGAAAAATAATTAAAATTCCTAAATCATTATAAACACTTGTAATCATTCCTAAGAGCCATCAATGATATTTGGGGGATTTCAAGAAGTTTGGAGTTGATTCATAACTTAAATAAAAAATCCCCTCAATTAAGTAATTAATAAATTTTCTAAAATGTAAAAATTATAACTAATTCCAAAGAAATCCAAATGATTCAAACTCAAAGGCATTTACCCAATAATTTTTTTTTAGAATTTAATAAAAATAAAATTGGCAAAATCTAATTAAATTTAATCAATTAAATAATTAATTAACTAAGGAAGTTCATTAAATAAAAAAAAAAAAAATTCAGCAAATTATCAATTCACCAAATCAAATTCAATGAACAATAGTAAATATAAATAATAAGGCGATTATTGGATTACCTGAGCTCATAAAATTATTAACTTAGGCCCAAGAATGATAAAATAATCCTCATACCTTTGGTTTAATAAATACAATTTTTATTCAACCTATATTATATATATATAACTCATCGGATTTAATTCTTAATGAGTAAAATGATGACACAAAAATCTTAATAAAAATTTAAGCTAAACGAACAAGGATGTAATGGTTTCTCAAAATTAACTCAATAATATGATAAATTTGAGCATGCTTAACATAATCCACTTATTTTTGAAATTATTGTGAAGGAAAGTGGAAGATGGGGAAGGAGAAGAATAATAAAATGGAGAAGGGAAAGAAAAATTGAACTAGGGAGAAAGAGGAAGAAGAAAAGGGAAAAGACAGAAAAATCACCTTACAATTTGGGAGATCGGTCACTAGGTCGGTGTCGGCTCGGGTAGAGGGGAATGATATCATTGTAAGCTTGGCTTACACGAATGGGAGACAAGAATCGGTTGGCAAGCCAGGGTCAGGAGCAGCTTCAGAAGTTAGATGGGCTTTAGGTCACATGAGAAAGAAGAGGGAGGGGACTTTGGCTTGTCCATCTATGTGGGTTCAAATAGGGAGGTGAAAGAGGGAGAATTACGATTTTGTGGTGGTCGTGCGAACCAAGAGGCGAGAGCGAGAGAGGGGAAGGGAGATCGAATGCCATGCTCAAAGGGAGAGTGGGATATATCTTTGTGTGTTTAGCAAGACGCCATCCACTATCTTGGCACTCGATCTTCTACTGCAACTGCCCATATCCCTCTCTTAATTGAGGATATCACATGCATATCAATGGCTGAGAGAGGGGATTTTAGGGAAATCTCAGCCATTGGATGCATAACTTTATTTGGAGAGGAATCTAAAATGCTTAGAAAGTCAATTGGACATATATTTAAAATAGTTAAGCATATTTTCTGGGTTTGAACCATATGTTTAGGTGAAGTTGTGTTTTAAATTTCACTAAAAGTGGAGTTAATTTGGTTTGTAAAGTGTAAACCCAAATTTGACGTGCATAATTAACATAGAATTTTGTTTAATTCATAACAAATCCAACTAAATTGATAAAAATAAACTTTAAAGTTTAGGATACTTTGAATTAAAAGCTTTATAGAGAAAAATTAAAAGGGCCTTGAAATTCTTTAAACATAAAAAAAATAATAATAATTTAGTAATCAAGAAAAATTATTAATTAAGCAAGAAAAATAATTAAAATTCCTAAATCATTATAAACACTTGTAATGAACCCTAAGAGTCATCAATGATATTTGGGGATGATTTCAAGAGGTTTGGAGTTGATTCATAACTTAAATAACAAAACTCCTCAATTAAGTAATTAATTAATTATCTAAAATGTAAAAATCATAACTAATTCCAAAGAAATCCAAATGATTCAAACTCCAAGGCATTTAAACAAAAATTTTTGTAGAATTTAATAAAATTAAAACTGACAAAATCTAATTAAATTTTATCAATTAAATAATTAAATAACTAAGGAAATTCATTGAATCAGAAAAAATTCAGCAATTGATCAATTCACCAAATCAAATTCAATGAACAATATTAAATATAAATAATAAGGTAATTATTGGATAACCTGAGCTCATAAGAATATTGACTTAGGCCAAAGAATAGTTAAATAAACCTCATACCTTTGGTTTAATAAATACAATTGTTATCCAATCTAACTTATATATATATATATATATATATATATATATATATATATATATATATAACTCATCATATTTAATTCTTTATGAGTAAAATTATTACACAAAAATGTTAATAAAAATTTAAGCTAAATTAATGAGCATGTAATGTATTCACAAAATTAACTTAATAATAAGATAAATTTGAGCATGCTTAACATAAACCACATATTTTAGAAACTATTGTGAAGGAAAGTGGAAGATGGGGATGGAGAAGAATAATAAAATGGAGAAGGGAAAGAAAAATTAAATTAGGGAGAAAGAGTAAGAAGAAACTTATGAAGAGAAATTTGGGAGGAGGAGGAGGAGGACGACGAGGTAAAGAAGAAAAGGGAAAAGACAAAAATCACATACAATTTGGGAGATCGGGCTCGAGGTAGTTTTCGGCTCGGGCAGAGGGGAAGGATATCATTTTAAGCTTGGTTGACATGAATGGGAGACTAGAATTGGTCTGGCAAGCTAGGATCAGGAGCAGCTTCAGAAGTTAGATGTGCTTTAGGTCAAATGAGAAGGAAGAAGGTAGAGACTTTGGCTTGTCCATCTATGTTGGTTTTGTTGAGTCTAGTAATTAGGTTATTAAGCCTAAGTGAGTGTCCCAAGGCTACCAAGAGGGGGGGTGAATTGGTAGTTTAAAAATTAAGTCCCCTTTTTAAAATTATTAAACCAAAATAAAAATTTCTTTTAAATTTTTTAGAAAAATGTTTTTCAACCACAGAGTTTTTAAAACTGAAATTTAAAGTGCGGAAACGTAAAAACAGTAAAGTAAATGACACCAGATTTATAGTGGTTTGGTCAATAACCAGACCTACATCCACTCCCCAGAGGCACCCTCTGAGTATTGCACTAATACCAATAGTGACTCGCCTTTTGCACCCACAGCAAGGCGGAGAAGCCTTTACAACACACTCTTTTCACCACTCCCCGGTGCGGTAGAGAACAGTCCGTCCTTTTACACAATCCTCAGAGTTGGCAGAGAACCGTCCTTCCTTTCACACTATCCCCAGTGTTGGCAGAGAACCATCCGTCCTTTCACACTTTCCTAGTGTGGGCAGAGAACCCTTCCGTCCTTTCACACTCTCCTAGTGTGGGCAGAGAACCCTTCGGCTGTTCACACTCTCCAAGTGTAGGCAGAGAACCTTACGGCTGTTCACACTCTCCAAGTGTCGGCAGAGAACCGGATCTCCTTGACAGATCTTCTCACAAGAATCTAGAAGGAAGAAGGAAAAGAGTGAAGTAATCCCAATTCACAAGTAGAGACTCTTACCTTTAAAATCCAAGTGAAGCCTTCTTGCTCCAGTGGTAGGAATCCTCCCTTGAATGCTCTCTTCCACTCTCTCCTTGGCTATTCTCTCAATAGGCACGAAGATCACATGACAAAAAGATTGGGTGGCAGTCTAATTTGTACTATTTATACAAAAGATAAGAAGAACTACCCAAAAACTGCAAGTATTCAATTCTGTACGCAGTGGATCGTCCAGTACGATCGTGGATCATCCTGGACGATTTTACTTAAACGATCTGGAACGACCCTATTTGAATATGTGTACGAAATGTCTTCATACAGCTGATCGTCCTGTACGAACTAGGTTCGTCCAGTACGAACGGTTATTACAAGGTCGGTTCTAGAAACTGCTGAAAACTGTTCTAAGTCGATTAATCGTTTGGACGATATTTTATTCGTCTGGATGAAAATTTTACAGAGGACCGATCGTCCTGGACGATTCTTGACTTCGTCTGGACGAAAATTTTCCAGAGGACCAGTCGCCACGGACGATAATCTAATTTCGTCTGGAAGAAACTTTTTCAGAGACCCGATCGTCCTGGACGATTATTAATTTCGTCTGTACGAAATGTTTCCAGAGGACCAGTCGCCACGGACGATAATGTAAATTCGTTTGAACAAAAATTTTCCAGTGAACCAATCATCCTGTACGATATTTTATTTCGTCCTCGACGAATAGGACTTAGAAAAAAATTTTCGAGCAAGTTCCTATTCGTTCCATATGCTATATAGGAGATAACTGTCTGATCGTCCAGTACGAACATACATCGTCCTGTACGATCAGTATAAATTTTATATGATCTCCTTGTTTGTGTGTATGTTTTTATTCACTCAAAATACAATCACTCCCTTTCAATTTGATTTCTAAAAAAAATGCAAGCTTCAAATTTTACAAAGTATCGCATGCTGAATTTAATTTGAAGTCTTCGTAGTCTAGAGTTAATTTTTCCTGAAATGTCAGTACACACAAGAGCAAATGCAATTCTTCTAAAAAATGTTAGGAGATAACTACACATTTGAACAATAATATTTGGAATCATCAAAACTTCATAAGTTGCAAAAATGTAAAGCATGCAAATAGCAACTATCTTAACAATCTCCCCCTTTTTGATGATGGCAAAACAATTATTGTTTGTATGGTTTCAATTTAAACAAATCTTCTAAACTCCCCCTGAATTGATAAACCCTAAAAAAATAAGGAGGCATTTTGAACCACAAAATAAAATTGAAATAAAAACAAACAAACAACAAAAAAAATCTCTAGAAAACAATATCACACAAATAACACATACAAACATACAAACACAATGATTTCTCCCCCTTTTTGACAACAACAAAAAGTGAAGAAGAAAAAGACGAGAAATGTCTGTAATTGTATGAAATTCATTTGAAAATTTAATCTAAATGGTGATTTACACAAGGTATGCAATTTTAAACTAAAAACATTAGGTCAATCATAGAAATTCTTGAAATTTAAAAAGTGATATAACATTGTAAGTAAGAAGAATTTTTTAAATACATGATTCAATTTAGACATTCTAATATAGAAAATTATTACAAGAGAGATGAAGAAAAATTCGATATTTCAAAGTTCAATAGAATATAAATGAACATAAGATCAATTTGAATTAAGAGATTGAAAGAAATTGGAAAGAAGAGAATTACCACATGTGGCGCTTTGCGCATCTTTTTCAAAAATTTTAGGCACATTTTTGTGTATCTTTTGATACCGTTGGGCTAATTTTGTGCCTCTTTTTCATATTTGCGAACCTTTGCGCATTCCTTTTGATTTTTTGTACTTTTTGTACAATTTTCAAGAGTAATTGAGACCAATTCTTTCCAAAATCAATAATCTAAAATTTCAAATATTTTTAAGTGCATAAATATAGCTTGAGCAAAGAAATTCAAAATAAGAAAACATCTAAATTGCAATAATATTAACTTTTATGTTGTCTAAATGAATAGACATGAATCTTAAAAGTTCTAATTACAACAAGTTATAAACAAGTTTTAAATTTAGAAAGACTAGATTTTCTAATATAGATAATCTCAAATTACAATCTAATTTAAGCACTATGAAGATTAAATAATACTAATGAAATTCATGAAAATTAACCACATTTAAAAAACAAATCAACTTTGAAACAAGGATGATATGCATTGATATTAATGAAAGGATTACACATTTCATAATATCTAAAGACAATTAACAAAATACACTTAACTTAAAAGAAAAAACAATCATAAAAACAAACACTTAACATAAACACTAACATAACAAAACATAAAAAACACGAGTACAACAAACACACAGAAATTCATCTCTACTGTTCTGGAGGAGGAGGAGGAGGAATGCCACCGAAAAGGTTGAAGTAGGAGGCCATCAACATTACATTGGTATTGATTTCATGTACTTCATTTCTAATGATACCAATGTCTTATTGCTGCTGCATAAGTTGAGCATCAAATTGATCAAACCTTTGATCAACATGAGTCTCTAATCTATCAAATCTTTCAATCAGATTCTGATAATCTTACTGAGGTGCAGAAGTCTGCGCTCTTTCTTCTTCTTCTTCTGAAGCACTGGCATGTGCTTTTTCTTTTTCTTTTTCCTCCTTGAAGAGCAATCTGAAGGAAGCATCATTATAGTAGACTGGCTTTTCATATTCTTCATCAGGATGCACCAAATTATATTTCTTTTCCAAAATGTAAGTAATTAAATGTCCCAAAGAAATATTCCTTTTTCTCTTCTGTTCAGCATGTCCTATTTCTGAAAGCCCATAGATATGATCTATGATGAGTTGGGCTTCGTCGATAGGGTGACAATCTATAATAAAAAATGTTAGAACAAAAAGGAGAGGGGTAATATTGATCCTATCACCAGCTTTAGGAATGATTGAAGATCTAAGGATATGCTGGATTATACGGGCATTTTTGGTCATCCCGGAGACTCTAGCAACATGATAGTTTAGACTATTCTTTCTAATCGCATTATTGACTTCATCCCATCTGAATGTGTTTTCACTCATTAGGGTGTGGGCTCTATATCCTTCAGTCCTTACGTTTAGAAATGCTCCAATGTCATGCTTAGTGATTTCCACTTTTTGTTTGAAGACAAAGGAAATTATGCTAGAGTGGTAGGAGTTGAAACTCATATTTGCTACGAAGTAGTGGAAGGTTTGCTTGTTGTAGAAGTGGACGAGAGAAAGTATGAACTGGAATTGGGTTGAGGCAAAAAGGTGCATTACCTTAAAATTTATCTCGCTTTGGATCAAGATGCGAGATGGAGTTATTTTGGCGGAAGCAAAACGAGGAAATGATTCCTCTGCCTTAGAAAGGAAGTTTTCTGAGGCATTCCTGTTCGGCTTCTTCACTAACACCTTTTGTCTTTTGCTTGAGGAGGCCATTGACAATTTGAAGTAGAAAGGGATTGAAAGAGAAGTTTGAAAGTGTGATTGTTAAGTTAGAAAGCCTTCATATTTAAAGAAAACGATACATTCGTCCTGGACGAAAAAGGTTCATCCTGGACGAAAATCATCGTTCGTCTGGACGAAATTATTTCGTACAGACGATCAAATTCGTCCAAAACGTAACGACTTTTTGTAATCAACACAACTTACGATGCGTCCCTTCGTACAGACTTTTGACTTGACCGATCGTACATACAAAAAAAAATTTCGTACAGACGATCAAAAAGTAACTCGTTTAAATGTCTCTTGAAAACCGACCCCTACACTGAAACGACATCTGTTCGTCTGGATGAACCAAAAATTCGTACAGACGAAATCCATATTTAAAACTGTCTTATCCACTCAACCGTTGCATTCAATCGTCTCGACGTTTGAGAAAAAGAAAAATTTCATCCTGGACGATCGTCAGATCGTACAGACGATCTAATTAAAAACTGCTCTAAAAAACGGTTAGAATTCGCGCAAACCAATATTTCTCACATCGTCCAGTACGAAACAAAAAGTCGTCCTGGACGATTTCCTCCAATTTTTGAATTTTGAATTTTATTTTAAGAAAATCAAACTAAATATTCAAAAACACAGAAAATATAAAACAAAATCATAGATTCAAAAACAAATTCATTCAAAACACACAAAATTTCACAAAATCGAAAAACAAAAACAAAACAAAAAACACAAATATCAATGTTGCAAAGACATTTTGTTTAGGCATTTAAATCAATAACACCAAGCCTTGTTCTTAAAGTTTTGAAGGTATCAAGGGATAAAGGTTTTGTAAAAATGTCTGCAAGTTGATTTTCAGTTGAAACATGTGTGAGTTTAATTTCTCCCTTGGATACATGATCCCTTATAAAATGATGTCTTATATCAATGTGTTTGGTTCTAGAATGTTGAATAGGATTTTTAGAAATGCAAATAGCACTAGTGTTGTCACAATAAATTGGAATAGTGCCTACAGCTAATCCTAAATCAATCAACTGTTGTTTTAACCAAAGTATTTGTGCCACACAACTTCCTAATGCAATGTATTCTGCTTCTGCAGTAGATAGGGCTACTGAATTTTATTTTCTACTGGACCAATAAACTAATGAATTTCCAATGGTTTACTAGTTTTAAGATCATTATTGGACTTAAAAGAGGACTTCACTTGTTTTCCTAATTGACATGCATCACAAAGGTGGTCCTTAGTAAAGTCTAGTTTTGGTATACCTCTTACTAAATTCTTTTGGGTAATTTTCCTAAGATTTTTCATACTAGAATAACAAAGTCTCCTATGTCAAAGCCAAGATTCATCAGAAACAGTTTTCAAACAGAAAGCAATAGGAGTATGAAATGAATTCAAATCTAGCATGTAAATATTATTTACCCTTTTTCCATTTAAAACTTCTTTCCCATTTAGGCTTAATATGCAGCTAGTAGGTAAAAATTTCACATTATATCCCTTGTCACATAGCTGACTTATACTTAACAAATTATGCTTTAAGCCTTCAACCAATAACACATTGTCTATAAAAAAGTTTTTGAAATTACCAATCATACCAGATCCAACCACTTTCTTTGTGGTATTATCTCCAAGTGTAACCTTGCCTCCATTCCTGGCTTCTAGCGATATGAATTATACAGTATCTCCAGTCATATGCTTTGAACATCCGCTATCCATGTACTATATGCTCCCACGAGGTCTTGTGTGAGAGCAATCCTACAAAAATATCAAATGTTAGACCTGGGAACCCAAACAAGTTTGGGTTCACCTTTTAGCAATTTATAATCAGATGCATGTATGATATGTCTAGGTTTATGCATCTTAGGTCTCCACACCAAATTAGATTTCATCATCAAGGTACAAGTGTGAGCTATATGTCCCAAAAATCTATAATTATTACATTTAACATTAGGAAAAATATTCCTAAGTTTTCTTCCATGTGATTGTCTTCTAAGGGATTTCATGAATTTAGGATAATATTTAGGATTTGTAAAATCTTCAAGTTTGGGGGGTTTCCTATTATCCTCGAGAGCTCTTATAGTTAGTTTGTAAAATGAATTCATATCTTCCAAGATTCGATTGGTATAATTGATTATATATTATTTCCTCTCAGATTCATCCTTAAAATTTTTAAATTCTTTTTCAAGATCAGCATAGGATAATTTTAGATTTTCAAAATTCTTATTCAAGTCATCATATTCATCAAGTAGTTTCATGTGGTTGTCATCTATTAAAGCATGGTCTTTCCTAAGGATTTCATATTCCTTTTTGAGTTCTTCCAGTTCTAAGCTAACACTAGCATGCATCTTTTTCATTTTCCTATATGCATCATGCATGTGTTCAGAAACTTCAAATAATTCATTATAGGATAAGTCACATATCTCTTCTTGATCTGAGTGATCCATATTGTCTGCCATTAAGCAAAGATTAGTGACTTCTTCTTCTTTTTCTGTCTCAGATGAATCTGAAGCTGAGTCTGCCCAGAAAGCTCTTTGAAACTTTTTCTTGCCCTTCTTTACCATAGGTTTCTCCTCAACCTTCTCCTTTCCAGGAGTGGCTTTGAGTTTTGGGCAATCAGTTTTGATATGGCCTGGTTTCCTGCATTCATAATAAATCACTTCATTAGAAACCTTGTCATTTCTGTTAAACTTACCTCTATTCCATTGCTGGCGTCTCTTCTGCTTCCTCTTTAAAAAGCTTCTGAATTGTCTAGTCATCAGTGCAACATCATCTTC
Organism: Dendrobium officinale; assembly: GCA_019514585.1. NCBI lineage: Eukaryota > Viridiplantae > Streptophyta > Magnoliopsida > Asparagales > Orchidaceae > Dendrobium > Dendrobium officinale. The sequence continues at coordinate 35,463,851 of CM033699.1, read as the reverse complement.
ATCCTCAGGTTGTGAGTGTTTACTCTCTGACTCTTCCACTTTTAGTGCTATATTCTTCTCTTTTCTTGGTTCACCTGCATTAATCTTCCTTTGACTTACTCCTTGCTCATAAGCAATGAGTGAACCAAGAAGATTGTCAATAGAATAAATGTTTAAATCTTTAGACTCTGTAATTGCAGTAATTTTTGGATCATAAGTAGTAGGTAAACAACGAAGAATTTTATTAACTATTTCTGCATTAGTTAATTCCCTACCAAGTGCATGGAAAGAAGTTGCAATTTGTGTAAATCTTGTGTACATGTCGGAAATAGATTCATTAGGTTTCATGCGAAATAATTCATAGTCATGTAACAAGATATTGAGCCTTGATTGTTTAACCTCATTTGTCCCTTCATAAGTTATACAAAGTCTATCCCATATGTCCTTTCCGCTTTTGCAAGTGGAAACCCGCATGTAGTCTTCAGATTTTAAAGCACAATAGAAACTATTTAGACATTTGGCATTTAATTGTGCTAAGTCACGTTTTTCTACAGTCCAATCTGTAAAAGGTATTACTACCATAATTCCATCAACCAATCTAGTTGGTTTTGTGTAGCCATCCTGGACTAATATCCACATGCGATAATCAAGTGACTGTAAGAAAGTAGACATGCGTGTTTTCCAAAAATCAAAAGGAATATTATCAAATAGTGGAGGTCTAGTGATAGAGTAACCCTCAGGTGTGTTTCGGTTTTCGAAAGTAGCCATCTACGTTTATCAAAAAGTAGTTCAAACTTATGATTTTGAAACGAAGCTCTGATATCACTTGTTGAGTCTAGTAATTAGGTTATTAAGCCTAAGTGAGTGTCCCAAGGCTACCAAGAGGGGGGGGGGGGTGAATTGGTAGTTTAAAAATTAAGTCCCCTTTTTAAAATTATTAAACCGAAATAAAAATTTCTTTTAAATTTTGTAGAAAAATATTTTTCAACCACAGAGTTTTTAAAACTGAAATTTAAAGTGCGGAAACGTAAAAACAGTAAAGTAAATGACACCAGATTTATAGTGGTTCGGTCTATAACCAGACCTACATCCACTCCCCAGAGGCACCCTCTGAGTATTGCACTAATACCAATAAAGAATCTCCTTTTGCACCCACAGCAAGGCGGAGAAGCCTTTACAACACACTCTTTTCACCACTCCCCGGTGCGGTAGAGAACCATCCGTCCTTTTACATAATTCCCAGTGTTGGCAGAGAACCGTCCTTCCTTTCACACTATCCCCAGTGTTGGCAGAGAACCGTCCGTCCTTTCACACTCTCCTAGTGTGGGCAGAGAACCCTTCCGTCCTTTCACACTCTCCTAGTGTGGGCAGAGAACCCTTCGGCTCTTCACACTCTCCAAGTGTAGGCAGAGAACCTTACAACTGTTCACACTCTCCAAGTATAGGCAGAGAACCTTACGGCTGTTCACACTCTCTAAGTGTCGGCAGAGAACCGGATCTCCTTGACAGATCTTCTCACAAGAATCAAGAAGGAAGAAGGAAAAGAGTGAAGTAATCCCAATTCACAAGTAGAGACTCTTACCTTTAAAATCCAAGTGAAGCCTTCTTGCTCCAGTGGTAGGAATTCTCCCTTGAATGCTCTCTTCCACTCTCTCCTTGGCTATTCTCTCAATAGGCACGAAGATCAAATGACAAAAAGATTGGGTGGCAGTCTAATTTGGACTATTTATACAAAAGACAAGAAAAACCACCCAAAAACTGCAAGTATTCAATTCTGTACGCAGTGGATCATCCCGTACGATCGTGGATCGTCCCGTACGATCGTGGATCGTCATGTACGATTTTACTTAAACGATCTGAAACGACCCTATATGAATATGTGTACGAAATTTCTTCTTACAGCTGATCGTCCTGTACGAACTAGGTTCGTCCAGTACGAACAGTTATTACAAGGTCGGTTCTAGAAACTACTGAAAACTGTTCTAAGTCGGTTAATCGTTTGGATGATATTTTATTCGTCTGGACGAAAATTTTATAGAGGACCGATCGTCCTGGACGATTCTTGACTTCGTCTGGACGAAAATTTTCCAGAGGACCAATCTCCACGGACGATAATCTAATTTCGTCTGGATGAACCTTTTTCAGAGACCCGATCGTCCTGGATGATTATTAATTTCGTCTGTACGAAATGTTTCCAGAGGACCAGTCGCCACAGACGATAATGTAAATTCGTCTGAACGAAAATTTTCCAGTGAACCAATTGTCATGTATGATATTTTATTTCGTCCTGGACGAATAAGACTTAGAAAGAAAATTTTCGAGCAAGTTCCTATTCGTTCCATATGCTCTATAGGAGATAACTGTCTGATCATCCAGTACGAACATACATCGTCCTGTACGATTAGTATAAATTTTATATGATCTCCTTGTTTGTGTGTATGTTTTTATTCACTTAAAATACAATCACTCCATTTCAATTTGATTTCTAAAAAAAATGCAAGCTTCAAATTTTACAAAGTATCGCATGCTGAATTTAATTTGAAGTCTTCGTAGCTGGAGTTAATTTTTCCTGAAATGTCAGTACACACAAGAGCAAATGCAATTCTTCTAAAAAATGTTAGGAGATAACTACACATTTTAACAATAATGTTTGGAATCATCAAAACTTCATAAGTTGCAAAAATGTAAAGCATGCAAATAGCAACTATCTTAACAGGTTTGAATAGGGAGGTGAAAGAGGGAGAGCTATGATTTTGTGGTGGTCGTGCGAACCAAGATGCGAGAGCGTGAGAGGGGATGGGAGATCGAATGTCATACTCAAAGGGAGAGTGGGATATAACTTTGCGTGGTTTGCAAGATGCCATCCACTATCTTTGCACTTGATCTTCTATTGCAGCTGTCCATATCCCTCTCTTAATTGAGGATATCACATGCATATCAATGGCTGAGAGAGGGGATTTTAGGGAAATCTCAGCAATTGGATGCATAACATTATTTGTAGAGGAATCTAAAATGCCTAGAAAGTCAGTTGGACATATATTTAAAATAGTTAAGCATATTTAGGTTAGATTCGAGTCCGCACACTCAATTTGACTCAATTCTAGCTAATTTGGGTCAAATATTTCTTGAGTGTGCTATTTTATGAAATTAAACCCAAATCATTGTTGATTCAACTCAATTAGGCTCTAAAAGGGCTTATTAACTTGATCTAACATGCTCGACGAAAAAGTCCTTGAAAAATGAGGTCAATAATTGCTTAATTTGGTTAGTTAATTAAGAATTTAAATCAGATCTGATTGCCTATAGATCATACTATACGATAATATATCGTACAATATGAGTAACCTAAGGAGTCTTTGGACTAAGTTTTGTTCATCTAATACGATCATAAGATTGTACTGTTCGAAACAGTCGAGGGCTCTCTCGATGACTTTTGGTTTATCCAGTACGATCTGATATTTAGTTATACTAATCATATTATACTTATGTTCATTCAAACAGTATGATAAATTAACAAACTTTAACTAATCATCCTGTAGACTATTCATCATAAAATACTATAGAGGATATTTGAACTAATAGTATTGTACAATCCATAGATCATATCAAACAACCAGTGACAGCTAAATTGAAAATTAAGGTTTTATTGGAGCCTATTTTTTAAACATCTTTTATTTTATTTAAGAAAGTATTTGGAGGTGCATGTATCTTCTATAATCAAGGGTTTGAAGAGAGGGTTTGGAGCAAGGAGGGAGAGAGAGGTGAAGTTGTGAGAGGGAGAATATCCTTGTGGGATCAAAAAAATGTGTGAGAGAAAGTTTACATACAGTTGCTCTAGCCAACATCAATCTTCTTCCTCCATGAGTCATTGCTTTTCTTGAGGTAAACTCGGTGAAAAACCTCTTCATGTTAAAGGGCCACCGACTACTTCGCTGCATTGAGAAAGGTGAAAGTGATTCTTATGAGGGCTTCTCCGCCTTGTTATGGGGACAAAGGAGAGTCCCTATAGAGTTTTAGTGCAATACATGAGAGGTGGAATCTAGGGAGTGGAAGGAGGTGAAGTTAACGGAACCACTATAAAATTTTTTATGTGCTTGTTTCTTTTATTTTCAGCATCTTAATTTCTATATTTTACTTTCTTGCAAATTTTTATCGAGTATGGATATTCTTGTGATACAAAAACCTTGTGATAATTTTGGTTCTAGCTTTTGTTAGAAAAGAAAAAGATATAAAAATCTAAAAAAATGAAATAAATATATATTTTTTTCTATAAAATCAAAAATGAAATGAAAATAGTTGTTTATTTTTTTCTTCAGCATTATAAATTGAAGTTTAAGGCCTCGTTTGACTAGGCTTATTTTCTCCTTTCTTCATTTGAATAAGCAGAAACTAGTTATCCTAACTGTTTGGAATAAAAGCTTAACAATAATTCCTTTTCGCCAAACTCCATTTTTTCGGTTGTTGCAAATTTTTTTTTATTTCTGCTTATTCCGTCACAAAACGGAGTTTCAAAAGTAAAATGTCAGATCAAGCCCTACCGGCATGACCCCCGTCGTAAATCTATTATTTGATACGAAAATAAATTAATTTTCCAATATTAAAATATTTTTTTGTTTAAGTTGAGTTTTTTTAGAAGAATTAATTGTAAGTATAATAATAAATTAATATGATTTAAATTTATCTTATTTGCAGTAAAAATTATGTTGTATGTTAAAAAATTATGAGTTAAAAATGAAAACTTTTGAGATTATAAATTAGTAGATAATTAAATTTTTCTTAGAAAATTATATATATATATATATATATATATATTATTTACGTGTACATAAATTTCATGTGCAATTATGTCTTTTATAATAAAATCTCAAAAGCAGAACTCCTAAACAAACAATTTAAATTTACTTTCAAGTATTAATAAGCACTTTTAAAAATATTACTCAAACATATCTCATTATTGAAACTCCATTTTATTGAAGGACTTTTTCTCAACCTCCTTTTCTAAAACTCCTTTTTATGTATGCATAAACCGAATCAAACGAAGCCTAAGTTTTAAGATTTTGAATTTGGTTTAAATTTTCCAAAAAGAGGATCTTTGAAAAGGAATTTTTAAAATACCAATTCACTCCCCTCTTGTGTTCCATTGTAGCTCAAGTGGTTTAATAGTCATAAATAGAACTTTCTTATTTATGTAAAATAATCAGAAGATGTCATGTCATAAAATTCAATTCAAGATGAGTTACCCGATCTCCAAAAGTTACTAAGCTCCCAAAAACTATTTACACTTTATCCATGAAAGCCACACTTCATTAGTGAAACATATATTTATCTGAATTTGTGTTGGTTGATTATGAATAACACGTACTATGATGCAACAACCAATAACCTAATGGTGGAGTCTATGCTTTAAGTTAGATTCATTTTTAAGGCAAAATGTGAATTATCAAAATCAACCAAGATGATTAGCTATAATTAACAAAAAAGTCTATAAAATCAAAGTCATTACCACCATTCAATTAAAGTGTACAATAGACATAAATGGATAATGTGTGAGAAGAAAGAATTAGAAAAAATATACATAAATAACATTGGCTAGGACTTCATGGGCCCATCATCCCTAGTATATAAAACTTAAAATCACTTAGTTAAGAAAGCATGATATTGTTTTGAGATATTCAATAATCTATTACCCTCAGATTAATTGGTTGATTAAGGCATTAAATAAAAATCATGTTTAACAAAAAATAAAATCACTTCAAAATTAAATTTATAGCCCTAGTTGGAAGAACGTGATAGTATTAAAGAGTGTTTCAATCTCAACACTACCCCGGGTTCCGAATTCCGGGTTATAGGGTTATAGAGTTTTAGGGTTATAGAGACTTATATACCATAATACCATAAGAAAAGATTATGAAAAATTAATCTATTCTATAATCTTCCAAGTAGAAGACTTGATATTGGTTCTTAAAAGACCTATTTTGACTCACTGTAAGGTGGGAGACCAGTTTAAGCCTATATGAGATGACCCATTTGTAATTGAAAAAATATCTATCAATATGGGTCGTATCTATTTTTTTATTATACAAGTGAACATCTTATGTTTTCTATTAAAAGATGCTATTCTTTAATGTGTTCTATAAAATAATATTCAAAAGAAAAATTTAATAAAATGATTTTGTTTTGCACTTGTATTAATATCAAAATTGCTCATCATAATTGGATTTTAAAATTCAAACCCAAAATGAAACTTCAATTAGAAACTTTAGTTTCCTATGAGTAGTTAATATATTAAAATTAAGTTATTACTTATTAAAGATGATCAAACTACTCTTTTACATATCCCGATAGATGGAATTTGTAGAAACCTGTGATCTTTAATGAAAAAATTTCAAGTAGTTTAGGTCATTTATAAAGGAGTGGAAAGTTTTCTATATTTCCTAACAACTTTTTAAAATTTTAAATCTCTGAAAATTTCTATTAAAATTCAAAATCTCAAAATCTTCTCATTTATCAGTAAGGATTCCTGCATCTTCCCATCACATAGTTTTTCCTAGTACTAGGTAGTCCTACGGCCATTCTTTTGACCCCAGCCTTGGTATGCACAAAACCTTCATAAGCTTTCCTAAGCTTATGTCAATATTTTAAAATTAAATTAAATTTCCAATATCTTTAATTAAAATGAAGATTAAATTCAAATTTAAATATTTTCAAGTTCAAATTAATATTATTCAATCTCTTTTCAAATGTATTTAACTTGAATTGCATCCTTTTTATTTGATCTTATTGGTTTTTGCGATCAATACTAAAACGTGCAATGCATGTTTGTGAAATTGTGAGTCTACTACATAATATTTGTTGTTCTCATTCTTTTATGAGGCTTAGGATTCTCTTCTCTAGTGTAGGGCCTTCCTCATAGGTAGGGGTGTCATTTTTGACAAGACCCAAAACCCGACCCGAATATGACCCGGAGAAATCCGGGTTAGGGTCAACCCGGGCCCGAAACGGGTCGGTTTTGGGCTCGACAAATCAACCCGTTTTAAAAATTGGGCCGGGTTTGGGTTGACCCAGCAACCCGAAATTTATCCGAAATCGACCTGAAAACTTGTCTTTGACCTGAAAACTCGAGACTGACCCGTCTTTTATCCAAAAATCGATGATTGACCCGATTTTTGATCCAAAAACTAGCAATTTTGGGTCAAACTCAGGTCATTCGTGTAGGGTCGGGTTGATCTAGACCCGAATCGGGATGGGTTTAGGTCCGAATACCTGACCCGTTTTTAAAAACGGGTCGGTTTTGGGTTGACCCGAATAGTGTCGGGTTAGTTCCGAGTTCGAACCGAACCTGACCAGTTGACCCGAATTGACACCCCTACTCATAGGACTCTCATAGATGAGTTACCCTAGGGTACCTTACACCCCATGCTAAACCCTTGAGCCTCATTGATTAGATTAATCATAAGTTGACCTAGGTGGCATTCAAGACCTTTAGAAGTCTAGCATATATAGTCCCTTCAAAGCAAATTAAAAACTTTTTCAATCTTCAGCAAACCCAATTATATATGATTAAAACAAATTTTGAAATGCAAAATCCAAATAAATTTCTAGGTGAGTCATTAGGTTTTATTGGACCATCTATTAATAATAATAATAATAATAACTATGTTTACCTTTTATGATAATTATTCTGCTTATTATATTAGATGAGCTTAACTTTTATTAATACATTAAATGTCTTTAATATTTTTATATTATTTCTACGTAAAAATCACATATGTTACATCATTTAAATATAAGAAAAAACTGTGTCAGTGGAGAAATAGATAAAATAAATTTGGCAAAGAAATAAAGTAGTAGAAATACATATATTCTAAAATACGCATAAGCAAGTTGTTGAGGTTATATACTACAATTAACCATTAGACATTACAAGAAATAAATGTTCGTCACTGCGATCTCATAGGGCTCACAGAGTACAACTTCTCCTTCACCATTCCTTCTTCCTCTTCTAAGGTCGGAACGGAGCAAAAACCACCACAGAATTATGGCCTCCAAAGCCGAATGAATTCGATATTGCTTCAAAATATTGCCAATGGTTAATATATTTTATAAACTAAACTTAATCATAGTTTAAATTGCTAAATAAATTCTCACATATTAATTATCTAACTTAAATTTGCTTCGTGATAAATATAAAATTATCGTTATTACGGAAAATAGTATTATTATGAATTTCTTCAATTCGAATATATATAATAAATTTATCTTAACTAACATGTAATAATTAAAATTATAATTAATTAATTAAATTGGTAAGAAAATGGAAACCAAGAAAGTATTTTTCTAAGAAACTATTTAAATTACCTTTATGTGAAATGCTTGAATTTGTTTACAGATGAATATAAATAAATAATCAAACAAATATATATAATTTTAAATTCTAATACTTAATAATGTGGTTAAAATTGTGCTTTATAGATAATTAATAAAACAAAAATGAATTTTGGCTTATACTTACCAACATTAATCTCATGATACTTCTTCACATTAGGCACCGTGTCAATCGTAACCTCTGGCTCCAAGTTCTATTAAGGAAAATTAAAATAAAAATGATTAATCAAAAAATAAAATAGATTATAAGTTAGATAATTAATATGTTTGATGAAATATAATACATATTGGTTGATCGTTGGATGCAGCCAGCCCGTAGTAATAGCTTTGATCGTAGCAATGGCTTCCAGTCCCCCAGCTGCCCCAAGGCAATGCCCAATCATTGACTAATAGAGGAAAAAAATGTTATGACTTTCCTAATAATAAAGATAAATTATTATGACTTTGCATTATTAATATTGAGCTTATGTGAAAATATTGATTTAATATTGAATACTTTCTAGAACTATAAAAATATTGAGCTCATGCGGTGATATTGATATGAAAGTGAATAATTCTAACTACATTTATATTACCTTTTCTGACAATTATTTAATTGATTACATGTCAATGCCTTAATATTTTATTGAAAATTTAATAAATAATATTTTATTTTGTTTCTTTATTGTATGCAAAGATTGTAGATTCATTTTGAGTAAAAGTTTATGCACGTTACATCATTTATTAATTTTAGACTTAAAAATGAAAGGGCGTAAAATAAAACTTAAATCAAATATTACGTATTATTGTAAAGGAGGTTGGAACAACTATAATCGAGTGACGGTCCATGGTTGGTGAGCGATAGAGGACACAAGGATTATAGTCAAGTAATGAAATTTAAAATAATTATAGTTGGTGGGCGACAAAGGTCAGAAATACCATAATCAAGTGATGGTGGTTACAAGGACCATAGTCGACAAGCAACAGAGGTTAGAAAGATCCTAATTAGGTGATGGCGGTCGAAAGGATCGTAGTTAGAGAGCGATGATGGTCACAAAACTAGTAGCAAGGTGATAGTGGTCAGAATTATTGTAGTCATGTGATAGAGGTCCGAAAGATATTAGTCGACAGGTGATGGAAGCCGAAAAGATCATAGTTAGATGACATTGGTTGGAAGGACCATATCTTGCAAGCGACAAAATTTGAAAGGATCGTAATCGGGTGAAGCTTATTGGAAGGACAGTAGTCGGCTGGCAACGGGGGTCGAAAAGATCGTAGTCGGGTGATAGGTGGTTAAACGTGTCATATGTTTGTAGCGAAGGTAGGTAAGTTCATAGTTGACTGGTGATGAAGGTTAAAGAGCCTATTTTCGGTGTGCAATGGAGGCCATAAAAATTATAATCGGGCGACGGTGATCGAGAAGCAATTTGACGACAATCAGTGAAAGTTTAATGGAGGATGTTAAGCCTCATTAAATAGTTCCTCTGCACACCAGGAGGGGGATGGCACTAAAGGAAAATGCATAAAATAAAATTTTATAGCAGTTCGATCAATTAATGGCCTACATCCACTTCTCACTCATCCACTCTAGATATTGCATTAACTCTAAGTAACCCTCCTTTAGTTGTTAGAAATCTGGACCCAAGTCTTGTGATTTTGATGATAAAAAATATTATTGGATTCCCTTCTATGTTATCTCCTGTTAATTGCTATTATTGCATGTTTGTTTTTCATGTGCACTAACATTTAAGTGTTACAACTTAGTTTTTATAACTATATTTTTTTATCATGTATGTTTTTGATGATTACAAAATCTTATTGTGTTGATTACTATTTATCCTAACATATATTTGAAATATTATTTGTGTTATATATGCGTACTAATATTTTAGGAAAATAATACTCCAGACTACTGAAGACTTCAAGATAGATTAGATTAGAGTTTATTATAATTGAAGTCTATACTTTTTATATTTTTCTTGAGTTTGAGAGAGTGATTGTAATTGGGTAACTGTGCACACATACATAAGGGGAGTATAAAAACTTGTATTTTTAAAATTAATTGTATTGTACAATCATGGATCGTACGGTACGATTTGTCTTGAGTGTTTCTCCAGAATGGAGTTGATCAAATCATGCAAGGGAAAAATTTCTAAGTCCTATTCGTACTATTTGAAGTTACATTCATACAGACGACATCCATAGTATGAAATGGCTACAAAACAGTTCGTCTCGGATGAACTAAAAATTTTATAAACTGGTCATGTTGTATGATCATAGGTTCATACAGGCGATGTTTAAAGTATGAAATGGGTGCGTACCAGTTCGTCCATACAAATAGGTAAATATTTTGAAATTTTCGTACTATACAAAGTTGGGCTCGTACAAACTACATCAAAAACTCTAAGATATCTTTTGGAAACTTAAAACTTAAGAATTTGGTATCCTAAGCATAGCTCTTCTTTTGAAATTTTTGGATATTCTGATTTAGATTTTATAAGATGTAGGGTTGATAAAAAAAGTACATCTGGAACTTATAAATTTATAGGAAACTCTTTAATTTCTTGGTCTAGTAGAAAATAAAATTTAGTAGCCCTATCTACTACTGAAGCAGAATAGATTGCCTTAGGTAGTTGTTTGGCTTAAGTTCTTTGATTAAAATAATAATTAATTGACTTATGATTTTCTATTGACTCAATTTCAATTTTTTATAATAATACTAGTGACATATGCATTTCAAAGAATCATATTCTACATTCTAAAATCAATCATATAGATATAAGACATCACTTCATTATAAATCATGTAGCTAAGAGAAAAATTAAATTGCATCACGTTGCTATTGAAAATTCACTTGCAAATATTTTCATAAAACCAATGGCTTTCGACACATTTAGCACTTTAAGGACCAGATTAAGAGTGATTGATCTTAATTCTTATGTTGAAATTCTAAAAACTTGATTTGTTATATAATAGTCTATATGTTTTTTTTTCCTTAGATTGATTGTAAGAGTTTGTTATTTGTTTTTTTTTTATTTTTGTTGGTTTTTTTTTTCTTAATTTTTTTCTCTTTTGTTAGTTTTGTGCTTGCTTTGCTTTTGATTTTACTAGAAGCATGTCATTTTGTTTGATAAGGTTTTTATTTAACATTTCTTATTTTTTAATTGTTCTTTTTGTATTGTACAAAATTTTTTCATACAATATAAATTCTATAGCATGTACATGATATATTTATGAGTTGATCATACAAAACTTAGTTTTTCATAGGATTTTGTACTGTATGATGATGTCATCATACTGTATGTTATGTGTTGTTTCATCTGTACGAGTGGGGATGATTTTCCAATTAATGTTTGTTATTGATCACATATCGTACATATAAAATTGCATTTCGTCTGTATGATCCTATTGTCAGTTCCTTGTGGGGGTGAACCTAACCATCATAAAATAATCTTTAATATTCTGATCATCTTGGCCAAGCATGTGTTCGTCTATACGATCGTTTGGTCAAAAAGTAAGTACGAAAGGACGCCTAAAAATGACATTTTATAAAAAGTCATTTCATTTTTGGTTGTATCTATTTGTATGTACAACAATTATTTCAACCCAAATGATTTTAAAATCGACACACAATCCAAATTTTGTACTATAAAATAGGTCATTTTTCTTCAAATAGAAAGGTCTTCGTATAAGTTTTTCTTCAATTTCTCATCCATTCCAACCTTCTAAAGTCCAAATCTTAGGAATCATAAGTAGTAGCAAACAACCTCACATCTCTAAGGGATCATCCTCTAGATCTTGTAGGGATGACAATTTTCTATCCAAAAAAGAATGAGGATGCTTTTTATAGATATTTTGCTGCAAAAATTACCCCTTCCTGACTCCTCATTCAGAATGATATCAATTTCTCTTTCATGATCCTATTCACCTTAACCAGATTTTCATTTATCCTGACTCTCATCTAGGCCTTTCATAAAGAATCCTTTCAAATTTTTTTGGCTAACATGAAGGAAACTAAGACCAGACTAGGATTACCTCTTATGCTTTTAAGCAACGAGTAGAAATCACTAAGAAAGACTTAGGCAACTTCCTTTACCTAAGAACCCAAGAAATTAGAGTGCACACCTTAACCAGTAGAACCTACTTGGACTAGTCAAAAATAAATCAAAATCATAGTGGTGTTACCCAAGTGAGTCATTTGTCTCGTGATTACATTCTCAATCAAAATGCATGGATTATCCAGCACATTTTGAGAACCTCTATCATTCCAAAAAGTTGGAGATCGCATAAACTTAACTCCTCTTTTGTCCACAGTCACTTATTTAATATTGACAGAAAAACCTTTTAATGAAGTCCAACTTATCATGGATTATATTTACAAACTTTTTGATATTAGACTTTCTTATAATAAGAAAAAGAAAAATTGGGCTTTAAGACATCTAGTTGTTTATATCTTAGAAAAGAAGTACAACCTTACACATCTTAATCCTCCCACTTAACTCCCTATTTACTTTACTAATGCCTCTTTTCAGTCACTCTTTATAAGTGATCGAAGCTTTGAGGGAGATAATGTTAAGAGAGTTGCTACTTAGCTTTTGCATGTTTTATATTCTTGCAACTTGTTTTTTTGATGATTCCAAATATTATTGCTTTGATCACTTAATTTCTCCTAACATATTTTAGAAGAATTATTTTATGGCTCTTGTGTGTACAAACATTTCAGGGAAATCAAACTCCAGATTATTGAAGACTTCAAATAAAGATCTGACTATACTATTTTGTAATTTGGAGTCTGTATTTTATTCATTTTGAGTTAGAGAAAGTGTGATTATAATTGAGTAACTTAGAACACACACACACACTGGGGGAGATCTTTAAAAGATAGAATTTCTCTACTGATTGTACGGGATGAGCCATGTTCGTATGGGACGATCAGGTCAGTTATACCCCTCGGAGAGTAATGGAACGAACAAAAAGTGAAGAAAATTTTTCTAAGTCCTGATCGTCCGGATGAATTTACCCATTCATTCCTGGGCGATGTCCTATGATTTCTCACTTTGAACTGTTCGTCCAGAAAAAATGTCTCATTCGTCTCTGGACGATGACCTCTGATTTCTCACTTTGAACTGTTCGTCCAGATAAAATTTCCCCTTCGTCTTTGGATGATGTCCTCTAATTTCTCACTTTAAACTGTTCATCCAGACGAAATGTCCCATTCATCCCTGGACGATATTCTCGTATTTCTAAAATTACCAGTTCGTCTAGACGATTAACTACTTAAGATGTAAAATAGGTCATTTTTCTTCAAATAGAAAGGTCTTTGGATAAGTTTTTATTCACTTTCTCATCCATTCCAAACCTTCTAGAGTCCGAATCTTAGGATTCGTAAGCAGTAGCAAACGACCTCACATCTCTAAGGGATCATCCTCTAGATCTGTTAGGGATGACAATTTTCTATCCAAAGAGAATGAGGATGCCTTTTATAGGTATTTTGATGTAAAAAGTACCCCTTAGTGACTCCTCATTCAGAATGATATCAATTTCTCTATCATGCCCCTATTCACCTTAACCATATTTTTGTTTATCCTAACTCTCATCTATGCCTTTCATAAAGAATCCTTTTAAATTTTTTTGGCTAACATGAAGGAAACTAAGACCAGACTTGGATTACCTCTTATGTTTACAAGCAACGAGTAGAAATCACTAAGAAAGACTTAGGAAACTTCATTCACCTAAGAACCCAAGGAATTAGAGTGCACACCTTAACCTCTATAGCCAACTTTGATTGGTCAGAAATAAATCAAAACCTTAGAGGTGTTGCCCAAGTGAGTCATTTGTCTCGTGTTTACACTCTCAATCAAAATGCCTGAATTATCCAGCACATTTTGAGAACCTCTATTATTCCAAAAGTTGGAGATCGCATAAACTTGACTCCTCTTTTGTCCACTGTCACTTATTTAAAAATGACTGAAATCCTTTTGATGAAGTCCAACTTATCATGGATTATGTTTATAAACTTTTTGATATTGGACTTCCTTATAATAAGAAAAAGAAAAATGTAGCTTTATGACATCTAATTGCCTATATCTTAGAAAAGGAGTACAACCTTATACATCTTTATCCTCCCACTGAACTCCCTATTTACTTTATTGATCCCTCTTTTCAGGCACTTTTTGTAAGGGATCGAAGCTCTAAGGGAGATGATTCTCTTAAAGAAGGAGGAGCACCTACTCTAGCACCAGCACTTGCACCTGGACCCGACTAGAATTTCTACCAAGAAATGATTTAGCACTTTGATAAAATAGAAACTCATTTTAATCAACATTTTGATCAAACTGAGAATCACGTGAATAACCTAGATGCTAGATATAATGATGATATGGGTTGGGTTCGAGGGAACTTTGACTCAGTTAACATGAATGTAACTATAACCAGTAGTTACTTTTCAATGTTCAACCAACCACCTCCTCTAGATCAAGGCCCTTCTGATTATTAATTATACTTCTCAGGTGTTGTTAATGATGCGTTTATGTGTTTGTTCTTGAGATATATTCTTGTGATTTTAGTGATTTCATGTGTTGTTTCTAATTATGTTATTTATGATGATGTGAAATGGAGAAATGTGTTTAAATGTGCTTTTGAATGATAAATAAAATGATAAAATATTTTGTTGACATGCATTGAAATCTCACTTTTTGAAATGATAATTTTTCTTTAAACAAATTAGTTGTGGTTGATCTCTTGAATGAAAATTTGAATTATTTTGTTCTACAAATTAATTTTCTTACAAAAATTGATCTTTTAAAATTTAAATTAAAATGATGACTGGATGTAGATAAGGAGATCAATTTCATGTTCGTATATACAAGTATTATTTTGATATATATAATTGATGCAAAATAGATGTCTTATTTAATTTATTTTATTTTTCAATGTGTGTTTTTTTTTATTATTATTAGTGGAATTTGAATTAATATTATTTGATATTAAAAAAGATAAAAAAAGTAAAAGATGCATAAAGCTTGCAAAACTAAAAAAGTTATGCAATAGTTTACAAAGTGAAAACAGACATAAAATTAGCCCAAATAGAAACGATGCACAAATTATGCCATAAATATTTGAAAACATGAACATTATCATGAATTGAAAAAAAATTAGTATTGTTCTTTCAGTTATCATTATATCTCTAATCCAATTTCATTTAATTGACAACCATCTTCATTATTGAATTATAAACTATTTAATCTTTATTTCATCTTTTTTTGTAATAATTATTTTTATATATAATTCGTCTAATATGAATAGTGAACCTGATTGACTTTTCTTATCTTAGTTGTCCTTTAGTTTAAATTTTGATTTTTTTTTCTTTTTAGCATTTGGAAATTAACTTTGTATTTGCAATTAGTTTATTTTTTTTTTCTACAACTACTTTGATTTATCCATAGAAACTTTTAATTTCAAGTATACTTCCCTTTTTGTTATTGTCAAAAGGGGGACTCATAATATTATTTGATGTTGTTGATTATTATTTCATGTATGTTTGTTTATGTGTTATGAGTATTTATGTGTTGCATGTATTGTGACTATGTGCATGTATGTGTTGTATTGTGACTGTATGTATGTTTTGAATGTGTGTATATTTTGTTCATGTTTGTGTTTTTGTTCAATTTATTTCATGATTTATTTTAGTAGTTGTTGTTTCTTTTAAATTTTTAGGTTTATATTTTTTGATCTTTATGGGAATTCCTTATTTTAAATTGGTCATTCATTTAGGGGGAGCTAAGGAAAAAAAATATTTTAAATATTAACTCAAATATTAATTATTTTATCATCATAAAAAAATGAGAGATTGTTACAACTTAGTTTTCATAACTACATTTTTATATCATGTGTGTTTTTGATGATTCCAAAATCTTATTTTATTGATTATTATTTCTATTAACATATATTAGAAATATTATTTGAGTTGTTTGTGTGCACTAACGTTTCAGAAAAATCATACTCCAGACTACTGAAGACTTCAAGACATATTAGATTAGGTTTTATTGTAATTGAAGTATGTACTTTTTATATTTTTCTTGAGTCCGAGAGAGTGTGATTGTAATTGGGTAATCGTGCACACATACACTAGGGGAGTGTAAAAATATATATTTTTAAAACTAATCATCTCGTACAGGATAATTTGTTCTAAGTATTCCTCCATAATGGAGTTTATCGAATTATGCCATAAAAAATTTTGTAAGTCCTATTCGTACTATACAAAGTTACATTCGTACAAACAATATCTTGAGTACAAAATTACTACATACCAGTTCATCCCAAATGAACTCAAAACTTTTTGCATTGATTATACTATACAATCATATGTTCGTATAGATGACATCCAGAGTATGAAATCGGTACATACTAGTTCGTCCATGTAAATAGGTAAATTTACTAAATTATTCGTACTGTACAATCTTGGGTTCGTACATACGACATCAAGAGTATGAAATGGACTCATCCATTTTTGTACCAAATAAAGCATGATTTAGTTAAACTGATTGTACTGTACGATATAGGATTTATACAGTATGCTAACTAGAGTAAGAAATGCATTCATATCGAATTGTACCGGACAAATTGGTACAATTTTGAATTGATCATACTGTACAATGGAATTTCATTCATACACTCAAGGGAGTGAGAGAGCGACAAAATTAGAAGTTCAGTTTTCTAAACAAATCATATTGTATGATCAGTTAATAAGAAAATCATAAAAGGGCTAATTATGTAATTAAAAATATTTGGACTAATTATACTAGACGATCTAGATCATAAAAGTGATCAGTTTAAATAAATACTCCAATCGATAATCATAATTTATGCAATATTTTTAAATTCAAAATTTGAACTAATCATATCGTACAATAAGTATTGTGTTATATGATATAATTAAATCTTACCAAAATTAATTCTATAATTAAGTAATGATTTTAAATTAAATGATATAGTAAGATCGTATAGGATGATTGGAACCAGTCATACTATATGATCAAATCCGTGCATGGGACGATACTTTGTCATTTCCAATCATCCAGGATGATAATCTAAGTCATTTAAATAAATTGTACTAAATGATTTTCAAATCATACTAGAAGATCATCTTAATTTATTGAATTAATTGTACAACATCCTATTCTTTGTACATTACTAATATGATTATTTGAACTAATTGTATCATCGTACTATACGATCAAAGACGCTAGAATTAAATTTCATGGACTTTTTAATGCCTTGTATTTATTCTTTATAATAAGACTTAATTCAAGTATTTATATGTTGATTGTTCTTGAGAGAGAGCTTGAAGAAGGGATATAAAAGAGCTTTGGTAAGAAGAGAGGGAAAACTTGTGTGTAAGGGATAAGTAGTGTGATAGGATCACACAGATGCTCCAAGAAAGTATCTTGCCTTGTTCCTCCAAGTGTTTATCAAGGTTTTTTAGGTGACTCTGGGAAGATGTTCTTCAGCTCAAGGGCATGGTTCTCTACCATCACCATGAAGGTAAGAAAGGATTCTAGGTTCTCTTCCTTCTCTAGAAGGTATAAAAAGGATTAAAGATCCATTTTCATCACTTGGAGGGTGACATAGCTTCCAGTTCTCTACTACACCACATTCGGTGGAAGAGATTCTTGTAAGGGCTTCTCTACCTTATTGTGGTGGTAAAAGGAGAGACACTATAGTGATTAGTGCAATACCCATAGAAGAGGACTACGGGGAGTGGACATAGGTCAATGTTGACCGAAGCATTATAAAATATGGTGTGCTCTATCTTATTTTTACTTTTTTGTACTTTTTATTTTTATAATTTGAGCTTACATCATGAATCTCATTATTTACCATCAACTACAATTAGGTTAATTTATGGTTTTAAAAAAATTATTATCTTGATTATATAATTGTGCTTGAAAATAAAAAATATTTTAAACCTTAATTTGCTTATGCATGTGTTAGAATAATTGTTTATTTGGGAATTATTTTTCAAAATCATTCTCTACCAAGAATTTTTATTATTGTAGTAATTTTTTTAAGTACTAATTTATCCCCCACTCTTGGTCCGCCTTGGCTTAGTTTATTAAGGTCTTACAACTTCCCTGAACTTTTAAGTGGTATTAGAGTGGGTCTTAAAATTTAGATTTTAAAATCTTTAAGCTAAGATCAAATAACGCAATTTTGAATTAAGAATACTACAGAGGGTTATTCAATAACCCTTCCATCATTATTTAAAAACATTCCTTTCAATTTTTGGAAAATTTGTATGTCTACATTTGTACAATCCATTAAATATAAAATTTGGTATATGATTCAAACTGGTTATCCACTTCCATCTTAAGTAGTTAATGGTGTCAAAATGTACATTCCCTTTACTAAATGGAGTCATGAGGATAGATAAATAGTATAATTAAATGCTAATTATTTAAATTGTTTTTTTGTATCTTAAGTTTAGAGTACTATATGTAAGTATCTACATGCACTACATAGAAGAAAATATGGGATAGACTATACACCACATATAAGGGAACATGTGAAGTTAAACAGTCTAGGTTAAATATTCAACTACATGACTTTAAACTTTTTTGCATGAAATCTAGAGAGATTGTATCCAAGATATACACTAGGTTTACCCAGATAGTGACATCTTTGAATGCACTAGGTAGAGAATTCTCTAATTACGAAAAAAGTTAATAAGACTTTTACGTTTCCAACCTTGTTTGTATAATGTTAAAGTCACTACTATTTATGAATCAAAGGATTTAAATGTTTATTCCATTTATAACTTTCTTAGGTCAGTCATTGCCTATGAGCAAGGTGTAAGTCAAAGACTACTTAATGCAGGTGACAAAAAGAAGGACAAAACTATGGATCTGAAAGCAAATAATTTTGATAGTGACAGTTCTATAGTGATGGAGGATAACGACATTGCATTAATGACCAATTAGTTCAAGAGTTTCCTAAAGAGAAAGAAAAAGCATCATCAACAATAATGGAAGAAATGTAAAGGAACAAAAAATTTTAAAGCATCATCTGACACTATATGCTTTGAATGCAGAAAATTAAGACATCTCTTAACAAATTACCCGAACCTAAAGAATAACATAGTCAAGGATAAGGGTTATGAGAAGGAAAAACTCAAAAGGGGAAGAATAAGATGCATAAGGCATTTTGGGCTGACTTTGGCTCAGAATCATCGAAATAAGAAGCAGAGGTGAAGGCAACAAAGTTGTGTCTTTTGGCTAATGCAAATCTTAATTAGTTAGATTAAGATGAGGTATATCAATGATCCTATAATAATTTTTCATTATTTCAGATAAAATTCATAATTCATATAAGAAACTTAAAAAGATGTATAGTAGCTTAAAATTGACTTTTTTAATCTGTTAAAAGAACATACTAGTTTGTTAACTGAGCATTCTACTTAAGATAATGATCACATGTCTTTACTTAATGAATATGATGCATTAAAAGAGAACCATGTTAACCTAACTAATGCACATAATCCTTAATGATAAAGCATCTTGAGTTAGAAAATAATTTAAAGAATTGCAAATTATTACAAGTGAATTAGATAGTGGTGAGCATTCATTTATGTTAGAAGTAGCCCATCTTGGAAGTTAAATTGAATTCCTAAAGCAAAAGTAAATGCATTTCAAAATAATAAATCATCACCTTCTTTAACATAGTGGCATAACTCATCTCCATAACATGCATCATAATACCATAAGAAGAGGTACCATAACCCATATGTACTATTTAACCCCATTAGCTGGTATTAGGTGTCATCTAGTGGCATACTAGGTCATATAGCTTGCACTTGCACTATTCACCATATGGAAGCCAAAATTACATGCATCATAACATAGCATACACTTATCTCATTCATTAAAGCATAAGGTGGAACCTAAATTCACTTGGGTTCCCTAATCTAATATTAGATAGTCTTTGTAGGAGTGCCCTCATAAAAGACCTAGTGAGAGCATATGGTACCTAGATAGCTGATGCTTAAGGTACATTTCTGGTGATTTAAAGTATTTTATCACGCTATAGGCCAGGTCAGGAGGCAAGGTCTCACTAAGAGACAACACTATTAGGAAAGTAATTAGCTCAGGAATAATTGACAACTCTAAGAATTTTATAATTGAAAATATTTTATTAATCAATGGTATAAAACATAACTTACTAAGCATTAGTCAAATGTGTGATAAAGTTTTTGATATAATTTTTTTATTTGCAAATTGTAGGATTAGCTTAAATGGCAAAGTAGTCTTAAAATGGAAAAGGGTAAATAATATTTATATGCTTAATTTGAACTGCATTGAATATTCTTATTCTTTATGTTTAAAAATAGTAATTGAAGAATCTTGGCTATGGAATAGGAAACTATATAATGTAAGTATTCAAACTCTTATAAATATTTCCCAAAAAGACCTAATTAGAGGTATACCCAAGTTAGATTTCACTATGGGCCACCTATGTGATGCCTACCAATTAAGACAAAAAAATAAAGTCTTTATTCCATTAAATTAAGGACAAAAACACCTTTAGGACACTAGAAATTCATCATATAGACCTATTTGAACCTATTAGTACTACAAGCCTAAGAGGGAAGTCATATGGATTTATAATCGTTGATGACTATTCAAGATTCACTTGGGTTAGATTCTTAGCACAAAAAAGTTAATCATTTAAGAAGTTTAGAACCTTCTCCACCAAGACACAAAGAAAGTTAAAATGTGAAATATCAACTATTTATACTGATCATGATGAAAAATTTAAAATGATATGTTTGAATCCATTATTAAGAGATAGGGATAGAATATAACTTTTCTACCTATAGACCACTTATAAGAATGGAATAGCTAAAAGGAAAAATAGAACCTTTGTAGAAACTATTATGGTAATGTTAGCTAAATATTCTCTCCCTATATACTTTTGGGCATAAGTAGTGAATATTATTTGTTATGTCTTAATAGGGTGAATGTTAACACCCTGTGATTTTTTTAAGGGTAGGACTCCCAATCTTTTTTGTCTGTACATCTTTGGGTGCAGATGCTTTATCCTGATAAATGAAAAAGCCTATAGAAAAATTTGATCCAAAATTTGATGGAGCCTTCTTAGGTTATTTATCTATAGGTAAGGCTTATATAATTTTTAATAAGAGGACCTTCATAGTAGAAGAATCTACCCATGTTGTTTTTAATGAATCTAACAGTACCTCTTAATCTAGAACATAAGAAGAAGAAGTAGAGGTCATCCAATGGGTAGAAAACATTAAATTAGGGGATAGAGCAGAACTTCACGAGCCTTTGAATAGAGAATGAAAATTCTCATCTAATATCTTAGAAAACTTATCATAATAGACCATTTGAAGGTATTAGAACTAAGCATGGACTTAAAAGAGAGGTTAGTCATTTTATATTTATCTCTATGATAAAACCCATCACTATATATCAATCCCTAGCTAATGAATTCTAAAACCTAACTGTTGCAACTTAAGCTTATGAGTTTTTGTTTTTATGATAACAAATATTCTTGCTCACATCATGTTGTCTACTTATATTTGCAATATATTTTCATTTATGTGTGTACTAACTTTTAAAGAATTTCATGCACCATCCAATAAAGTTTCAAGGCTCAAGATTGGGTAGAATAGGTTATGTTATAACAATTTTTGTAATACTCGTTGATATACTTTTGATTTCTTGAGTCAAGTCCTATAAGGGTGTATGCTTGCTTAGTGGACATCCACACACACACTCACGGGGAGTGAGATTGAATCAAAACCAGAAGTTAAAGTTTTGAACTAATTATACTGGATAATTTATATCATCTAGGACCATCATCTCATTGAACTAATTATACTCGACAATTTTGATCATCTAGGAAGATTGGTTATGATCTTGAAAAATAGCCTCCAATGATAATTTAGGCAAGGATTTAAGATTAAAATTTTGTTATAATCATCTCAGATGATCTAGATCATCCTCAACGATCAATACAAGTCATGCCTACATTGATCATGTGATTAGGAGATTAATTATGGTTAAATTATTCAATCAGATCATCATTGATGATCTGTATATCATATCGGATGATGTTTGCCGACATACTTAGTTTTCCTAAATCATCAAAGTTGAAATACCATAAATTTTCTTCTAATCATCTAGGACGATTTACAATATCATCCTGGATGATCTGTATAAATTTGAACTGGTTGTCCAGGACTATCTTGATATCGTTTGGGACTATCAGGTCAAATTCTACACATCGTATTAGACAATCTTGTGATTATCTAAAATGATATTTTGACGTCAGAATTGAGTTTTTTAGGGTTTTCTGAAGCCCTTTTTTAAAGCATATCATACGGGACTATCCTACGATTATCCTCTATGATATTTGGCACTATAATTAAGGTTTTAGGGTTTTTTGAAGCCCTCTTTTTGAGGAGATCGTACAGGACAATCCTGCGATCATCCTTGATGATATTTGTCTCCAAGATTAGTTTTAAAGGTTTTTTAAAGCACTATATTTAAGCTTGTTGCAATCCATGACCTTTAGTCTGAGATTTTGATGATGACATATAATGTCATCTAATTTACTATTCATCAAATATCTTTTATTTCTACTATTGTCTGTGAGTACTAACATTTCAGGGAGATCACAAGTTACTAAGCACAACAAGAAGACTCAATTTTGGGTAGAATAGGAGTGTGAGTTTGTAACACTATAATTTCTTCATTTATTTTATTTTCTTTTTTCTTGAGTCTGGCCAAAAATTACATGTAAATCTAAGTAATCATGCACACACACAGGGGAGAGGGTTTTTTAAATATACATTTTTTTCTATTGACCGTACTGTACGAGTTTATATCGTACTGTACGATCTGATCTGGCTGAAATATATTTCTATGAACATGTAGTACTATATAACTACGATTGTATTGTACGATGTATTACCAATCCAAAACCCTAGCCGCCAGATTAGTTTAAGTAAGTTTATTAGCCGTTCGTAGTATATGAATATATTCGTACAGTACGATTTATTTTGAATACTTACTTAAATTAACTCGTGATTAGTGGAATAAATTAAGGATTAATTTCTAATTAGTCATCATATTGTATGAACCAGTTTGTACTATACAATGAATCAAGGCTATTTTTTATCATCCCGGAGTTCATCCTAGATGATTTCTTGATTTTTCCTAATCGTACTGTACGAAGTAGATCATACCCTACGATGTACAGAGACGAGTTTTGTTCGTCCTATATTTCATCCTAGATGATACCTTAATTTTTTCCTAATCGTACTATACGAAGTAGGTCATAACCTACGATATACAGAGATGAGCTTTGATTATCCCAAATATCATCCTAGACGAACAGAAGAGTTTTTCCTATCATATTGTATGAGTTTATATCATACTGTACGAACTTATTAAGAAGTTTTGACCTATTCGTAAACCTTTGTAGTAGGACGAAGCTCATTTGTACTAATCATACTGTATGATATGGAATAGTACTGTATGATAGTAATGGCTAATTTGAAAATTTTCAAGGTTTTTGGAGCCCATTTTAAGTATCAAAAAGTTATGTTTTTCAAGTGTGACTAAGAGAGGGGAACGTGATTAGAGAGGGTATCCTTGGGTGACAGCTCTTGAGGAGATTTTAGGGTTTGTGAGATGAAGGAGAAGGTGGGCTTGGTGAGGGAGGAGTGTGAGGAAGATCAGATGGTTGCTCCGAGCTTGGTACACTTTGCTCCTTGCTTGCTGTACTTTGCTCCTCCTCTAGCCCGAGAAGATCTTATGGAAGGCTTTCTTAGGGGGAGACTCTTTTATATCTGTGTCCTCTAAGGTACTCTGCCTTCTCTAGGAGGGAGAAAAACAATAAGGTATGCTATCGTCGCCAGGAGGGTTAGAAAAGCGCTTGGCACTCTGCTACGCCGGGTTGGTGAAAGTGATTCTTGTAAGGGCTTCTCTGCCTTGTCGAGGGGGCAAAAAGAGAACTATAATTTTGTAGTGAAATTCCTGGAGTGGAGGAATCCAGGGAGTGGACGTAGGTCAAGTGACCGAACCACTATAAAAACTCTGGTGTGCTTTTTCCTTTGCTACTTTTATTTTTGCTTGTACTTTATTTTCATTATAACTACTTGGTGAAAAACGTTGTGGAATTAGTTGTTGTAAATTAAGCTCAAGTACTTGCTTTCACATTAGTTAAAATTTGATGATATATATATATATATATATATATATATATATATATATATATATATATATATATATATATATATATATATATATATATATATATATATATATATATATATATATATATATATATATATATATATATATATATATATATATATATATATATATATATATATATATATATTAGAACTCATGTTTAGGATTTTTACTGCAACAAGTTTTTTGCAAATCACCCCCCCCCCCCCTCTTGGTGCATCTAGCAATTTCAAATCTTTGTCAAGGCACTTGATAAGTTTCTTTGGTAGCCATTAAAGCTTCGTTCTTTTGGAGAAAATTTGAAGAGAGAACTTGAAAGGCAGAGAGGAAAGGGTGGAGTTTGAGAGAGGGAGAAGATCCTTAGAGGGGTTTCAGGGGAGTGTGGAGGGGGTTTCACATGGTTACTCTGGCATGCTTGTACCTTAGTATCATGGGATTTAAGGTTTGTCTTGAGGGAAGTTTTGGAAAGAAGAAGATATCTTTGGTGTTAAAGGAACAGACTACTCCGCCGCATCGGGGAAGGTGGAAGTGATTTAGTAAGGGCTTCTCCACCTAGCTATGTGGGCTAAAGGAAGTCACTAAAGGTTTAGTGCAATACGTAGAGGGTGGCTCCGACGAGTGGACGTAGGTCAAGTTAGACCAACCACTATAAATCTGGTGTATTCTTTCCTTTACTATTTCTGCACTTTATTTTTATTACGATTAACTTCTTGGGTGAAATCTTTGATTAATCTTTTTATTATTAATTTATTTTGTTTATACTACAAGATATAAAAGATTTTTCTTTTAGTTAAAGAAGTTTTAAATATCCAATTCACTTACCTCTTTGTTAGCCTCGTGACTAGTTCATAAGGGATTAACATCCCTAACAAACTTTCAAGTTGTATCAGAGTACTTTTAAGTAGTATTAGAGCGGAATTCATAAAATTAAGTTTAAATTTTTTTTGAATTTTGATCAATGGCTAATTTTTGTAATCGTAATATTGTGGAAGGTTATTCAATCACCAGACCATCTTTATTTGAAATATTACTTTTGATTTTTGGAAATTTTGCATGTCTACATTGTTACAATCAATTAATTACCGAATGTATTCTAATTGGTTATTCTGTATCATCACGTGTTATAGATGGAATTAAAACTGGTATTCATTTTAATTAAGGGAATAATGTAAAACAAATCAATGCTCAATTGAATGGTAAATCTTTAAACTATTTTTTCTATGCTTTAAATTCTTAAGATTGTGTGTTAATAGTATCCACATGCATAACTGGCAAGGAAATTTAGGATTGATTAAAAACTATATATGAAGGCACTAGTGAAATCAAGCAATCCAGGTTGAATATTTTAATGCATGATTAAGAACTATTTTATATGAAACCTTATGAGACAATCTTAGACATGTATATTAGGTTTATTCAAATTATGACATCATTACATGCTTTAGGTATTGAATTTTCAAAATTTAAAAAAGTTAATAAAATTCTATGTTATCTACTTGATAAGTTTGATGCCAAAGTTATCGCTATTTGTAAATAAAAAAAATTTAAATGAATATTCTTTTGCTAATTTGATTGGCTCACTCATTGCCTACGAGAAAAATTTGGGCCAAAGACTTTTGGATGCAGGTGAAATGGTAGTGCTATAAACTGAAGACATGGAGAAAACTTGAAGAGAGAACTTGAAAGAGAGAGAGGAAAGGATAGAGTTTGAGAGAGGAAGAAGATCCTTAGTGGGAATTTCAAGGTAGTGTGTAGGGAGTTTCACATGGTTGCTCCGACATGCTTGCACCTTAGTACCATTAGATTCAAGGTTCATCTTGAGAGAAGTTTTGGAAAGATGAAGATCTCTTTGGCGTCAAAGGACCCGGCTACTCCGCCGTACCAGGGAAGGTGGAAGTGAATTTGTAAGGGCATCTCCGCCTAATTGTGGTGGCTAAAAGATAATCACCAAAGGTTTAGTGCAATACTCAGATGGTGACTCTGAGGAGTGGACGTAGGTCAAGTTGGACCAAACCACTATAAATCTGGTGTGTTCTTTTCTTTATTATTTCTGCACTTTATTTTTATTATGATTAACTGTTTGGGTGAAATCTCTAATTAATCTTATTATTATTGATTAATTTTATTTATGTTGTAAGATATAAAAAGATTTTTCTTTTAGCTAAAGAAGTTTTAAATATCCAATTCATCTCCCTCTTGGTTAGCCTCGAGACTAGTTCATAAGGGCTTAACATCCCTAATGAACTTTCAAGTGGTATCAAAAATTTATTTATTTTGTACTAACTTTTCAGGAATACTATGCATCATCCAATAAAGATTCAGGGCTCAAGATTTGGTAAAATATGTTATGTTGTAACATTTTTTGTAATTCTCATTGATATATTTTTTATTTCTTGAGTCAAGTCCTAAAAGAGTGTATGCTTGCTTGGTGGACATCCACACACACACTTAGGGGGAGTGAGATTGATTAAAAACCAGAAGTTCAAGTTTTGAACTAATCATACCGGATGATTTATATTATCCAGGATAATGAGCTCATTGAACTAATTGTACTATATGATTTTGATCATGTAGAACGGTTCATTACGATCTTGGAAAATAGCCGTCAATAATAATTTAGGAAAGGATTTAAGATTAAAATTTTGTTCAAATCATTCCAGACAATCTAGATTATTATAGACGATCAATACAAACAATGCCTAAATTGATCATGTTATTAAGGGATTAATTATGGTTAAATTGTTCAATCAGATCGTCCTAGACGATCTGTATATCATACGTGACGATATTTGTATACATACTTAATTTTCCTAAATCTTCAAATATAAATACCATAATTTTTCTTCTAATCGTCTAGGATAATCCATAATATCATCCTGGACGATCTGTACAAATTTGAACTAATCATCTAGGACTATCCTGATATCATCTAGGACTATCAGATCAAATTTTACACATCATACTGGATGATATGAGATTGTCCATGATGATATTTGGCATCAAAAATAAGTTTTTAGGTTTTTCTGAAGCTCTCTTTTAAAGCATATCATACGGGACGATCATGCGATCGTCTTGGACGATATTTGGCACCAGAATTGAGTTTTTAGGGTTTTCTAAAGCCCTCTTTTTAAGAACATCGTACAGGACGATCCTGCTATCGTCCTGGATGATATTTGCTGCCAAGATTAATTTTTAGGGTTTTTTAAAGCCTTCTATTTAAGCTTTGTCAAGACACTTGGTAAGTGTCTTTGGCAGCCATTAAAGATTCATTCTTATGGAGAAAACTTTAAAAGAGAACTTGAAAGGGAGATAGGAAAGGGTAGAGTTTGAGAGATGGAGAAGATCCTTGGAGGGGGTTTCAAGGAAGTGTGGAGTGGGTTTCACACAGTTTTTCTGGCAAGCTTAAACCTTAGTACCATCGGATTCAAAGTTCATCTTGAGAAAAGTTTTAGGAAGAATAAGATCTCTTTGGTGTCAAAGGACCCGGCTACTCCGTTGCACTGGGGAAGGTGGAAGTGATTTTATAAGGGCTTCTTCACCTGGCTATGGGGGGTAAAGGAAAGTCACTAAAGGTTTAGTGCAATACTCGGAGGGTGACTCTGATGAGTGGATGTAGGTCAAGTTGGACAAAAACCACTATAAATCTGGTGTATTCTTTCCTTTATTATTTTCACACTTTATTTTTATTATGATTAATTACTGGGGTGAAATCTCTCATTAATATTTTTATCATTGATTTATTTTATTTCTGCTGTAAGATATAAAAAGATTTTTCTTTTAATTAAAGAATTTTTAAATATCCAATTCATCCCCCCTTTTGGTTAGCCTTGGGACTAGTTCATAAGGGCTTAATATCCCTAACAAACTTTCACTAATAATATAAGAAGAGCTAAATTAATTTCTTAGGAATGATGTATGGGAATTAATTAAAAGACCTAAGGACCAGAGTGTGGTAGGAACTAAGTTGGCTTTCCAAAATAAAATGAATGAATTTGGAATTATGGTGCAAAATAAGGATGGATTAGTAGCTAAGGGTTACAATAAGATTGAAGGAATAGATTTTGAGAAAACCTTTTCCCCTATAGCTAGATTAAAATCCAATAGAATGCTACTAGCCTTTTCTTAGTTTAGAGGATTCAAGTTATATCAAATGGATGTTAAAAGTATCTTTTTAAATAGAGTAATTAAAGAAGAAGTGTATGTTGAGCAACCTCTAGGTTTTAGAAATTCTCAATTTATAAATCATGTGTTTAAGTTAAAAAAGGCATTAGATGGATTAAAGGAATAACCTAGAGCATGGTATGAAAGGTTAGGCTCATTCCTTATTTCTTAAAAATGTTGGGTAATATCTACTCATTGTTCCAATTTATGTCGATAATATATTGATTGTATTTTTGAATAAAACTCTTTTTAATGATTTTTTAAAGATAATGAGTGAAAGCAGAGCACAGTGAGAGAGCTTAACTATTTCCTAAGATTTAGTGTGAGACAAAGGGATTATGGAACCTGTTGCGAATCTAATTTTAGGAAATAGAATTTTGATGATAGCAAACATTTCTATTTTTCTATGACTGCCTTGCCTACTAATGTTTCAGATCCACAAGATCAAAATGCAAATTGAACCAGCTCAAAATTAGGTAAATTAAGACTAAGTCAGTTTATAATGTACGTCAAGTATCTTTTACCCTTTCTTGAGTCAATCGTAAACATTGTGGGTCATGATGCTAAGTAACCTTGCACACACACACTTGGGAGAAAAATTCTATCTATTTGATTAATGTTTTCTATTTTGATCACATTATCCAGGAAGATCCAAAAATCATCCTGGACGATTAGTAAAAAATAAAAACCCTAATTAGAGCATACTGGTTAAGACAACCATCATTAAGTGAATTGTCATGGATGATATTAGCATTATCCAGGACGATAGGCTTAAATTAGAAAGAATCAGCCACCATATCTATTTAAGCATCATTTATTTTTGGACATCGTCCAGGACATCATCCTGGATGATGCAGTGCAATTATGCCTAAATTAATCTATTAATTAAAAAAAGTAATTAATGTTTGATTGCTCGATCATATTATTCTGAATGATCGCAGGATCGGTTAGGACGATCAGTTAATAAACTTTAGTTCTTCCTGGATGATGTATAATCAGCCTAGTTGCTTTTAAAGCGATGCTCTGATGATGTGTACTAAATTTAACTAATTATCAGGGATGATCGAGAGATCGGCCTGGATGATCAAGTTATTTTTCCATCATCCAGACATCCTTTCAGGGAGATGTTCTGGTCGATATTGGTCATTTTATACTAATCGGCCCAAACGATCGTGAGATCATCCTGGATGATCTAGTTATTTTTCTATCATCCAGATATCCATCCAGGGCCATGGTCTAGACGATATTCAATGACTTAAACTAATCATACAGGTCGATATCTTATCATCCTGGAGGATATGAACAAATTATTCTTCTAATCATCCAGACTCTCCCAAATCGGTCTGGCTAATTAAGCTAAATTTATACTGATTGTACAGGACAATCAGTCGATCATTCTAGATGATAATGTCAGTTTGTTGCAATTAAGAGCAATTCTAAAGCTCTTCTATATAAGACCTCTTATTTTATCCAAGAGTGTATCTTTTTTTGTTGTACTGACCTGAGAGAGCTAAGAGGAGAGGGAGAGCAAGGTAGAAAGAGAGAGAGAGGATCTTGCGAGGGAGAGTTTGTGAGGGGTTTCACAAAGGTTACTCCAAGCAAGGATCCGAGTCATCTTCACTGATCATCATCCCTGGTTCCTTGGAGGTTCGAGAAAGGTCTACTTCAGCAATTGATTAAGGTTCTCTGGCTTCTTTTAGGGGAAGCAAAAGGAGTTGGGTTCTCTGCCTGCTTCTGGAGAAAGCAAAAAGAGTTGGGTTCTCTTCCTACTTCTAGAGGAAGCAAAAGAAGTTGGTTCTCTGCCTCACCGAGGTCGATCGAAAGGAGTTTTTGTACGGGCTTCTTCGCCTTACTATGGAGGCAAAAGGAGAGACACTGAGTTTAGTGCAATACTCAGAGGGTGCCTCCGGGATATGGATGAAGTTCAAGTTGACTGAACCACTATAAAATCTAGTGTGTTCTTTCTTATTATACTTCCGCATTTAATTTTCACACTTCATTTCTCTTGTGGTGAATCTTGATTTTATTGTGTTTGTGTTTTTGTTTGAAGAAATTTTTAAATACCAATTCACCTCTTCCCCTCTTGGTTAGTCTCGGGACTAGTTCATAAGGGCCTAACATCCCTAACAAACTTTCAAGTGGTACTAAAGAGGAATTCATAAAATTGAGTTTTTGAAAAGTTTTGAATTTTGGTCAATGGCTAAATTTGGTAATTATAATACTGCGAAAGGGTATTCTTTTACCTGACCACCTTTGTTTGACAATATTCCTATTGATTTTTTGAAAACTCGGATGCCTACATTTTTACAATCAATTGACTATCGCATGTGGATGCTTGTTAAAAATGGTTATTCACCCTCGTCTCGTGAAATTAATGGCATTAAAATTGAACTTTCTTTTACTGAATGGACTTTTGATGATAGGGATTTAGTGCATCTGAATGCAATATATTTAAACTATTTTTTTATGCTTTGAAATATGAAGATTATATGCATGTTTCAAATTGTGCTACTGGAAAAAAAATTTAGGATAGATTGTGTGTTACTTATGAAGGAACAAATGAAGTTAAGCAATCTAGATTGAATATTTTATTGCATGACAATGAACTTTTTTGTATGAAATATACTAAATTTAATTATGACATATATACTAAGTTTACTCAAATTATCACCTCATTATATGCCTTAGGAAGAGAGTTAAATAACTATGAAGAGTCAATAAAATTTTGAGATACTTGCCTTCTTCCTTTGATGCTAAGATTACTGGAATTATCGAATCTAAGGATTTGAATACTTATTCTATTGATAATTTACTTGGGTCACTCATTGCTTATGAGCAAGGGGTGAACCAAAGACAACTTGATGCAGGTGAGAAGAAGGAGAAAACTGTGGCGTTGGAAGCTAATGATATGGATACAAATTCTTCTGAGTCTGAAAGTGATGATGTTGCCTTCATCACTAGGAAATTCAAAAGTTTTCTAAGGAAGAATCATAAGCATCATCAGAAGTGGAAAAAAGATAAGGATAACAAAAATTTTAAAAGTTCTTCTGATGTTAACAAAAATTTTAAAAGTTCTTCTGATGTTATTTGTTTTGAATGCTGAAAGTCTAGACATGTCAAAGCTGATTATCCTACACTTAAGGATCACTCAAGTAAGGAAAAGGGTGAGGAGAAACCCAAGTACAGGAAGGATAAGAAGCGGTTCTAAAAAGCATTCTAGGCAGATTCTGCATCTAACTCCTCTGAGACTGAAGATGAGGAGGAGACAACAAACTTGTGCTTGATGGGCGGAGATCATCTTGGTCAGTCTTACCAAGAAGAGGTATATGAACTAAGCTACGAATAATTACTTGAAGTATGTGAGAAAATTTATACATCATATAGGAAACTTAATAAAATGCATGCTAGTTTGAAATTGAAGTTTTTGAATTTGCAAAAAGAGCATGAAATTTTATTAAAAGATCACTTCCAAATTGATAACAATATTATGTCATTACTTGATGAGTTTGATGAATTGAATAAAAAGCATTCTGAGTTGGTTATTGAGTATGATTCATTGAAAGCATCCTACACCTCACTTGAATCTTATTTTAAGACATATATTGATGAATCTAAGCATAGGGAGCACTATTTGAGAGTTGATAATGATGTTTTAGAAACTGTTAACTTGAGGTTTAAAGTTAAGTTGAATGCACTTGAGAAAAATAGGACTATACCCACACTTGATCCAAAGATAAAACCTAAAAAGAGGCACTATGACTCGAACAGATTAGTAAATCCTTTTCCTAATGTTAAATGTTTTTTATGTGTCATGCTAGGGCACATTTCACACACTTACATTGTTCACCATAGTATACATTGGGTGTGGAGACCCAAATTGCATGATTCACAATATAACACACATGCTTTGCATTCTTCTTTTCATAAGAATGGACCCAAACCGTTTTGGGTTTCTAAATGTGATGTTTAATAATTTTCCAGGTCTGCTCTCACAAAAGGCCTCATGAGAGAAAGTGGTACTTGGACAGCAGAGGCTCACGACTCATAATTACATAAACTTACTGCTTACTAAATTCTGATTTATATGTTTTTTGATCTATTGGTCATTGTTATTTTCTATTTCTTTCTTTTTAGTTTTGAGTCTTTTTTTTGTTGTTATTTTGTAATGATTCCATCTTTTATGTTCTTATTTTTTAGTTTTTCTTTTTTATCATAGCTGAAATGATATTTTATGCTTTATTTTTATTTTTAAAAATTTTTAGTCAATATTTTACATCTCTAAATTAGTTAAAGGGAGAAACACCGTTGATTGTTTCCCTCCCTCTAACCTCTTTTAGCAGTGTAATTTTCTTTTCTAAAAAAAAGTTATCTCAAATTAATAATTGGATTTTACAATTAAGATCTTTTCTATCTTAATACAGTAAATCTATCTTATATATATAATGTTCAAAGTCTTTATATTACTTTTAAATTTTTTGAAATCTTCTTGTTGCATTTATCATTTGAATTTGATTTTGTTTTGTTGTTTATTCTTCCTTATATTAGAGAGTGAGTTTTTCTTCTATAATATCTAGAAGATATACTCACAACTGAGATTATTTAAGAGTTTTGAAAATGGATATAGCTTGCAAAAATGATAAGGGCATAAAATGAGCCCCAAAAAGAAGAAAAACTTAAAAGGTGTGCAATATCTGCCAAAAAAATTGAAAGATACACAAAGTGTATCAAAAATCAAAAGATGCATAAAGTGCGTCAATCAATTGACAAGAGGCATAAAATGAGCCCATAAATGGCATGCTTTCTTCTCTTTCAATACTTTTAAATCTTAGAAGAATACATGTGTTAGTTAAAATTTTTAAAGGCTTGATTTCAAATTTCATGATTGTGACAAATTACTTTGGTATATAATTCTATAATATATTTTTCTGTAACCAAGTTTTGACGTATCTCTTTTTCTTATCCAATTGGTTTTTATGAGTTAGGTCTTTTGTTTTCAAAAGACAATTTGCCCTGAGAGAAGTCCGAGCTAGGGCTAACAGGATCGGCTATTCTATCATTTTTCAGATTTTGATAATGTTAACTCATTGGTCTTATAGATTTTTAATTCAATAACATGAATAATTTATCATTTTTATGCTTTGATTAAAATAAAATAAAAAAATTTGTTTTTGTTCCTTTTGTCATTTTTATTATCTTTTTTATATATTTTTTTAATCTTTTACTGTTGTATTTTATGTTTTTGGGCCTGCTCTGATCATCTCCACCCATCTTCAAATTTTTAATCTTTGGTCATATCATCCTAGACGATATTTATATCATCTTGGACGATGCATTCAATCCACTCTTAAAACTCAATCTAAGGGCTAGTATGACTTCTCTGTTTCTAATCGTCCTGGAAGATCCAATATCATCATGATCGATTTGATCATCCTCTACTTTAATTATTTGTGATCGTCCTAGACGATCCTCTTCATCTTGGATGATCTTAATACTTTTTGCTTAATTATTAGTGATCATCCTAGACGATCCACCTGTTCATCCTAGATGATTCACGTGGCAAAATTTGGTACACGTCTTAATTTCGACCGATATGATCCATTATTGCCTATCATCCCAGATGACCACCTAATCATCCAGGACGATATACTTTTTACCGGTTATCCGGCTTGACTCCTCGGGATGATCGCTTATGTCTTATCATCTCGGATGATGTATGATCGTCTCAGATGATATTACCGCCTTTTTGACCAATCATCCTGGACACAATTATTTTACCTAATCGTCCTGGATGATTCTGAGATCATCCTGGATGATTGGTTTAATTCTTTTTAAATTGAGGATTACAAGCATTTTTCTTACCCTAGTCTTTTACTTTCATGCTTGCATTCCCTATTTCTCTATTCTTTCTACTCATGACTGGAGGAAAGAGATATAGAATGCCTTCTGGAATCTCCTCGAGGTCTAATCTTGACACTCATTTCATCGAGGCGGCCGATCAAGCCGCCTATCTTTGATACAAGATCACTGGGATAACTTTATCCCTGATTGTCAACCCTCGCATACTTTTTTATCATATTCTCGACATGTTTGCACACACTTTTATTACCATTATCCTTACACTTACTGTCCGGTGCAATTTTGAATTGCTGTTCAAATTCTTTGCTAGTCTCCGCATCAATTCCTCCTTCACTACTCTTCAGTCTTATGTGAATAGGCATCCTATCGAAATCACATATCAAGACTGTAACAAGCTCTTGGATTTGTCCACTACTTGAGACAAGCTGCACATCCTATCTCAAGACCCCGATTATGACTGGGCTTCGACCAATCACTTTCTGAGCAACGCTAATATTTTTTGTCATGTTGGAGAGTCTAGTAGCTTACTCAAAGATGGTAGGATAATCAGACATGTTTTTCGTACCTCAGTCCTTCCGAAAGCTAGTGATCATATTCAGATCACTCCACTTATTTCGATTACCACTTTCTAAATTATGGCCCATCGTGAATTTAATGCTTCTGATTTGATTTTTTGATACATTGAGCACCTGATAAGAATTAGATATACAAGACATAAAAGGAAGCCCAATCTTGCCTTAGGACATATCATAGCATATGTCCTGGAATCCAAATACAATCTCCAATACCCTTCCCCACCAAACTTTTAGCTTGTCTTCTACTCCAACAACTCCTTCCACGTTCTTCACAGTACTCATCTCCACCCGGAGCATGAGGAAGTTAAGGGAGCTGAGGAGGAGGTGGCTTCTGCACCTATTCCTGCATCTGCTTCGATCGACCATCACTCACAGCTAGATTAGTTGGTGAAGCATTTCAACCAGTGGGAGGCATGCTTTGACTCCTACGTTGTTGCATAGGAGCAGTGATTTGTGGAGGATGTTGCTTACTTTGACTCGTTCGTAGCTCACCAGCAACACCATCACGACCAGGACATGGCCTTGTTTGGGGAGCAGTTTGTTACTCTTTCTAATTTCTTTTCACTGCCACCACCACCTCCTTCATATAGTTAGGGACAGTCC
The DNA here is from genome assembly GCA_019514585.1 of Dendrobium officinale. NCBI lineage: Eukaryota > Viridiplantae > Streptophyta > Magnoliopsida > Asparagales > Orchidaceae > Dendrobium > Dendrobium officinale. Next base: position 35,428,033 of record CM033699.1, on the reverse strand, counting down.
TTCTTTTAGTTTGTTTTCGTGATGTTAGTTTTTTCTTATTGTAGTTTATTTCTGTTTGGTAGTTTCTATTTTGTTTCTTTTCTCTTTCACTCCTCCTTTTTATAATATCAAAGGGGGGAGTAGTTGTACTATTTTATGCTGCTTAATTGTACTTTGTACTATGTTCAGTTTTAGTAAAATTTGAACTTCTTGGTTTACACTTTTTTCTTGTGATGTTTTAAGTTAAATTTCTTTGATTGTTTGATTAATGGCCATCATCGAAAAGGAGAAGATTGTTGTGAATCTGATTTCAGGAAATAAAATTTTGATGATAGCAAAATTTCTATTTTTCTACGATTGTCTTGCCTACTAACATTTCAGGTCCACAAGATCGAATTGTAAATCAAACCAGCTCAAGATTGGGTAAATTAGGACTAAGTTAGTTTGTAATGTACGTCAAGTATCTTTTATCCTTTCTTGAGTCAAATATAAATATTGTGGGTCTTGATGCTAAGTGTAATTACACAAATACACACATGGTGGAAAAATTATATCTGTTTGATTAGTGTTTTTTATTTTGATCACATCATCTAAGACAATCCAAAAATCATCCTGAATGATCAGTTAAAAATAGAAATCCTAATTAGGGTATTCTAGTTAAGGAAACCATCATTAAGCAAATCATCCTGGATTATATTAGCATCGTCTGGATGATAGGCTCAAATCAGAAAGAATCAGTCGCCATATCTATTTAGGCATCTTTTATTTTTGGGCATCGTTCTGGATAATTCATTGTAAATATGCATAAATTAATCTGGTAATTAAGAAAAATAATTAAGATTTGATTGCTCGATCATATTGTCCTGGAGGATCAGTTAACAAACCTTAGTTCTTCCTGAATGATGTATAATCGGTCTAGTTGCTTTCAGGGCGATGCTCTGGATGATATGTACTATATTGAACTAATCATTTGGAATAATTGAGATATTGGTCTGGACGATCAAGTTATTTTTCCATCGTCCAGACATCCTTTCAGGGCGATGTTTTGGATGATATTGGTCATTTTGTACAAATCGGCCCGGATGATCGTGAGATAATCTTGGATGACCTAGTTATTTTTCTATCATCAAGATATCCATCCAGGGTGATGGTGTGGATGATATTCAATGACTTGAACTAATCTTACTGGACGATATCTTATCTTCCTTGATGATATGAGCAAATTATCCTTCTAATCCTCCAGACCCTCCCAAATCATCCTTGCTAATTGAGCTAAATTTGTATTGATCGTATGAGATGATCAACCGATCATCCTAGATGATAATGTCAGCTTATTATAATTAAGGGCAATTTTGAAGCTCTTATATATAAGACCTCTTGTTTTACCCATGAGTGTATCTTTTGTTGCTGTCCTGAGAGGGAGAGCAAGGGAGAGAGTGAGAGAGGATCTTGTGAGGGGGAGTTTGTGAGGGGTTTCACAAAGGTTTCTCCAAGCAAGGATCCAAGTCATCTTCTCTGGTCGTCGTCCCTTATACCTTGGAGGTTCGAGAGAGGTCTACTTCAGCAACTGATCCAGGTTCTATTCTGACTTCTGGAAGAAATAAAAGGAGTTAGATTCTCTGTCTGCTTCTAGAGGAAGCAAAAAGAGTGGGGTTCTCTGCCTGTTCTGGAGGAAGCAAAAGGAGTTGGGTTCTCTGTCTCACTGGGGTCAGTGGAAAGGAGTTTTTGTTTGGGCTTCTCTGTCTTGCTGTGTGGGAAAAAGGAGAGACACTAAGTTTAGTGCAATACTTGGAGGGTGCCTCTGGGGAGTGGACGTAGGTTAAGTTGATCGAACCACTATAAAATATGGAGTGTTCTTTCTTATTATACTTCCACATTTAATTTCCGCACTTCATTTTTCTTATGGTGAATCTTGGTTTGATTGCGCTTGTATTTTTGTTTAGAGAAATTCACCCTCCCCTCTTTGTTAGCCTCGGGACTAGTTCATAAGGGCCTAACATCCCTGATGAACTTTCAGAACGTTCTTTAATCAATCAAAATATATCAAATATATTCTTAAGAAATATGAGATAGATAATGCTAAGATAATGAATACTCCTATGAGCTTTATATTTCAGTTAGAAAAGGATCAAAATGGAAATTCAGTTGATTAGAAGAAGTATAGAGTAATAGTTATATCACTTCTTTACTTGATTGTTAGTAGACCTGATATAATATTTAATATATATATTTATGCTATATTTCAGACTGATCCAAAAAAATCACATGGTTATTGTTAAGAAAATCCTTAGATATCTTATAAGCACCCAAAACCAAGGTATCTAATACCCTAAAAATAATTCATCCTTTAAGATTATAGGATACTCACTCTTACTTTGTAGGATATAGGGTTGATAGGAAAAGCACATCAAGAAACTGTCAACTTATAGGTCAAACATTAAATTCTATGTCTAGTAAAAAGCAAAATTCAGTAGCCTTAGCAACCGATGAGGCATAATATATTGTTGTAGAAAGTTTTATTGCTCAAATCCTATGGCTAAATCAACAAATCATAGATCTTAGACTTCCTGTAAGCACAATTCCTATTATATGTGATAATAATAGTGTATTTTTCATATCCAAAAATCCAATTCAACACTCTCACAAATATATATATATATATATATATATATATATATATATATATATATATATATATATATATATATATATATATATATATATATATATATATATATATTAAGTATCATTTTATAAGATATCATATTACAAATGGAGATATAGAACTATACTATATAGCTACTAGAGATCAATTGACACCTTTACTAAGGAACTATAAAAGATCATCTTTACCAAATCCCTTGCTTTTAAATTTTTAACACCTTGAGGGACAAGACTATGTGTCATAGATATTCATTCATGATTAAGGATGTTTTGAAACTTGAAAACATGAATGTTAAGTTTGTGTATTTTAATTAAGTAAAGATTTTGGAATAACTGATCCAGACATATTGCACAATATAATTTGAATAATAATACTGTATGACCAGATCCTTGCATGGGAAAATATTTTTTAATCGCCAATTTCCTGGGATGATAATCCAAGTCATTTGAATTAATCGTACTGAATAATTCTCAAATCGTACTAGATGATCAACACAATTTATCAAACCAATCATGTAATGCCTTATTCTTCGTACAGTACTAGCATGATTATTTGAACTAATCATACCATACGATCTTGGATCATAATGTGTGACCAGAGTCACTAGAATTGAATTGCTAAAGCTTTTTGAGGCTTTGTATTTAATCTCTCTAGTTATACTTATTTCAAATTTTTGGCTACTAAGTGTTTAAGAGAAAGAGCTTGGAGAAGGGATCTAAAAGAGCTTTGGGAAGATGAGAGGGAGAACTTATGTGTGAGGGGTTTACTCAATTTCACCAAGCAAGTATCTTACCTTATTCCTCTAAGTGTCTGTCTAGGTTTCTTAGGTGGCTCTAGGAAGAAGTTCTTCAGCTCAAGGGTGTGGTTCTTTTCCATCCCTAGAAGGATGAGAAAATATTCCAGATTCTCTACCTTCTTTAGTTGGAGAAAAAAATATTGAAGGTTCACTGCCATCACCTAGAGGGTGACATGGCTTCTAGTTCTCTGCCACACTAGGGTTAGTAGAAGGGATTCTTGTAAGGGCTTCTCTACCTTATTATGAGGAAAAAAGAGAGATACTATAATGATTAGTGTACTACCTAGAGAATAGGACTCTGGGGTGTGGACGTAGGTCATGATTGATTGAACCACTATAGAGTCTGATGCGCTCTTTCTATTTTTTACTTTTCTGCACTTTCAATTTCTGCAATTTGAACTTACTACATGAATATCATTATCTATTATCAACTGCAATTAGGTTAATTTATGGTTTTAAAAAGAAAAAAATTAATATCTTGATTATATATTTGTGCTTGAAAATGAAAAATATTTTAAACCTTGAATTGTATTCACGTGTGTTAAGATAACATTTTTATTAGATTTTGTTTTTTAAAATCATTCAGTAGTAAAAACTTTTATTATTACAATAATTATTTATAAATGTATCAATTCACCCCTTCTCTTGGTGCACCACGGGTTAGTTCATTGAGGTCACATAATCTCCCTGAACTTTCATTAGCCTCCAGAGCAAGACAAAGAAGCCCATACAATAATCACTTACACCAACCTGGTGCGAAAGAAAATAAAAATCCTTTTCACCGTCCTGATGAGGCAGAGAACATGGAAATAATTTTCAACATCCTAGTGAAGGCAGAGAACTTAAAAATACTTTTCATCCTCTTGGTGAAGGAAGATAACTTAGAATCCTTTTTTAACCTCTTAGTGAAGGCAGAGAACCTGAAATCCATTTTCACCCACCTAGTGAAGGAAGAAAACCTTGAGTCCCTTTTCACCCTCCTTATGATAGAAGAGAACCTGAAATAATATTTCACTCTTATAGTAAAGGTAAAGAACCTCAAAATTTATCCTTGAAGCCTTCCTTCAAAGAGCACTCCAAGCAAATCCTTAAGAGCCCTATGGAGGAATCAAGGTACAAACTTGATTAAAGGAACCATGTGACACCACCACCCTACTTCTCCCTCTCATAAACCTCACATTCTCTACACTACTTCACACCGCAGAGAACATGAATCAAAGAAGAAAATTTGGTGATAATTGTTGGTCGGACATAAGTTTGACTATAATTAGTGGTCAGGTAGAAGTCTGATAATAGTCAGGCGATGGGTCGATGGTCAGGCAGTGGTTCGAGTATTTGATTTGGCAATCTTAGGCTCGTTGAATTTTTCTCATCGAGCCACTTTAATAAACTATAAGCATGTCACATTTGGTGAGCATTTGGTCATCAAATTTATTGTTTAAACCTTCCAAATATTCTTTAGATCCTCGATCGGGACCTATATGGACTCAAATTGAGTCAAATTTAGTGTCATTGGGTTCATCTTTTCAAGACGTTCAGTTTGGCTATAAATTTGATGAAATCAAAGTTTGGATGATCAAGATTTAATTTTGAAAATTTCAATTCAAAATAATTACCTCGAGATATGTTCCTGATAAATATAAATTTTTGATGATATACCAATCATACTTACTTTTTTAGAGAAACTAAATAATAAAGATTTAAGAGATTTACTCTAAAGAGTTCTAGAGTAGAGGGAAGTTAATAATAATAATAATAATAATAATAATATATATATATATATATATATATATATATATATATATATATATATATATATATATATATATATATATATATATATATATATATATATATATATATATATATATATATATATATATATATATATATATATATATATATATATGCTATTAGTAGTGTTTAAATACAAAGTGGTTTAACCAAATAGTTTTCTCTTTCAGTGTGATTAAATCAAGGATCATCTATAAGCCCATATCTCTTTTACTTTAGTTAGAAATGTTCTTACTATACCTTTGTATGAGGATGTACCTTATTGTATGTATTTTTCCTGATTATATTCTTCTTATTGATAAGACTAGAGAGAGTTGATGCAAAGCTTGATTTATAGAGGTCAACCATAAAATATTAAAGTTTCATTTGAGTAGATCTAAAACTGAATATATAGTGTAATTTGAATAATAGTAGTTCCAATGGTGGGATTGTGATATTGGGTGATCAAGTCATTAAAATGAGTGAAGATTTTAAATATCTCGAGTCTATTGTTCAAAGAGAAAGTAAAAACGATGGGGAAAATATTAATAGAATTCAAGTTGGATGGTTGAAGTTGAGGAATGAATCGGACTTGTTGTATGATAAAAAGTGCCTCCTCAAACTTCAGGTAAAATTTTATTAGATAGTGGTGGGACATGCAATCGTTTATAGCCCAAAATGCTGGCCATTAAAAGAGAAGCACAAAGTTAAGTTGCATGGATGAGGATGCTCATGTGGATGAGTGGCTTTACACTTAGAGAGAAAATGCGAAACTAGTATATACATGAAAATGTTGGAATAGCTCCAATGGAAAATAATATTAGAGAGAGACATTTTTCATAGTTTTGTCACTAGAATGTAGGCCTATCAATGACCCTGTAAAGCGAGTTAACATATTATATTCAACCTATGTTAAGAAATATAGAGGTAGACCTAAAAAGATGGTTGGAGAGTCTTAAAAAGGATATTTTTTATTTAGGTTTAACTAAGAATTTTTTACTCGTAATAAAGAAATAAGGAAAAATGATTAATGTTGCAAAACCCATGTAGTGGGATAAAGGCATGTTGTTATATCGTATGCAAATTAACATCATGTAATTGAAATATTATTGAAAATTAACATATTAAATTTGAAAATTCATAATAGAAAAATCATGTATTAACTTTTGTAACCCATTTTAATAGGAAATGGTAGAGAGCATAATGATTTAATTTTTTTTCTTTTTTATTTTAGTATTTTAATAAAAAAAATGTGTTAAAAGAGTGCTTAATTACCTTGGTTGCATTTATTTTAATCTCCGATGTATTTTGAAAGATTTCCTTTATTGCGTTGAGCTCTGTTATATCTCCTGCTGGTGTGGATGTTGCATGTGCATTGACATAATTCACCTAAAAAATAAAAAAATAAAAAATAGAAAAAATAACATGTTTAATATTCATTACGGAGAAGAAAATATACCGTACTTATGACATTTTTAAGGGACAAAATATTTATCAATAATATTCCATATTACTAAATAGTATTAATAATAAAGAATACCGACACGAATCTTAAGGAACTAATACTTAACATCAAATATGGAACATAATAGAGTATATTGTTATTTTATATAGCTAGTAATATAAACATTCTCCAAAATTTATTAAAAATAATTTGTTAAAATACAAATGTATTATATAAATAATAAGTTATATTACTCCTTTCTTAATTCCAGAAAATTCAAGTCTTGAACAAATTTTATTCAAAATAACCTCATTTAATTATTTCCTTTAAATCCTTTGCACTAATTTGATTGCTAATATTTCTAAATTAGATCATTAAAAATAATTCAAACTTTAAATCCTTTGCACTAATTTGATATTAACAAGATTACTAAACTCAGATTTTGACTAAGTCAGTTATTATGCTCAAAGTTTTTTTTTTTTTTTTAATAAGATCAAGTAGAGTTGCCTTAAAATATAATTTAATAATACATTTGACCCAAATTTCAATAAGCTGGATAATTTATAGCCATCAAGTTTATTTTAGATAAATATAATACAATATTTGATTGATTAAGTATATAATAATATCATTTAAAAATAAATAAAATAATTATAAAGTTGATTAATTATGAATATTCTGTAATTATGTTTAAAATATTAATGTAGAAATTAAGGAACCTCCTCAGGAGAAACTCCAGCATCCTCCATGCTCCTAGTAATGCAGGAAGTGATTCCGAGCACATCTGGGCGTGGCTCAGTAACATGATGAGCATCACAGGTTATTGCACCGCCCAAGTACTCTGCAATTATATTTGCCCCCCTTTTCCTTGCATGCTCTAAGCTCTCCATCACCTGCAAAAAAACAAAACAAAGGAGAAATTCATTCAGTTTATTTAATTAATGACAAAACACAAGTGTTAAGTTTATTACGTATAAAACAAAAGCTTCTCTCTTATAAATATCTTAATATTTTGTTATTTTATCTTAGATTTTTAAAATAAATATAATCCTTATTATTATATTATCAGTAAATCAAAATCATATAGCTTAATGTTATTGAAATATAAAGGAATATTAAATGTTAATTTTTCAAGTCTATCTTCGTATAGAATTGAATCAAAATAAGAAAAAACATTGAATTATGATATCCTAATTAGATTTTCTTACTAGTTCTATTTTTTTTTAGATATGTATAATATATAAGTAAAATATAAAATTTATATTACAGTTAGCTCAAAGCAAATCTAATTAATATAAGTCACCATAATTAAAACTTAATTAGAATCTGTTTGGAATGACCATAGTGTTTTATAAATTGATTGTGAAGTCGTTGTGAGAAAAAAAAAACTCAGAGTTCATTTGAGATAATTTTTTTATTATTCTGTAAAGTAGCGTTTTAATATTAAAAAATTTAATTCAACAAATTTTTATATTAAAAATTTGCTTTAGAAAATAGTATATATAAATGTTGTCCCAAATAAAACATCTTAGTAACTCTTGTTAAAAAAAAACAACTTTTCACAAATAAAAAGGTAATGAGAAAGCTTTAAGAAAAGAAGAGGCGAACGATATTATGATTGTTATCTTAGAAGTAAAACAACTAAAAACTTATCCCTAATAGCAGAAATTGTTACGCGTTGAACTTAGACTAGATCATGTCCGGACTCCGATGAGAACGTGCTACGTCGTTTTTACACAGTTGTATGTACAATTTGTACACACACTTAAGGCTTTCACTGCTTGCTAAGGGATTCGAACCAGGGATCTAGACTTTGTCCAGCTGGCTCTTCACCACCCGGACAAGCAGCGGTGGGTTATTTATTTTTTTGAATGAGGATATGATAACATTTGCTTTCCAATTGTACGTACTAACCAGAATTCCAGATCCTTCTCCCATGACAAACCCATCCCGGGCCTTATCCCATGGACGAGAAGCCTTATCAGGCTCAGCATTGCGCAGAGACAAAGCCCGACATGCAGAAAATCCCGCAATGCCCATCGGAAGAATGGGCGCCTCCGTACCGCCGGCGATCATTACATCAGCGTCGCCCTTTCTTATGTGATTAGCGGCGGCGAAGAAGCAGCAATTGGCTGTAGCACATGCAGTAGATATTGAATAGCTGGGGCCCATCAGTCCATTATCAATAGCGAGCAAGGCGGATCCCATGTTTGTGATAGGACAGGGGACAAAGAATGGGCACAGCTTATGATATCCTCTTTTGATCATTTTCTCCATCTTGGTGGAGAAGATTGTGTAGCCTCCCACTCCTGCTCCCACCACTGCTCCTATTCTCGATCTGTCCATCTATTAACATACGAAAATTCATTTATCATAAATTTAATAACAATAATGTCCAAAATAACTTATAATATGTTTATGAAATGAAATATTTGAGACTATTTTATTTATAAGATTTTAATAATAGGTCTATAATTTTAGTTGATAATAACTTTATCTATTTTTAACTGAATTTTTTAATAATTTGAATATTTTATAGAAAAATAGAGACGAGTTCAACAATTTAAATGAATTCCTATTATGACTGAAAAAGAAAAGGGTAATCATATAAAATATCAATTGATTTTGAATTTAAAAGTAAATTCTTCTTCTTTTCTTGCATATTTATATTATTAATATATTTATGAAAATGCTGAATCTTCTTCTAGTTTAATATCCTTGGATTTGCAAAATCTGGACAAGAACATCATTTAATAGTCATAAAGAAAAGTCCACATGCATGTTATTATTATTATTATTATTTATTTTCAACAATAACTTTTTTTGGGAAATTAGTGTAGAGCACAAAATAACGTACACACGCAACACTTATGCGAGACTTGAATCAAAAACCTCTTATTTTAATACGGATTGACCTTGTTTCTATATACGCATTTTATGTTGATTTGTTGATTGGGAGCGTTGGCTACCAATCAAGAAATTTTGAGTTCGTTGTTTGAGTATGCAATTTGTATGTGAGGTTGTCTTAATTGTTGCAAAACTTCAAAAAAAAAAAAAAAAAAAAAAACTTTATTTTATATATTAAATTTCTTTTTTATATTACTATAGAATTTTCTTGGTTTGCACTATTAGATTCATCTTAATAATTTATTTGACCATTTAAATTTTTAATGATAGATTATAAAATTATTAGATTATATATTAGCAAAGTATAACAGAAAAATAAAAAATTATAATTTATTTTGCATAAATGTTAGGCTGCTATTGTGGAATCATATGGTACACCTGCCTGCGCAGCATGAGGAATAAAATGAGACTTGTTTGTTACATTTGAGGCTTATATTTATTGCTCTCACCAATCCCTTTCATTTTAGAAGCCATGAATTAATTTAGACAAAAAGGTGAAATAAATATCTGTCCAGTTTTGTATCATTGTGTCGAGATAATAAATTTTTTGTTCGATTATACTATATAGGTGAGCTGAGGCCTTCAATATTTTAAAAACTATCTAAAGTTTTTAAAAATAAGTGCCATGTATGAATTATAAATTAAATTTTATAACACAAATAATTCAACTAATTAAGATTTTTTTATTCTTAAATTATTGTCAAAATATGATTAAAAATATTGAATAAAAATATTAATTAAAAATATATTAATTTAGGGTACTTTGAACTTACATTAATCAGTTGCTGGGGACCAAGATTGGCACTCTCCAGCGCCTTGTTGCCGGCGACAAGGCAGTATCTCCAGCAGTCGTCCAGCCGACGATCAGACTTTTGATCAACGTACCCTTCCGACAAAAACTCATGAATCTGACCAGCGAATTTAACCGCGAGCTCTGACGTGTTGAACCGATCGATCATTCCAACTCCATTTGTTCCGCGGAGGAGCTTATCGTAGAAACCATCAACGTCGTTTCCGAAGACAGAAACTAAACCCATTCCGCTTATCACTATTCTTTTCTTTGGATCTTTCTCACGCTTGGGAGCAGAAACGGTTGGAGAGCCGTTCATTACTGTTATTCTCTGCAACTTTGTAGCTGAAGGATTTTTTAAATATCAGTATTTTTAAAACTCATTCATATATATATATTTTGATCAGATTATTATATGATATTCTTTTCTTTAAAATATATATATAATAAAACTCAAATATTTTCGTGCAAAATAAAGGATTTGTTTTTTTATATTTGAAAAGATATTAGATGTATAAATAAAAATTTATATGTGTAATTCAAAGAAAAAAAGTGTAATAAAAATTTAGGAAGCTCACATGATGAAGAGAAGGTTGATCTCCTTGAAAGCTTTTTGATTAAAAATCCACCCCAGGTTGATGAAGGAGCATTGCCACTGCCTTTGAGGGCTATCTCTTTGCTTCCAATCATATCTCTTCTCTCTTTGTATCTGCACGCTCTCTCTTTCTCTCAATCTCTGAAGCAGCTGCTGTATGTTATTTTGGAGGCCTATAAATAAGCAAAATGGTTCAAATTTAAGGGAAAACATTAATAACTTTTGGCAGTTGGTCCAACCTAAATTCATCTATTACAGGTCTATTCTGAATTTGTGTATATCAGTTCAGTAAAAAAAAAAAAGAATAATCAATAGTTTCCTTTTCCCTTTAAGTTTTTACTTTCTTAGGTTTGGTCAGTATTAGTGCACATGGTATATTAAATGGAAATCAAATGCAGTTTCAGAGACGCATAAATGCTTTATTGTCTTTTTTGAGCTTGTTGACGGGTCAGGGATTTTGCTGTTGGGTTCAGAATCCTTTTCGGTTCGATATTTTTAAATATTTTACAACAAGAAAAAATTTATTGTTGTTGATTGTGTTGACTGAAAAGTAAAAAGACCAAACTAACTCCCCTTGGTCTATTGGTTGAGAGCTTAGGCTTCCAACTAAGAGGTCCAAGGTTCGAGTCCATGTGTATGCGTTGTGTGTGTGAGTTTGCCTTAAATGGCCTAAATGTCCCAAAAAAAAAAAAAAAGTAAAAAGACCCTTCCTCTCTGAAGTTTTTTTTTTTTTTTTTGGTTAAAACCCACAGGGGGCCTACGTGTAATTTTAAAAATTCGGTTACACAGTTCTTAAATGGAATCTCCAGCTTGCTAATGCTCAAAAAAGCTACAAGAAAAATAGAAAGAAAACCTAAGAGCCAGTGGTTCATTTTCCTATGATTACAAGAAAGACATAAAAAAAGACTCGGGCTGTGAGTAGACAGCACCCAAAAAAAGAAGATCATAATAATCCCGTTCATCACTATCTTCCTGCAAAACTGATGAAGAAAATTGAAAATGAAATATAAAAACCAGAAAAGGAGTACCTTGCATTCATTGAAGCTCCAGAAACAAAAATGTGATTTTTCCCTGCAAGGAAATCTCCCAAAATACGTATTAGACAGATAGTAAATCAACCTTATAATATAAAAACTGTTATAGTTGTAGTCACCACTGACACTATAACCAAAAGACAGGCCCAGCATATTCCAGTTTAACTAGTTTAAAACCTGATCAGTCTCCTTCCTCATAAACACTAACTTAAACCAATTCTTACAGAAATTAATACTCGAGTCACTATTAAACCTCCAGCAAGCACCAGAGTAAAAAAAAAGCATTCTCTAAAGCCAAAGCTGGCTGGATCGGTAAATACCACATAACGAGCACCCTTCTCCACCAAAGTAGACAAAAACCCCTAGTAGTATTGCAAGAATAAGTAATAAACCAAACCTTGAAAGAGAACATACACATAATATCAGCCAACATCCATCTCCACCCATTATAAATCAGAGGAACAAAATCCAGCATCCAACCGTCAATAATTAGAAATAAACTCAGCAAAACAGTTAACATAATTTCCATGTAAGAGTAAAACTGATGCCAAAATAAGACAGAAGACCTTAACCAGGTGAAGAAAAAAGACTTCCAACTTCCAGGAAGCCCAGAATAGAAACAAAATAAGCAAAAAACCTAGAAACACCGCTTCCCAAGAAGTACATAAAACAAAACAACCAAATCAAGAACCATAAACAACACCAGCAAAAGAGTCATCTAGCTCTGATATACGACAGACCAATCTTGTCCAGATTAACCAAACCTTTCAAAATGCGAGGCAAATTATCAATATCAAATTCCCTATCCTCCTGTAACCTACTACCAAGCTTAGCCAGGCAATCAGCACACACATTGCCCTCTCTAAAAATGTGCTTTATCATATAATTAAGAGTAGAGAGGGCCATACGAATTTTTCTAATAATGTAAAAGACCTGAGGACAGAAAAAATCCACATTTTTAATAATTTGAATTAAGAGTAAAGCATCCACCTCAATCTCAATGTTAATAAAACCTCTGTTATTACAAATGTAAAGACCTTTAAGTAAACCCATCAGTTCAGCAAAAACGACCTTACATGGAGATAAAGGGCCCGCATAAGCCATAATCACTTTACCAACCTTGTAACGTATAATACCCCCAAAACCAGCAAAAGAAAAATCAACAAAACCATCAGTATTAAGCTTCAAACAAGGAGGCATCGGTTTAAACCATCTAACAACCCTTTCACTTCTAATAAGCTCCTCAGTATGAATAGGAATACCCAGATTAACACACAAAACTTTACAGTGTCTGAAATTTTTTCTCGAAATAAGCTTGCCAGCAAATAGTTGAAGCAATTTATGGTTAATATTAGAGATAATAATCTTTGCATCCATCTTAATACCATTATGCTTAGCTTCATTACAAGCTTTCCAAAGGAACCACAGAATAAGAATGGTAATAAGTTAAGAACATGACCTTTAACCGTGGACATCCAATCATTCAATAAGGACTGAACACTACTAACAGACACAAGATCATTTATAGGAATATGTTTATTAACAATCATGGCATAATACCTCCACACTTTTTGAGCAATACTACCATTGATGAAAACATGATTAATACTTTCAATATTAGAACAACAATGACATTTAGAGGGAAGATAAAAATCTTTATTACAAAGACAAGCATCCATCGACCAAAAACCTTTGATACATCTCCAAGCAAGAATAGAGTAAGACAAAGGGATATTATTATGCCAAATAGAACAATAAATACTAGAGATATCATTCTTGTTTCTAAACACCTCCCACACATTTTTGATTTTAAAAAGAACATTAGTAGAGTTGTTAAAAAGAATGCGGTCAACATTAGTAATATGCAAAGGGATGCTCAAAACTTGATTCAAAATGTCCTTAGGTAAAATATATCTAAGCTTATTGACATTCCAATTACCATTATAAATATAATAACTGACCTTTGTAGAAATGAGTATGAGAAGATAGCATATTGTCAATCGAGCCCTTCCCTAACCAATTGTCTTGCCAGAAAAAGATATACCCTTTACCCAAGCCCCATTAGATAAACGGATCCACTTCCCAACTAATATTATATAAACATTTCCAAACAGAAGAATCAGTTTTTTTTAAATTACACAGAGTAGGATGCACCTATTTATAGTACTTAGCATGCATAAATTTAGCCCATAAACTAACTTTAGATCTAAAGGAAAACCAAAGTTTATAAGAAAAAGCCCAAATTATGTCCAAAATACTCTTACAACCTAAACCACCTTCATTAAAAGGCCCACACATTTTAGACCAGGAAGACCAAAAAATACAAGACCATTCTTTCCAGTCTAAGGCAAGTAGTGGGAGCAGAGTTAAGAGTGTGAAAAATGAAAATAGGGATAGAATTTGAAACATGTTTAATAAGCACAAGTCTACCACCAAAAGAAAGAAAATTAAAAGACCAATTGGTAATTTTGCTTTGGAAAACAATGACCATATCCTAAAAAATCATTCTTTTTTTTTCCCCTTGAAAATAGGGGTACCTAAATATTTAATAGGCAAAGAGGAGCAATTAAACTCACAAATCCTTTTGATATCATTAATTTTACCTTGAGTAGTAGATTTAGAGATAATAAAAGTGTTTTTATTCTTATTAATTGAAAGCCCACTCATGTTCTAAAAATCATTCAAATGCTTGATAAGAAATTTAATATTAGTTAAAGAACTATTAGCAAAAATAATAAAATCATCGACAAAACTAAGATGAGCAATAGGGATACCACCCATAGTGCGATAAAGCAAATTCGGATACCTTTTGTAAAGAACCTCCAAGCCCCTAGACAAATAGTCCACCGCAATGATGAACAAAGCAGGGGAAAGAGGATCACCTTGACACAAACTTTGATTGGATTTAAAATAAACCATTACTTTTGCCATTAATGATAATAGAAAAATAGCAATTTTCACTACTGTTTTTAATCAAAGAAATAAAACCTTGGCTAAAGCCAAATAAAGACAGCACTTTATATAAAAAGTCCAAACACAAGTTATCATAAGCATTAGTAATGTCTAATTTAAAAATGATGTTCCCACCTTTAATTAGCATTGTATGATGCGTAATTTCTTGAGCAAGCAAAATATTGTAAAAAATGCTCATATCTTTCACAAAGCCAGTTTGGTTCTGAGATATAATTCTAGGTAAGAAAGTAATAAGTTTAGTAGCAATGATCTTAGATATAAGCTTATTGAAAAAGGAACATAAACTAATAGGTCTAAAATCATTCCAGTTATTGGTAGCCTCCTTCTTAGGAATTAAAACAATATTAGTAGAAGAAAAAAATTTAGTCTATGGTGTACCCAAAAAAAAAATTAGAGACAGCATCCATAATATCCCACTTGGTAATATGCTAAGTCTTAACAAAAAACTTAGTAGTAAAACCATCAAGACCAGCAACAGAATCACCATTCATCTCATGCATAACCTTCTAAACCTCCTCCGACGGGGCAAGAGTAAGTTGGAAATTATCCGTCTCTTAAATACAACAAGGGACAATATGAGGATTAACAACAGGGGACGGTTTGAAACCACTATTAAAAATATTTCTAAGATGTTCCACACCAGAGTTTAAAATAGAATCTTCCTCCTCCAAGATCCTACCATCATCACTAGAAATTTTGAAAATGTGGTTCCTAATTTTTTTTCTTGTTAGCCAAAGCATAAAAAAGTTGGTGTTCCAATCACCTTCAATAGTAAATTTAGTAGTAGCTTTTTTATGCCAATAGATCTCTTCCTGATCATGTAAAGTAAAAAGTTTAATCTTAGCATTATTGAGCTCAGAAAGATTAGAACTATCGGGGTTAAGCAGATAAACATTTTGAAGCTCCATCACCTCATTTTCAGCATTCTTAACATTAGAAAAGATATTTCTAAAAGTATGTTTGTTCCACCATCTCAACACTTGTTTCAGCCTACTAAGCTTGTTCCATAGCTTAGCCATACCCGAAATGTTGCCATTGGGGAAAATAGGGGCCTGCCAATTACTTTTAACAACATTAAAGAAATCATGATGAGTTAACCACATATTTTGAAATTTAAAGCCAGTAGGAACATAATTTTTGTTAGCATTGATAGTTGACAATAAAGGGGCATGATCAGAAGCAGTTCTACTAAGATGCTCCACATGAGTCATATGGAATTCGGCAATCCAATCATTATTAAATAAAACTCTTCAAGTCTTTGCCACAAGTTACCTCTACCCCAAGTATAAGCATCCCCAAAAAAGCCAATATCATGTAAGTCACAAGTAGTAATCATGGAATTGAAATCCTCCATAGCATTAATATTAGGATGATTACCTCCCAATCTTTCACTAGCATTAGAGATAATGTTGAATCACCTCTAACACACCACGGCCCAGAAATATTCGAAGCAAAGCTCTTAAGTTGATCCCAAAGAACAAAACGACCCACTCTAGTGTAGGAAGCATAAACAAAAGAGGCATCTCAATAAAAATTAAACATAGATATTTGAACATGCATGACTTGAACTAAGTCATCAAGAATATTCACGTTGATAGCATTATTCCACAAAACCCAAATCTTGTTAGAGCAATTAGCAAACTTATTAGTAAAACCTAATTTCGCAGCAGTAATATCAAGTTTATTCATAGCAATCAAAGGCTCAAGTAACACCAATAAGTGAATGTTATGAATCCTACAAATGTTTCTAACTCTAGTTTTAGAATCCTTCCCACCGATACCTCTAACATTCCAAATAAGAGACTTAACCATGAGAACCTTTGGCGCTAGTTTGAGCTCTAATAGAAAACGGTGTGGAGGATACAGATTCTTTGGTCTTTTTTCCTTTTTTCTTATTAACTTTAGTAAAGCTCTCCTCCTCAAGAATTTTAAGGAAAGAATCATCCACCGCAATTTTAGATTTAGAGCCTTCTAAATCCAAAGCCAAAGAGGTACCACGTTACAAATTTTGCACCATTTTATCCTTTTTATTCTCCGTGGGGATAAATTCCCCTTCTTCACAATTTTCATTACGCATAATCTAAATTATTAACTACATTAGTAACCGGGGAAACTAAAGGAGCATTAGTAGAATTTTGTAGGATAGAATCAATAGAGACAAAAATATAAGTGAGTTTCTCACTTTCATTGCACAAAGTTTTACCTTCCAACTTATTCTCCAAATTAGCTCTGTTTTTCGGCAAAATAGAGCTAGTCACCGCATCCACCTGGTTTTCAATAATAGCATTTGGCACCACTTTATCCAACACATTATTAGAGATAGAATTAACAGGGGGATCAACCTTCTCAACTGAAGGTTTAGTAGCTTTTTTAAGCTCAGGATGTAATTTAAAGCAATCGGAAATCGCATGTACATGAACCTTACAATGGGAGAAAAAATCTGAAACCTTCTCATACTCAACTTTTTGCAAATAACCAAAAGCCTTTGAACCCACCCAAACTTCTATAGGATGTTTCTTAGATATATCAACTTCCACCAGGACCCTAGCCACTAAAAGTTCGTTAGGGATGTTTGGCACTATGAACTAGTCCCGAGGCTAACCAAGAGGGGGGGGGGGGGGGGGTGAATTGGTATTTAAAAAAAAAATTCTTTAAAACCAAGAGAATAAATATCAAAAACCAAAATCACCACGAAAAAATAAGTGCGGAAAAATTAAAGTGCGGAAGCAGTAAAAAGAACACGAGGGTTTATAGTGGTTCGGTCAACTTGACCTAAGTCCACTCCCCGGAGGCGCCCTCCGAGTATTGCACTACCAACGTGACTCTCCTTTAGCCCCCACAGCTAGGCGGAGAAGCCCTTACAAAAACACCTCCTTTTTCCCACACCCGACAAGGCAGAGAACCTAACTCCTTTTGCTTCCTCCTGAAGCAGACAGATAACCACGATCACTTGCTGAAACTTACCTCTCCAAACCCTTCCAAGGACAAGAGACTTTAGGGAAGAAGAAGTGGAACAATTCTTGGAGCAACCCTTGTGAACCCCCTCACAAGCTCCCCCTCACAAGATCCTATCTCTCTCTCTCCCTCTCTCTCTCTCTCTCTTTCTCTCCTTTAGGTTTTCTCAGGTCAAGATAGCAGCCGAGGATATTCAAAAATGTTGAATAAGAGCTCTTAAATAGAAGAGCTTCAAAGGAGCTCATTAATTGCAAGTTGCCGGCTTTATCATCCAAGATGATATGGACATCGTCCTGGCCGATCAGTACAAATCTCATAAGATCGGCCAAAGCATCGCCCTGAATGCAAACTAGACGATTGAAAATTTGCTTGATTGTCCCAGACGATCTCAAGATCATCCCGGACGATCAGTTCAATTCAGAGGAAAATCGTCCAAAGCATTGCCCTTAATTTGAGCTGTCCGATCCAAATCGGCCAAGAGAAACCAAGGGTTTTTGAATGGACCTTCCAAGATGATCTTGTGATCGTCCAGGACGATGTGATTGTATCAATCATCCTTAATTACTCCCATGATTGTCGGATCAATTCAGGCATAATTATACAATATCGTCCAGGCTGATCAAAGAATCATCCTGGACGATTTCCAAAAATACAGAATACCTAAATTGATTATGGCGGCAATTTCTTTCAGTATTGAGCATATCTTCCTGGCCGATACAGGTATCATCTAGGCTGATTAGTTAATTACGGCTGCCTTAACTAAAATCCTGATTAGATCTTCTATTTTGAACTCGATCGTTCAGGACGATATAAATATCGTCCAGGACGATGTGAGTAAAATCACAAGTTCTAAATCTCTCAAGTGTGTGTGTGTAGGGTTACTTAACATCAGTCACTTCAAATAATTACAATTGACTCAAGGAAGAAAAAAGAAAATTACAGACAGACTCAACCCTAATCTACCCAGTCTTAAGTTGATTCTGATTTCCGTTTGATCTTTGAATCTTAAAAATATCAATAGTAAAGGCAGTCGAAAAGAAGCAAGAGTGTTTGCTAATCATTAAAACATAATTCATGAAATCTGCAATAATCTCCCCCTTGTTGATGATGACAAACACTTTTACAATTAATCCAAAAATAGTAGTATAAAATATGAAATTGAAAGTGCAAGCATACAAAAGAACCCCTCTCCCCCTTTTGACATATCAAAAAGGAGGAGGAAACTAAGAAAAAAATCAAAAGTTTTTTTTTTAACCAAGGCATGAACATGATGTAGTTCTCCATGTGATTCATTTGTAAAAATTTTGTGAGCTAATAAATCAACATAAAAAAATCCATAAAACGGTATAATATCCGATCATGATTACCCTTAGCTCGGACTTTCTTTTAGGGTAGAATTGTCTTTGGAAATCAATGACCTAACTCAAAGAATTCAATTGGATAGAAAAAAAAAGATCCATTCATTACTTATTTCCAGAAAAAATCTCTTATAGAATAATGAACTAAAGTGAATTTGTCACAATCACAAAGCAATCGAAATCAAGCCTTTGATATATGAAATCTTCTAAGTTTTAAAAGATTTGAAAGGAGAGAAGAGCTTGCTTTTGGTGGGCTCATTTTATGCCTCTTGTCAATTGAATGGCGCTTTGTGCATCTTTCGATTTTTGATATACTTTGTGTATATATTTTTTTTCAATTTTGGCGTCATTGCGCATCTTTTGTTGGCATCATTGGCCAAAATTTTTATTTTATTTTTGCAAGCTTCATTCTCTTTCAAAAACTCTTAAAAATAATCTTAGTTGTGAGTAAATATTCTAGATATTAGAGAATAGGAGTTCTTTCTCTAACTTAGGGAAGAATAATTCACAAAATAGAATTAATAACCAATAACAAGAGTAACGAGGAATCTTGATGTGCTAAAAAGACTTTGATCATTATAAATATAAGATAGATTTACTTTGGCAAGGTTAAAAAATATCTTAATTTCACACATAATTGTTAATTTGAATTAGATTTTTGATTAGAAAAGAAAGCTGTTCCACTAAAATAGATTAGAGAAAGTGACACAATTAACAATATATTTTTACCATCTAATAGATTAAGAGATATAAAACATTGACTAAAAATTTTCAAAACTAAGGACAAGGCATATGATATCATTTCAACGATGATTAAAAGAACATGAAAGTAAAATAAATCAAACAAAAAATTGAAAGTAAAGCAAAATAAAGAAAATAATTACAAAGAGTAAAAAGGAAAAGCAAATCAAAAATAAAAAAGAACAAAAGCAAAAAGAAGAAAGTAAAAGATCAAGTTCATGCATTTATGTCAATCACGCCCAATTTGGTTCTTAAAGAGATGAAAGTGTCGAAGGCCAGTGGTTTAGTAAAGATGTCAGCCAGTTGATTTTCAGTTGTCACATGGTGTAAATCAATGTCTCCCTTAGTCACATGATCTCTAATAAAGTGATGCCTAATGTCAATGTGCTTAGTCCTAGAATGTTGGATAGGATTCTTAGAAATGCATATGGCACTAGTGTTATCACAAAAGATTGAGATGGTACCTACAGGTAATCCTAAATCCAATACCTGTTGTTTCAACCAAAGGACTTGGGCCACACAACTCCCTAAAGCAATGTACTCAGCTTCAGCAGTGGAAAGTGCAACAGAGTTTTGTTTTCTACTAGACCATGAAACCAAAGATTGTCCAATGATTTGATAAGTTTCTGAAATACTTTTTCTATCCACCTTGTATCCTGCAAAATCAGAGTCAGAAAATCCAATAATATCAAAGGAAGTGTTGTGCCTTGGATACCAAATCCCTAAGCTTTGGGTCCCCAAAAGGTATCTAAAAATTTTCTTAACAGTAGTCGGGTGGGATTCCTGGGGGTCAGCTTGAAACCTAGCATAAAGGAAAACACTAAACATAATATCAGGTCGGCTAGTAGTCAGGTAAAGTAAGGATCCAATCATGCCTCTGTACTTCTTCTGATCAACAGACTTACCACTTGGGTCCTTATCCAACGGAACACTAGAAGTCATGGGAGTATTAATTGGCTTAGCTTTATCCATCTCATACTTCTTCAAAATGTCCTTAATGTATTTTGTTTGATTTAGAAAGGTTCCATCATCCAATTGTTTTATGCTAAACCCCAAAAAGTAGAACAACTCTCCCATCAAACTCATCTCAAACTCTCTACTCATTGTTTTAGAGAACTCATCACAAAGTTTTTTATTAGAAGATAAAAAAGTATATCATCCACATAAATCTGAATAATGAGCAAATCATCTTCAACTTTCCTAAGAAAAAGGGTGGTGTCTACGCTCCCCTTAACAAACTCCTTTTCTAGTAAAAATGTGCTAAGCCTCTCATACCAAGCTCTTGGTTCCTGCTTTAACCCATACAATGCCTTTTTTAATTTAAAAACATGATTTGGATATTGGGAGCTCTTAAAACACGGGGGTTGTTCTACAAACATATCCTCTTTTATTTCCCCATTTAAGAAGGCACTCTTAACATCCGTTTGAAAAAGCTTAAATCCTTTATAACAGGCAAAGGCTAATAGCACTCTAATGTCTTCCAATCTAGTTACAGGGGCAAAAGTCTCCTAAAAGTCTATCCCTTCTATTTGGTTATACCCCTTAGCCACTAATCTTACTTTAATCCTAACCACTACTCCAGAATCATTCACCTTGTTCTTAATGACCCACTTTGTTCCAACTACACTTTGTCCCTTAGGTCTTTATATAAACTCCCAAATATCATTCCTAACAAATTGATTCAACTCCTCTTGCATGGCTAAAATCCAAAACTCATCAGTAAGGGCTTGGTTTATGTTGGTGAGTTCTGTCATTGAGATAAAGGAAGAGTGGTTCACCTCCTTCCTAAGTCCATGTCTAATCCTAACTCTATCAGAAAGGTCTCCTAAGATCAAATCCTTTGGGTGACTTGTAGAATATCTCCAATCTCTATGCAAGGTGTGAGATGGTCCAACCCTTTCCTCCAGATCTATATTTTCTACTCCTTCAATGTTTTGGTGACCTACTCCCTTATCCAAATTTTCTACTCCAGTGGTAATCTCTCCAACATCATCATCATCCTTAACTCCAGACTTTTTAGGATCAGACTCATCAAATACTACATATATAGTCTCTTCCACAATCAAAGTCCTCTTGTTAAATACCCTAAAAGACTTCCCAACACTAGAATATCCCAAGAATACTCCTTCATCAGATTTAGGATCAAATTTTCCCAAGTGAGACTTCCCATTATTGTGAATGAAAACCTTACAACCAAAGACATGAAGGTGGAAAAGATTAGGTGTTGTTCCCTTAAGGATCTCATAGGGTGTCTTATCTAGTTTGGCTCTAACATTCACCATATTCAACACATAACAAGCTGTGTTAACCGCTTCAACCCAAAAGTATTTTGGAAGTGAATACTCAGCAAGCATGGCTCTAGCAGCTTCCATCAAGGTTCGATTCTTCCTTTCAGCTACCCCGTTCTGCTGAGGGGTCCTAGGAGCTGAGAAGTTGTGCCTAATCCCCTTGTCCTCATAAAAATCTCTAAATCTTTCATTCTCAAACTCTCCCCCATGGTTACTATGGATGGTCAAGATCTCACAACCTAGTTTTTTCTGAATCCAAGTGAAAAATATTCTAAACTCCTCAAAAGACTCATATTTATGTGAAAGAAATCTAGTCCAAGTGAACCTCGAGTAGTCATCTACAATCACCAAACCATAGACTTTCCCTCCCAAGATGGTAGTGCTAATGGGTCCAAACAAATCCATGCGAATGACTTCTAAAGGTCTAGAGGTGCTAATGTCCTTAGTGGGGTAAAAAGTGGAGTGGACTTGCTTTCCTAGTTGGCAGGCATCACAAAAGTGGTCTTTTTAAAACTTGAGTTTGGGGACACCTCTAACTAGGTCTTTTTGGGTCACTTTCCTAAGGGTTTTCATACATACATGACATAATCTTCGGTGCCATAATCATGAATCATCAACAACTATTTTTAAGCAACACGAAGCAGCACATTCAATGTTATTTAAATCAAGCATGTATACGTTATTGATCTTTTTTCCCTACAAAATTGTGTTGTTACTTAAATTTATAATGCTTGAATTTATAAAGAATTGCATGATGAAGCCTTTGTCAAAGAGTTGACTGATGCTGAGCAGATTGTGCTTTAATCCATCTATAAGTAAAACATTTTCAATTATAAGGTTCTTGGAATTACCAATTATACCTGATCCTACCACCTTTCTGGTGGTGTTATCTCCAAGAGTAACCTTGCCTCCAGTCCTAGACTCCAGCGTAACAAATTGATTGGCATCACCAGTCATATGTCGAGAGTATCCGCTATCCAGGTACCACATACTCTCACGAGGCCTTTTGTGAGAGCCCACCTACGAAATTATCAAATGTCAGATATAGGAACCCAAACAGGTTTGGGTCCCTTCTTATGAAAAGTAGGATGCAATACATGTGTGGTATGCTGTAAATCATGCACCTTTGGTCTCCACACCCAATGTGTACTATGGTGAACAATGCAAGTGTGTGAGATGTGTCCTAGCATGCCACATGAAAAACATCTAACACCTGGAAAAGGATTTCTTAAATGGCTTGAGTTATAATGCCTCTTCCTAGGTTTTGGCTTTTGATCAAGTATTGGTGTCATCCTAGTTTTCTTAAATGTATCCAGTTCATTTTGAATTCTCAAGTTAGTACTTTTTATGGCATCATTATCAATCCTCAAATTTTTTTCCATCTCTTTAGAATTCTTAAACTTAGATTCAAGTGATGTGTGTGTGGCTTTTAGTGACTCATGCTCTTCAATTAATTCACAATGCTTTTTGTTTAACTCATCAAATTCATCAAGTAGAGTCATGTGATTTGAATCAATCGTAGAAAGATCTTTGAGAATAACTTCATGCACTTTTTGTAAATTCAAAAATTTAAATTTCAAGCTAGCATGTGTTTTC
Organism: Dendrobium officinale; assembly: GCA_019514585.1. NCBI lineage: Eukaryota > Viridiplantae > Streptophyta > Magnoliopsida > Asparagales > Orchidaceae > Dendrobium > Dendrobium officinale. The sequence continues at coordinate 35,404,139 of CM033699.1, read as the reverse complement.
TTAAGTTTCCTATATGATGCATGAATTTTTTTAGAAACTTTAAGAAGTTGATCATAGGAAAGTTCACATACCTCTTCTTGATCAAGATTATCGTTTGCCATTAAGCACAAGTTTGTTGTCTCATCTTCTAGTTCCATCTCCGATGAAAATGATGTAGAATCTGCCCAAAACACCTTTTAAAGTCTCTTTCTATCTTTTCTAAACTTGGATTTCTCCTCACTCTTTTCCTTACTTGTGTGCATTTTAAGTGTAGGGCAATCAGCTCTCATGTGTCCGGACTTCCTGCATTCATAATAAATCACATCAGACGATCCTTTATAATATTTGTTATCCTTACATTTTCTCTAATTTTGATGATGCTTTTGCTTCTTCCTTAGAAAGCTTTTGAGTTGCCTTGTGATAAAGGCAATGTCATCGCTCTCAGACCCAGAAGAATCAGAGTCAAATTTGTACGCTTTCAGTGCCACTGTTTTCTCTTTTTTTTCTCACATGCATCAAGATTTCTTTGATTCACCCCTTGCTCATAAGCAATGAGTGAGCCAAGTAAGTTATCAATCGAATAGGTGTTTAAATCCTTAGATTCAGTTATAGCAGTGATTTTAGCATCAAAAGAGGAAGACAAGCATCATAAGATTTTGTTTACTTTTTCATAGTTTAAAAGTTCTCTTCCTAGGGCATGCAAAGAAGTTACAATTTGAGTAAACCGTGTATATATATCAGAAATTGATTCAGAAGGTTTCATACGAAAAAGTTCGTAGTCATGCAAGAGAATATTCAAACGAGATAGTTTCACTTCATTGGTTCCTTCATAAGTAATGCATAACTTATCCCAAATCTCTTTTCTAGTAGAGCAAGTAGAAACACTCATGTAATCCTCTGACTTTAAAGCACATAAAAAATAGTTCAAACACTTCTCATTCAATTGAGCTAAATCTCTTTCATTGGTAGTCCATTCAGAAAAAGTAACTTTAGTTTTAATTCTGTTAATTTTATGAGTAGGTGGAGAATATCTTTCTTTAATAAGCATCCACATGAGATAGCCAGTTGATTGCAAAAAAGCAGACATGCGAGTTTTCCAAAAATCAAAAGGAAGGTTGTCAAATAAGGGAGGTCATGTAATAGAATATCCTTCAGTTATTTTACGATTCCTAAAGTTAGCCATGGATAAAAATTCAAAAAGTTTTCAAACTTTATTTTTATGAATCCCACTCTGATATCACTTGAAAGTTCGTTAATGATGTTAGGCCCTATGAACTAGTCCTGAGGCTAACCAAGAGGGGGGGTGAATTGGTATTTTAAAAAAAAATTCTTTAAAACCAAGAGAACAAATATCACAAACCAAAATCACCACGAAAAAACAAGTGCGAAAAAATTAAAGTACGGAAGCAGTAAAAAGAACACATGGGTTTATAGTGGTTCGGTCAACTTGACCTACTTCCAATCCTCGGAGGTGCCCTCCGACTATTGCACTACCAACGTGACTCTCCTTTAGCCCCACAACTAGGCGGAGAAGCCCTTACAAAAGTACCTCCTTTTTGCCACACCCGGCAAGGCAGAGAACCTAATTCCTTTCGCTTCCTCCTGAAGCAGGCAGAGAACCACGATCATTTGCTAAAATTTACCTCTCCCAACCCTTCCGAGGACAAGAGACTTTAGGGAAGAAGAAGTGGAACAATGCTTGGAACAACCCTTGTGAACCCCCTCATAAGCTCCCCCTCACAAGATCCTCTCTCTCTCCCTCTTTCTATCTCTCTCCTTTAGGTTTTCTCAGGTCAAGATAGCAGCCAAGGATGTTCAAAAACATTGAAAATAAGAGATCTTAAATAGAAGAGCTTCAAAGGTGCTCATTAATTTCAAGTTGCTGACTTTATCGTCTAGGATGACATGGACATCGTCCTGGCCAATCAGTACAAATCTCATAAGATCAGCCAGAGCATCGCCCTGAATGCAAACTGGATGATTGAAAATTTGCTTGATCTTCCTAGACAATCTCAAGATCGTCCAGACGATCAGTTCAATTCAGAGGAAAATCATCCAGAGCATCGCCCTGAATTTGAGCTGTCCGATCCAAATCAGCCAGGAGCAACCAAGGGTTTTTGAATGGATCATCCAGGCCGATCTTGAGATCATCCAGGACGATGTGATCGTATCAATCATCCTTAATTACTCCCATGATTATCAGATCGATTTAGGAATAATTATACAATATCGTCCAGGCCGATCAAAGAATCGTCCTGTCCGATTTCCAAAAATACAGAATACCTAAATTAATTATGGCAGTAATTTCTTTTCTTATTGAGCATATCTTCCTGACCGATACATGTATCATCCAGGCCAATCAGTTAATTACAACTGCCTTAACTAAAATCCTAATTAGATCTTTTATTTTGAACTCGATCGTCCAGGATGATATAAATATCATCCGGGCTGATGTGAGTAAAAACACAAGTTCTAAATCTCTCAAGTGTGTGTGTGTAGGGTTACTTAACATCAGTCACTTCAAACAATTACAATTGACTCAAGAAAGAAAAAAAAAAATACAAACTGACTCAACCCTAATCTACCCAGTCTTGAGCTGATTCTGATTTCCGTTCGATCTTTGAATCCTGAAAATATCAGTAGTAAAGGCAGTCGAAAAGAAGCAAGAAAGTTTGCTAATCATAAAAACATAATTCATGGAATCTACAAGAGCCACAGAAGGACGGGTCCTGGATGTAGTGGCTTATTCGATTTGTAAAGGCCTCCCAAAAACAGATCCAAGCGCATGCATGACTTAAGGGTTAAAAAAATGTAATCTCAAATTCGGAAAGGAAATCCAAATTGAAACTATTGGAGACTCTTCATGCACATCGAAAAAAAATGTCCATTTTAAAACTCTCATTTGATAGTTATTGATAAAATAAGATCTCCTAGCAAAAACTCTACTATAGTCGAGATCGTTCGACAACTGAATTGCAACATGTCTAGAATCCAAAAGCCCAATGGAATAAAAACCAGAAAGTTTATGATTTGCGAAAAAACTACGAATAGAATCCAGATTAGGCCTACATAAAGCAAGTTTCCCAACAAGGGTAAACTGAAACGGGGAAGCTAGCTTAACAACATCTTCATCGAAAATAAGAACAGCAGGCACACCATTCACCACAGATTGAGTAAATATAGGGATGTTATCACCTTGCATCGGGTTACCAGAGAGAACATCTTTGAAAGAATGCATAGGAGACTTGGATGGAGCATCACCATCAAGATCGAAAAAGCCTATGCTTTTTCCATGTGTCGGGCTGGAAACCTTCCCCCAAGCATTGGACGAAGACATCCCTGCCAAGATCCGTGGCCCCAAGCCGGGCTAGAAAGCGAAAGGGCCACCAAAATACGAAACAAGGAAGAAAAACGAGGCTAAAAGGAGAGAAAACGAGCGCTCGGTGGAAGGCCAAATGGAACCCTAAAATTGCCCTGGAGGCGGCTAGGGCAAAAGCTCTGATGTAGAAGTGGTATTTTCATTCCCCAAATTTTGCACCATTTTATCCTTTAGCTTCATTCGATAGTTGTTTATTTTATTGTATCTAGTGAGTTATGAGATTTTTTGGATAAAAATATCTTGATTGAGATCGAGCAGACGATGCCACTGGCTTAGGATCAGTTGAACTGAATGAGTGAGGCATTCATAGATGACCTGATCAGTTAAACATTCAAGGTAAAGTTTCATCTTCTAAGTGTAGAGTAGTTTGTTGAGCTATCCATAGAAAGTTGCATTAAAGTTTTCTTTTAGGTGTATGGAAACATAATGTTGTAAGTTATTCAAAGAATACAAAAACATGAAAAATTTATATCATTATTTATTACTGCAGACTGGTTTGTTGACCCATCAATTCTTGCTCATGAACTTTGCTCTACCTCAAATGTAAAAGAGTTCTATAAAAGAGAATGAAATGGAGAGAATAGAGGATACATGATGAAATGATTCAGCAGAATTCAGAGATAGAAATCCTCATTAATGCTTATATCAATACAGGTACAGTGCATTGTGTATATATATGTAGTTAGGATTGTTCTGGAATCTGCAATGGCCGTTTTTGACAGAAGGAGGTGGTGCACTGATGTAGACAGACTTGTTTAGTTGGTATGGTCTGTGGTGCACTTAACCGGTGTGTCAATAACCCCCCTCAAATTAAGTATCTAGTTGTTGGATATTTAATTTGGTTCGAAGGGTGGAGAAGAGTTGAGCTGAGAGGGCTTTGGAGAATATGTTTGCTGGCAAATCTATAGAACTGATATGGAAGATCTCAATATCTTTGCTCTTCATATGGTCACTTATGAAATGGTAGTCTAATTCTATATATTTGGTCATTGCGTGGAAGACAAGGTTATTGGCAAGAGCCAGTGCTAAAATGTTGTCACAGTATATTGAATTTGGGAGCGGTTGGTCGATGTGGAAGTCGACAGCTAAATGGCAAAACCAGATAACGTCTGATGTTGTGGAAGATAAAGATTTGTATTTGACTTTGGTGTATGACTTGGCCACGGTAGCTTATTTCTTGATGTGCCATGAGATTATATTGGGACCAAGATACGTACAGAAACATGTAATGGATTTTTGGTTAGTGGAATCGGCTGGCTAGTCAGCATCGATTTAGGTTAAAAGGGTGAGGTCACCTTTGGTAAGTGGTAAGACATAGTGGAGTGTGCCTTTGATGTTGCGAAGGAGTCTTTTGAGATCTTGGAAGTCACGAGTGGATGGGTTGTGCATATGTTGGCATATGCAATTGGTGGTGGATGCGATGTCTACGCGAGTCATAGTAAGGTATTGTAAAGAGCCAGCGAGGTGATAGTATGATGTGGGATCTGAATATGGCAAGTCAAGGGAGAGGTCTTTGGTTGTTTTTAAGGACATATGGGTGGTTGCTGGCATGCAAGATGTGTAGCCAACAAAGTCTAATATGACGGGGGCATAGTGATATTGGTGCAAAAACATGGAAAAAGATATTGGTTGCATATATATGCCAAGAAATAAGAAAATTGATCCAAGTTGTTTAAGAGAAAAAGTAGCATGCAGTTGTGACAACAGTGGCTAAATGGTGTCTGTGTGGTTGCCTGTAAGGAGTATGTCATCAATGTATATCAAAAGATATAGTTGAATATCCTTTTTGTTGTATATAAGAAGAGATGGTTTGGACCTGCTGAATAGAAACCGAAATTGAGTACAAATTGAAAGTCCGAATATGTTGTTAGACCTAATAGATTTGTCCCAAGGCTAATTAAGAGGAGGATTAATTGGTTATTTAAAAATTCTCTTAGTAAATTAAAAAAATTAATTTTAGATTTTTTAATCACAATGATAAATTTTCTCAAAGATATTTTTCAACCACAAAATTAAAACTTGCAGAAAATAAAAATACAATAAAAAAGTAAAAATAGAATAACATAAAATTTTATAGTGGTTTTGTCTAACTAGACATATGTCCACTCCCTAAAGACTCTCTCTTCAGGTATTGGACTATACCAAAGTGACTCTTATTTTGCTCCCTCAGCAAAGCGGAGAAGCCCTTACAATAATCTTTCTCCACCAAACTTGGATGCAATAGAGTACCGTCACCCTTTCTCACCCTCCTAGTGATGGTAGAGAATCACCATCCTTTCACACCCTCATGGTGTTGACAGAGTACCGTCATCCTTTTACACACTCATGGTGTTAGCAGAGTACCGTCATCCTTTCACACCTTGTTGGTGTTTACAGAGTACCTAATCTCTTTTGAAAATCTTCTTTCAAGAGCCTTCAAGAAAGTAGGAAATTACTTTGAAGAACAAGCAAGAGATCCTCACCGTTAGGCAACCTTGTGAATCCCCTCACAAATCCCTCTTAAGAAATTTCTCACTCTCCAATCCTAATATACTAGCCCAAACACTCTCCAAGTGCACTCTAAAAAAGAAATTTGCAGTAGGAGATAGTGTCAATCAATTTTTAGGACTCTTAAATATGAAAGATAGAAAAAACCATCCAATTTTTTTTTTTAATTTGAGCATTAGATCGTACAGTACGATCATACGTCGTACAGTACGATCATACGTCGTACATATTAACAGTTCAAAAAATCCTTATATGATATGGAACGAACCTATTTTCATACTTTGTCAGTTGTATGTATGAACTGATATCATACTATATGAATAGTTCAAAAAGGAACAAGTTTGTCAGGTATGATTTTGTACAAATGCATTTCATACATTGGTCGGCATACTGTATGAAATTCATTTCATACAATTCGATCAGTTTAACCAAATTATGTTTCATTTGGTACAAAAATGGACAAGTCCATTTCATACTTTGGACACCATTTGTACGAAACTAATTTTATATTGTATGAACAATTCAAAAAATTTATCTATTGGTATGGAATGAACTGGAACACACCCATATCATACTCTGTAAGTTATTTGTATGAAACTCATTTTATGTTGTACGATCAGTTCAAAAAATAGTAAGTTTGTTCGTGATGAACTGATACATATCCATTTCATACTCTAGGTGTCATTTGTACAAATATAACTTCGTGTAGTATAAATAGTTTAATAAAAAATTTCTAAGTCATGATTCGATTACTTCCTTTCTAGAGGAACACTAAAGAAAAATCGTCCAGTACGATTCAAGAATCATACAATACGATTAGTTTTAAAAATATAAGTTTTGACTCACTCCCCTAATATGAGTGTGCACGATTACCCAATTACAAGCACACTCTCTCAAACTAAAAAAAAAAGTACATACTTCAATTATAAGAAACTCTAATCTAATCTATCTTCAAGTCTTCGTCAGTTTGGAGTATGATTTTCCTAAAATATTAGTACACACAAATAACACAAACAAGATTTTCCTAATATATGCAAGAGAAATAGTAATCAACATAATAATATTTTGGTATCATAAAAAATACACATAATATAAAAAAATAGATTTGAAAATTAAGCCGCAACAATCTTCTTTTTTTTGATAATGATAAAATAATTATTATTTGAGTTATCACTTAATATAATTTTTCTCTTAAGCTCCCGCTAACTGACTGACCAATTTAAAATAAGAGGATCCCATAAAAATAAAAAACACAAACCTAAAATAAAAAAGAAACAAAAACTACCAAAATAAATACAACACGAACAAACCATAAACATACTAACGTGAACAACACATACACGAATACAACATAAAACATACAGCACGAACAAAATATACACACATTAACATGAACAACACATACACGAATAAAGCATAAAACATACAACGTGAACAAAATATACATAGATTAACACGAAAAAAATACATACACACATACATAAAATAATCCAAAACATCAAACAACAATTAATGACTCCCCATTTTGACAATAACTAAAATGGAAGTACAACTTGAAATAAAAAGTTTCTATAGATAAAACAAAAGAGTTGAAGAAGAAGAAGATTTTAAACTAATTGCAAATACAACATTTACTTCCTAATGCTCAAAAGAAAAAAATTAAATTTTAAATCAAAGAATAACTAAGATAAGAAAAGTTAACTATGGTTCACTGTTCATTTTAGAAAAATTAAATAAAAATAAATGTTTCAAAAAAGATGAAATAAAGATTAATTAGTTACTAATTCAATAATGAAGATTATTATCGATTATATCAATTTGTGTTAGAGATAAATGATAAAGGAAAGAATAGTATATTTTCAATTGGCAACATTGCGCATCTTTTTAAATTTTTTGTGACACACTTTGTGAATCATTTTTATTTTGACTAATTTTGTTCCTCTTTTTTTACTTTGGCGAATATTGTGCATCTTTTCAAACTTGGCACACATTGTGCATTTTTTTTTTACATTTTTGATCTTTCTAAGATCAATAAATCTTAACTCAAATTTCAATAATGAATAAAAAATAAATACATTGAAAAAGATATAAACATTTTAAAAAAGACATCTATTTTGTAATAATTATAGCTAAGTAATAGTTGTTTATAAGAATATGATATTGATCTTCTAATCAATATCTAGTCATAATATAACTTAAAATTTTGAGAGATTAAATTTTACAAGGAAATTAGTTTGTAGAGAAAAGTAATTGAAAATCATATTCTAAAGATCAACCATAAAAGCTTTTCCTATAAAAACATAAAAATTTCAAGAAGTAAAATTTTTATGTACGTCAACACAATATTCCATCATTTTAATTATCATTTAGAATACATATAAACACCTTTTTCCATTTAAAATCACATCATCCCTGAAATACAAGAACAACACATGAAGACACTAATATATAAAATCACTAAAGTCATATGAAAACATCTGAATAACAATTACATAAACTCATCAGCAACTACAACATAGAAGTATAACTAATATTATGAGGGGCATTAATCTGTAGAAGGTAGGGTTGAACATTATAAAGTAACTACTGATCGTAGCTACATTAGTGTTAACAAAGTCAAATTGCCCACGAATCCAACCCATGTCTTTGTTGTTTCTTGTATCCCACATATTTTGGTGATTCTAAATTTAATCAAAGTGATGATCAAAATAAGTTTTCATTCTGTCGAAATGTTAGACTATTTCTTGGTAGAAATTCTGGTCGGGTCCAAGTATAAGTGTAGGTGCTGGCGGTGGGGCTCCTTCTTCTCCCTCAAAATCTTTTCCCTCTAAACATTGATCTCGCCCAAAGAGTTCCCAAAAAGAGGCATCAGTAAAGAAAATAGGAAGTTCAGTGAGTAGATCAGGATGTATTAGGTTGTACTTTTTCTCTAAGACATATGCAACTAAGTAACCTAAAGCCATATTTTCTTCCTTTTATTATGAGGAAGTCCAATATCAGAAAGTTTGTAAATATAGTCTATGATAAGTTGGGCTTCATCAAAAGAAGTTTCAGTCATTATCAAGTATGTGATAATGGATAAAAGAGGAGTCAAATTTATACGATCAGCAACATTGGGAATGATAAAGGTTCTTAAGATATGCTGGATAATCCTGGCATTTGTATTAAGAGTGAACGCATAAGATAAATGGCTCACTTAGGCAACACCTCTAAGAGTCTAATTTATTTCTGACAAGTCAAAATCAGCTCTAGAGGTTAAGGTGTGTGCTATACTCCTTGGGTTCTAAGGTGGAGGAAGTTCCCAAGATCTTACTTAGTGATTTTTACATATTTCTTAAAGACAAAGGAGGTAATCCTAGTGTGATCTTAGTTTTACTTTATGTTTGCAAAGAACATTTGAAAAGTTTCACGATGGTAGGCATAAATCAGGATAAAGATGAAGGAAAATTAAGTTGAGGAAAATAGGGGCATGATAGAAAAGTTGATATCACTTTGAATGAGGAGTTGGGAAGGGATTATTTTGGCAGAAAAATACCTATCAAAAGCTTCCTCAATTTCTTTGGAAAAAATGTTGTCATCCCTTCCAGATCTAGAGGATGAACCCATAGAAGTGCAAGATCATCTGCTACTGTTGGCCATTCCTAAGGTTTGGACTGGAGAAGCTTTGGAAATAAATGAGAATGTGAAGAATAACTTATCCAAGACCCTACTATATAAGGAAAAAATAACCTATCGTACAGTACAAAATTGAATGCATACATATAATTTTAAAATTATACGGGATGAAAAATGTTTCGTAAAGATGAATGGATATGGCCAAAAATGAATTGACGTTTTGTAAAATGCCATTCCCAAGAAGTCCTTTCATATAGACCTTTTGACCATGTGAACATACAGAAGAACACCTATTCTTCTGAGATGATCAGAATATTAAAGATAATTTTAAGATGGTTAGGTTCATCCACATGAAAATTTGATAACAAAATCGTACAAACGAAATGAGATTTCGCACGTATGATCTGATAAAAATAACTGAACATTTTAAAAATCATCCCCAATTGTATAGATGAAGCAACAAGGCTTGTACAAATGATGACGATATCATACAATATGAAATTCAATAAAAAACTCAGTTTTGTATGCTCAACTCAGAAAACTATCATGTATATCGTACATTACAAAATTTTTTGTACAATAAGAAGAACATACTTAAAACAAGACATGATAAACAGAAAACCTTTTTAAAATCAATCACCTGAAATCCAATGACATGCAAAAAAAAAAATCAACAATAAAATAGTAAAAGAAAAATAATCAAATAACTAAAAACAAAAATACATAAACAAACAAACAGTAATAAACAAATAGAGAAAATAAATAAAAACATAATTACATAGCAAATCAAGTTTACAAAATTTTAATTTAAGCATTAAGATCAATCACACATAATTTAGTTCTTAAAGTAATAAACATGTCAAAAGCTAGAGGTTTTATGAAAATGTCTGCAAGTTTATTTTCAATAGCAACATGAAGCAATTCAATTTCTCCTTTAGCCACATGATCTCTAATGAAGTGATGTCTCATATCAATATACTTGGTTCTAGAATGTTGAATAGGATTCTTTGAAATGTGTACGACACTTGTATTGTCACAAAAAATTAAAATTATGCCAACTAAAAATCTTAAGTCAATTAATTATTATTTTAATCAAAGAACTTGTGTCACACAACTGCCTAAGGTAATGTATTCTACTTCAGTAGTAGAAAGGGCTACTGAATTCTATTTTCTACTAGACCAAGAAACTAAAGATTTTCCTATGAATTGATAAGTTTTAGAAGTACCTTTTTGATTAACCCTACATACTATAAAATCTAAATCAGAATATCCAATTATTTCAAAAGAACAGTTGTACTTGAGATAATAAATTCTTAAATTTTGAGTTCCAAAAAGATATCTTAGAGTTCTTTTAATTATTGTCAAATGTGATTCCTTTGAATCAGATTGAAATCTAATATGCAAACAAAAACTAAACATGATATCTCGTTTGTTATAAGTTTAGTAAAGAAATGATCTAATTATACCTCTAAATTTATTTTGATCAATAGATTTTCCCATAGAATTGTTATATAACTGCACTAAGGAACTCATTGGTGTATCCACTTGTTTATTATTATCCATTACATAATTTTAAGAATGTCTTTAATATACTTCGATTGACTAAGAAAGTTCCTTCCTCAGTTTGTTTCATAGTAAAATTAAAAAAATAACTCAAGTCTCCCATCAAACTCATTTCAAAATAACTACTCATTATTTTTGAAAAATCATTACAAATATTTTTATTGGTAGACCCAAATAAGATATCATTAATATGTATTCAAATAATGAGTATGTCATCTCTTATCCATTTCATGAAAGAGTGGTGCCCGTACTTTCTTTCATAAATGATCTTTCTAATAGAAAAGTGCTTAACCTCTCAAACTAAGCCTTAGGTCTCTATTTTAGTCCATATAATGCCTATTTCAATTTAAACATATAATTAAGAAATTTAGAATTTTCAAAACCTAGAGGTTGCTCATTATAAACATCATCTTGTATGTCCCCATTAAGAAAGGCACTCTTAACATCCATTTGATATAATTTAAAACTTTTAAAATAGACAAAGGCTAACAAAATTCTAATTACTTCAAGTCTGGCTACAGGGAAAAAAGTTTCTTTAAAATCAATTCCTTCTATTTGATTAAACCTCTTGGCCACCAATTTTGCATTAGTTTTAATTACAACACATGAATCATTCATTTTATTTTTAAACACGCACTTAGTTTCAATAATACTTTGATTCTTAGGCCTTTTAATTAATTCCTAAAAATCATTTCTAAAAAATTAATTCAATTCTTCCTAAATGATCAAAATTCAAAATTCATCCAAAAATGCTTAATTTATATTAGTAGGTTCAATCATCAATATAAAGGCAGAATGATTCACTTCTTTGTTAAGTCCATACCTATTTCTAACACCCTGACTAGGTTCACCTAAAATAAATTTCTTAGGGTAACTCTTAGAAAATTTTCATTCTCTAGGCAAAGAGTTTTCAATTCTAACATTCTCTTCCAAATTTGACTTTTTAATTCTTTGGGAGATATTTTTATTATTATCTTCTTCTAACCTTAGTTCTTCCCAAATACTAGATTCATCAAAAATAGCATGTGTGGTCTCTTCATCTATTAAAGTTATATTGTTAAACACTCTATAGGATTTGCCAACATTAGAATGTTCAAGAAAAAATCCTTCATTAGATTTAAGATCAAATTTTCCTAAAAGAGTTTTATCATTATTGTGGATGAACACCTTGTATCCAAAAATATATAAATGTGAAAGATTAGGTATTCATCCCTTAATAAGTTCATACGGTTTCATATTCAATTTAGATATAATATTCACCTTATTCAAAAAATAACAAGCCGTACTAACCACTTTAGCCTAAAAATATTTTAGAAGTGAGTATTTTGCCAACATGGCTCTAGCGGCTTCTATTAATGTTCTATTCTTTCTTTTAATAACCCCATTCTTCTGAGGCATCCTAAGTGCTAAAAAATAATGATCAATACCATAGTCTTTATAAAAATCTTCAAAATTTTCATTTGAAAATTTTCTCCATGATCATATTGAATTGATAAAATCTCGCACCATAATTTCCTCTAAATCCAAGTAGAAAAGCTTTTAAATTCCTCAAAGGATTCACTCTTATGAAATAAAAACTTAACCCAAGTGAATCTTAAAAAATCATTAACTATAACAAATCTAAAAACTTTACCTCATTGACTTATAGTGCTAACGATTCAGAAAAGATCCATATGAATGATTTCTAATGATTTTCTAGTTTTAAGATCCTTAGTGGAATGAAAGGAGGACTTCACATATTTTTCTAATTGATATGTATCAAACATGTGATTTTTAGTGAAGTTTAGTTTAGGTATACCTCTAATCAACTCTTTTTTGGTAATCTTCCTAAGATTTTTTATGTATACATGATAAAGTCTCCTATATCATAACCATGATTCATTAGTATTTATTTTGAGAAAAAAAATATTTGAAGATTTAACAAAATTAAACTCAACCTTGTACGTGTTATTTACCCTATTTCCATATAATACGTCAATTCCATTTTGGCTTATTATGCAGCTTGTGGGAAAATTTTTTTTACACTATAACCTTTATCACATAGCTGACTAATACTCAACATGTACCTACCACTTTCCTTATGGTATTATCTCTCATTCTAACCTTGCCTCTATTCCTGGTTTCCAGCGATATGAATTGTATCATGTCTCCAGTTATATGCTTCAAACATCTTCTATTCCAGTACCAAATACTCTCATGAGGTCTTGTATGAGAGCGTGCCTATAAAATGACCAAACTTTAGACTTGGGAACTCAAACAAGTTTGGGATTACCTTTTGGTAATTATAATCTAGATGCATATTTCATATATAATATTTTATACATCTTAGCTCCCCACACTAGATGTTTTATACTATAAATCTGTAAGTGTGAGAGATATGACTAAACATTCCATAAGAAAAATATTTAACTCCAGGAAAAGGATTAATCAATCTATGATAGTTATACAATATTTTCTTAAGTTTTGAAATTTTAGGCTTTTGATCAAGATTAAAACATTATTCAAGTGTATGGGGTATCCTATTTTTCCTTAAGAGCTTTCAATTTCACTTTAAAATATGAGTTATCACTTTCTAAACTAGCATTATCAACTTTCAAATAGTACTCTCTACGATCAGATTCATCCTTAATTGTTTTAAAGTAATTTTTAAGTTTAGTATATGATGATTTCAATTGTTTATGCTTTTTGCTCAAATATTCAAACTCATATAATAATTTTATGTGGTTACTATTTTTTTAGAGAGTTCCTACTTAGCTTTGCATTTTTACATTCTTGCAACTTATAAGTTTTTGATGATTCCAAATATTATCATTTTGATTATTATTTTCTCTTAATATATTTTGGAAGAACTGTTTCTGCTCTTGTATGTGCTAACATTTTAGGAAAATCATACTCCAACTTATTGAAGACTTCAAATCAAGATTAGCTTATAATATTTTGAAAATTGAAGAATGTATTTTTTCATTTTATTAAGTCTGAGAGAGTGTAATTGTAATTAAGTAACTAAGCACACACACACCTGGGGAAGAGTTTTAAAATTCACATTTTTTTTAAATTGGTCATATAGTACGAATCATGTTCATACAGGAAGATCTGGCCAATTATATTTCCTAGTGAGGAATGGAACGAACAGAGAAGGGCTAAAATTTTTTGAGTCTAGATCGTATGGACAATATTTTTCATTCATCCCAAGATGATGTTCTCTATTTTTTCCAAATGTGAAGATCGTACAGATGATAATTTCCATTCATCCCAGGATAAAATTCTCTATTTTTGACAAATGTGAAGATCGTATAGACGATAATTTCCATTCATCTTATTAATCATCCTTAATTACTTACCTTAATTGCCAGATTAATTTAGGAATAATTGTATCATATCGTCCAAGCCGATACAAGATCATCCTGACCGATTTCTATAAATAAATAATGTTTAAATAGATCATGGCGGCTGATTCTTTCTATTTTGAGCTTATCGTCCTAGCCGATACATATATCGTCCAGGCTGATCGGCTAATGACGGCTGCCTTAACTATGATAACTGATTAGGGTTTCTATTTTAAACTCGATCATTCAGGACGATATAAGTATCATCCGGGACGATGTGAGTAAAAAAAGAAATTCTAAATCAGATAGAAAAATCACTCAAGTGTGTGTGTAGGGTTAATTAGCATCAAATATTTCAAAGGTTATAATTGACTCAAGAAAGGGAAAAAAATTACAGACTAACTCAAACCTAGTCTACCCAATCTTGAGCTTGTTCCGATTCCAGTTCGATCTTGTGGTCTTGAAATGTTAGTAATCAATTATTTGCTATCATCAAAATCATAATCCATGAAAAATAGGTTTGCAATAATAGACTGTTCGTCCATATGATAATTTCCATTCATCCCAGGATGATCTACTCTATTTTTGGTAAATACACAATTAGTCCACATGATATTTATCATTCATCCCAGGACAATCTGCTTGGTTTTTGGCAAATACATTGTTCATCCAGACGATATTTATCATTCATTCTAAAATGATCTGCTGTATTTTTGACAAACATACTGTTCGTCCAAACGATAATTTTTGTTCATCACAGGACGAATGGCTCTGTTCTGTAAACTTATAGTTCTTCCTAAATTTTCGTATCAATGAACTTTGAAAAATAACTATTTGTACCGGATGAATAAAGTTCATACAGGACGATGATCAGGTACGAAGGCAGTTCATACCAATTCACATTAAGTTTGTACGCAACAGTTTTTATACTGTTCATATATATAAAATATGATTGTACAGGATGATCGTGTTCCCACAGATTTGAATTATGCAGTTTTCTGGATGGTTTTTAATGTCTTTTATATAAAATGTCCACTTAAGACTGTCATGAAAATCTTTTTGTCACTTGGTCTATTTGAATAGTAAAGGGAATTTGAAGGAGAGAGTGAGAGAGAGTGTTTGAAGGAGATTTCTTACTATTGAAGAGTGAATGGTTCACTTTGTTACTTAAAGGTAAGGATCTCTGTGCGAATTTTGTGTTTTTCTTCATTTTTTTCTCTTGTCTTTCTAGATTTCTCTCAAGAAGATATTTCTAGAAGATTCGGTCCTCTTCCAACATTCGAGGAGTGTGAATAGCCAAAGGTTCTTTGCCTATATTTAGAGGGTGTAAAAGGATGAAGGTCCTCTGCCTACACTTAGAGAGTGTGAACAGCCAAAGGATCTCTGCCAACACTTGGAGGGTCTAAAAGGACGACGGTTCTCTACCGCACCAGGTAGTGATGGAATAGAGTTTTTTTTTTTGTGAAGGCTTCTCCGCCTTTCTGTGGGGGAAAAAGGAGAGACACTAGTGGTAATAGTGTGATACCTGAAGTGGGAGACTTCAGGGAGTGGATGTAGGCTGTGTTTGATCGAACAACTATAAATCTTTGTGTCTTTTTATTTCCGCTGCTTTTAATTTATGTCATTTTATTTTTCGTAATTGAAAATTAGTTTTTAAAATTTGCTACAAAGAATCATCGGTTTCAAAAAATTTTAAAAAATAAAAAAGAGGCAAAATTTTTAATTACCAATTCACCCCCCTCTTGTCTAGCCTTTGGGACATAAGTTTAGGTCTAATAATCTAACTCATATTCGACAAGTTTCAACAAGTGATATCATAGTATAGTTTCAAAACTATAAGTTTAGACTACTTTTTTATTAATGACCATGGCTATTTTTGGAAATTGAAACACACCAGAAGGTTACTCTATAACTAGACCACCCTTGTTTGTCAATATTCCTTTCGATTTCTAGAAAACACCCATGTCAATATTTTTACAATCACTAGACTATCGTATGTGGATTGTAGTTCAAGATGGGTAGAAAAAACAAACTAGATTAGTTGACAGAGTTAGAGTTGAAATTTGGGTATAAAAAACAAACTAGATTAGTTGACAGAGTTAGAGTTGAAATTCCCTTTGCAAACTAGACTATAGAACAACGTGAACTAGCACAACTTAATGCTAAATGTTTAAACAATTTCTTTTGTGCACTAAAATTTGAAGATTACATGCATGTTTCCACTTGAAAAAGTTGAAATGATATATGGGATAGACTTTGTATAAGCTATAAAGGGAATAACGAAGTTAAATAATCCAGACTTAATATATTATTGCATGATTATAAATTATTTTGCATGAAACCCAATGAATCTATTTCTGACATATACACAAGATTCACATAAATAGTCACCAATTTACATGCATTGGATAGGGAACTAACGAACGCTAAAATGGTTAATGAGATACTTCGTTGTTTGTATACTACATATGATGCTAAGATAACTGCAATTATAAAATCTAAAGACTTAAACATTTACTCTATTGACAATCTTCTTGGATCACTAATTGCTTATGAGTAAGGAGTGAGTCAACGAAAGATTTATGCAGGAGAGCCACGAAAGGAGAAGAACATTGCACTGAAGTTCGAGGAGTTGAAGAGTGATCTATCTCAACCTGAGGATGTGGATGACATCACAATAATGACTAGACAGTTCAGAAGCTTTTTAAAGAGGAAGCAAAAGAGACGCCAGTAATGGAACCGAGGTAAGTTCAATAGGAATGTCAAGATTTCTAATGATATGATTTGCTACTAGTGCATGAAACCTACATTAAGTCAGACTGCCTAAAACTTAAAGCCACTCCTGGCAAGGAGAAGGTAGAGGAGAAACCAAATGTTAAGAAGGGCAAGAAGAAATTCCAAAGAGTTTTCTAGGCGGACTCAACTTCAGTCTCGTCGGAAACTGAAAAGGAAGAGGAAGTCACCAATCTGTTCTTGATAGCCGATAATCTTGATCAGCCCGATCAAGAAGAGGTATGTGACTTAACTTATATCAAACTTTTTGATGTCTCTGAAAGAATACATGATGTATATAGGAAACTAAAAAAATGCATTCTAGTCTAAACTTAGAATTACAAGAACTACAAAGAGAACATGAAATATTTAAGAAAGATCATGCATTAATTGATAGCAACCACATAAAATTACTTGATGAGTTCGATGATTTGAATAAGACTAATAATAATTTAAATTCATCCTATGCAAAATTGGAAAAAAAAATTAAAGAATTTAAGGATGAATCAGAGAGTAAAAAATATATGTTGAATTACACAAATCTTGTGTTGGAAGATATGAATATATTTTTTAGATTGAAAATAAAAACTCTTGAGGAAAATAGGATACCCCCAAGACTTAAAGATTTCACTAATCCTATTTTATAACCAAAATTTATACAATCTAGGAATAGACAGAATAATTATAGAAGATTAAGAAATCTATTTCTTGGAGTTAAATGCTATAATTGTGGATTGATTGAACATATAGTACACACCTATACATTTGATATAAAAACTCATTTGGTGTGGAAAACTAAGGTGCATAAACTTAGACATATTTTACATGTATCTTTTTATAATTTGTCAAAAGGTGAACCCAAACTTGTTTGGGTTCTCGGGTTTAACATTTGATGATTTTGTAGGCACGCTCTCATACAAGGCCTCATGAGAGCATATGGTACTTGGACAGCGGTTGCTTAAGGCATATGACTAGAGATACTAATCAATTTATATCGTTGGAAGCTAGATGTAGAAGCAGGGTTATACTTGGAGATAACACCATAAGGAAGGTGATTGGATCATGTATGATTGGAAATATTGAGAACTTTTTTATTGCAAATGTGCTATTAGTTGAAGGCTTAAAGCATAATCTGCTAAGTATTAGCCAGCTATGTAATAAAGGATACAGAGTTAAATTTTTTCCTACCAGCTACATATTAAGCCTAAATGGTATTGATGTTTTGCATGGTTTGAGGATAAATAATATTTATATGCTTAATTTAAATTGCATCAAAACTCCTACTACTTTTTTCTTGAAAATAATTTCTGATGAGTCATTGCTTTGACATAGGAGACTTTACCACTCTAGCAAGAAAAATTTAAGGAGAATTATCCAAAAGAACTTAGTGAGAGGTATACCAAAACTAGACTTTACTAAGGACCACCTTTGTGATGCTTGTCAATTAGGAAAATAGGTGAAGTCCTATTTTAAGTCCAATAAGGATCTTAAAACCTGTAAACCATTAGAGATTTTGTATATGGATCTTTTTGGACCAGTTAGAACTATAAGTCTAGGAGGAAATGTATACGGATTTGTTATAGTAGATGGATTTTCTAGATTCAAATGAGTTAAATTTTTATATCATAAGAGTGAATCATTTGAAGAGTTTAGGGATTTTTCAACTTGGATCAAAATAAACTATGATGTGAGATTTTGATGATTCAAAGTGATCACGAAGGAGAATTTGAAAATGAGAAATTTGAGGATTTTTGTAAAGATAAATGGATTGATCATAATTTTTTTGCACCTAGAACCCCTTAGCCGAATGAGATACTCAAAAGGAAGAACAGAACTTTAATAAAAGCTGCTTAAGCCATGTTGGCAGAATATTCACTTCTTAAATTTTTTTGGGTTGAAGCGGTTAGCACAGCATGTTATGTTCTGAATAGGGTGAACATCATATCAAACTTGAATTAAACACTCTATGAGTTACTATAAGTGGGACTAAGTGGTATTCAAAAATAAAATGAATGACTCATGAGTAGTCATTAGAAATAAGGCTAGATTGGTGGCTAAGGGGTATAATCAGATTGAAGAGATTGATTTTAAGGAGACTTTTTCCCCTGTAACTAGACTTGAAGCAATTACGGTTTTGTTAGCCTTTGCCTATTTTAGAAGATTTATATTATTTCAAATAGACGTTAAAAGTACCTTTTTGAATGGGATAATTTTAGTTGTTTATGATGAACAACCTCCAGGCTTTAAAAATTCAAAATACATAAATCATATTTTCAAATTGAAAAAGATATTAAACATATTGAAATAAGCACCTAGGGCTTGGTATGAGAGGTTGAGCACCTTCCTTCTTGAGAGATCTTTTAAAAAGGAAGTGTGTATACAACTCTCTTTTTGAAAAAAAATTATTAGAGGATATACTCATTGTATAAATTTATATTGACGATATCATCTTTGGATCTACAAATAAAAATCTTTGTGATGATTTTTTCAAAATAATAAGTAGTGAATTTGAGATGAGCCTAGTGAGAGATTTGAGTTACTTTCAAGGCTTTAACATTAAGCAAATTGAGGAGGGTATATTTCT
Organism: Dendrobium officinale; assembly: GCA_019514585.1. Taxonomy (NCBI): domain Eukaryota; kingdom Viridiplantae; phylum Streptophyta; class Magnoliopsida; order Asparagales; family Orchidaceae; genus Dendrobium; species Dendrobium officinale. The sequence goes on along the minus strand of CM033699.1, from coordinate 35,384,434 downwards.
TAGTCAATCGAAGTATGTTAAGGACATCCATAAAAAGTATGAAATGGATAATGCTAAACCTGTTAGTACACCTATGAGTTCCTCAGTTCAGTTGGATAAGGATCCTAAGAGAAAATCTCTTGATCAAAAGAAATTTAGATGAATTATTAGATCTTTGCTTTACTTGACAGCTAGCCGACCTGATATTATATTTAGTATTTATATGTGTGCTAGATTTCAAGTAGATCCAAAACAATCATATTCGACAGTAGTAAAAAGGATTTTGAGGTATCTCTTAGGAATTCAGAACTTAGGGATTTGATATCCTAAGTTTAGCTATTCATTTGGAATAATTAGATATTCAGATTCGGTCTTTATAAGTTGTAGGGTTGATAGAAAGAGTACTTCTAAAACATGTCAATTTATTAGAAATTCTTTAGTCTCTTGGTCCAGTAGAAAATAGACTTTCATATCCCTATCTACTACTGAAGCTGAATACATAGCCTTAGGAAGTTGTGTGGCACAAGTACTTTGGTTGAAATAATAGTTAATTGATTTAGGATTAACAATAGACAAAATTCCCATTTATTGTGATAACACTAATGCCATTTGTATTTCAAAAAATCCTATTCAACATTCAAAAACCAAACATATTGACATTAGGCATCATTTCATAAGGGATCATGTATCCTTAGGAGACATTGAACTCAATCATATTTCAATTGAAAAATTAACTTGCAGATATTTTTACATAACCATTAGCCTTTGATACTTTCAGCACATTAAGAACAAGGCTTGGTGTGATTGATTTGAATGCTTAATTAAAGTTTCTACAACATTGATATGTATTTTTGTGAGTGTGTTTTGTGTCTGATTTATTTGTATATTTTTTTGTTTTTGTCACTTTTTGTGTGTGTTTGTTTTGTTGTGATTTTTATCTATTTGTTTTTTATGTTTTCAAAATCTTTTCACTTTGAAATTCATAGTTTTGATTGATCAAATGAAATTTTCTAAGTGTTATATTCATATTGTACGAAATTCAATTCGTATCGGACAAATTCTATAGCAAATCGATCGTTGGATAGAACATAATATGTATAGCTTTTTTAGTTTTTATTACAGATCATCTGTATGATCTCTAGATCATCTGGATGATGTGTATTTATTCATATGTATGAATGTGGACAGTTATACAGATAGGAGCAGTTATTATTTCTGTTCATACGTATGAACCTTTCATTCGTCTATACGAACACGTTGCATTCTGAGTGGGGACGATTCAAACCGTCATAAAAACAATCTTAAATAACCGATCATCCCAGACAAACACCTATTCTTCTATTCAAACCGTCGTAACTCGTACGATTATGAAAAGTTGTTTCATTTTAAAGGCATGCATTCGTACATACAAAATTTACTTCATTCATAAGAACGCAAGCATCGTATGGGACAAACCATTTTTCATCTATACGAAAGGTCATTTTTCTTTAAATAGAAGGGCTTTAGAACTCAAATTTCATTCTCTTCAAAAGCCTTTTCTAACCTTTCTTTTCCTTCAATCTTTCAATGGCAAGCTCAAGCAAAAGGACTAGACATGCTAAGGAACTGACTAAGGGACCTTCCTTTAGGAATGCCGAAGAAAATTTCTTATCCAAAGCAAGCGAGGAATCTTTTCCTATGTTTTTTTTGGCAAAAAAAAAAAAACACTTTTCTAGAGTTCTTATTCAGGAGAATACTATCTATCAAGTAATGCCACTTTTCACCTCTACCCAATTTGCTTTTATCCTCACTTTGATTCACTCTTATAATATGGAAACTTTCCACTATTTCCTTGCAAATATGACTTTCAGTAATGACCAGAGTAGGATTAATTCCTATGTTTTGAAAAAGAGGGTAGAAATAACCGAGGATTTGGGGATTTTCTTAAACTTAAGGACTCAAGGGATTAGAGCTCATACCTTGACCTCTGCCTCTGACTTTGATTGGACTGAGATAAACCAAGTGCTTAGAGGGATTAGAAATGTATGTCATTTGCCTAAGGTAAACACCTTACACCAAGATGCTAGAATCATCCAGCATGTTCTTAAGACTTCTATCATTCCAAAAGTTGGTGATAGAATAAATATCACTCCTCTTCTTTCCACTATAACTTACCTGATCATTATTGGCCAACCTATTGACAAAGCCCAACTCATTATTGACTATCTTTGGGCTTTCTGAAATTGGACATGCCTCCCATTAGAGAAAGAAGAACATAGCCTTAGGAGTTCTTGCGACATACATTCTTGAAAAGAAGTACAAGTTAGTTCATCCTTATATGACACATTTACAAGAGCCCATCTATTATAATGATGGTTCATTCTGAGCTATCTTTGCTAAAGATAATGGAGGTGATGGCACTGAGGGAGAAAGGAAAGCTCATGCACCTATAACTACAGCTGTTGGTGGACCATCCTTTCAAGATATGGTCCATCACTTTGATCATCTTGAGAGTTATTTTAATCAGCACTTTGATCAAATTCAGACTCACCTATACCAGCAGGATGCACAACACCAGCTGGATATGGGCTGGATTCGAGGTTAGTTTGAATCATTCAACACTAATATAGCTATGATGAATAACTACTACAACCTCTTCAACCAGCCACCTCCTCCAGATCATGTCCCCTCAGAATGATGAATGTACTTCTTTTATATTTGTCGTTGTCATACTTGTGATGTGATGTGATGGGTTTAGAGTTTTTGTAATCGCCTTTTATTTGTGTTATTATGTTAGTTTTTTTTATTTTCAAAGCTGAATTGATATCAATCATCCTCAACTGTATTATCATTTACTTTGATATCAATAAAAACTATATTGTATTATTTTAGTTATTTTTTATCTCTTTCAGAAATGTTCATTAGCCTATATAATTATCCTGACATAATTGCACATCTTAACAAGTAAAAGCAATAAAAAATTTAAAATCATTAGAAAAAACTAATTTTTTAATAAAATTTAAGTTGGTTTATAACTCGATCAAGTTAAGGCTATCAATCTCATGTTTCTTTTTAGATTAACATAATTTTAATATTATTATTATTATTATTATTTTGATGTTTTATTATTTGTCATTTCTCTTTTTAATATAAGTATTTTTATAATTAGAGAAATTTAAGCTTTTAGATTACCTATTTTGGAAATATCAATTAAAACTTGAAAAATATACAAATATACAAAAATCAAAAGAATGTGCAATGATTCACAAATTCAAAAAGAGGCACTAAATTAGCCCAATATAAAAAGATGCACAAAAGTGTGCCACAAATATTTAAAAGATGCGCAAAGCACCATAAGTATATGATCTTTTCTCTATCTTTTAATCTTTAATTTCAAATGAATCTTCTGTTCAATTTTATTTTATATTGAAATTTGAAGTACATAAATTTTCATTTCATCTACTTTGCAATAATTTTCCTTATATGATTGTCTATACTAATTAATGACATTGATATTTTCTTTCTTGTCTATGTTATATCAATACTTAAATCATATGAATCCTTATTTTTATCTAGTGATATTTATGTTTTTATAGCAAATATAACTCAATCTCTTTCTGGGTCCATTATTTAAGGCTTCTCATATGACTCCTTATATTTCTGTAGTTCGTTTCTTCTTCTCTTTTTGTTATTGTCAAAAAGGGGGAGAAATATTGTTTGTCTTGTTTTGTTCGTATCTTCTTGTGACTTGAATATTTTGTTTTATTTTTTTTTTCATGTTTAGGTTTTTGGTTCTCATTTCAGTGTCGTTTTTGTGTGATTGTCTTTGTGTGTGAAAAACTTTAATATAAAAAAAAGATTTATTCTTAATAAATGCCCATTGTACTCACAAGCTTATTTATTCAGGGGGAGTTCAAAAGAAATTTAGGATTTTCAAATTTATACAAATAATAATTATTTTGCCATCATAAAAAAGAGGGAGATTATTGAAAGAGTTGCTACTTAGCTTTGTATATTTTACATTCTTACAACATGTATGTTTTTGATGATTTCAAATATTATTGTTTTGATTATTATTTTCTCCTAAAATATTTTGGAAGAATTGTTTTTGCTCTTGTGTGCACTAACATTTCAGGTAAATCATACTCTAAGTTGTTGAAGACTTCAAATCAAGATCAGCTTAGAATATTTTGTAAATTGAAGATTGTATTTTTTTATTATATTGAGTTTGAGAGAGTGTGAATGTAATTGAGTAACTAAGCACACACACACTTGAAGAAGAGTTTTAAAATTCACATTTTTTTAAAAATTGATCGAACAGTACGAACCATATTCGTACAGGACGATCTGGTCAGTTATATTCCCTAGCGAGGAATTGAACGAATAGAGAAGGGTTAAAATTTTTCTAAGTATAGATCGTATGGATTATATTTTCCATTTGTCCTTGGATGATCTTCTCTGTTTTTGCCAAATGTGAAGATCATACAGACGATAATTTCTATTCATCCCAGGACGATTTTCTCTATTTTTGCCAAATATGAAGATCGTATAGACAATAATTTCCATTCATCCCAGGACGATCTTCTCTATTTTTAACAAATGGAAAGATCGTACAGACAATAATTTCCATTCAATCCAGGATGATCTTCTCTATTTTTGCCAAATGAAAAAGATCATACAGACGATAATTTCCATTCATCCCAGCATGATCTTCTCTTTTTCTAACAAATATGAATATCATACAGAGGATAATTATCATTCATCCCAGGATGATCTGCTCTTTTTTTAGCAAATACACCGTTTGTCCAGACGATAATTTCCATTCGTACCAGGAAGATCTGCTCTGTTTTGGACAAATACACTGTTTGTCTAGATGATATTTATCAATCGTCCCAGGATGATATACTCTATTTTTGACAAATATACTGTTCATCCAAACGATATTTATTATTCATCCCAGGACTATCTTCTCTTTTTTTGGCAAACACACTGTTCGTCCAGACGATAATTGTTCGTCCTAGGATGAATGGCTCTGTTTTGTAAACTTATAATTCGTCTTAAATTTTTGTTTCAACGAGCTTTAAAAAATAACTATTCGTACCAGATGAACCAAGTTCGTACGAGATGATGATCAGAAATGAAGGCAGTTCAAACCAATTCACATTAAGTTTGTATGCAAAAATTTTTATATTTTTCGTACGTATGAAATATGATCATACGGGATGACCGTGTTTGCATAGATTTGAATTATGCAATTTTCTAATCTATTTTTCGTGCTTTTCTATAAAAGGTCTGCTTAATACTGTCATGAAATCTTTTTGTCACTCGTCTTCATGAATAGTAAAGGGAATTTGAAGGAGAGAGTGAGTTGAGAGTGTTTGTAGGAGATTTGTAACTATTATAGAGTTAAGGGTTCACTTGGTTACTCAAAGATAAAGATCTCTATATGAATTTTATGTTTTTCTTCACTCTTTTCTCTTGTCCTTGAAAATTTCTCGTGAGAAGATTTTTCAAGAAGATCCGGTTCTCTTCCAACACTCGAGGAGTGTGAATAGCCGAAGGTTGTTTTCCTAGACTTAGAGGGTGTAAAAGGATGAAGGTTCTCTGCCTACACAAGGAGAGTGTGGACAACTGAAGGTTCTCTACCAACACTTGCAGAGTGTAAAAGGATGATGGTTCTCTGCCGCATCAGGTAGTGGTGGAAGAGAGTTTTTTTTTGAAGGCTTCTCTGCCTTGCTGTGGGGGCAAAAGGAGAGACATTAGTGGTAATAGTGCAATACCTGAAGTGGAAAACTTCAAGGAGTTGATGTAGGTCATGTTTGACCGAACCACTATAAATCTTTGTGTCTTTTTATTTCCACTGCTTTTAATTTCTGTCATTTTATTTTTCATGGTTGAAAAATAATTTTTAAAATTTGCTACAAAGAATCCATCGGTTTCAAACTTTAAAAAAAAAATTAAAAATAGGAAAAAATTTTAATTACCAATTCACCCCCCCCCCTCTTGGTTAGCCTTTGGGACATAAGTTTAGGTCTAACATCCTAACTCATATTCGACAAGTTTTAACACTATCAATCAATATGTGAATGTTCTTATGAATTTTATGTTTTTTTTATAAATTTAATTATTCTAAGTTCAACTTAGCATTTTTGAGTTTCATATATGCAGCATGAATTTTCTTATAAACTTCAAATAACTCATCATTGGTTAAGTCACATACCTTCTCTTCATCTAACTGATCAAGCTTATCAGTCATAAAAATAAGTTCGTGACTTACCATTCTACTTATATTTCTGAGTAATATGAAGTTGATTCCACCTAGAATGCTCTCTGTAATCTCTACATTCCCTTCATAATATTAGTTTTTTCCTCAACTTATCTTTGCCATGATTAGCTTTGAGATTTGGGCAATTAGATTTGATATATCTAGGCTTCCTATATTCATAGCAAATTATATTATTAAAAGCTTTAGTATTTTTATGAAACTTACTCTTATTTTATTACTGACATCTTCTTTGCTCCATCTTAAGGAAACTTCTAAATTTCTTTATTATTAAGGAAATATCATCTTCATCCTTAGGCTGAGACTGGTCAGTTTCTGAGTCATCCATTTTCAACATAATATTTTTCTCCTTCTGCTTATCACGTACATCAATCTGTCTTTGAATCATTCCTTGCTCGTAAGAAATCAATGATCCAAGTATATTGTCAATAGAATAAACAATTAAGTGTTTTGGCTTAGTTATTACAGTTCTCTTTGCATCAAATATAGTAAGCAAACAACAAAGTATTTTACTAACTTTCTTAAAATTCATTAGTTCCCTACCTAAATCATGCAATAAAGTAACTATATGTGTAAAGTGAGTGTACATATCAGTGATTGATTCATTTACTTTTATGCAAAAAAGTTTATAGTTGTGTAATAGAATGTTCAATCTAGACTGTTTCACTTTATTCGTTGCTTTAAATGTTATGCAAAGTCTATCCAAAATTTCTTTTCCTATTTTATAAGTTTATATATATATATATATATATATATATATATATATATATAGTCTTCAGACTTAAGTGCACAGAAAAATCTATTTAAACATTTTGCATTTAACTAAGCAAATTCTTTTTCCTTTATTGTCTAATCAGTAAATGGTGTTTTAGTTATATTGCCATCTACAAGTCTAGTTGGTTTAGTGTAGCCTTCTTGTACTAAAATCCACCTGTGATAATCAAGCAATTAAAGAAAAGTAGACATACGTATTTTTCAAAAGTTGAAAGGAATGTGATCAAACTATGGTGGTTTAATGATCGAGTATCCTTTAGGTGTGTTATAGTTTCCAAAAATAGTCATAATAATTTTCAAAAATTTATCTAAATATTAATTTTTGAAAGTAGGCTCTAATACCACTTGAAAGTTTGAATAGGTTGTTAGATGTAATAGATTTATCTCAAGGCTAACCAAGAGGGGGAGGGGGGGGGGGGTGAATTGGTTATTTAAAAATTCTCTTAGTAAATTAGAATACTAATTTTAAAATTTTTAATCATAATGATAATTTTCTCAAAATTTATTTTTTAATCACAAAATTAAAATTTGTAGAAAATAAAAATGCAGTAAAAAAAGAAAAAATAGAAGAACACAGAATTTTGTAGTGGTTCAGTTCAACTAGACCTATGTCCACTCTCTGAAGACTCACTCTTCAGGTATTGAACTATACCAAAGTGACTCTCTTTTTACTCCCTTAGTAAAATGGAAAAGACTTTACAATAACATCTCTTCCACCAAACCTCGATGTGATAGAGTACCATCATACTTTCTCACCCTTCTAGTGACAGTAGAGAACTGACATCCTTTCACACCCTCCTGGTGTATGCATAGAACTGTCATCCTTCCACAAACTCCTGGTGTCGATAGAGTACCTTCATCCTTTCATGCCCTTCTGGTGTCAGCAAAGTATCAGATTTCCTTTGAAAATTTTCTTTCAAGAGATTTCAAGAAAGTAAGGAAGAACTTTGAAGAACAAGCAAGAGACCATCACCATTGGGTAACCTTGTAAATCCCCTCACAAATCCCTCTTAAGAAATCTCTTACTCTCCAATCCCAATATCTCCTAAACATCCTCGAAGTGCACTCTTAAAAGAAATTCGCAGTAGGAGTTAGTGCCAGTAAATTTTTAGGACCCTTAAATATGAAAGATAGAAAAAGTCATCCAAAAAATTGAAAATTTCAATTTAATCCTCTTGGGTCGTATAATACGATCATACATCATATATACGAACATTTCAAAAAATCCTTATACGATACTGAACAGACCAATTTTTGTACTTTATTAATCATATGTAAAAACTAACGTTGTACTGTACGAATAATTTAAAAAGAAACAAATTTGTTAGGTTCAATTCTGTATGAATGCATTTCATACATTAGTCAGCGTATTGTATGAAATTCAATTCATACAATATGATCAATTTTACCAAATCATGCTTCATTTGGTATAAAAATGGACAAGTCCATTTTGTACTTTGTATGTCATCTATACGATACTAATTTCATGCAATACAAATAAATCAAAAAATTTACCTGTTCATATGGGACAAATTGGTATGCACGCATTTTATACTCTAGATGTCATCTGTATGAAACTCATTTTATACAGTACGATCAATTCAGAAAATAGTGAGTCATTTGGGACGAACTAGTACAAATTCATTTTATACTCTAGATGTCATATGTACAAATATAACTTCGTATAGTATGAACAATTGAATCAAAAATTTCTAAGTCATTATTCAATTAACTTCTTTCTAGAGGAACACTTAGGAAAATTTGTCCAACATGATTCAAGAATCATACAGTACAATTCAAGAATCGTATAGTACTATTAGTTTTAAAAATATAAGTTTGACTTGCGCACAGTTACCCAATTACAATCACACTCTCTCAAACTCAAGAAAAAGAGAAAAAGTATAGACTTCGATAACGAGAAACCATAATCTATTCTATCTTGAAGTCTTTGCTAGTCTAGAGTATGATTTTCCTAAAATATTAGTACACACAAACATCACAAATAAGATTTTTCCAGCATATGTAAGGAGAAATAGTAACCAACACAACAATATTTTGGTTTCATAAAAAACTCACATAATATAAAAGCATATATTTAAAAACAAAGTCACAACAAAAAGGAGGTAAGCTTTTGAAACCATTAGTGACAGGATCTTTTTAGGCTGTAGATAGCTTTGTGGAGACAACAAACATGATCAGGATGTTGTGGGTTGATGAACCCCTGTGGTTGTTGAAAATATTCTTCTTCGTAGAGAATAAAATGTAAAAAGGCATTGATAACATCGAATTAGAGTGTTTATTAGTTGTTTTGCATAGCTATAATTAAGATAACTTAAATTATTGGTAGTTTGGGCATGGGGCTGAATGTATCTTTATAATTCATTCCAAATTGTTGGGTGTAGCCTTGAGCAATGAGGTGTGCTTTATGACAAGTGATGCTTCCATCTGGATTGAGCTTTATTTTATAAGTCCATCGACGCCAATTGGGGTTTTGGGGATGGTTTGGTTAGGCACATGTTCCTTATTTTTGGAGGGAAAGGAATTTTATTGACATGGCAATCTGCCATGGTTGAAGTTTTGTAGCTTGGGTGTAGTAAGAGGGGGTATTTGTTGTTATGTGGTTAGCTAAGAGATCAAAGATGGGTTTAGGATTAAAATGGCCCTTGCAAAGATGGGTTTGCATTGGGTGAATGGAAGTATTATTATATGGTGGAATGGATTATATTGGGAGGGAAGTATCTAGAGTTTAGGAGGGGGAAGTAGAGTTGCCTGGGTGGACTATTATGGTGGGGGATATTGGGGAAGGTTGAAGCAGTTGATCTGATGGTTGAATGATGTGGTAGGTTATATGGGGTAGAATTAAAGTGGGAATAAGTAATTATAGTGATTGCATGGGTAGGCCAAGTGTAACAGTAGGTTCTTATTATTTGGTGATGGGAGGAAAGGATTATACATGAAATGTAACATGGCGTGCGATGTTGATTTTCTATGTTATGGGGCTAAAACAGTGAAAACCTTTGTGTTGAGTAGAGTAACTAAGAAAGATGCATGGTTATGAGCAGGGGGCAAGCTTATGAGCTTCCTGCAGTTGGAGCCAGGGGAAGCATAAGCAACCAAAAATGCATAAATGGATGTAAGTTAGTGTGTAATAGTGGATCAATTGGAAGGGTATTTGAAAGTTGGTGGCGGAGGTAGGGAGTCAATTGATGAGATAATTTGAGGTTTGTAATGCTTTAGCCCATAATTGTGGTGGGAAGTTGGAGGCATTTAAGAGGGTACATGTAGTATCAAGTAAGCGATGGTGCTTTCTATCTACAATACCATTTTGCTCATGGGTGTAGGGAAAATAAAGTTTAAGGGTAATACCATTAGTTAGGAGATATTGTTTGAAGAGACAGCTAGTATATTCTACTCCTCTGTTAGAACAAAAAGTTTATATGTGGGTTTTAAAATTAGTTTTAATCGTGGTGTGTAAATGTTAAAATTTTGGAATACCTCGTCCTTGGTGTATAGGAGAAATAACCAATACAATATCGAGTAATTGTCGATGAAAATAATTTAATAATGGTAACCATTTAGAGATGGTACATGAGCTGGTCCCCAAATGTCAGAGTGGATTAATTTAAAAGGTTTAGTTACATGTGTTAAATGATTAGAGAAAGCTAATTTGCAGCTTTCGGCCACTTTACATGATTGACATAAAGAAATACAAGAAGAGGTACATATGGAGGGAATAGTTCTAAATATTATAGTTATCACACGTGGGTGAGGATGACCGAGCCGAGTGTGCCATGTAGATGCAGAGTTAAGTGAGGAGTGAAGAGCGGATGTCTTGGATGCATTTGGGGTGTAGAGGAGATACAGTCCATCACGGATGCTGCAATGGAAGAGGATTTTATGATCATGGAGATCATGATTGGTGAAGCCATCTGAGTGGAAGGAAATGTAATAGTAAATGTCATATATTTGTTTTGATATGGAAAGTAAGTTATGAAAGAGGGAAGAAACGTGTAATAGATTGTGGTGTTGAAGCTAACAGGTAGATTCTGGTTGAGGATAGATACCTTTGTCGCTATTGTGGATCGATCGGGAGGAGCGATTGGAGATAGAGATGGCATCATTACTAGAATATGGTGTAGGTTGTTGATATCGGTGTAATGTGTATAGAGGCACCATAATCTAAAATCCATTCGATAGTAGCATGGGAATGTGGATTGGAGTCGAAGGCTCGTGGGTTGGAAATGGGAGTAGGATATATTGTTGCTAATTATGTCAGTGCCAATAGGATTGAGTAGTGTGTTCGATCTTTCTATAGATCTGACATGTAGGACGAGGGTAATGTTGCTGGGTGTGGGTCGACTTGATGAAGGTTTGGGGTTGAAGGAAGATCTGCGACCACGATCAGATTTGGCTAGAGAGGATCTATCGTGGTTGGGACTTCTACAGGTGGAGTAGAGGGCTAGATTATCTTGTGGAAGCTGGAGCTCTTTATGCATTTCATTATATATGTTTATTTCTTCACCGCATAGTAGATAATATAGATTTTCAAGACTAATTGAATGAGAGGAGGTGCATATTATAGCTTTGAGAGAACTATAGGTGGGAGGAAGGCCATTGAGGATGATGATGTCTTTAGCATCTACATTTGACCCAACAACAACTATGTTATCGATGATGATTTTAATTTGTGTGAGATATTGAGTAATATTTTGATCCCGCATTTTGATATTTTGAAGTTCATGTTTTAGTTGAATGAGTCACGATCGGTTGGTCAGTCAAAGTCGAGTCTCTAAGGTTGTCCAAATCTCATAAGTAATGGATAGATGAATGATATATGGTAGAACTGATAGGGATATTATGGAAAGCAGAACATAAACTAAGTTTTGGTCGATCAAGCGCCAAAGGCGGTAATCAGTGTTTACCGCATTGGGGGTGGGTTCTGGTGGGCATGGTTGTTGGCCCGTGATGTATCCTTTGAAGACATTGACTGAGAAGGATTTGAAAAATTGAAGTCTCCATATATCATAATTATCACTGGAGAGTTGTAAATTGACTATGGATTTGAGATTGGACATTGAGAATTTTAGTGGTCGTGGAATAGTGAAGTCTTCCATGGATGCATATAGGGATGATGAGGCTAAGGTATGTGAAGACGAGTCTTATTCTGCCATTGAAAAAGAAGAAGAGGTGTAGTAATGCTATTACTCTGATAAAAGAGTTCTTGTAAAAGAGAATGAAATGTGGAGAAAAGAGGACATAAGAAGAAATGATTCAATAGAGATCAAAGATAGAATTTCTCATCAATGCTTATATTAATACAAGTACAGTACATTATATATATATATATATATATATATATATATATATATATATATATATATATATATATATATATATATATATATATATAGGTAGTTAGGAATGTTCTGGAGTCTACAAAGGCCGTTTGTAATAGGAGGTTTTGCACTGATGTCGACAGACTTGTTTAGCTGGTATGGTCTCCGGTGCACTGAACTGGTGTGTTAACAAAATGATGGCAACTGTTGCACGAGTCAGTCGCATAATTTCTCTCTCCAGGTCATTAATTTCTCAAAAGATAATTCAAATGAGGAGAGCTAAAAGCCCCTTTAGTTCTTCAAAATTTTCTTTTCTTATAACTCAAAATTAAACTATGTATTGAAGATGCTGGACAAAATAATTAATGCTTATCCATATTCAACATAACATAAAATGATAATTTAACGTAAGTGAAAAAAATAGTTGTATTATATAACTAATTTTACTAAGCAAACTTAATTTAGGAAAGTGACATTCATTTTTTTGTGTAAATCGGGGCAAAGCGCATCTATTAGTGATCATAAAGAAATATTTCAATGAGATATATTTGGAAGAAAAATAAACAAAAAAGAGGTTAACAACAACATGATAAAATAGAAAGAAAAATCAAGCAGTCCTACAGAATAGACAAATAAAAATAATAATATTCATAATATAATAAAACTCAGACTTAGGACAAGTGACCCATAAAATCATCATCTGATCTTAAAGACCAAGCCCCATACGAGGAGCAACATTTTAGAATTCTGAATAGACAGCATAGGTTGCTGCAAGTTGCCACATGGTCGATTTATAAAGATGGTTAGCACTAGGACCTTTACATGAGTACCAAACTAGATTATCCTCTGTGCAACCTTCATCATCTTCCCATATAATCTCCAAAATTCCATAAAATTCCTTGAAAAACTGAAAATAAGAAACATTCTAGAAAGCCTTCCTAGAGCATTTCAATATGCTTCCATCTAATAGTTTTTGAGACAAATAGCATTTTCAATAATGCTAATAATAAAAGGTTGGATTATTCCATTTACTAGCAAATCGACGACAACAAATTGATGATTATTCCTTTCCCTCCATAAATAATAAATTATGCAGGAAATAGTAAGAAAACTGAAGGATTTCTCCTAATTAGCCAGCTGTAACAAGTTTTCTAAGTATTCAAAAATTTGCAATATGTTCGGTCTTAATAAGAATGAGTTCAATGCTAGAAGAAGATTAGTAATCACATGATATGAATAATCATAGTAAAAAAGTAGAAGGTAATGATTTTCATATGCATTGTGGCGCAGAAAGCATTTCGGCTCCATAGGAATTGATCTTCTAATAAGTAATTAAGCAACTTTTAACTTCTTCATAATAGTCATCCAAGTAAATAAAGAGTATTTAAGAGAATATTTCTTATTCCAAACTTATTAATTACATTGCACCTCAACTAAATGAGAAAAATAATGAGCTGTACAATCCTTGAACTTAGGATTGTTAAAACCATTCCATGCTAAAGACGGTTGCACTTTAATTTCCGCCATATAAATTGCCTCACAAACATTATCTGGAAATAAATTAGGAAGGACCCAAGTGTTTCCTCTAATGCAATCTTTAATATCTAAGCCATTAGATCTTATTGAAGGGAAGAGTTTCGACAAAGCTTTCCCACTGCACCATGGATCCCAATAAAAAGAATAGTTACAAGAGGGAATGAGATTAATAGCCATGTGATTTTTAATTTTTATTACTGTAGAGCAAATGCATTTCTAGGTTTTTGATGTATTAACAGGAGAAAGCTTCCAAGGAGATGAATATTTAGCTCTAAACCAAGAGCTAATCGAGGAATACTGATTAAACATGAGCCAAATGAATGAACAATAAACACCAAAATATAGGGATTTAATTGAAGGAATCCCTTAGCATCCCATCTTCTTCAGAATAGCAATTTTGTACCATAAAATCAAGCATATTTTATTTTCCTTAATATTCTCGTGAAATAAGAATTTTGAGCAGAGTTTAGAGATAAATTTATAGATGGATTTGGGTATGATGGATCATCTAATTCTTTAAGAACTAGCCCGAGGCTAACTAAGAGAAGGGGGGTGAATTGTATATTTAAAAAATTCTTTAGGAAAAATAAATCCCTTAAAAAAATTTAACACTCACACATGATAATCTACACTACAGATGTGAAAGTAAGTAAATTTCACAAAAAAAATGTTAATCACTCATCTAAATGCAAAAAAATAAAGTGCGAAAAAATAATCAGAATAAACATACCAGAATTTATAGTGGTTCTATCAACCTAACCCACATCCACTCCTTGGAGATAAGTTTTCCAAGTATTGCGCTAAATAAGAGTGACTCTCATTTTGCTCTCACAGTAATGCAAAGAAGCCTGTACAAACTCTTTTTCACCAATCTATACGACAGAGAACCGTGACTCTTTTACAAGCAGAGAACCTCTACTCTTTTTTTGCCCACCAAGTGATGGTCACAGAACCATAACTCTATTTTCTACATCCATGTGATTGAAAGAGAACTACGATCTTTGTCGAAGAACTTCTTCTTCGAAGCCACAGAGAATCCAGTCAGACACTTATTGGTAATGGGGCAAGATTCTTGCTTGGAGCAACCTTGTGAATCCCCTCACAACTTCTCCCTCACAAAATCTCACTCTCCTCTCATAAAGCTTTCTCTTCTGAAGTTTATATATATATATATATATATATATATATATATATATATATATATATATATATATATATATATATATATATATATATATCTTAAAAGACAGATATGAGAGTTTTGAAAGTTTGTTAGGGATGTTAAGCCCTTATGAACTAACCCAAGGCTAACCAATGGGGGTGGGGATGAATTGGTATTTTAAAAATTCTTTCAATAAAAAACTCAAAACAAAAAAACCACAATTCACGACAAAGAAAATAAGAAGTGCGGAAATTAAATGCGAAAAAATAGTAGTAAAGGAACTTAGAGATTTATAGTGGTTCAGTCAACTTGACTTATGTCCACTCCCCGGAGGCGCCCTTTAGGTATTGCACTAAAATCTGTGACTCTCCTTTTGCTCCCACAGCAAGGCGGAGAAGCCCTTTCAAAACCTCTTTTCCACCGACACCGGTGAGGCAGAGAACCTGACTCATTTTACTTCCTCTTGAAGTAGGCAAAGAACCGTGCCGTTTGCTGAAGTAGACCTTTCTTGAACCCTCAAGAGCAAAAGATGAAGATCAGAGAAGATGACTTGGAACCTTGCTTGGAGAAACCTTCGTGAACCCTCTCATAAACTCCCCTCACAAGTTTCCTCTCTCTCTCTCTCTCTCTCTCCTCTCTCTCTCCCTCTCCTCTAGGCTCTCTCTGGTCAAGACAATAGCAAATGACCCTCATGGCTGATATAAGAGAGATTATATAGAAGAGCTTCAGAATAGCTCATTAATTACAACTTGCTGACTTTATCGTCCAAGACGATATTAATATCGTCCTGTACGATCAGTGCAAATTAAGCTCAATCAGCTCGGACGATCTCAAATGATCAGAAGGTTTTTGTTCATATCTTCCAGGGTGATTAAATATCGTCATGTACGATTAGTTCAAATCACAAAATATCGGCCAGACCATCACTCTGAATGGATGTCTGGACAATTGAAAAATAGCTTGATCATCCAGGACAATCTCACGATCGTCCCAGACGATTAGTACAAATCCATGAATATTGTCCAGAATATTGCCCTGAATAAATGCTGTCTGATTTGTGATCATCTAAGAACAACTAAGGTTTTTGAACTGATCGTCCCGGATGATCCTGTGATCGTCCAGGATGATGTGATCGTATCAATCAAGTCTTAATTGCTTTCATTAACTACAAGATTAATTTAGTCATAATTATGTGTATCATCCAGGGCGATATCTTGAATGATGTCCAAAAATAAATAATACCTAAATAAATCTGGAGGCTAATTCTTTCTGATTTGAGCATATCATTCTGGACGATATAAACATCATCCAGGACGATGTGTTTTATGATGGCTGTCTTAATAAGGATGCCCTAATTAGGATTTTTTTTAGTCTGATCATCCAGGATGATATGAGAATCATCCTAGATGATGTACTCAAAATAGAGAACTCTAAGTTAGATAGAAAAAACTCCCCCAAGTGTGTGTGTGCAAGGTTACTTAGCATCAGGAACCATATTTATTACACATAAACTCACTCAAAAGAAAAAGGTTTACAAACTTACTCAGACCTGGTCTACCCGATCTTGAGCTGGTTCAAATTGCAGTCTTGATCCTGTGGACCTCAAATGTTAGTAGGAAAGGTATTCATAGTAAAACAGAAGTGTTTGCAATCATCAAAATTTTATTTTTGAAAACAGATATGCAACAATCTCCCCTTTTTTGATGATGGCAAACGCACAAACAAAAATCTAAACAGTTAAGTGAAGAAAAGACACAGATCAACTATTTAATAACATAATCAAAGTAAAAAGAAAATAGTACAGTAGACTACTCCCCCTTTTGACATCGCAAAAAGGAGGAGGAAAGTAGAACATAAACAAAGACGAAACTAAACAACAAAAATAGAAACAAACAACAACAAAAAATAGCATAAAAAAACTAGTAAAATGATGGTCCCTAATCATCTGAAGCAAGAGGCGGTGGTGGTGGCTGCTAAAAGTAGCTAGATAGCATGGAAAACGGTGCTCCAAACCAGGCCATATCCTGGTCATGCTACAGCTGCTAGTGTGCAACATAAGTGTCAAAATAGGCTAAGTCCTTAGTACTGTGCTGCTCAAAATGGGCTAAGTCCTCAGCATGTTGCTACTTTTGTGCAGCAATGTAAGTCTCAAATGATGCCTCACACTAATTGAATCGCTCCACCAGCTCATCTAGCTCAGAGTGTTGGCAAAGCGGACCAGGTGCAGGAACAGGTGGGGGAGCTTCCTCCTGCTCAGCTCCCTTGGCTTCCTCGTGCCCCGGGTGGAGACGAGAACTGTGAAGAATATGGAAAGAGTTGTTGGAGTAGAAAGAAGGTTGGAAATTTGGAGGAGCGGATATTGGAGAATATATTTGGATTCTAAGACATAGGCAATGATATGTCGTAGAGCTAGATTTGGTTTCCTCCTATGGCCTGGGTCACAAATAGTGGTCAGATGTTCAATGTAATAAAAAATCAAATCAGTAGCATTGAATTTGCGACGGGCTAAAATATAAAAGGAGGTGATCAAAAGAAGATAAATAATGTGGATGCGATCACTAGCTTTTGGAATTATGGATGTGCGAAGGACATGCTGGACAAACCTAGCATCTTTGAGCAAGCTGCTAGTCTCTCCAACATGAAAGTGGGCATTGGTGTTGTAAAGAAAGTGGTTGGCCGGAGCCCAGTCATAATCAGGGTCAGAACTCAGTCTTGGTATATGATCTCGACGGGGCATCAATTCAAATACGATCCAAGAGAAGTAACGACAAAATTAATTCAAAGGCTAGCAAAGAACTTAAAGAGAAGTTCAAAATTGAAAGGGATTACAAGGGTAAGAATGAAGCACAGAGAAGTGTGAGAGAATAAGTCAAGTATCGAATAAGATAGATGGTTTGGGTTGACGGACCGGGAGACAGTGATGCCGGCTGTCTTGTATCGTTGGTGGGTGACTTAATCATCCGCCTCCATGAATCGAGGGTCCAGAATTTCCCTCAAGGAACTTCTAGAAGGGTGGTGGCGAGATCGCTTGCCTCCTGCCATGATCAGAGAATAGAGCACTAGAAGAGGAGCACAAGAAGTTTTGAGGAAATTTGAGTGAAGAAAATGACTGAATGGCTCAATTTAAAAAGAATAGGCTGGATCATCCTGGACGATCGTAGAATTATCTAGGATGATCCGGTGCAATGATTATGGCTGAACGATTGGTCAAAAAAGGCGGTCATTTCATCTGGGATGATCAGATATCATCCAGGATGATAAGATACAGGCGATCATCTTGAGGCGATAATCTGGATGACTGTTAAAAAAGAAGATCATCCAGGATAATTAGGTGTATCATCCAGGATGATGATCAATAATGGATCATACAGGCCGAATTTAAATCATTTAAATGCACTGCCATGTGTATCGTCAAGGAAAAACAAGTGGATCATCCGGGACGATTCTCTAATAATGGATCATATTGGACAAATTTAAGGCTTATTAAATGTATTTCCTTGTGTATTGTCCAGGACGAAAAGCTGGATTGTGCGGGATGATTACCAATAATTGAGCAAAGAGTAAAGCATCATCCAAGATGAAAGAGGATCGTCTATGATGATAAAAGATGATTGAAGCAGAAGATGATCATATCATCTAGAACGATAAAGCATCGTCTAGGATGATAAAGAGCAGAAAGGTCAGAAAGCCAGAAAATGGAATTTTAGAAGTGAATTGAATCGATCGTCCTGAACGATATGAATATCTTCCAAGAAGATTTGAAAAAAAGTTTAAAATAGAGGATGGATGGAAATGATCAGACAAGGCCCAAAAATATTAAAATCAAGTGAAAACGATAAAAATAAGATAAGATAAAGACATAAAAAATGAACATAAATAATTTTTTTTTTATTAAAGCAAGAATATGACATAGTCTCCATATGATTGATTTTAAAGATTTATAAGTCAATGAGTTAACAACATCAAAAATCCAAAAAAGCGGTAAAGTATCCAATCATGTTAACTCTTAGCTTGGACTTCTCTCAGGGCTAAATTGTCTTTTGAAATCAAAGACCTAACTCAAAAAAATCAATTGGATAAGAAAATGAGATCCGTTCAAGACTTGGTTTCAGAAAATTAACTTATATAATAATGTATCAAAGTAGTTTGTCACAATCGCAAAAATTTGAAATCAAGCCTTTAAAAATCTCAAGTGATTCATGAATTATTCTAAGTTTTAAAAGTTTGAAAGAAGAGAAGAGAGCTTGCATTTGATGGGCTTATTTTATGCCTCTTGTCCATTGAATGGCGCACTTTACGCATATTTCTGATTTTTGATACACTTTGTGCATATTTTTCAATTTGGTGTCATTGTGCATCTTTTATTTTTGACATCATTTGCCACTTTTTTTTGCAAGCTAGATTCTCTTTCAAAAACTCTTAAATATTCTTAGTTGTAAATATATCTTCTAGATATTAGAGAAGAAAAACTCACTCTCTAATATAGGGAAGAACAAAATGAAAAACAAAATAAAAAATCATATGAGAGATACAATGATAGGATAACAAGAAATATTGAAGTAACATAAAGACTTTGATCATTATAAATATATGCTAGATTACTATAACAAGTTAGAAAAGATCTCAATTACAAAGTCCAGTTGTTAATTTGAGATAGTCTTTTGTTTAGAAAAGAAAATTACACCACTAAAATAGGTTAGAGAAAGAGATACAATCAACGGTGTTTTCACCCTTTAACAGATTAAGAGATGTAAAACATTGATTACAAAAATTTAAAAATAAAAATAAGACATAAAATAACAATTTTAGCAATGATTTTAAAAAAAAATTAAAGCATACGGAAAAAAAGCAACAAAAACAAAAGCAGTAAGAATAAATAAGGAAAAAGCTAAACAAATAAAACAACAGAAGTGAAAAATAAACCACATATAACATATTAGAAATTAGTATGAATCAAGTTCATACATTTATGTCAATCACACCCAATCTGGTCCTTAAAGTGCTGAAAGTTTCGAAGGTTAATGGTTTAGTAAAGATGTCAGCCAATTGATTCTCAGTTGCCACATGGTGTTACTCAATGTCTCCCTTGGTCACATGGTCTCTAATAAAGTGATGCCTTATATCAATGTGCTTAGTCCTTGAATGTTGTATAGGATTCTTAGAAATGCAGATGGCATTAATATTGTCACAAATGATTGAGATTATGCCTACAGGTAATCCTAAATCTAGAATTTGCTACTTTAACCAAAGGTCTTGGGCCACATAACTCCCTAAGGTAATGTACTCAACTTCAGCAGTGGAAAGTGCTATAGAGTTTTGTTTTCTTCTGGACCAGGAGACTAAAGATTATTCTATGAATTGGCAAGTCCCAAAAGTGCTCTTTCTATCCACCCTACATCCTACAAAATCAGAACCAGAATATTCAATGATCTCAAAAGAAGTGCTATGCCTCGGGTACCAAATTCCTAAGTTTTGGGTTCCTAAAAGGTATCTAAGAATTCTCTTAACTACAATCAGGTGGGATTCCTTAGGATCAGCTTGAAATCTAGCACAGATACAAACACTAAATATTATATCAGGTCGGCTAGCAGTCAGGTAAAGTAGAGATCCAATCATCCCTCTGTACT
This sequence comes from Dendrobium officinale, assembly GCA_019514585.1. Classification (NCBI taxonomy): domain Eukaryota; kingdom Viridiplantae; phylum Streptophyta; class Magnoliopsida; order Asparagales; family Orchidaceae; genus Dendrobium; species Dendrobium officinale. The sequence continues at coordinate 35,363,758 of CM033699.1, read as the reverse complement.
TCTTTTAATCAACAGACTTTCCAATTGGGTCTTTTTCTAACTGAACACTGGAGGTCATGGGAGTAATAAATGGCTTGGATTTATCCATTTCATATTTATTTAAGATGTCCTTTATGTACTTTGATTGATTCAGAAAGGTTCCATCATCTAATTATCTTATGCTAAACCCTAAAAAGTAGGATAACTCTACCATCATACTCATCTCAAACTCCCTACTCATTATTTTAGAAAAATCATCACATAGCCTCTTATCAGAAGATTCAAAAAGTATATCGTCAACATAGATATGAATAATGAGTAAATCATCTCCTAATTTCCTCAAAAAAAAGATGGTGCCTACGCTCTCCTTAACAAGCTCACTCTCTAGTAAGAATGTACTATGCCTCTCATACTAAGCTCTGGGTGCCTGCTTTAATCTATATAAGGCTTTTTTTAATTTGAAAATATGGTTTGGAAAATGAGAACTCTAAAAGTCTGGGGGTTGTTCTACAAACACATCCTCTTTTATTACCCCATTTAAAAAGGCACTCTTAACGTTGATTTGGTAAAGCTTAAATCCCTTATAATAGGCAAAGGCTAATAGCACTCTAATTTCTTTCAATCTTACTACAAGGGCAAAGGCCTCCTCAAAATCTATCCCTTCTATTTGGTTGTACCCCTTAGCCACCAATCTTGCCTTATTCTTAACCACAACTCCAGAATCATTCACCTTATTCTTAAAGACCCATTTGGTTCAAATTACACTTTGTCCCTTTAGACTTTCTACAACCTCCCAAACATCATTGCTAACAAATTGGTTCAACTCCTCTTACATGGCTAAGATCCAAAACTCATTAGAAAGGGCTTGATTGATGTTGGTGGGTTCAGTAATTGAGATAAAGGCAGAGTGGTTCACTTCCTTTCTAAGTCTATGTCTAGTCCTAACTCCTTCATAAGGGTCTCCTAAGATCAGTTCTTTGGGGTGAATCGAAGAGTATCTCCAATCTTTAGGCAAGGTGTGTATAGGTTCAACCCTTTCCTCTAGATCTACAATTTCTACTCCTTGGGTAATCTCACCTACTCCAGTGTTTTGGGTTACTACCCTCTTCTCCAAATTTTCACTTTCAATGATATTCTCTCCAACTTCATCTTACTCCTCAACTCTAGACTTCCTAGGATCAGATTCGTCAAACACTACATGAGTAGTCTCCTCCACCACCAATGTCCTCTTATTAAACACCCTAAAAGACTTCCAACACTAGAATATCCTAAGAACACTCCATCAAATTTTGGGTCCAATTTTCCAAAGTTAGACTTTCCATTATTATGAATGAAAATCTTAGAACCAAAGACATGGAGGTGGGAAAGATTGGGTGTCATACTCATAAGGATCTCATAGGGTATCTTATCAAGTTTGTCTCTAACATTCACCCTATTCAACACATATTAAGCTATGTTAACCGCTTCATCCCAAAAGTATTTTGGAAGTGAATACTCAGCAAGCATGGCTCTAGTGGCTTCAACTAAGGTTTGATTTTTCCTTTCAGCTACCTCGTTACGCTGGTGGGTCCTAGGAGCTGAGAAGTTGTAGCTAATCCCCTTATCCTCATAAAAATCTCTAAATCTTTTATTTTCAAACTCTCCCTCATGGTCACTATGGATGGTTAAGATATCACAACCTAGCTTTTTCTGAATCCAAGTGAATAAGGCTTTAAACTCATCAAAAGACTCATTCTTATGTGACAGAAATCTAATCCAAGTAAACCTCGAGTAGTCATCGATAATCACAAAACTATAGACTTTCCCTCCTAAGCTGGCAGTGCTAATGGGTCCAAACAAATCAATGTGAAGAACATCTAAAGGTCTAGAGGTGCTAAAGTCCTTAATGGAGTGAAAAGTGGAGTAGACTTGCTTTCCTAATTTACAAGCATCATAAAGGTGGTCTTTTGAAAACTTTTTCTTGGGGACACCTCTAACTAGTCTTTCTAGGTCACTTTCCTAAGAGTTTTCATATTGGCAGGACATAATCTCTTGTGCCATAACCAAGAATCATCAGTTGTAGTTTTTAAGCAAAATGAAGCAATATATTCAATATTATTTAAATCAACTATATAAACATTATTGATCCTCTTTCCCTGCAAAAGAGTATTATTATTTAATCTTATGATGCAATTATTAGCCAATAAATTAATGATGAAGCCTTTATCGCATAGCTAACGGATGCTGAGGAAGTTGTGTTTCAGTCCATCTAAAAGAAAAATATTTTCAATCAAAAGTTTCTTGGAGTTTCCAATTATACATGTGCCCACCACTTTCCTGGTGGTGTTGTCTCCAACAGTGACCTTACCTCTAGCCCTGGCCTTCAACGAAATAAATTGATTAGCATCTCCAGTCATGTGTCGTGAGTATCCGCTATCCAGGTACCACATGCTCTCATGAGGCCTTTTGTGAGAGCAAGCCTTCAAAATCATCAAATGTCAGATGTAGGAGCCCAAACATGTTTTGGTCCCTTCTTATGGAAAATAGTATGCAATGCATGTGTGTTATGCTGTGAATCATGCAATTTGGGTCTTCACGCCCAATGTGTACTACGGTGAATGATGCAAGAGTGTACAATGTGTCCTAACGTGCCTCATGAAAAACATCTAACACTAGGAAAAGTATGCACTAATCTACTCATGTGGTGATGCTTCTTTTTAAAGTTATGTGATACATTCAATGATTTATTTTCAAAAGCTTTAAGATTTGATAACTCTTTTTCTAACTCAGCATGGGATGACTTTAAAGAATCATGTGCATCAGATAATTCATTATGCTTTTTGTTTAATACATCAAACTCATCAAGTAAAGATATGTTAATGTTATCGATTGTAGAATGATCTTTAAGAAGAATTTCATGCTCCTTTTGTAAATTTAAAAATTCCAATTTTAAGCTAGCAAGAGTTTTCTTAATTTTCCTATATAATGTATGAATTTTTTCAAAAACTTCAAGTAGTTGCTCATAGGTTAGTTCACATACCTCTTCTTGGTCACTTTGACCAAGATGATCGTCTTCCATTAAGCACAAGTTTGTTGTCTCCTCTTCAGCTTCAGTCTTAGAGGAGTCTAATGCAGAATTCGCCCATAACGACTTTTGGAACCTCTTCTTATCCTTTTGAACTTGGGTTTCTTCTCTCTTTTCTCCTTTCTTTGGTGAGACTTATGTGTAGGACAATTAGCTTTAACATGTCCTAGCTTCCTGCATTCAAAGTAAATTATATCATTAGAACTCTTAAAATTTTTGTTTCCCTTACCTTTATTCCACTTTTGATGGTTCTTTTGCTTCTTCCTTAGAAAGCTTTTGAATTGCCTTGTGATTAAGGAAACATCATTGCTTTCAGACCCAAAAGATTCAGTATTCGTGTTGTTGGCCTTTGGTGCCACAGTTTTCTCTTTCTTTTTCTCACCTACATCAAGATTTCTTTGATTCACCTCTTACTTGTAAGCAATAAGTGATCCAAGTAAGTTATCGATCAAATAAGTATTCAAATATTTGGATTTAGTAATTACAGTAATCTTAGCATCAAAAGTGGAAGGCAAGCATTTTAAAATTTTGTTCACTTTTTCATAGTTGGTGAGTTCTCTTCCTAACGCATGTAAAGAGGTAACAATTTGAGTAAACCTTATATACATTTCCAAAATTGATTCAGAAGATTTCATATGAAAAAGTTTGTAATCATGCAATAAAATATTCAATTAAGATTGCTTAACTTCATTGGTTCCTTCATAAGTAATACATAATTTATCCAAAATCTCTTTACCAATAGTGCAAGTTGAAACATGCATGTAATCTTCATTTTTTAAAGCATAGAAAATATAGTTAAACATTTTGCATTAAGTTATGCTAAATCCCTATCATCAAGAGTCCATTCAGTAAAAGGAAGTGGAACAGTAACACCATTAAGTTTACCATTTGGTGGTGTATAACCATCTTTAACAAGCATCCACATGCAATAGTAAATTGATTGTAAAATGTAAACATGCGAGTTCTCCAAAAATCAAAAGGAATATTGTCAAGCAAAGGTGGTCGGGTAATAGAATACTCTTCCGCAACATTACGACTATAGGAGTTAGCCATGGATCAAAATTCAAAAAGGTTTCAAACTTATTTTTATGAATCTCGCTCTGATACCACTTGGAAGTTCGTTAGGGATGTTAAGCCCTTATGAACAAGCCCAAGGCTAACCAGGGGGGGGGGGGGGGTGAATTGATATTTTAAAAATTCTTTTAATAAAAAAACTCAAAAAAAAAAAAGAAAAAAAACCACAATTCACCGCAAAGAAAATAAGAAGTGCAGAAATTAAATGCAGAAAAATAGTAGTAAAGGAACACAGAGAAAATAAGAAGTGCAGAAATTATAGTGGTTCGGTCAACTTGACCCTCCGAGTACTGCACTAAACTCAGTGACTCTCCTTTTGCACCCACATCAAGGTAAAGAAGCCCTTACATAACCTCCTTTCCACCAACACTGATGAGGCAGAGAACCTGACTCATTTTGCCTCCTCCTGAAGCAGGAAGAGAACCTTGACCATTTGTTGAAGTAGTCCTTCGTTGAACCCTCAAGGACAAAGGACAATGATCGGAGAAGAAGACTTGGAACCTTGCTTGGAGTAACCTTTGTGAACCCTCTCACAAACTCCCCCTCACAAGTTTCTCTCTCTCTCCCTCTCCCTCTCTCTCTCTCTCCTCTAGGCTCTCTCAGGTCAAGATAGCAGTAAAAGATACCATCATGGGTGATATAAGAGAGCTTATATAGAAGAGCTTCGGAATAGCTCAATAATTGCAACTTGCCTACTTTATTGTCCAGAATTATATTAATATCATATACCATCCTATACGATCAGTGCTAATTAAGCTCAATCAGCGGGATTATCTCGAATGATCAGAAGGTTTTTATTCATATAATCCATGATGATTAAATATCATCCCGTACGATTAATTAAAATCACATAATATCAGTCAGACCATCACTCTGAATGGATTTCTGGACGATTGAAAAATAGTTTGATCATCCAGGATGATCTCACGATCGTCTGGATGATTAGTACAAATCCGTGAAAAATAATCAATAATATCACCCTAAATAGATGCTGACCGATATGTGATCTTCCAAGAACAACTAAGGTTTTTGAACTAATCATCCCGTACAATCCTATAATCATCCAAGATGATGTGATCGTATCAAACAAGCCTTAATTGCTTTCATTAACTACCAGATTAATTTATGAATAATTGTTTGTATCATCCAAGATGATGTCCAAAAATAAATAATACCTAAATAGATCTGGCGGTTGATTCTTTTGATTTGAGCATATCATCCCAAACGATATAAATATTATCCAGGATGATGTGCTTAATGACGGCTTCCCTAAAAAGGATGCCCTAATTAGGATTTCTATTTTTAGTCTGATCGTCCAGGACGATATGGGAATCATCCTGGATGATGTATTGAAAATAGAGAACTCTAAGTTAGATAAAAAAAACTCCACCAAGTGTGTGTGTGCAAGATTACTTAGCATCAGGAACCATATTTATTACACATAGACTCAAGAAAGAAAAAGGTTTACAAACTGATTCTGACCTAGTCTACCCGATCTTGAGCTGATTCAAATTGCAATCTTGATCCTATGGACCTAAAATGTTAGTAAGCAAGGCACTCATAGTAAAACAGAAGTGTTTGTAATCATCAAAATTATATTTCTGAAAATAGATACTCAACAAGCTTAAATAGAGAGTTTCCAAAAGAAGCATTAATTTTTAATTTGCTATCAAAGATCTTCCAATATAATTGTTAGATTGTCCTATATAATTAGTGCAAAATAGCCCTTTGTGACAGTACGACCCACATTATCCTATACGATCAGATCAAGTATTTATGTTGATCATCCTGTATGATTTTGTGATCATACTATACGATGAGTTCAATATATTATTATACTGATCATCCTGTATGATAGGTGATGACAAGCAATAATTTAAATATCATCCCATACATCCTTATGGAAGTTCTATATGATCTCTCTGTACGATTAGAAGAAAAATCATGATTTTTTTTGCTTGGATGATATAGAACGATCAAGTTTCATCGCATATATCTCTCAGATCGTCTAGCACGATCATCACCAATAATCATGTATAATCTGATCGAGCAATTCTACCATAGTTAGTCCCCTAATCATAAGATCATATGAGGTATTATTATTATCATAAATCATCCAGTATGATGCAAATCATACTATATGATTAGTTCAAAATTTAAATATTAAAAAATTGCCTAAATTATGATCACCAATCGTCCTGTATGATTAGTTTAATAACACTTAATTAATAGAGGTGCCCTAATTAGTGTTTTCTATTTTAAGTAATTATCCAATATGATATACATCATACTATACAATTTGTTTAAACACCAAAAATTTCTTTAACTCACCAACTCACTCCCTTAAGTGTGTGTGTGTGTAAGGTTACTCAGCATGATGTCAACTAGATACATGATTTAACTCAAGAAAGATAAAAATACATTGAAATTAAAATTACATAAATACTTAACCCTAGTCTATCCAATCTTGAACAGATTGACATTGCAGTGGACTTGTGGACTTGAAATATTACTAACAAGAGTAATAAAATAGATATGCAATAATAATGGTGACAAGAAAATAATAATATTTTTTATAATTATAATCACAGTACTTTTACCTAGATTTATAACAATCTCTCCCTTTTTAATAGACAAATATTGTTGTTAAAAAATATTGAAGACTTTTGACGTTCTCTAAAACTCTCCCTCAAAATGTGAAATATTAAAAGTAAGGAATGGTAAATTTTTTTCCCTTTTTTTAAAATCTATTTTTATTTTGTTTTAAAGGAAATATGAGATATAAGTAAAAATAGTTAATAATTTAGTAGAAAACTAGTTTCAGTAAAACACAGTATACTAACAACACACTACTCCCCCCTTCTAACATCAGAAAAAGGAGGAAAAAGTATATATATTACTAAATTTAAATAATAATATAAACAAAATAGACTAGAACCCATAGGGATCCTAATCAGGAGGTTGTAGTGGTGGTGGCTGAAAATAGCAATGAAGAGAGGCAAACTGATTTCTAAACTAGGTGATATATAAGTCATACTGCTGTTATTGCTGCTATGCTGCATAGGCATCAAATAAAGCTAAGTCTTTGTCATGTTTTTGCTACTACTGGGCCATATAGGAGTCAAAATTAGCCTCCCATTGATTAAACCTCTAGACCATATAATCAATCTGAGATTACTGGAAGATCGAGACAAGTACATGAAGAGGTTCTTCCTCCTCTTCCACAGGCTCTTCGTCAATATTATGATGACAAGTACTATGAAGGATATACAAGGAGATATTGGAATAGAATGAAGGGAGGTTATTAGGTGGAGCTGGAAATTAAAAATTGTATTTTGACTCTAGGGAAAAGATAATGATATGTCCTAAGGCTAGGTTAGGTTTTCTTTTGTGGCCAGGATCTCTAATTCAGTTTAGATGTTCAATATAGTGAATGATAAGATCATATGCATTAAAGTTAAGGTTAACCATGATGTAATAGGTGGTAAGTTAAAGAATAAGTTTAATGTGAATCTGATCCTTAGCTTTAAAAATAAGAAAATTTTGAAGGATGTGCTGGATAGTTTGGGCATCCTTGACTAAGGCATTTACTTGGGTGACATGGTAGTTGACATAAGTTTCCCAAATAAGGGTATTAGTAGAAGCCCAATTAAAATCTAAATTTGTAGCTAAGATGTGTATTTTGTCTCAAGTGATAGAAATGTGAAGGAATTCAAGAAAATTATGCTATGTTATTTCTATAGTCCTTCAATTAACATACGATTGTAAGGTAGTAAATGCATTGTTAATACGAGGGTTTTATAAAGAATTCAAACGGGAGTTCAGAGTTGAAGGGAAAGTTTAGTGTGAGAAGGAAGCCAAGACTTATTTGAGAGAACTAATCTAGTACCTAAAAATTCTGAATAGTTTGGTTGACAATCTTAGTGGGGGTTTTGCCCGTAGTTTTATAGCAGTTATAGGCCACTTCATCATCTTCCTCAGTGAATCGAGCATGGATAGCGTGCCAAGGAAACCTACCTATAAGTTCTCTAGACATTTTATCACCATCTATTGCCAAGGATTTATGCTCAAGTAAGGGAGAAGGAGAGATGAAATTATTTAAGTGAAGAAGAAAGTATGAGTTTGGCTATTTTTTATAGAATTGGCTATATCATACTATACAATCGTGAGATCGTACAGGATGATATGGTGTAATCAATTTGATCGGATGATAAGTTAAAAAACGTGTTCATATCATACAGTATAATCAAACATTATACTAGACAATTACTCACAGGGCAATCATCTCGAAGAGTCAGCCAATACGATTGTGCAGCACCAATATATGGATTGTTGTACAGGGCAATTTATTTTAAAAATGATCGTACTTAGTGCATTCAAATTGTCTAAGGACTTCTACTACGTTGATCATATAGTATAGAGTATTAATCATATTAGATGATCACCAATAATTGATTGATATTAACCATTGGATTTGCTATGATTAAAGAAGTGATATTTAGTTAAGAACATACAATATGATTTAAATCATACTAGATGATATGAATAAAATTTTTTTTAGAAGTTAGAAGATGGAGTGTGATGATTAGGAGGGGTTTCAAAAATAAAAACAAAAAAATTGAGAAACATAAGTAAAAGCAAAAACAAAGAAAAAAATTTATAAATCGATCTGCTCTAGTAAATGATAAATTTACCTTATTATTAGATTTAAAACAAGTAAGAAATGTATTGACAATGCTAAAATTTAGAAAGGTTAGAAAATTTGATTTTGTAAACCATTGTTTAAACTCCTTACATGCTAAAAATTATTCTAAAAAAAAAATTAAATGGGAAAAGTGATATTTTCAAACTTCATTTTAGAAAAATATCTAATATAATAATATTGTAAAGTAATCAATCAGAAATCATGTTTGTAAATTCAAGTTCATGAGATATTAATTAGTATGGGAGTCTTCTAAGATTTTAAGGATTTGAAAGAAATGCAAGCTAACTTATATTGGGATCATTTTGTACCTCTTTCATCAGCTTTAGGCGCACGTTATGCATCTTTTGATTGTCTAATGCACTTTGTACATCTTGAAATTATTGTAATATGGGATCCTTAGTATGTGATATTGATGATTATAAACTTTATTAATTGAACTGTACTTTTCTCACTAAATATTTTAGATTTTTTTTTTGTGAGCACTAATATTTCAAGTAAGATATACAAAGCTCAAGACTGCTGAAGACTTAAGATTGGGTAGAATAGAATGCAAAATAGTATGTAATTTTATTTTCTTTAATTTTTTTACTTTTTGAGTATGGTTAGATATGAGTGTATGCAATTTGGGTGACCATGCATGCACATAGGGGGAGAGATTTTTTTTTTTAAAAGTTAATTTTTTTTAAAAAAAAAAACTAATCATAATGTATAATTTTCCATCATACTGTATGATATGTTATCTAGAAATAAGCTTAATGGATAATTAGTAAAATTAGTTTATATAAACTAATCATATAGAAAAGATCATGATTGTACTGTATGATTCGTTACGATCTGAAAACTCTAGCCACCATATTAATTTAAGTAAGATTTTGAAATACAATTTTTAAACTGATCATACTATACGATATCAATTATACTGTATGAATATTCAAATTCTTGATAAAATTAACCACCATAATTAGTCAACCAAAATTATGGTTTAATAAATGTTATTTTATCATATTGTAAGATATTAATCGTACCAGAAGATTAATAGAGACAAAATCTGTCTTTCCTGGATATGGTACCAAATGATACCATAATTTTTGTACTTATCATACTGTAAAATATTTATATTATATTGGATGACCTACATAAAATGAACTAACCATACTATATAAATTAAATAGTGCAGGATGATTAATAGAAATGAATTTCCTTAATCCTAGGAATCATACCATACGAATAAAGGAAATTAAACAATCATACTGTAAAGTCTATTGATTATTCTGTAGGATGTGTTCATAAAATTTGAATAATTTATTTTGAATGAATGTTCACATTGTACTGGATTAGACTAGTTTTGAACTAATCATACTATACAGATTGTGATCATAATATACAAACATTAATGGCTAAATTAAATTTTTAGGGTTTCTTTAAGCCAATTATAAATGCATTTATTTTAAAATTTCTCTTGTGAATCAAAGGAGGAATGTGTGACTGAAGGAGGAACTTTGAGAGAGGAGCTCATCCAATGAAAATTAAGGTTTGAGAGAGGAAGGAGAAGGTGAGCTTGAGTGCGAGGGAGAAGTCTTGGAAACAATCACACGGCTGCTCCGGGCTAGCTGCATCCTTGTTCCTCCTTTGGCCTTGGTGAGTCTTTTGGAAGCCTTCTAGGGAGCGAGGCTTCTTAGTCTAGTCTTCGATGTACTTTGCCTTCTCCAGTAGGGAAAGAAAGAGGAAAAGGTTCTCCACCTTCTCCAGGAGAGAGGAAAATGAGTTAAGGTCCACTACCATCACTAAGAGGGTGACATAGCATCTGGCACTACACCTCAATAATATTTGGTGAAAGTGAGTTTATAAAGGCTTATCTGCCTTTATTTGGAAGAAAGTAAAAAAAGAGTCACTTTGTTTTAGTACAAATTTCCAGAGCAAAGAACTTCGAAATCAGACGTAGTAGGTCAAGGTTGATCGACCCACTTTAAAAATCTCTAGCGTATTTTTTTTCTTTTCGCACTTTTATATTTCTTGCATTTCTTTTTCATTTATAACTGCTTGGGACAACATTGATTATTGCTCCATCACGTAGATCAAAAATTTCATCATAGTAACTTTTACATTTTTGATAAATATGTCGTGCACCCACAATCGGTTTAGAATTTGGTACATTTAGTTACTGAATTTTTTTTTTTCAATAATAATACTGCTGTTACTTTGAAGTTAAGAAAAATTTTAAAGTGCTAATTCAACCCCCTCCTCTTAGTGAGCCTAAGACTATTTCCATAAGGTTTAAAAAACCTTGATAAACATTCAAGTGGTATCAGAGCAGTATTTCAAAAATAAGGTTTTAGAAAACTTTTAAAAAAGTTAATCAATGGCTCACTATGGTAATCATAATACAACGGATGGTTATTCTAAAAACCATCCACCACAGTTTGAAAATATCCCTTTCAATTTCTAGAAAACACGCATGTATACCTTTTTACAATCCATTGACTATAGAATTTAGCATATGATTCAAACTGGCTATTCGCTTCCATCTGATGTAGTTAATGGTGTTAAAACTAATACTTTGTTTACTAAATGGATTTAATAAGGATAAGGATATTGCACAGTTAAATACTAAGTGTTTAAATTATTTTTTTGTGCTTTTAAAATATGTAAAATATATGTGAGTTTTAATATGCACTGCCAGGGAAAGGATTTGGGATAGGTTGTGTATAACCTACGAGGGAACCAGTGAAGTTAAATAGTCTAGGTTAAATATTCTTTTGCATGGCTATGAACTTTTTGCTTGAAACCTAGTGAGATTGTATCTAAAATATATGTTAGGTTCACTAAGATAGTAACATCCTTGTATGCACTAGGTAGAGAACTATCAAATTTTAAAAAAGTTAATAAGATTCTACATTATTTACCTAGTTCTTATAATGCCAAGATTAAAGACCTAAAAGTTTATTACATTGATAAATTTCTTGGGTCTATCATTACCTACGAGCAAGTAGTAAGTCAAAGGTTAAGTGACGTAGAAGAAAAGAAGAAGGAAAAAATTATAATACTAAAAGCAAATGATTCTAATAGTGACAGTTTTTGCAAAGGATAAGGATGAAAAAATGACCTTGTTATGTTCTAAAATTGGTGAATGATAGAGCCAAACTAAATAAGACACCCTATGAACTCCTTAAGGGTAAGATACCAAATATTTCTCCCTTACGTGTGTTTTGGCTATAGATGTTTCATCCTAATCAATAAAAAATCACCCTTAGGAAAATTTGATGCTAAGTCTGATGAAGGTGCCTTCTTAGTTTACTCATATGTAGGTAAGGCCTATTGAATCTTAAATAAGAGAAACCTTGGTAGTAGAAGAGTCTACTCAAGTGGTATTTGTTGAATCTGATTAGAGCTCTAAACCTAAACCTGAAGAAAGAAGTGGGGGTCATTCAAGGGGTAGAAATCTTTGCTATAGAAGATAGAGTAGAACATCAAGAGAATTTTCCAAGAGATTAAAAAATATTCTTCTAGCCATCCTAAAGAACTTATTTTGGGGAGATCCATCTAAAGTGTTAGAACCTGGCTTGGACTCAGGAATGAGGTAAAGTCATTTATCCATTATCTCTATGATAGAACTCACAAACATAGATAAAACCCTAGTTGATGATGAATTATGGAATCATAGTAAATGCAAGTATAGCTAAACCAAATTATTAGAAAATGATGTATGTAATTACTCAAGAGACCTAAGGACCAGAGTGTGGTTAGGAACAAAGTGGGTTCTAAAAAAAAGATGAATGAGTCTTGAATTGTAGAGAGGAATAAAGGAAGATTAGTGCTTACCTCATTATTGGATGTCAATTTCCTTAAAATCAACTCTAGCATCTAGGTTTTTATAGCCTAGTATAAAACAACATCATTAAGATTTCTCTTAGGTGGATACCCCATTGACGTAGTACTAACACAGCCCTCTTAATTCAAACATAAATTTCCATAAATAATTTCAACTAAATAAATATATTAATTAGGATAAAAATTGGACACCATGTGAGCTCATTTAAATTTGACATATTTTAATTATATAATTTTATTTCAAATTGGTCTTCAAATAATCCTCTCATTTAAAAAAAAAAAATCAGCCTTTAATCTCTCTAAATAAACCTTTGATCTTGAATGATGAGTAAATGGGTTGGATATTAAATTGCTAAATAAAGCATTTAGGACTCGTGGGTTATTATTAGGTTTTCTTTAGACAATAATATAAAAATCCATATAGTTTGTTAACCAACTATTGAAATGTCTCAAGGACTGTAAGAAGGGGGGGGGGGGGGGGGGGGGGGGGGGGGGGGGGGGGGGGGGGGGGAGGGGGTCCTTTGACAACAATTGAGGAATTGACAATACATTAGAATAAAAATTCTCATATAAGTGTTTAAAAACTATTTTAGATTTAAATTTAATAAAAAACAAATTATTTTAATTATAATATTTTATTTCAAACGATAGTCTTCAAATAATCCTCTATTTGTAAAAAAAAAAATCAAAGCCTTTAGATCTCTCTTTTAAATAAACTTTGTCTTGAATGATGAGTAAGGGTTGCGGATAGTAATCTGCTAATAAAGGCATCATTACGGTACTCGTTTGGGTAGTTATTAGGTTTTTTTCTTTAGACCAAATAATATGAAAAAGAAAAAAAATCCATTATTTAGTTTGTTTACCCTATGAAAATGTCTCAAGGAAAACCAGAAGAGGGGGGGGGCGGGGGCGGGGAGGGATAAAAATGGTATTTTAACTATTCTCTCTAGTAATTAAGGGAAAACCTAGATGTTTTTATGTTTTTCAAAAAATAAATTTTTCAACCACAAAATATAAATATGCTAACTAAAAAAATAGAAAAAATGTGAAAAATAAAAATGAACACATAAATTTATGGTGGTTCGGTTCAACAAAGACCTACATCCCACTCACCTGAAGACTCCCTGTTTTTTGGTATTGGCAGTATTACCAAAGTAAATCTCTCTCTTGCCCCCCACAAGCAAGGTTGTGAGAAGCCTTTGACTCCCTTGTGCAGCAGAGTATCATCATTCATCCTTTCACACCCTCCATAAGTATCGGCAGGAGTAACCGTCGTACTGCTTTTACACCCTCTATAAGTGTCGTACAAGAAAAAAGGAAGTACCACCGTCATTTAATCACACCCGCTTCCCTGAGAAGTGTCAAGTAAAGTACCCGAATCTTCGTTCAAAGATATTCTATCGGGAAAGAAAAACTAGATAGAAGGGAAAGGAAGAGTAGTTAAGAATCAAAAAGTAAAAGGAGTATTTCTAGATACCCGTTTGAGTAGCTTTGTGATCCATTCTAACAATTCGCTCTTATTATGAACTGTCTCTCATAATACACTCTCACCACAAATGTATATTTCACAGTTAATTCTCAAAGAAATTCATAAAGAATAACATTTGTTTATTGGAACAGTTTCTAAGGACTAATTATAT